>JBBJLS010000155.1:14982428-14993774 GCA_037577275.1 Bryconaethiops microstoma | reverse complement strand
CATCCAGTAGAAGGAACTTCTCAGCCCACAGCTCTAGTCGTCCTGTAGGTTTGTCATTTTCGATGAGCATCATGTGGTAAAGGAAGCTGCGGCGACTCTTGAGACGTGAAGGAGGGGGGCTGTGACCATAGAGAGGGTGTCTGCTGTCCTCAGACTGCTTTAGGCTCTCAACTGTGCATGCTACCTCACACCTTATGCCGGGGGGGGCGATTCCTGCTAGGGAGTAAAGCTTGCCCAAAGGAGTCGGTTTTAGGGTGCCCGTAACAATTCCACATGATTCGTTGAGAGCCGTATCCACATTCCTGGCGTGAGCTGATCGTGCCCAGACTGGGCTTGCATATTCGCCTGCTGAGTAGGCAAGAGCTAGGCAGCTTGTTCGAAGAACGTGAGGGCTTGCTCCACAGAGGGTGGTAGTAAGGCGTCTCAGGATGTTACAGGCACCAACTTTACATTTCATCTTATCCAGGGTGACACCCAGGTACTTGGCATGGTCATTATATATGTTGCGTTAAGTTGAGGACTCAGCCACAGCATGATTTCCCAGGGCGGAAGCCACCTTGATCTTATGACAGGGAGGGGTCTATTAGGTTCGTGAGCTGGTCAGGGAGAAGGCATTCTAGCTTCCAGTCAGCTTTGGCGAAGTCGGTTTTTGTAAAAATTTCGCTGCCATACTGTGTGTGTGGTACTTCTGTAGCTAATTTCATTCCCGGGATGGAGGGACGAAGATGATCCTGGCCTCTGTGGGTCTCCTGCATGCAGAGGACGTGACATTTTGTCTCGACATACCTTTGAGAGGAGATCTGCTTTATCAGAAGAAAAACCATCTATATTGATGGTAATGGTAGTCAAGGCGGGCTCTGTTAAGAGCAGTTTTGAGGGGAGCCCCGACAAGAACTCATCGTGTTGAAAGGACTGGCCTGCCAAGTACCAGCAGTTGCCGGGGTGCGCTGGGTGTTTTCGGTATCTGAGGCTTTCTCACAAGTTTTTGAGACAAATAGCAAGAAAATCAATACATTGTTGGAAACATCACAAACACACTCGTTATTTGTGAACTCATTTTAATGCTCAAAGCTTCATCACCTGTGCGACTTCTTCCAGAATGCTCAGTGTTTAGATGAAAATGAAAAATGCAATTGACTTAATGTGATTGTTTCAGCGTATTTATGTAAATCTGCACAAAACATTAAACTCTGAGGTTGAAAGCGGTTTCCATTGGAGCTGACCCCGCACTCCCACCCAAACTCATTGTGTTTCTGCTGGTAACATTTCTCTAACATTTCTCAAAATCTTTGCTACCATGGTAATACCCTCCTCGGTTGCAAAATCTAAAATGCCCAATTAACCCCCTCCTCCACCGCACCCCACCACATTGTCCTCACACCAAATCTCTTGATTAAGCAGAAACACTGATGAATGACCAATTATGTTAATGGTTGATAACTTGCGCTAAACTGATATGTGGTTCCAGTTCTGAATTTGTGCACGTCTTTTTTAATAGGCGGTCTTACTGGACACAGCTTGTTTGACTGTTCACTTAACTGCTCTGGTTTCTGTATTACCTGGTCCTGCATATAGCAAATATGTGCACATATGTATAGGGCGATTAATCAGTGAAAAACAATATTGATAAATCGGGCCGAAACGATGGGATTACGGTTTTAAGATCCATTTCTAATGTTCACAGCTGGTGGGGAAAGTCACATCGGGCTGCACAGTAAGCACGCTGACGGGGTGTGAACTGGTCCGAGGCTTGCTGCAGATGCAGTTAAGTGCTCCCCGAGTGCATGCTTAGTAGGTTAGTGGTTGTGTTAGAGTCCCGTGTGTGCAAGTGTGTGTTGGTGTGTTCGTGTTATATTTTCCTAAGTGATGTAAGGCCAGCTGTGATAGTTGGCTGTATCTGACTGTGCATGCATACTTATTTGCATTACTCATTATTTTATGTAATAATTCAGGTGTTTCTCCACATCACCAGCTCTGAGGCAATTCAGAAATGCTACAAAAGGCTCAGGCTCCACTGAGACGCTCTGGTGTCTGCTCTGTTGTAATAGCAGCGGTGGTTCTCTTCATTTCAGCCAGTGATTTTTCCTGTAAAAACCATCCGTTCAGTTTTATTGCAGGTGCTCGTGTTTTATGATGCTCACTTAAATATGGGTCTCTCCTTCTTTTCACTTCTAATTTTTTTTTTTCTGATATAACTGAGACACTCAGCATGTACAGCCTTTTGCAGACTGACGTGTGTTTTTTTTTTTTGTTTTTTTTTACCAACCTAGTCATTCTGCAGTTGAAGTTTGCAAGTGCGAGATTTGTTGCGGTGGACCTGGCAGCGGGAGTTGTCTGTGCTTTTGGCTCTCCAAAAGAAAGGAAAATTCAGTTTTCGTCTTTATTTCTCCCTCTTTCTCTCTCGGCCTCTCTCTCTTTTTCTTTTCGTTTGAGCACGGAGGAACAGAGGCTCAGGGTTTTCTCCATCGACGTGGCATGCACACTCAGACAGGCACTCGAAAAACCATCCTCACGGTAGGCAATAGAAAGAGAAAACAGTGATTAAATCCCTGGAGAAAACACACACACACATTCTTGTTCACTCAGACCTATAATGTCTCAGCGAGCAATACACGTCACATTCCTCAGCTTTAGAACTCTATGATCACTGCAAAGTGCTGTAATTATTTCACCAGAAAAATGCAAGAAAATGACTTACAACATATAGGAGCTACTAGAAGCTAATACATTCTTTGTAGTACCAGTGACTTGCTTTGTTATAATGAACAAACTGTTGGCTCATTTTGTGACATTCAGAATAGCTTTGTGCTCTTAGGCCAGTCTTTACACTGCCTGTCAAACCATGAATAAAGTGTAAAGTGACCGTTTTTGTCATACGTGAAAACAGCAAGGCACATAGTGTGAACAGCACTGTTCACACAAATTCTTCCTCTGCATTTAAACCATTCACCAAGTGAAGCAGTGGGCAGCCAGGAACACGGCGCCCAGGGAGCAGCGTGTGGAAATGGTACCTTGCTCAGGAAACCTTTAGAGGTGCCACTAGTAGTCTTGGGATTCGAACCCGTGACTTTCTGATCGCAGGGGCAATGCCCTTCCCGTAGGCCACCAGAAACGGATCTTAATTGCTACGCTGGCGATAACCAACTGACCACTCAGTCACACCTCTCATAGTTGTCATCGCTATGTTGTTTAAGCTTTCAAGCCAATTCATAGCTTTCAATGTCCAACAGCAAATGAACTGCTACATTTGGAAAAAAAATGGACTATTCAAAGTTACACCATAGTTCTTTCCAGTGGGACTGTCTGAGGAACATTCCATGAGGACCAATATCTCCCAGTAATGGCACTCTAAACAAATCTTGTTTAGTATCACTCTTCCTTACTTGCCTGTAACCAAGCAACAACCAGCCTTTAAAAAAGGCTGTTTATCGGCAGCAGCAAGCCTGTCTATAAGAGCTATGGAGAATAACTCCGTGAGATGCAAGTGAGACAACAACGAAACCAAAATGCTCCCACTGTAATCAGCCAAGACATCTACACCGGCCCCAAAGGCCATTTTGACTGATGTCTGTTTTTGCACTGTGCTGATGTTCCACCCTAAATATATCAGTTGTGACAGCTACCTTTAATCAAAACAAGCTTAATCTTCTCACATCCCCAGTCAGCGGCAGCTAGAGGCCGCTGTTTTGAAGATTTTTATGTTGACTGGGGGTATGGTCTCATCCCTGCGCTCTTATCTGGCCAGGGATGAGGTATTATTAGGATCATGTGTTTTGTGTTTAGTTTACGGTGTAAATAGCCTGTTTTATGTTTCATGATTTGTCGGTTTACCCTCACGCTTATCATGAGTTGTCTGTTTGGATTTTCCATCTTTGCTTTGTGTTTTTCGGCCATTGTGCCCTTTTATTTGTATATTTCGGAAATAAAGGGAAAAACATTATGGAAGTCTGCGTCTGCGCCCCTTGTCACAGCCCAAATGTGACGAATCTAGCCTAAAACAGATTGAGTATTTGATCCATAAGTGTGCAAAATATTAAAAAATGTGAAGGTTAGGTTGGGAACCACTGGTTGAAATGTTTGTCTATTAAGGAGGATTTTGGAAGGACAAAATCTGCCACTTCATGTGGCAAACAAGTTCCTAAAGAAGATTCATATCCTGGAAACACTTGAACAAATGCATTAATGTTTGTTGTTGCACAGTTTTGCAAGCAGTGTAATGTGTTTAATTTGATTTATCAAGCTATTTGTCACCAGCTAACTTACAAAGCTGTTGATGTTATTTATTGTTAAATTGCATTTTAATGTGTTCGTAAATGTAATAACCTAGACTGTTAGAACAGAGGTCAGTTAGCATACTGGTTTTGCCACTGAATTGTGAATGTGAATTTTTATCAGGTTTAATCAAAAAACTTTTTAGATTCAGGAAAGATTCTGGAGTAGACTGTTACCCTGTTGGCCCACCATGCAAATGTAAAATTATTGTTGATAGTTCATCTGATGTTGCACAGCAGGCTGGATATTTTTGTTTGGCGGACAATACTCGGTCCAGCAGTGTCACTGATGTGTGTTTTTAAATAAGCAAGTAAGTAAAATTATTTTTAAAGTGCCTTTCGCAGACACAAGTCACAAGGCGCTGAACAAGGAGCAGCATAAAACAAGTAAAAACTAATGCAAAAACAAAATAGAAGCAAACAAAGCATAAATAAATAAAATAAGGAAAATATATTAACTTGAAAGAACTACATATATCGAAGTTAACACTTGAAGTAAAACTATAAAAATAAAAATAAGGCTACCCAAATACATGTTAAACAAAAGCGTTTTGAGTTGCTTTTTAAAAGATTCAGTAGATGGAGGTGAGCGTAGTGACAGTGGGAGGCTGTTCCATAGCCTTGGGGCCACGCACTGGAATGAACGGTCACCTCGGGTTTTTAATCTGGTCCTAGGAACTGATGGGGCACGCGAATGTATTGATCTCAGAGCAGGAAAAAAAAAAGTAGCATTCCTGTGTGTGATCCACAAATGATGCATAGAAACAGATGGACTACAACTGAAAACTGCAAAATGCATGTTTGTGGAAAGTAGAGCTGATGAAATTGACATGATGATATATGTAGGCCTAGTTTAATAAAGTGGCTTCTCAGTGTATTTCACAGTTCACAGGTTACAACTGACATATCAGTATCATATTTATAAATAAAACACTGTCAGTGTTTTGGTCTTTCATATCAGTAACAAAGCTGTTTTAACATTGTTTAGATCAATTTTAAAAGTATTTCTTTTTGACAAACACTTTTTAGACTGAAACTAGGCATCTCTTGCCCAATAAAGTGAGAAATGACTGTTAAATTCCCTTGGGTGTAACATAGCGACGCAGACCAGGGTCTTGCCAGAACGCTAGGCTTTTTAAAACCGCACACCCAAGAGTTTGCCAAGAGAAACCCAGCATCCCTAAACTTAAATAGACCCTCAAATCTTTGTAGCTCAAGACATAAATCATTTCATGGGAAGAAATCTTGACTTGATTTGTTGCATCATAAGACTTGCATCAGGGGGCCCACAAAGATGAAGTTCCGAACTCAAAGCCTGTTCCGTGCTGACATCAGGCAGTACTTGAAGTCTAAAAAAAGGAGACTGAAATGCAGGGAGCTCTAAAAATATAGGCTTAACAACTTCAGAGATGATGTTAGCACTAGAGTCATAGTAGGGTAATGGAAAACTTGATGCGCCACTGAAACTGTCAAAGTCTCTCAGTTTCTGTGTGAGTTTCAGGGGTAGTGTTTTGGGGGGGACTAAGAACACCCAACTGTGGTTTATATGTGTGTTATTGTGGTGTGACCCCATGCATATTGGGTTAGGGGCTTTAGGAGAAGCAGAGGGCTTGTAAACTTGGCTTAGCCGAAGCAGGTGTGCGTGCATGTGTGTATGGACTATGCACAGCTGTTGGGAAGAGCAGATTTCATTACTGTCAGGATTGTGTGGGGAATCTTTAGTCTCGTGCATACTGTGAGGGGATTTGTGAAGGGCGGATAGGAGATTTCCTATTTAAGATCCTTTTAAATAATTCAGTTAATATAAAGAGGCATGTATCCACTTCAAATTTACACAAATGTCTATTATTGAACTTCTATGAGCAAATCTTGTGCATAAACAGATATGTAATATTAAAGCATCTCTGTAAGGGTTAAAACGAAAAATGTATTAATTTCAACATATTAATACTGAAGAGGATTTGGAGGATTTCGTGCAGTAGGTAACAATCATGGTGAAAATTGAAGAGAGTCCTATAATTCTTAATGATGTTACTAAACCCTCAAATGAAAAAGGTGCCGGGCCACAGCTCCTTAAAGATCACTGTTAGTACAGTTGGTTCATTAATTCACAAGTGGAAAGTTCATGGAACCACAACTGATCATCTTCAGACAGGTGCCCCATGCAAGATTTCTCTCTGACTACATGGTCAGTCGCACTTGTGTTTACCAGCCAATTCTCCTGAGGGGAAATTCCATTCATTTCAACAGGATTTACCACGATAGGAAATTTCACTTAGACTTCTCTGGGAAATAAGTAATGTGTCAAATTACTTATCCGGCATTTTGGAATAAAGTTACATACAATGCACAAAAGGCAAATTGTTAAATGTGATCATTTATGGCAGTTAACTGTTAGCTAAATTTCCAGATGACACTTATCTGAGGCTGAGAGTAGATAATTTACACCATAACTTTGGTGACAATGAAGACCAAAACAGAGGATCATAATTATAGAATAGCATTATAGCACACAGCATTATACAATACAGTAAACCCCCATTTTAATGCGGATCAGCAATCGCGGTTTCAGTCCAATGTGTATTTTTTCTGAGAACCGAACTAATAATTGTTTGCTGAAACCCACGCACTAAAGTGGAAACTGCAGATGTCTTCCACATTTGGTTTTGTTTTTTTTTTTGTTAGTTTTTTTTTTTAACTTTTGTGATGTCTGGGCCTCGTCCACCACGCCCCTTCCTCCTCATGCTTGGTTGCTAAGCATCACGCCCAAACATAAACCCAGCACGAGGACGAGGGGGCGTGGCGGACGAGGCTCAGACGTCACAGCCTTTTTTCGTATCAATATATAAAATTTCATACATTTAAGTACAAAATTATTGAGAAAAATGTAATGTACTAATTTCGTAACAAATATTAACGTAAATTCAGCCACATTTCCATATAAAAATTAACTATAAATTTTTTTGGTACTGCGGAGAGAAACAAAAAAAGTGCGTCTTGGGATGGTGAAATGCCGGTGTACTCAGAGGCGGGAGGTTTGAAAGTAGCCAATCCGAGAACGCTGCTGATTGGCTGCTGCCCTTTGACGCGAAAACTGTCCAGAATTTCCCCTGTGGAGCGTCTCGAGTGTCCTCATGTTTTTCGTTTTGTTCTTCTTAAAGTCCTGTATTTTTATTACAGTAAATTAAATGAATTTATTACTGTATGTATCCTGCTTATACCAAAGAAGACGCCTGTGCATGAATTACAGTACAGTCTATAAAGGGGTAACATCGGTATTTACATTCTAGCACTGCGGGAGTTCAATGTAAAGTGTACAGTACAAATATGGGTTTACCGTTACATTTTCTTTCAGGATAGTGTATTAAGTTTTTAATGAAATTAAAGTGTTTTGGGAGCATATTTGGGGGTATATTTAAGGTTACACTATAAAAATAGGCATTTTTGTTTACCACATTACGCGGTTTTTCACTATATGCGGGTGCTCTTGGAACGTAACCCCCGCGGAAATGCAGGGGTTTACCATAATGGTTATTGATCCTGTTTGTTGTACAATCTGGCAGGCAGCACATGTAAACATGCATGGTATTTCACAATTGATTATCATTTAATCAGCAGACTGAAGACTATGGTTGAGTGGCCTATAACCCAGTTAACCGCAGGTTATGATCATGCTGTAGCCTGCATCAGACTCCTCTCCCAGTAGGTGCTGTCCAGCATCACAGATTACCTGAAGAAACCTGAGTTTTAACAGAATTGTCATTGTGTTATGAACAGTTCTCAGTTGTGCATCCCTCCATGCTCTCAGATGCCTGAACTCTACTGCAGCTTCACCTTTGACCCAAGATGTGAAGGGAAAATTTGATTCAAACAAAGTTTCTTTGTCTCCGTCCCAATCTGTCAACACATTACTGCTGATTTTCAGTGAGTTGTGCCAACGTTCACCAAACCCCTTGGCTGTCTCACACCAGCCTTCGCCCCAGTTTAATCGTCATGGCAATGGTGCAGCCGCCTGGACCTTATGGTAACCAAACATGTGCGTTCCCAGGCCCTGTCCATGGCAGTGCTCCCAGGCTGAGGTTCTCTCTCTCGTTTTCTCTCCCTCTCCCTCTCCCCAGGACGGACCATGAAGGGGAGGGAAGCGTAATGGCCATTGCGTCAGCACCAGAGTCTTAAACTATGAGGGCATACCAGACCATTCCAGTCAGTGTGTTTCTCTCTCTCTCTTTCTATCTCCCTCTCACTCTTTTAGTCTATCTGTTGTTCTGTCTTTTTGTCTATGTCTCAGTCTCACTTTCTCTCCATCGTGTCTGTATGACTGCATCTCTCTCTCTCTCACTTTGTTTCTGTCTTGTTGTGGAAGGTGTTGAATTATTTTTTTTCGATATAATTTTTCCCCCTCTATTTTATTCTGCTCTTGCTATGTCTCTGTGTCTTCACTGTCCTCACTCTGTCACGACTGGGTGGTGCTTCCATTGTGTTCAGGCTCTGTTTGCGTAAGCTCAGTTTAAAACCTTCTCGAAAACATTCTCATCTGATGAGCAAATATGCCCGTGTGATTGAAATGAATTTCCTGTTGGTGTACTGCTTCAGGGCTGAAAACTGAATGCTAAACAAAACTTTTGGTTCAAGTCGTAGCTGAGTAGCTGAGTGAGGTTTTACCCCCGGTGTTAAAGATGTGCTGTATGGAATGCCGATATGCGCTGTGTCCTCTTTCCTCTCCACTGAGCTGGACCCTTCCTGCCCCATTTGTCCAAGGACCCTGGTGGCTGGAAGAGCTTAGAGGATTCTCAGACTGTTTGTGTGCACATGGTTCTTACTGGACCTATTAGAGCCCCTCCAGCAAGACACTTAAAAGGGCACACACTTTAGATGCTGGCTCATTGTTGAGCTCTGTAATGAGCTGGAAGCCCACATTCTCATGCCCCTCAATAGGAAGTAGGGCATATCTCTCTCACTCTCTCTCTGTCTGTCTCTCTGTCTCTCTCACTCTCTCTATCTCTCCGTCTCTCTCTGTTTCTGTCTCTGTCTTTATCTCTCTCTCTCTCTTTCTCTGTCTCTGCCTCTTTCTCTCTGCCTCTTTCTCTCTGTCTTTCTCTCTCTGTCTTTCTCTCTGTCTTTCTCTCTCTGTCTCTCTTTCTCTCTTTCTCTCTTTCTCTCTGTCTCTCTGTATTTCTGTCTTTCTCTCTGTCTCTCTGTCTCTGTCTCTCTGTCATGTTTCAGCCACAAGTTCTAAATCTGTACCACAGTTTGTGTCAGAGGAGCAACATCTTAATGTAGTGTCTGGTCACAATAGACTTTAATCGAAAACATTCTTGGTCCTTGGTCTATTTTTATCAATGAGGACAGACCATGAAAGCTGCTTCTTCTACATGCTTGCAGACATAAACAAATATAATAAACTTCATCCTGTGTTATTCAAGTGTTCTTCCTTCTAGACCTTTATTTAGTGTATTTTTAAGGAACTGTTAGCACTAGTTTTATACATTTCTATAGAACTATGTGTTATTTTTTTACCTAGTACAAGCTGTGCATAATTCAGACAAAAATTAATTCTTTAAATGAACTTTTTAAATGATTCTAATTCTTAAAAATAAATGTGTAATGTATATTCTATTCACTGTTAACAGTGTATATATGTATGGTACAGTATGTTGACTCCATTAAAGAAACCAAAACACAAAACCTTCTGCCACCTGTGCATTTGATGGTAGAGTACATAGAAGGCTGATAGCTCGAACTCAACCTGAAACAAAAGTCTAAGGGAAACACACACAAACACACACACACACACACATTATGATCAGTCAAGCAAAAATCACATGTATCCCTCAGTATTGTAATGTGTTATTTAAGCAAAACCTGCTCAAGATACTTTGATAAAATGCATCCAGTAACAGAGTTTGATGTAACCTTTTGGAAATGTTTTTGTTTTAATTTCATAATTTAATTATAGTCAAAAATCAGACATTACAAAATTATAACAGAAGACAGCAAGTCCTCAGACTTTTAATAGGCTGTGTACAAAGGAAGACATATCCAGTTTTTGGCATTAAAATTAAAAATCCAGTACTACGCTACATTGGACAAGTAACATTCCATCATTACATGATTTAACCTTCACTTTTTTTTTTTTTTTTTTTTAGTAATGGACTGATAATTACCCAAATAACACACGTTTATTTCTCCTCTTTCTCTCTATCTTTCTTCAGTCCAGCGTTTCAAAGCGGCAGCAGCGGATGATCAAGAACAGAGAGTCGGCATCCCTTTCACGGAAAAAGAAGAAAGAGTACCTGCTGACGTTAGAGGCCCGACTAAAGGTGGCACTGTCCGAGAATGAGAAACTGAAGAATGAGAATGGGACACTGAAGAGGCAGCTGGAAGGCCTGATTTCTCAGGTGTCTTCACTATTACATTACTGAAGTTGTGTATTGTCTTGGTTGTGATTAATTTGGAAGGCCTTTAAGTTGTTGAGCATCTCTTTTCTCGTTTTTGTGGAACAGATTCAGTAGATTAGTACATTTACTAGAACTTTTCACAGGAAGGATAGACCATGCAGGATTATAGACAGTACCAGGCTAGTGA
Organism: Bryconaethiops microstoma; assembly: GCA_037577275.1. Classification (NCBI taxonomy): domain Eukaryota; kingdom Metazoa; phylum Chordata; class Actinopteri; order Characiformes; family Alestidae; genus Bryconaethiops; species Bryconaethiops microstoma. The sequence goes on along the minus strand of JBBJLS010000155.1, from coordinate 14,982,918 downwards.
AAGTTATCTGGTCCTCAATAACGAAAAAAAGATATGTAACCTATATAACCTCTCCTGTGGTCCATGCATTTGCTAACAAGTTAGTTAATGAGGTGTAACTACACTACATTTCTGACTATCAGTGTTTCCATTAGATTTTCTTTCAGGTCAGGTGGTTAGACCCTTCAAAACCAACAGTGTTACATTGTTTTCACATTTCCCTTGCACCTTCAATTCAGTAGTGAAGTTGACGTTAAGGTTTATCAAATGTACAAAGTACAGTGCACAGAGCACAATGAAATGCTTACTTGAATACCCTCCTCACAGATGGAACATGAGACATAAGAGACATAAAGGCATAATAGACAAAGCAGTGCAGCAACAATAACTAATTACAGGCTAAGTTGTATAAGTTTAAAGTGTCAGTGCAGTGTAGAGTCTTGTGTGCTGCATTATTCCACATAGAATGAAGAACAGATTTATTGCACAGAGAGAGAACCACAGTTCTGTG
>JBBJLS010000155.1:14914730-14982328 GCA_037577275.1 Bryconaethiops microstoma | reverse complement strand
GGGGAGAGAAGGAGGGGGAGAGAAGGAGGGGGGAGAGAAGGAGGGGGGAGAGAAGGAGGGGGGAGAGAGGGATGGGGGATACGGAGGGAGGGATAGTGGATAGGGAGGGAGGGAGGGATAGGGGATAGGGAGGGAGGGAGGGAGGGAGGAATAGGGGATAGGGAGGGATGGGGATAGTGAGGGATGGAGGGAGGGAGGGAGGGAGGGAGGGATAGGGGATAGGGAGGGATGGGGATAGGGAGGGATAGGGAGGGATATGGGCTAGGGAGGGATGGATAGGGGCTAGGAAGGGAGGGATAGGGGATAGGGAGGAAGGGGAGAGAAGGAGGGGGGAGAGAGGGGTAGAGAGGGATAGGGGATATGGAGGGAGGGATAGGGGATATGGGGGGATACGGAGGGAGGGATAGGGGATATGGGGGGATAGGGAGGGAGGGATAGGGGATATGGGGGGATATGGAGGGAGGGGAGGGATCGTGGATAGGGAGGGAGGGATAGTGGATACGGAGGGAGGGATAGGGGCTAGGGAGGAATAGGGGATAGGGAGGGATGGAGGGAGGGATGAGGGATGAGGGATAGGGGATAGGGAGGGAGGGATAATGATAGGGAGGGATAGGGGATAGGGAGTGAGGGATGGAGAGGGAGTGAGGGATGGAGAGGGAGGGCATGAGGGAGAGAAAGGGAGGCAGAGGGAGAGAAAGGGAGGCGGAGAGAAAGGGAGGCAGAGGGAGGGAGGGAGGCAGAGGGAGGGAGGCAGAGGGAGGGAGGCAGAGGGAGGGAGGGAGGCAGAGGGAGGGAGGGAGGGATGGACAGGGATGGACAGGGACGGAGGGAGGGATGGAGAGGGAGGGTGAGAGAGAGGGCAGGAGAGAGAGAGGGCGGGAGGGCAGGAGAGAGAGAGGGCGGGAGGGAGAGAGAGAGACAGAGAAAGAGAGAGGGAGGGAGAGAGACAGAGAGATGGAGAGAGAGAGAGCGAGAGAGAGAGAGAGAGAGCAGAGCATAGCATGAGTAGGGCACACTTACTGTTGGCTATGTTGGAGGCAGTGTAACTGTCTGCCATCCCTGAGACCTGGCTGGCAATGCTGACCTCACTGGCCCGTCTCATTGGGCCGCGGCACTGGGGGGCCGTTATTGGGGAGGAGGGGTACGAACTGTCCATGAAGACACCACCATGAGACTGAACAACATCCGCTAGTAAGCCGAAACAATGAGAGCCCATTAGACACACACCTTCAGAGACTTCAGAAACATATGCACACACACAAACACATATAATGAGGGGATGGATGGACAGGGTATACTATATGATGGATTTTGCATTGCTATAGTTTGTGTGCCACTGATGCTATTCCTACAGTAAGTGGTCATACAAATGATCAGAATTACTTTTCTAGTAATGCTTTGGTGGCAGAAAACAATGTTTAGTTGGAAATGGCAAAAGTTCTAATGCTTTTAGTCCATACATCATTTAGGTACCGCAAAACTATTACTGGCTAGTTTGGGTCAAATTTAAGTTAATAACAAAATATCAAAATATATACAATGTTTGTTTGACTCCACGCAAAGATAAATAAACCAAATCATTATTAGTGTATTTTTCATGTTTTTGAATTTGTAATATCTGGGTTAAAAATACAATATAAAGCACTGCTGTAACATCATTACTTATTTGTGACTTCCTTGAGTATATTACAAAATAAAATATACATCTGAATGCATCCTGTAACAAAACCATACGTGGACAAAAATCATTTCACTTTCAGTCGACGTTCTTTTTTTTTTCTTCCATGAATTAATTTCTGTAAACCAATACTTACCAAGAAACTGTAGCTGAAAAGCATGAAAAAGTATACAAATAATGCACTGCAAAGAGATATTATGTCATTGAACATATCCTGTGAACTCAAGAGGCTAACTTGGTTCTTCTCCAGCGCTTCCCTGATATTATACAAAAACAGCTGCTTTTGAATGGATTGTAAGAACGCAACTAGAAAAAAAATACTTCTGAGAGACTTCAAAGCCTATATGCCAATTTGAGACAAAACATAGCAACCTGATATTAAGAAACTTTGGCACACTTTGTTAAAATATCTCCAATAAGTCAAAATCAGTCCAGCATGTTTTGGGACTCAAAGTAAACAACATGGTTAGACTTGACACATACACACACACATGCACACATGCACTTAGAGGAAAGACATAACACTTGCCCTCAAAGTGTGACACCTAACTCTGTCTACACATTACCCATTTACAGGATAAAAGATGTTTATCAAAGTTGCCAGTTAAAAAGAGCTATTTTTTAATACATTTGTGCTCTGGGACAGAGATAAGTCTGTCAAGATTTGCAACTAAACTTTGTGAGCACTCAAAATGTGAAAGTTAAAGCCGCAATGGCTTGTACAACCAGGTGCAAGACAGAAGGCTGGAAATGATTTTGGCAAGCTCAGATGATGTACATGTAGTGTTCTATACTGGGAATAGCTAATCAGAGTTACTGTTTTACATTACAACTTAGCCACCTTTAAATTGAAATAAAATTACGGGACTTCATTTTAGTGAAGTCATAAATATATCTAAAATGCTGGCTTCTTTACACACTACAACTGTATTCTTCCTTCCTGAAGCACTTTAGTTACCAAATGTAAACAGGCTCTTTCAGGACCAGAATCCTGGCTTAAGATTTATGAATTTGAAAGGTTTATGAATGAAACTAAACAACCTAGCTGTACACATTCCTAGGCAAGGTCACTGCACCATTGTCAGAGAAACGGAGCCCATTTTCAGCATGTAATTTCATTCTTTTCCTGTATGGGTAAGGCTAAAGAACAACAAGAACAGGCAAAACAAAATGATTTCAATAATAGGAATTAGGGATGCACCAATGTGGAATTTCAGGGCTGTCAATGATAACCCAATAATACAGTTTGCCATAGCTTATACTAATTATAATCAATTTCCTTGAGTCATACACAAAGGTTTCATACACAATTTTTTTATGTTTTAGTTTTTTATGTTGAACTTAGCAAATAAAGTAATTATTTGAGTTTGTCTGCCTTATTTTCAAACTTATTTTGCATCTGTAAAAAGCCATTAAACAGCTAAATCAGACATGAAAAACATTTATAAATACATGCTCATTAGCAGGTGAATGCAACAAAAGGAGCCTGGCACAGGGGTGCTCCTCCTTGGATGAGGTAAATTGCATGGAGCAGTAGTGTTGAGTCTTCAGTGCACATGGCAGTAGTGTTGTCCACTATCCTCAGTTACAGTGTCTCTTAAAACTGTCACCTAAAATAATGAAAATTTTATTGAAATATTTAAAAGTCAATTAGCTGATAATATATTGACCACTGACAAACTGTGCACCCCTAACATCCCTAACATCACAAACACAGAGCAGGGATCGGTCAGACGGACGGAAGAGGCTACACACAGTCGGGTGATGTGGATGAGGCCTTGGATATGTTCGTGGGCCAGTGGAGCACAGGCACGGAGATGCATGTCTCACTGACAACTTCCTGACAATGCTGTGAACTCTCCATCAGCAACTGAGGGTGTGTTTGTACTGCCTCCACTGAGTAGGGTCAGGGATCAAGAATTAAAGGTGAAGGGCAAAAACAATGGGGTCAAGGTTTGGTGAAAGGGGTTGGAAGGGTCAAGAGAAGGGAGGAAAGAAAAGGAAGTCAAAGAATGGACAAAATTAATCACAAATAAGCAAGGACATATCAATGAAACAAAGGCCCTAGTAATTAGTCCTCATTACCATGCCCTTGCCCTTGAGAGAGTTTTTACTGCAGTCTTAACTATCAATTCGGTGTTCAGCTTAAGTGAGGTTCCCTGGATAAGTACAACCTGGCTAAACATCTCTTTGTTGCTCCTTGAACAATATATCTTTTAACTAGCAACCAGAGCCACTTTAAGAGGAGCCTGTCAACATCCTATTCTTCCCATTTAACAGAAAACATGACAAAACGTGGGGACCAGTGAGTGAGTCGTCACTAAATAGGGGAAATGGAGATAAGCAGCTAAAATTCTTCATTAAATACTTTTCTAGCCTCACAGGTAAGAATTTCCTTTAGAACTGGAAAGTAGATTACATTTTTTTAAATCTATGACAATTAGTGTCTTTCCTTTTGTTACAGAAAGGTGTTGGGCTATAAGATGCTAGCACTAGTGCTAGTAAGAGCTCAGTGTGGAGTGAGGTGGTTCATATACGGAACATACAAAAATGAAAATGAAAGTCCTAAGGTTTGAAAGTCCTATTACTGGAGTTGAAGAGTGTCCAAAATAGAGAGTGGCTTTGCTGTTCTCTTCTGAGAATATAAAAAAGTTATTTTAAATTAATTATTTTAAATTACAGTTTCATAACAATCCTTTCATTTTAGACTTTCATTTCAGGAGTGTCATCTAACATCAGAAAATATTATCCAACAACCCAGAAAACATCACTGGCAATTCTCTTCATTAGAAATGATCTGCTAGTGCATATGTGAGTGCCACTTCCCTCCACTCAAGTCACTTGTTTCTTCACCTCACTTCATAAAGTTAAGCAAAACTTAAAAAAAAAAGGCTGGATCGGGTTCAGATCATTGATTTATATTTTTGTGGGCTGAGCAGGGTAGGCTGGTTGTCATAGCATGTGCAGACCACAAAAAACCTGAACCATGGATCATTAATAGCTGTCTAGACATTAGGTCTTAATGTCCATACTAAAACAAGAAGGTTGGTTATATCAAAATACAGTGAAGAGACTATTCGACAATTTGGCTATGAGAGGTGTTCAATAATTTATCTACCTGAGTATGAAAGAAAGTAGCAAGCAAGAAAGAAACAAGTCTGGGCATGTTGTGACATGTCTCAAGGTCACTCATGCACAGTTGTGGCTCAGTGCCAGTCTAACATTCCAAGAGACAGGTTGTCAGGGGAGTGTTTTCACAACAATGCACTAGTTTAGATGTCACGTCAATCACAGGCTGCCATCCAAATATGTGGGTTCCAACAGCTGAACCAGCCATCCTACGGTCCTGACCTGGCTCCATCAGATTGTTTCCAGTTCTGATTTTTAAAGAAATCTCTACACGGACAATGGTTTTCAAGTAATGAAGATTTCAAGGCAGCTGTGATGTCCTGGTTTGAAGGTCAAACAGAAGATTTTTTTTCAAAAGGGTTAAAGTCATTACAGGAAAAGTTCATGAAGTGTATGGAGTTATCAGGGGACTATATTGAAAAACAAAACAAAAAATATTTTCAAAGCTATTTTCTTTCTTACTGAGGTAGAAAAATTATTGAACGCCCCTCGTAATACCAAATACATGACAAATAGAAACAATCTGAGTACATAGATGTTAACTTTTATTTTTAGAAATAAGAGTAAGTTTACCGAGAAGGGCTGAGTTGCCATCCCCCAGGGGAAAGCGCTGGTAGCGGGGCACGTTAAATGGAGGGAGCAGGTGGAACTTCTTCTCCAGCAGGGGCTCCAAGCGAGAGGCAGATGGGTCAGCTGGGTGAAACAGGTTGTAGACCTGCTGGCAAGCAGGATGCAGCTGAGCCACTAGAGGGTATCAGATGAGAACGTTAATCACAACCTAACAATTCCTAGTTCTAAGTAGTGGTGTGTGATACAACAAGATTTGTTATTGATCCGATACCAAGTAAATACAGGGCCAGTATCACTGATACTGATATCGATCCTTTTTTTAATAATTAAGGTGGGTGCAACATTGCTAAATCTGAATGAATTTGCATAACCTTTAAGTGTTTTTGTGATTTTTTCTTTTATTTATTAATTAGTTAAAACCCAGAATTTGGCCAAAGTTATAAACAAAGAAAATACTGTATCATAATATCAATAAGAGGAGTCATGTGATGCCTTCGACCTGAGTGGCACGGTCTCGCTGAGCTCCCGCGAACATCGCGATATTTTCAGCTTCTTATATTCAGCATTAAAGTTTTAATCATGTCAGGAACCGGTCCAGGTGCCTCCCAACTAGAAACCAGATGGGGCTGCACAATGACAAAAGGCCAAGTGGCCATTAATCAAGGTAACAAAGATGGCGGATCCCTGACCGAACAGTCCAGCCTTGCACAGGCTGTAACTGATCATTTAAGTGCCTTCTTGGGCAAGAAATTTGCACATTTTGAATCGACGTTAGACTCAATTACAACCCGTTTAGAATATAATACGAAACGTATCACAGAAGCGGAGAGTCGCGTCTCCCAGACTAAAGACAAAGTAGTGGAACTTCATAAAAAGATTGCGGCGCTGGAAAAAACTGTACAGTCCCTCTCAGAGAGGGCAGAGGACGCTGAAAACCGCAGCCGGTGAGACAATATTCGCAGGAGGGTCGCAGACCTGTTGAGTTTTTCCAGACTTGGTTACCGAAACTGCTGGGAACTGCAAGAATCTGGAATTGTTTGATGTTTGGAGGTTAACTCCTATGAGGGAGAAAGATTATACTTTTTACTCTCAGCCCCATCAAACATTTTCACGCATTGTTTTATTTCTAGTGTCACAGGAGTTATTGGATAGAACAGTGGACTGCTCCATTGGGATTAGGACTCTGTCTGACCACTCTCCGATTACAATGATTGTTTGTCCTCCGTATAGAGATCCATAATGTAGACAGTGGCGACTTAACCCTTCATTATTGACCTGTCCTAAATTTCTGCAGTTTCTCAAACAGTGGAAATTCTTTATTGAAACTAATAAAGCTCCCGAAGTCACTCTGTCAGTCTTATGGGAGTCAGCAAAAGCCTATCTAAGAGGTGTAATTATATCTTACACCTCAGCTAAAAAGAAATCGGTAATGAAAAATATAGTGGAACTTGAAATGAAAATTCATATTCTGGAAGGAGATTTTAAATTGTCTCCTTCCAGGGCTGTGTCCCAGCAGCTTACTGCAGCCCGTTTGGCTTTAGATCAGCCATTAACCAAGAAGGTTGAATCATCTCTCTTCTTTGCCAGACATAGACTTTATAAGTCAGGGAATTAACCTGGTCGACTGGCTAGGGGGAGGACAGAGACTAATGTAATCTCATCCTTAAATGATACTTCTGGGGCTCATAGGTTTGAAAACAAATACATCAACAAAATTCTGAAAGAATATTACCAAAATCTTTACTCATCAGAATGTCACTTGGCAGAGCAAAGAATGGATCTTTTTCTTAATAAAATTGGACTCCCCTCTCTCACAGCTGAAGAGCAAGCAGACCTCTGTAGGCCAATTACAAAAGAGGAAGTTCTTTATTCCATAAAGTCTCTAAGAGGAGGAAAGGCCCCTGAGCCCGATGGTTTTTGTCCAGAATTTTATAAAAAAATGAGAAAAGAAATAGCAGGATCTCTTACTGAAATGTTTGTAGATTCGCTGAAAAATGGTCTGCTTCTGCCCACGTTAGACTTGGCAAATATTTCTTTAATTCTTAAAAAGAATAAACCACCCGATTCATGTAGCTCTTATAGACCCATTAGCCCAAGATACTAGGATAGACTTGGCAAATAATATAAGAAGACTCTAAGCTGCTGGGTAGAAGACTTGAGGTGGTTCTTCCTAACCTTATAAACCCAGACCAGACGGGCTTTATACAGAAGCATTTTTCTATGACAAATATAAGAAGACTCTTGAATGTTATACAATATACCAATCAACAAAACTGTGAAGCAATCTCTATATCTTTAGATGCAGAGAAGGCTTTTGACAGGGTTGAATGGGACTACCTGTTTGGGGCATAGAGGAAGAATTTCTAAAATGGATTCAAACTATCTACCATTCTCCTATGTCATGTATTATTACTTATGGTCTATGGTCAGATCCTTTCCCACTTGCCAGGGGCACCAGACAGGGATGCCCGCTGAGCCCTCTCTTGTTTGCGGTGGCTTTGGAATCTCTGGCAGAGGCTAGTAGACAGAATAAAGATATAAAGGGTATATCGATAAGAGGCGATGAGCACAAAACTGCATTGTATGCAGACGACATCCTGTTGTTTTTATCATCACCTGAATGATCTATATCAGCAACATTATCATTATTCAATGAATTTAGTTTAATCTCAGGGTATAAAACTTTAACAAATCAGAAGCATTACCATTAGGTAATTTTGATACTGAATCTTTAATTAGTTTCCCCTTTAAATGGTCAAAATCTGGATTTGCTTGTCTCGGGATTAATGTGTCAGTTGATTTAAATAAATTATGGAAACTTAATTATGCTCCGATTATTCATACCATTAAAAGAGTTTTAAACCACTGGCAAGCACTTCCTCTTTCATTGCTTGGTAGAATAAGTTTGATCAAGATGAATATTCTCCCTCGATTATTGTACCCTCTTCAGAGGTTACCCTTATGGTTAAGCAGGAAAATCTCTGCTCAGCTGGAAAGTGCTTTTTCTAAATTTATATGGAGTGGAAAAAAGCCTAGACAAAAGATTAAGTCTTTGCAGATGCCAGTGGAGTTGGGTGGATTAGTTATGCCAAACATCTTATATTATAACTGGGCTTGCCATTCCAGACTCATTTGGGAGTGGTTTAGGTCTTATTGTGATCTGTGTATCCTACTGTGGATTCCTGGGCCTGTTCTCCATTCTCTGTCTGGAGCTTGTTTGCCTGTCCCTATAAGTACGATAATACAGTCAGGAAAAATCCAATGCTCTATAGTTCTATCAAAGTTTGGCGAAAGATGTCCAGGTTCTTTGGGAGAGGTGAATCTATATTTATGTTGAATCCAATGTATTTGAATCGGGACTTTGTTCCTGGCATAGGCTCACCTCTCTTTAAAACATGGCACATGAAGGGGATTCGTGTACTAGGGGCCTTATTCCAGGATGGCTCTCTAATGTCCTTCCAACAGTTACGATAGAAGTTTGATCTTCGAAATCAACATCACTTTGGATATCTGCAAATTCGGCACTATGCTATTTCAAAGCAAAAGCAGATACCGGATTCCTCAGCACTTAGCAGGCTGGCGAGTTTATTCATCAATACAACCAATGCTGCTCATTTTATTTCTAGATTTTATTCTTTTCTATATGCTAATTTCTCTGGACATTTGAGCACAGTGGCCCAGAAATGGGAGGAAGATCTGGGTAATGTTTATATAGACGATGACTGGCAGGAGGCTATGAAAAGTGTTAGATCCACTTTCACTTGTAACCGGCTTAGAGAAACTTAATAGATGATTTTATACAGGTTACATATAACGCCAGTTTTAATGAATAAAATTTATCCCGCTATACTGGCTCTCTGTGTTAAGTGTCATACAGAGTTGGGGACATACTTTCATTGTTTTTGGAGGTGCAAGCTCATTTCAAGATTCTGGAACTCTGCTTATGAAATTAGCACCATTCTTAAGATAAAATTGAAAGTAGATTCTGGTCTTTTTCTCTTGGGGCTCCCGTCTAAAAGACAAGCAATGTCACTGACACTTGACGCAAAAGGTTATAGATTGCTAGATAAATTGCTACTTGTGGCAACAAAGTGCATTTTTATTAGATGGATAAAAAACACTCCCCACTCTGACACACAATGGTACAGAGAGATGTTTGCAGTTCTGCCTCATGAGAGGCTGGCAGCTGTGCTTAGGGGTAATATAAATAGCTTTCAGAATGTATGGTCTCCTTTTATAGATCACTTTTCTCCAGGTGTGAGAGAAATGGTTTTGTGTGTCAATTAGGGTTTTGAGGTGGTCAGATTCCTCAAAAAATTATAAAGAATGGTCTTGGTTCTTTTGGGTTCTGGTGTTTTTTCGTGTGTGTGTGTTTGTTCTAAATGACATGTCTTTATTATAATATTATGTTAATGGAGGGATTTAGGGAAAAAATTTGTTTTTTGATGCGTGCGTGCGTGCGTGTGTGTGTGTGTGTGTGTGTGCGTGCTTCTACAGAGGTTGTGACTGCTGAACTTAGTGACTATTTAGACACCAATATTAACACCTATAGATGTTACATTTATCCTACCAATACTAAATAAACATGTCAAGGGGAAAAAAAAAAATAATATCAGTAAGAATAGAACAATAACAAAACTTTTCGTAGATGAAGAAAGTACACAAAATTATCACTCCATCCAAAAATAAAACAATTTTTTTCCTCTTCAGTGTGCTTCTTTTTAGGCTTTGAAAAAATAATTTAAAAAATCAATTAGTGAACATACAATGAATAAATTGCAAATAACTAAACAGCCCCTAAAGCCTTGAGTTCAAAGAAATATTCCCAGAAGCTCCTCTGTCGGGGGGTAAAGGGTCTGGGTCCTGGGTCCGTTGGGGCCAGAGGGTGGGGGATTTCTCTCCTCCTCTCTCTTTTCTGTAGCTTGTGTTTTCTTTCTTACGATTTTTCAAATGCTTATATAAATTTCTACTGTAACTTAGAGCCTTTTTTACAAATTAGACACCTCGCTGTTGTTTCATTTTCGGCCTGAAAATTTAGCCACATGGCGCTCCTCTTCCTTTCTGCCATTCCTCTGCTCCGTCTCTGTTTGTGTGTGTGTGTGTGTGTGTGTGTATATGTGCGTGCGCTGCTTGCTTGCATTTGCCTGGTGCTCCTGAGTCACTTGGCAGTACAACGTGAAACACAAGAGGGGAGGAAGAGCAGAGTGAGCCACTCCGTGCTGATACTAGAGAACACCAGCACTAAAGTATCAATCTCATTACACTGGTATCAATCAATACCAGTGTAATACCAACGTTGGTTTCGATATTTGGATCGATCTGCCCACCACCAGTTCTAAGCTCTACCAAAGTCCTTTTCCAAGTAGACAGAAAATCTGGTTGATATGAACAAAATACAACATCCTGATACTTAAAGACACCTTCACAATACACAATGGGTCAGTTTCCCGGACAGGGATTAAGCCTAGTCCTGGATTATGTAGTAGTAGTAGTAGCAGTAGTTGAGGTTTACTTATCATATGTACAAAGTACAGTGCACAGAGCATGAAATGTTTACCCTCCTTGCAGACAGAACATGAGACATAAGAGACAAATACATAAAAGACAAAGCAGTGCAGCAACAATAACTAATTACAGGACTAAGTTGCATAAGTGTAAAGTCTTGTGTGCTGCATTATTCCACATAGAATGAAGAACAGATTTATTGCACAGAGAGAGAACCACTGTGCTGTGTATTGAATAGTCTGATGGCGCTGGGATAAGAACTGTTTCTGAATCATGCTGCACATGTGTGAATTGTCCTGAGTCTCCTGCCGGATGGCAGGAAAGTAAAAAGTGGCAGTGCAGGGTAGCTGGGGTCCTTCATGATGCACTTAGTTTTTCTGAGACAGCGCGTGTTGTAAGTGTCCATTATTGCAGGGAGTGGTGTGCCTATGGTCCTCTGGGCCGTTTTCACCACCCTCTGCAGAGCCTTCTTGTCCTGAGCAGTGCAGCTGCTGTACCAGGGCGCAACGCTCCCATAGTTGAATTCTGAAAGCAGTTGTTTACATTTGAAAATTATATGATAAGCGTTTTGCCAGACTAGAACTGAGGCTTTCCATCAGCTTTCTGCTAACTGTTTGAATGTTTTGGTTTTTTTTTTAAATTGTGGAGTAAGCTTTGTGCTTTTTTCTTAATGCGTATCTCTTCCATGTTTGCAGAACACTGTACTAAAGGCAACCGCTCCAAAGAGGCGGGCTGTGTGTCTCATGGTGGTCTTGGTTTTCCTGTTCATCAATATTGGTCCAATGAGGTATGCTGATATTCCACACATATAACAGATCCTTCCAGTGAGAAATTCTCAAAATGAGCTTAATCAGTGGTTTCCCTCCACGTTTTGGTGAAACTGCTGCTCTAATAAACCTGCTTCAGGTGAGAAAGGCCATGTTAATTTGCTAATTATCTGGCAGTTGTGTGGGAGCAGAGAAAAATACTAAAATATGTTTATTCCATGACAGCTGGGAGTCACTGTTTTAAAGAATATGAGGAGCACTTGGAACAAGGGTGCTGGTTTATGTAGGCAAGTTGAGGAAGACTCATTTTAGAGGCATTTGCTGAGAAAGATGAATTGTCATTCAGGGTTGCGTGATGTTACTGCAACTTGTATATTTAAACACTTTCACTTCTAAAACCTGGTAAATTAAGACTTCCTCATTTTATGGCCTTTGAGGGGTAATTGTAATTGGTACTAGCTTCCAAAGCAATTAAAGGAATGCTTAACATAAATAAAATCAAGCTAAAAAAACTAAACACTGTATGTCTGAAAGAATGTGTAGCTATTCAAGAAGCTGTTGCTGAGAAAAGGAAAAAGACATAAAGGAATAACATTTGCAATAAAAGCCTGAAACTGGGGATCTGAGATGGTCTATTAGTATAAATTAAAACAAAAGGTGCTTTATTAGAAGCATGGGAAAATAAAACATCCTTGCAGATTAAAACTGTAAAACTGAAACCAAAGGATACAAAGTATCCTTTGTAGTAAAGACAAGGGGTGGACACAGAATACTGAAAATGCTGATGTTATTCTTTTAAAATTCTTTAAAATTCTTTTAAATTTCTGCCTTCTTCCTCTACCTCCTCTCCTCTCCTCTCAGTCTGTTTGATGGACGTACAGGTTCCAGGTTTGAAGCAAGCTCCAGTCCCAGTAACAGACGCCTCCTGGGCTTCTCGCCAGAGAAAGATGGAGAAATGGGAGGCCACATGTCTGACTCAGAGCCCCCACATACCTCAAACAGGTAATACTGTTCTCTATTGCACCCACACATGTATACACAGAACACTGTGTGGGGCCCAGAAACACCTGAGCCTCCTACCTGACATGGCCTGACATGTTATTATGTTGTAAGAAAACATACAAGCACAGGTGCAGGAGTGACTGTGCCCAAACCTCTGTGAAAAAGAGCAAGGCTGTTTTTCTTGTTGCCGGCCCATGTCTCTAAATCCACACCCATACAACACACTAGGGGTTGCATAGACTAGTTGACTAAAAAGTCCGTTAGTCGGTGCAGTGGGCAGCAGTCGACTAATCGATGACCGTGCCAGAAGTACAGCGTGTGGTGGAAAAAAAGGATTTTACTGAACAAAATATTTTATTTGTAGGGAAATTCACATAGTGAAATTATGGTAGGTTAGGACCGTTTATCCAACCCGTTAAAAACGACCACTTTTGCAGAACATTTAATGTTACGTCCACTTTTAATAAAGTGAAATGTTTCCTTGGTAAATCACTAAACATTCTGGGTTTTTTTTGTTTTTTTTAATTGCATTTTTTTGTTCTACTTCCTCCCCAAACTGCAGAATAACTGATGATGACACTGTTCACAATGGAAAAACCTTTTGGTTCCAGCAGGCAACCGACTTTTCAATTTCTGATCCAATTTACTTTTGGTTGCAGTGATCTGAATTGTTAAAACTTTGGAGCACAAACCAGAACTGAACCTGTTCCTCACTGAGGGAAAAACAATGATTGGTCAAGTGGATTTAAGTCACCTGTAAATGTTCAAAAAAGTGAACAAAAGGCAAATAAAACTAATTCCACCATCCATTATGTATTTGCATACAAGATATTATTGGTTCTATATCTGGTGGGATAAATATATTCATGTCAAGAGAGACATTGTGTGGTGTGTGTGTGTGTATAAGCCTTTAGAATTACTGCAATTATATGTAATGTTTCGTTCAACAGTATGTGATGTTTTTCAGTAGTGTCTAATGCTAGACCTCTCTGCCCACATAAAAGGCAAAACTGATTTTAAACACTTTTAACTTTAGCTTGTAAATTCAAATGATTTGCCTGATTGAGGAAGGGCACCATTAGTACTAGAGGCCCCAGATTAAGCAAGAGTCTGCTTTCTTTTCTTTCCTCCTGTGTTACACGTGGGACTCTTGACTCTTGTCACATTGTGTCACATGGAACTGTTTCCAGGCTCGAAACCTAATCTTCTATATCCCAGACCCCATCTTTACAGCTAAATAGATGTCTGGAAGTGGTCATGGTAGCGCTGTAAGCCTGTAGCAGCAAATGGAATTATGTAACTCAGTCCTGGAAAATAGAATTCAGGAGTAACTTGAGAGTGGCTTAGGAAAGGTTTTCAGTGGACAGATTTTTAGATCAGGACCCCATGTGTTTTTAATTATGTCACTTTCATCAGAAGTGTGCAAGAATTTCCTATTCCATATCCAGTTTGCTTGATAGAGTTACTTGGTGTTTGAATTGGATGTGAATAGTGCCTCAGTGCCAAACACTTCTCCCTCTTTATTTATTTTTTTTATAAATTATAATTTTGTTTAATCTTTGTCCCTGTTGTTCCCGCTTTAGTTTTTCTCTCTCTGCCCTTGCCACAAAGTTCAAGGAGTTTGTCGCAGAAGCCAAACATTTCCTTCTGCACCCTGAAAGTAAAAAGAAGAATCAGATCACGTTTTATTCATTCCGTATCTGTATACATTCTGCATTCTGTTACGTACCTGTGATGTTGATTGGCTGCTCCAATTTTGCTTCTTCAATTATGCAGCTTACATTTCCAATGAACATTATAATTCAGTTGTTGCCCATATCTTTTCGGTTTACATGTCCCCAAAATTCCCCAGTACTATCAAACATCATATTCAGTTCTTCATTAATGTGGCACAGACTCTTTGATGTGGTTTAGGACACAGAATGACTTATCGTGAAATATTAAAATAAAGAAAACTCTGTATATATGAGCGTCTTTACCAGAAAAGCTGGAAAAAATAAAAGAACCGAACTTACCTGCAGCATTTGGTAACATGTTGGCATTTTATTAATTTCCAGTTGGTCAAAGTAAGTCATATGGAGTCCTAAACCACACTTAAATCTGTACCACTTTAATGAAGTGCTGGGTGTGGTTTGAGTAGATTGGGGAAAAATTTGGGGACATATTTACAGAGTACATTTGGATGACCATTAAACAAAAGTATTTGCAAAATTCAGGCCATGTCCAGACCAACTGTTTTTTTGCCAAACTATTCTATCAAGCAACTCTTGACCCATAACATGCAATTAATGAAAGTAAGTTACCCTTCATTCGTCAATACAAATGGACATATTGTGTTTGTTTGTTTTCCTGAGCGTCCTGCTACTTCATTGTATGTTGTGATGGCACAACCAAAAGATTCATATAAAAGCAAAGGTTCCAATGGCGTTGTTTAGATTGATGGATTGACCTCTTTAAATGAATATTTTGGTGAACTACAGTGGTTTCTTAAATGTTGTCATCTGTCACCTAGTTTTAAAAGTGTATCTTCCCAGGCACTGAACTCATTTTGCTTAGAGTTGATTAAAGCAAGAAGCTTATAAAACTGCTGATGTTATTTCAGAGGTTCAGTATCCTCATAAATAACCTTCTTTATTCATCTCTGTTCTCCGCTCTCTTTCCATCTTTCACTTTTTCTCACTACATCTGGCTGCATTCTTCATTTATTTTTTTTCATTGGCCCACTTTTCTGTCATTGTCCTTTTTTTCTGTAAGTGCTTTTCTTCTGTTTGTGCCCTTTTCTTTCTTGTTTTCAACTTTCGGTCTCTTCCTCTCTTAGGTTGGAGGATGTGGAATCAATGTCTGAGGAGAAGGCACTGATGGTGGTCAAAAGAGATCCTTTCTTCTTCAGGCCTCCAGCCCCCTGCCAGCCACCAGTCAACAGGACCAAGTGCATGAAGTTAGTGCTAAACATACTAGAAGTACTGACACTGCTGTCTAAAAGTTTGGATCATTGGTTTTCAGTGATCTAAAACTAATTTGGTTTCATACACCTTTCTAAAATTGATTATAACACAGGCCTGTGCAATATCTTTGTGTGATATGTCCAGAATAGGTCTAATAACAAACCGAGCCTTTGTATATGTTTTCATTTTCTAAACGAGTTCTCTTTCAGTCATTCTCAGAAATAGTTTAACCGTTTTTTTGTTTGTTTTTTTGTTACTGCTAATTTCCATCCAGTATGCGAAAACAAAAGTTTGAATTTGTTTTAGTAAGTTGCTTTTATTTATTTATCAGGTTATTTTATTTGGTGAGTTCACCATTTATCATGGAAGGCAGCATTGAGAGCTACCGAAAGCCGAGTTGAGAGTGTGGAGTGGAGGAGTTTTTAGAGTTTGGTTGGGGCCTAATGTATGAGATCCTGTAATATAACCCTGTAATATCTGTAAAATCTGATATGGATGTTCAAAGTTCTGCCCATATGGTCTCCAGCTCTTCTGCCTGAACTTCTTCCACGTCTTTGAATTGAGTGTTTGGTCGCAGCAGGGATTCCTTTTTATTAAACTGATGATAAACTTTTATGTGTGAATGGAGCAGAGGGTGTTTTGAAATGTTTCAGTGCGCCCATGTGTGATCCATGAGCTTTGTAGTCACTCTTAGATTATTTGTGCTTTATGCTTATTGTACCTATTCACCGTTTGATTATTTAGAAGTACAGAAAAATATCCGGGGGATTTCAGTGTACTTAAACTCTAAGGCATAACTGTTTGTTTATTTATTTTGCTTTGTTTTTTTGTTTGTTTGTTTTTCTTGGTACAAAATTATATGAATTGTACCACCAATTAAATAATTTCTCATGGGAAAGGTTTTGTTAGCTCTTTTGTAAATGAGTGAACAATGCAGTGATAGTGCACTAAAAACAACTCACTAGGCAATTCCCTGTATCATGCTCAGGGTTCAATGGAATCTGTGGGGAGTTAAGAATATATTTTTGGTACCTTCCAGGGTTTTAAATTGGGGAGAGGTTTTGGTTGTTGAACAGGGGCGTAGCGAAGGGGGTTTTGTTTGTCAACAGCGGTGGGTTTGTGGTATTTAAACAGGAGGGTGGCAGTAAAGAGCACTACAATACAGGAGAACCCAAAAAAAAAAACAGGAAGGTTGACAGGTCTGTAGATTTGTATACTCTGAAATGAATGCAGACATTCTGCACTTTCATTGTTTCACTTTATATCCAGTTTGCTGGAATCCAGAGCCAAAACAATAAAATGGTTACAGACTGTGCTGTAAATTCAAAACTATTGAGTAAGTCATACATACATTTATTTAGAACTAAACAATAAAATTTTCCCATTCTGTTGTTTTCACAGAATGGCCAGTGAGCTGAAAGGCTGGGTCCACCGCCATGAGACCGAACGGGCCAAAGGCTGGAGCAGCAGCAGCAGCAGCAGCAGCAGCAGCAGCAGCACCCATCATAGAAGCAGAACCATCCCAGTATGTGTCCTGAGGGCCTGTTTCATACACATGCACACACACATGCACACACACATGCTAGCTCTTAAGAGTACAGGAACCTCAGGAGTGTTTAGGTCTGCACAGTATTTTTTTCTGGCACAACCTAAGCCTTGTCATCATCTGGCAAGCGAAAGACTATCTTTATAACTATATCTTTATCATTTTTCAATATCGATCTGCAGGCAGTCTGTCATAATCACTGAATAGCAGACATATGGGTTTGAGTCATGAATTTCATGACTTTAGACTTCTCAGAACCAGAAAAGACTCGCAGCTCAACTATGACACTAGTGGCTTGGACTTTGACTTAAGACCCAAAGTAGGAAAAACCATACAAGCATAGAAATTTGAGTTTGCCTCCATAAACTAGACATCAGCTAATTTCAAATGGACATTACAGTGACCGCACTGAAAAAGACTCACCTGTTATGTCAGAAATAAAAATTTGTTGCATCAGTTTTATTCATGCTTCAATCTAGAGTTGATTTGAGTTGGGAGTACATGGAATTGAGTAATAAATTCATTGACACATAAATCATTCCGCAGACACTTGAACGCCTGCATGTGTGTATTTGCTGACCAAATATTTGCAGCCTAGACATCCTTCAGAACAGTTGACTTTGTGTGCCTGTGTACCTTATTTTAATGACTGTATAGGGCTTTAAATTGTCTTCTTGTCATTTATACAGCCAGTAGCACACATTTGTAGACATGTTTAGTTTTGCTTGTGAACCACAGATGTGTAATCTTAAAAGAAGCCGGGGATTCTTAAATCAGTCACTTTCACTGAAACTTCTTCTATGGGAAAATATCTGCTGGTGTATTGGAGGGAGGCAGCACAACATAGCTCTGACCCAGATACTGAGAGAGTCTCCATGGTTTAACACTGTTTATTTTCTTTAAGTAGATCTCCATGCACATTTACTTTACAGATTTTTCCTCTTTTTTTCCTGCCTCTGCACTCACACTTAACCAGCGGGCATAATCCAGTAGCCTTGGGAAAGCAAATAGCCTTCTGTGACCAGTCAGGCTTTTGTTTTCTCTCTTAAATTCTTTTTCTTGCTTTCTCACTTTATTTTCTTTCATACTTGCTCATTTCTCTTTTTCTTTCTTTCTTTCTTTCCTTGTCTGTCTGTCTCTCTTTCTTTTTTTTCTTACTTTCCTTCGCTCTAACTCCATCACACATTTCTTTTTCCCACCTCCATTCCTACCCTAATAACCCTGTGGGGATATAAAAGTAATGGCTTTAATATAATTGGCCTCAGTGTAACCCTGCTTCATTTCTGTTACTGCTGTGAAAGCTCCATCAGCTCTGTCCACAATTCACCCAGATTCATTCATCACCCTACGAGCTTACACAAGGCCAGATATGTAACAATTAAAAGCTGCTTATCCTTGATAAGTCTCATATATTTAAAATGAATAGAGATAAAGTGATTGGGCTGTCTGGTCTAGTCAGGCCTGTGTGAAATATGACTAGTGCTCTGCAGGCTGTTTTATGGACTTTTACGAAGCTGCAGAAGAGCAGTAAAGAAACCCAGAAGTGGATGTATCTGACAGCTGGAGGAAAAAGAAAGCTTAGTGCTCCTCTTGAGGTCCAAGCCAGCTGGGTCTGGAGTCGAGCAGCAGAAGTGCCTGCAAAGCAGAATTCAGCAAAGTGCCTAAGCCTTTTATCACTCTGCTTTCATCAGATATGTTTCTAGTTCAGAGATGGAGAGGGAAGACCTGATACAGGATTGGGTGCCAGACATTAACTCCCTAAAAGCAATAACAGTGTTGTGTAGTGTTATATTTAAGTTCAGTATATAACTAGAGTTTTATCATTAAATATCTGTACAGAATCAGTCTACCTAAATATGAGCCTGCATCTTGCTATTTTCTGAAGCCATTCTTACTCAAATACACACTTATGTATTCTGCTGCATCAGAATCTTCTAGAGCCACTGCCATAAGCCTGTCTAGTTTTTATCTTTAGTAAAGATGCCAATAATATGTTACTCAATATGGGACATCGACCAGTACTAATATTGAATGCTGGGTTGGACTTTGGGTTGGGCATCCAAATCTGTTTGAATGATTGCAGTCTAACTGAGATGAATTTTATAAGGTTTGAGACTTAAACATTGTAGTGTGATAGACTGCCAGTTCAAGCATGCAGGTTAGGTTAAGTCTCTTCAGTTAAAACTTTGTGTTGTATTGTAGGATTTAACTAACATTGCACTCGTTCAGATAGCCATTTTGATCGGATAACCTTTCAGCCATTAACACAATCATTCTGTGAAGATTGTTACAGCTTGTACTCTAAAAAGTCTTATTTTACACACGCTTGCATTGAAAGTGATCTAACTGAACAGTTAGAATAATTCATTCCTGACTGTATTTTTTCTAGTGGTGTAGTTTACTTGAGCAACTTGATGGTCATCTGAAGAGAGGTGCTGTAACTAAAACACTCATTTAAAATCCAAGTAGTATTTAATTATTTAAATTTGTCTTTTGTTTTTGTTTTTTGACTGGAGAGGCTTGCAGTGGTTGCGGAGTGTGTTGACAGACGTGCAATTTTCTGAACTTAAACTGTCAACTACCAAACATGCTCGTATCAGGCACTGAATCAAACTAAATGCTGTTAGGAAATCGTTGTCTGTTTAAAGCATTTTGACAGGAGCTTAAGGATGTGTCTATTGCATTATTGTAAGATATTCTCTGTAACTGTGGTTCTGAAACTGATCCACAGGGACTACCACTCAGTCTACAGTTTTGCTTCAGCCTAACCTAAACACTTAGGGAGCAGAAATGTCTGAGGGAAGGTTTGAGAACCTCTGCTCTATAAAACATTCTAGGATGCATTAACTTGATCTTGTAAAAAATATAATCTAGGTGGTCTGTCACTCTGTCATCATTTCTCTCTCTCTTTGTTTTTAGAAAATGGGCAGTAAGAAAGTAGCAGTGGCACAGATCGCACCTGTCCATTACTCAGAGTCCTCTGAAAAGTAAGTGTTGATAATCAGGCATTTAAGTTCTTCTAATTCATGCATTGTAGTGTTCTATTAATGGTGGAGTCAAGTCAAAATGTTAATGTTGTCAGTAGTATCAATTTAAGGTTATTTATACTCTAATACATTTATTTAATTATTAGTTATGAAGGATCATTTGTGACCTCCAAAATTACCAAACACATGTTTGAGTGCGTAACAAAAATGTTAAATTTTCCAAACTTCCAAAGATATCTTGTTAACTTGGTATAGTGGCTTTAGACTAAATTTGTAATAACTTTTAGCAAATTACAATCCTGTAACTATATCTGTAATTAAGGTTAATATTTATGCAGCGATGACTGCTTGCTATTAGCATTTAGCCTGACAAACATCTAATTCATGTCTACAGTGCTCTTTTTTTAACTGCACTGTCACAATAAGGTTCTATTTATTACAAAAATAGACTCTTCAGTTTGTATCAATAGTGGAACTTTTTAGCACATTTGTTTTATCTATAAACATGCACGCGTAAGATGCAAAAAAAGCCTCATATAACCAAGACTAAGAGGCTGAGGCCATTTTTAAATGTCTGTATAAAATCAATAGCTGTCATTTACACTGTAAATCAGTGATGTCCAGATTATATTGGATACACCATTGTTTTGGTCTTGATGTTAACAATCCCTTTACCATATAAACTTGTTACACTGACCTTTTTACAAATGACAGACTCCTAATATTACAGGCCTTATTGAGTTAATCATGCCTTCAGGGGTGTCTGATGTGGAAAACAGGTGGATTTGATCAGAGCTGCAGGACAATCACAAGAAACAAAACAAATTAAGAATATGTTTTAAATTATTGCTGCAGAGACTGTCTAACCTTTTTGAAGTCTTTGTTAAAACGTTGTACTGTCATCTCTTGAGAAAACAGCAGAAAAAACATGGTTTAATAATTTCTTCCAAGTTTCCACCACCTTTTTGTACTTGTCTGTGTATGAACAGTATTGGTATTTCTGTTTTAGCTGTTCTAGCTCTGAACCTCTCTTTGGGACTAATCAGAAAGATTGTTAGTGACTGTCTTTAATCTCTTACATAAACTTTGAAGCCCATGGTGGTTCGCTGTCCACAAATGCTAATAACAAATGAAGTTAACAGTTCCAGAGTAACATAATAGGAATGAGATCCAGCCATATGTTTCATTTTTGCCACTGTATTATGTAGAGATAACTTTAAAATTCACTGTTTAAGCACACTACTGTCCCACGTAAGGAAATTCACAGCTAACAACATTGCATGACACAGCCTGAAGGCATGCTGTTTGAGGCTAGATTAGTTGCAGGATTGGCAGTAAGGGACCAACATCAGCAGAAAATATCTTGTACGTTTCTAAGCCAGTCATTTCCAAGGTCCAAGGCTGTTTCATATGGTAGTTTTACTTGGGTCTGCTACTAAAACAAGCTAGTACACATGTATCTCCCATGCGTAGTGGTTGATTATTTTTCTGTCCTCAGACATTCAGGCAACGAGCTGCAGGTGTACTATGCCCCTCACCGCACTTACAGCGACTTCTTTGATGAGATCAACCGGCGAGGAGACACCTTCTATGTGGTCTCTTTCCGCAGAGTGAGTTGACTTTTTTTGTAATCACATTCACACACACACACACACGCGCGCGCACACACACACAGCTACAAACTCCTGTGTGTATTCGAAGACAAGCTGAGGTCATGAGAGAATATTCTCTGGAACAGGAGTGTCGATATTTCATGGATTTGATTACAGATGACTGCAAAGACCAGATGAATTAGTCAGAGAAGCAACTGATATCTTAAGTTAAATTCAATTTTGTATTTTTGGCATTTACTTCAGCTTGCACATTGAGAATGTTCTTGGAAGATTGTGTTAAGAAATAAGTCTCACTTGATGCACAATTTGCATCAATCGTTTCTTGTCCTTCAGTAGTGGACAGTTGTAGTGGATGCCACTGGACCACTGTTGACTGGATCATTCTGGTTGGTAGACTATTCTGACCCTACAAGTAATACAAAAAACCTGAAGCAACACCATTGTGTCTGATGCACATGTACCATTATGTTGACTTACCGCCACCATGTTGGGATAACTGCTGTGCTGGTAATGGCCTACTCTCCACATAATAACTTGATACTGCTGGTCCTATGGTGGTCACTTTACAATGAAGTAGAAGGTGCCTGAAAAAATTTACTGCAACAGATGAGCTACAGTCAGTAGTAAAGTACCCATTTAAGAGTGTCTGATCGATGGCTGATGCCCATTGAGTGCAGGTACAAGGTTAATATACAGTGAGTATTCAGACTTGTTTTTGTTATTTAATGTTCTTCCAGTACACACAATTTATTTAGACTTTTTTGTACTTAAATATCCATAATAACATATGTGTTCTTGAGCATGAATAAATATGTTTCAGAAATTAAACTGAAGATGGGGAAGAAGCTTCAAGACTTGTACAAGGGTCCAGCTACTGGACCTTAAATTTCTATTGAATTGCCATGCAAGCACCTTCTTTTTTCTGAAACCAGTCTTTTGCTGTATATTTGTGGTCATTGTCTTGTTAAAACATCCATTTTCCTCACTCTGTGGCTGATTGCATTATCCTTCAAAAACATGTAATGCCCCAATACCATCTGCAGAGAAGTAGGCCAATATCATGATGCTCCCACCTCCATACTTCACTGTGGGTATGATGTTCCTGGAATCATATGCTCAAATATGACCAGCTTAGTTATTGCAGAAGAGTTACATTTTTGTTTTGTCTGACCAAGCAACGTTGTGATTTGTCTAAAAAGTCAACTTTCAGATAAGTATCTGTTCTTTTCTGTTATTTTCAGGGTTTTTGTGGTGTGTAGGGACGGAGATGATTGCATTGCGGTTTATTGCTGTTTGTTGCTGCTGCTTTCAGGTCACGCTGTGGTTCTTGTCATTTGACAGCTGGCATTCCAACCTTGCTCATCATTAGTTTGAGGGCATGTTGTGAAAACTTGAATGGGGTACCTGTCCAGGGAGGGTTGATTGTGGTTCTGTGAATTTTCCAATTGCTTGTTTCCAAACCAATTTTATTGACAGGGATGTGTAAGGTCTTTGCTGTGGATGTGTCGCTTTTTCCGTTTGTGTGTTGTTTAATAAGATTGTCCTGGAGACCTTTAGAAAACTCATTTGCTTGTTTTGTGAAATCTTCCTAACTAGTGACATCTTTCATAATGGCACCAACTGCAGATTGCACAAGAACAAGCACAAACTCAAAAGAAGTTTTGTGAATGTTATTCACTGAAAGTGTATTAAATGACAAAAGTACCTGAGTACTTGTTTCCCACTGTACCTAATAGGTTAACAACTCTATATATTTTGGCAAAATGTATTGAAGTTGACGTGGCTCCTGTTTGTTGTGTGTGAATCATATGCCTCTTTTCCCTCAGTCTCAGTATTGAGACTACTGCACTGCATGCCGCTTGCCTTGTTCTAACCTGATTCAACTCACTGGTCAGTTGCCAAACCCACAGAGAAAGGAAAACAAGGAACTTTGCATTGCAGGGATCCCACAGGACCTTAACTAAGAACCATGTTTTTACAGGGTTTTCTCATGCTTAACAACAGTTTCTCTGTCGCTCCCAGCCTCTCCCCTGCTTGAAAACAAATTGATGTGCTGTTAATAGAATGTGCATGAAGATGCTGGAACTGTGATACCAGTCTCTGGGCTTCGCTCTCTCCAAACCTCCACCCATCTTTCTCCAGAAAGGAAACATATGGCCTTGCTCAGAGTAACGATGAGCAGTGCCTTTGAACAAACATCTCTGCTGTGATTCAGAGGTGCTCAGATGTGTCCAAGAAGAAATAAGCCTCTGCACACACTCACAAATGCACGCTCACAAGTTTGGACAACATAAGGCCCTCAAGGCCCTGGGATTCGATCCATTTCAATTTGACCTCATTTGTAACCATTAAGAAGGAGTTTAATGTTTACCTCGTCTTCCGGTGTGGATACAAGCGTGTTTTCACATCCCAGCCATACCTGCTTTTGATTATACACTCAAAAGATCTGAATGATGATGGAGGAAACTCGTTAATTGCTTTTGTTTCAGGAATCACCCTCCCTACTCCCTTTACAATGTGGAGCAAACGTGCTCATTTTTTGTCCTGCTCTTAAATTTACAGGAAAGTAAACAGGAAAACAGTGCCACGAAATGTTTCATTTGTCTCTTGAGTTCTTTTGTTGCAGTAATTCCCTCCTCCTAGTGACCTCACAGAAATATTTAAATCAATCTTGGGTTTGCTGAAACAAACCCTTTTTGTGAAACTTGAACAAGGATATGACTAATACATCTGAAAACATTTCTGAGTGCCCCAGACCTGTTTGTCTTTATTCATGTAAATGGGTTCTACCCCCAAAACAAATACATTTTTTTCACGAGACCAGTCTAGCAGCCACCCTGTTTTCCAGTGAGCGAGTGACTACACTTATCCTGGAGGGGTCTTGGTCAGAATTCGGTTAAAGGTTTCAGGTCAGAAAGCTTGTTTACTTATGATGAAGCAGTGTCTGAGGATCCCAGTTCTTCAGTTTGTTCTATGTCTCTGATTTGCTGACTTCTATGACGGCACCCCCCTTCCCCCTTTTTGTGACCTCTCTTTGGCATTGAAGGATGCACTGATGACCTCTGATGTGCCTTGTGTTTAGCTGTGGCCAGGTTTTAGGAACTAGACCTTTGCTGAATAGTTTAGCTTCTTCATCATAAATCTAATATAAACACTGAAATCACTGCATGCAGTCTTCCAGCACTAAACATGGAAAAATGGACCTAGAAGTCTTAAGCCATTCTTGTTAAAGGGGCTATCAGTTGACACCAAGTGTTTAATTTGCTCTCTTTTTTTTTTAATGTCTTGTATTAAACATGCTTCTCCTCTTTCTAATCCAAACCAGGGCAGTAACTTTGGGCTGGATCTGTCTGGTTTGGATTTATTTTGAGAGAGAGTTTAAAGCAAATGCCTGTTGCAGCAATGCACATTTCTTCCCAAAAGCAACTTAAGTTCCTTTTATGAGACAAAGAATGCCAAGATGGAGAAGAGAGAGAAGCTGAGCAAAGGGTTCACAGGAGACATTCTGATCTTGTGGACAGTCACTGTGGTAGTTTGTAATTTCCTTTTTAATTTCTACAGCCTTTATAAGTTTTTCTTTCTGGCCGTTTATTTGCTTGTATTTTGTTTCCTGGGTTGCAGGGTGTGGGTCTCTGTGGGGTTCTTTTGGTTCTTTTCCTCCCATTTCCCCATCATGAAGATTCAGTTCCTTCCAGAACTCATGCTGGACTTCATTTAAAATCTAACACTAGATTTAATCTGAAATCTTTTGAATTAATACTTATTTATATACGCATTTATATTTTGTGTTGTTGTGGTGGTTTCCATTCGTGACATACCAAAAGCATGTGTCTTTGGGAAAAATTGTGTGATAAAGTTACATGATATTATTCAAACAAAATCTCCCTCCACCCAAGTCAACAAATCGAATCTATAGCCCTGAATGTTTCAAGATGCTAATGTTATGCCTCTGATTTTAGTTATGGTCAATTCCCATCCACTAGCTAAGTTTTTCCCTATTACACAATAGCATGTGCTCCCTCCAAGTCATACGAAGTGAGCCACTGCATCTTTTTGAACTCATATGGCTCAGAGCTAAGCCACAATACCGTCAGGTTTTTGAAGACCATGTTACAGTTGGCAGTCAGTTAGAGCTGCTGCTCTACATGACCCCAGAGAGTTTTTTCTTCTGTCTGTCTTTATATCATCTTCATCTCTTCTTTTAATGGAAGCAGCAGACCTCAGAGAACCAGGATTTGTTCCCACAGGTGCTCCAGGTTGCATCCTGCCTGGCAGAAGCCAGTGGAGAGACTGCTATGATGTGCCACTCCACATCTCTCTGTGAGTTTCAAAAGGCCCTATTCCATAGGCATACAAGAAACGTGCTGCACCCAAACTGTACAGCAATGGGACGAAACTTGCAGCACAGTTTGATTTTTCCAGTGCATCTCAGCCTGGTAATGGTATTGCTGATGCATCGGCAGCACAATTGTCTCCCCACAGTTTATGGCCGGTCTTTCCCAAAACCGTATCCATGTCGAACGAGCAGAAAGTTGTTCTGTCTGAGCTGTTTTTGTTATTGTTGTCCATTAGTATTTACAGGGGTTGCTTAAGTTACAACGGTCTTAACATACGACATTTCAAGTTTACAACGCTCACTCCCACTTCCACCCTCACACAGACTACGTGGGAGAGCAAGTTTGATTACATGCGGGGGAAGAATACGCAGTAATGTGGCGTATGAGTGAGGGAGTTTTCCTTTTTCTGTGTCGCAGTTGTGTTTTTATGATTTTATAATTGTGTTAGGATTGGTAAGTGACTGAGTCTAGGGTGTGTTTCAACTTAAACCAAAATTCGGGTTACATCACTGTTGAAGGAACAAATCTGTGGCGTAACTTGAGGACTCCTTGTATAGTCTTGTTTAAGTTGTTACCTTTTTTTTTCTCAGCATTGTTTAGCTGTGCAATGGAAACCTAACCCAGGTAACTTGTTAACGATGACCTGGTACACCGTTGCATTTCTCACAGTGTTAAAGCTAAATTTGTTACTTTATAGAAAACTCCCATTGAAATTTATATTCATCTCTAGCAGATAACACTTTATTTGTAATGGAAAAACATTTGTTTGCAGTATTGCACGGTTCCTTGTCCCAATGGAAAAATGCACTTTTCGTCTAGTTTCAGATCAACATAATTTCCGTAAGGATTCAGTACAAACTACCCCGCTCCATGAATATCAGTGAGCGAGATGACGGGTGTTGTGTTGGCAGCCATCAACCTTTTCTGTCCATACAGTTAAGATTTGACAGGTGGAAAGTGTATAAAGCACTTTCGGAGGTACAGTGGAATCAGGTCACAACAGATAGATTTTCTGCTGATGGAGTGTACCATAGAAGATCCTGCATCCCTTGCTAACTGGTTTTACTTCCCTCAGACACACTAATGTAACTGATGACGGAAAATAAATGGGATTTCAGAGGTCAGATCGCCATGTTAACATAATCCGAGTTCTTATTCATATTAATTTGTATGAGATTATTAAATATATATTGATTTAATCTTGCAGTTAGAGCACCTTTTTACTGGAAGCACACCTCTGCTTTGAGGATTAAGTGGCTTAATGCTCGTATGCTAGTCTTTGCATTATATGACCATTTATAACTAATAATCACATTGTTCAATTTACAAGTGTTGTCAAGCGGTGATTATTTGCATCAAACACTGTCTGCCTAAATCGTTTAAAATCTATCATTACTGTAGCTTATTGTTTTTATCAAATGATAATCAGATCATCCTGGTCTGAACAAGTCTTTCAGCGAATAGTGTCCAGTGCGAAGAGTTCTGTGGAGGTCCTTCTGCTCCTTCAGACTCATGGTTATTCACACCTTACAGTCAGGGGGAAAAAGTCTGTTTAATATACTTTTCATTATGCTCTTTCCATCTTCCACTTCATCTGCAGAGATATATAGGGCTCCCCACTGGAGTTACAGGAAAGGTTTAGCTTTTAGAAGGTTTGCAGAGACAGCTGAGCTGTGAGGCCTGTTATCCATCTGGAGGATATCGAAGTAGATTTACAGCTGCACTCAGTGGCCATCATTCTTTGATGTATGACATTGGCTGTAGCTTTGCCATGTTTTCTCATTCAAGTGTGTCATTTATGTTGTGTTGTCCCTCTTTAACCTGTCATATTGTTTCCCAGTCAGTCATGCAGTTTTCCATGAGAAAGGTTTTGATTTTACTGAGTGGAAGAAACTTTCGATTTTGGGCGAAATCATGACTGTCTTTTGCTGTTTCGTCATATTGTGACTCATAATCAGTTGTTTGCTGTAGCCAACCGTTCCCTCTCGCTTTCTTTCTCAGGATCATCTTCTTCTTCCTGCCACCAACCACAATAAAGGAAGCAGGCCCAAGATGTCCTTGGTGCTGCCAGCAATGAATATCAATGGTGAGAGATTTTATTTTCCTTATGATGAGCACTGTAAATGTCTCTTTTATCTGTCAGCCATAATTCCACCCTTTGTTTTGGCCAGTTGCCTAAGAGACAACAAACATTTGCTATGGTGATGTATTAGCAAATTGAGCAAAACCACCTGTTACTGTTGGAGAGAAGACAATTAGATTTTGGTTTTGGCTGTCCAGCCAGACACCTCTGGCCAGGCCATGGCCATCCCTCTGCATGTATTTGTTTCCGTAGCATGTGACTGAGAAGTGATTCAGGTTAGACACATAAACCATGACTTTATGCACTGAGTAATGCACTAGCAGTGACAGAAAGAAAGTGTGATTGCCATGCTCAAAACTGCACCATTATGTGATTTGTGCAGTTGATATTTAATGTTCTGTGGCTTGGAGAGCATTAAATATCAACTGAGTTTAATTATTCAAATATTTGGACCGGTATTTTTCTAATGTGTTTATAATGCCTGTGTATTGTAAACAAATATTCATAGTTTTGCAAACATGCCATTCTTACAGCATCTAGATGTGACAATCCTACTATAGAGATTTTTTTACATGCACATATTTTTAAATGTCAATTCTGTAAGCCTCTATATAGACTACAATTGACATAAACAACAGTTTAAGCTGGTCTCTGGTTTTCACTTGCTTGCTTTCTGCTCTAGCTATCTAGCTATCTGTCTCTCTTTCTGTTTATTAGTTTTTACTGGCATCTAACCTGCTATTATACACATACATGTTATTCTTTACAGAACCGGGTGAGTAAGAATTATGAACTCAGTTCATTTCTATTTAATACATAATCGTACAGCCCTGTCTACCATTGGATCACCCTTCTTCTGTGAGCAGTAAAACTTTATCTGTTCCAGATGGATTAGTTTGGTGTTATTTATATTTTGCTTACCACCCACATCATTTTGCAAAATCACTTTTGATTAATCTGCAGTGCTGCAGCTGGTGCATTAACAGATGGAATTAAAACATTTAATAAAATTGCATATTAAATGTAATACTGAACAGACATTTATGCATTTTTATTAGATGTGACTGCAAACATGCATTCTCCAGATCCTGCTGTTGAGAGTTCATAGCTGTTTCTTCTCTTTAAATATCACACAAGTTCTCATATTTGGAGAAACTTCAGACTACTCTGAAGTTGCGAGTGAAAGAGTCAGTTGCAGTGTCATGTTCACTTGTATTACCTATTAACAAGGTGTTTCTTATAATCCATAACTGATTCAAAAGATGCTATAATGACAATATTTTGTACTTTGTTTTAGAAAGATCCAATGCCCGTTTTATCCAAAGTACTGTTTTGAGGCTTACACTTTATGAACAGAAGTATTGGGGCGCCTAACCATTTCAAAAACAGGGACTTTAATGACACTGCATTCAAATACATAGACTTTAAAATGGAGTTGGTCCCCCTTTACAGCTATAACAGCTTCCACTATTCTTGGAACGCTTTCCACAAGATTTTGGAGTTTCTGTGGGAATTTGTGCCCATTCATTCTGTAGAGCATTGATGAGATCAGGCACTGATGTTGGGCGAGAAGGCCTGGCTCGCAATCTCTGTTCCAATGTATCCCAAAGGTGTTGGATGGGGTTGAGGTCAGGGCTCTGTGTGGGCCAGTAAAGTTCTTCCACAGCAAACTCATCCAGCAATGTCTTTATGGAGCTTGCTTTGTGCACTGGGGCACAATCATGCTGGAAGAGAAAAGCGCCTCCCCCAAACTGTGTCCATAAAACATGACGTTGTCCAAAATGTCTTGCTGAAGCATTAAGATCGGCCTTTACTGGAAGTAAGGGGACTAGCCCAAAGCCTGAAAAACAGGTGTGTCCCAATACTTTTGTCCATATAGTGTATTTAATATCCTGTGAGAGATGACTGCCTTGATGACCGAACGTCTAGTCATAACTGAATGTCTGTTTAAAATGGTTTGTAACATGGTTTCCCTAACCAAACCCATTTTATTTGTTTTATCAAAAAAGTTCAATTTTTACTGGGTGAAAACAAGTGTGAATGTTTGGAGGTGAACATGTTTTAAGAGCACAGTTCCTGGCAAGTAGATATTACTGGATGTTCTACATGAGCTGAGACTTTAATGGACTAATTCAGGAAAGAGATAAGTCTGTTAAGACCCCTGTGTATACTTATGTTACCGATATTAATTTACTAGACACAGACATTTCTCTGTCCTTTTACAGGAAAAATGTATTTCTGAACTGTTTGTCTTAATTTGGACTTAATCACTGTAGACCCTCTTTATGATCGTAGCATGCTAGAGCAATCACATAGAAAATGTGAAGGAACTGATTCAAATGTCTAGTGAATCAAACATTGTATCCCGATCCAGTTCCCCCCCCCCCCCCTTGCCCCTAGAGCTTGCAACTGGCTCCTTGTCCTCATTTCTGTCTCTCTCTCTCATTTCATTTCTCTCCCTTCATTTGTTGGCACTGGACACACCATCAGATGAAATCAGAACAGAGTTAGATAAAGGCAATACCCTGGCTCATGCCATGAATGACCTCTGGGAGGGTTTGGATCTTGTGAAAGAACTGATGGATGAAGGTAGAGGCCATTCATCCTTCTTTTATAATTCTGTTCTTGTCCGGAAGGCATGCTGAGCTTCTGCCGGTGCTGGCCAACGCTTGGCAAACAGTGGAGTCAAATAGTAGTGCCCCAACCGCCCTGAACAAATGATTGTGAACTGCAAACAGTGGGCTTCTTCAGGAAGTCCCCCCACATGAACACACTATGTAGTGGAAGTGAGCTTGTGGAGCTGTGCTCTGCCATATTCCGGCCACAAAGTCATTAACATTAGCCCTTAGAAGTTATTGCATGTTTGTTATTAACGAAGTGTTATTCAGTGTAATTTTGTAAGTACCAATTTAATCAAATAGTTCATTTTAATGCAGTACATTCACGTTCCTCATTGACAGGTTCTAGTCTGCACTTCTAGCTGTGTCTTGTTTATTTCTATGCTTAAAATTTACATTGAAAATGTAAAGGTGTCAAATCTTGTCCATAAAGGGCCATTGTGGCCACAGATTGTTCTTCTAAACAAGCAGGAGCATGCCTATTAACTGTTTGAAGACAGTTAAAGGGGACCAAGTGGTGTGCTTCTGATTTTTGGAAAGGAAAACCTGCAGCCACACCAGCCCTTCATTGACGCTTCTGGTAGAAAATGTTTTTTTGTTGTTTACTGTGAAAGTACTTATGCAAAAGTTCTGTATATAAGCTGTAAATCGTTAGATAAGAGTTCATGCAGCCCTGTTTGGTGGAAAATCAGCAAACAAAGCTTCTTCGCTCAAAGACTTTATTCTCCATGCAGAGGAGAATATTCACTATGGGGCAGTCCCAGATGAAGTTCTCAAAATCATGTCCTTCGCAGAGAATTCTTGTACCTTCAAAGCATCATTCACATTATCTTACTGGGTTAAGTTCATGGGGCCCTCCTTGAACCTCTATAAACCCTCTTATTTTAACTCAGTGAGGCGCCACCTTGTACCCATGTTATGGCTTCTTACTGGTTGACCACATGGAGACGACCCTGAAACCCTGAAACATGCACTATGTTCAGGGGTTGACCATTTTTTTTGCTGTAGTTCCTCAAATGAGAACCTACATAAATTAACTGGTACGCACTCTGTCTCGACTATGCACGCGATATGAAGTCACAAATTACGTATGCATTTGCGCTGTGAAGACTGAAAACCGGTCTGCATTTTGCGTACCACTTACATCTATGCGTGCTGGCGTGCCACTTATGTCAACCCTTGACTATGTTCTCAAACAGAAATATCTCCAGAAAAACAGAACTGAAAAACATCATGTGCCTTTTTGCCCTAACGGTTCAGAGCTATTCGTTTAGTAAATTAAATCACACTAATATGATATGAAAGAATCATCAGCAGAATATACTGATTTTCCCTTGCATTTCCCCCCTTTGTTATTTTTAAACAGCCATATGTTTTATTTGTCCATCTACATCCTGGTTACCCTTTCAGTGCAGACTTCATGAACACGTGTGTTTCAATAAATCTCATCCTGTTCATCTTCTTCCACTGTAATACAAGTCTCATCACTATTCTGAATCACTGGTAGTTGCATATAAGTATGATGTTTCGTCAACAGTGAATCTGCAATAGATGAGATGGCACTACGGAGGCAAAATATTACGGCAGGAGCATAAAATATGATCAGTAGGCAAATTATTCCCACAGTTAGTGTGGCAGGGAAGACCCAACCATAACCCGACAACCATTGACGTAAGTGGTCTAAGAATGTAATAGGTGCCAGAGGAGGGGGTGTAAATGTGTCCTTCATGTGCTAGATGATATCAGTAACACTATTACCACTATAGTCATGAATATGAAAACAACAAGAGGTGTTCAACACTTTACACACTCCACCCTCCTTTGCCAATAACAGATCTAGTGCTAATCTATTCTGGAGTACTGCTTCTCTAATTGCAGCTACCATTCAACAGTGACAATTCCTTTTCCGTCTCATTAGCTAGGTGTAGGATTTCCCAGCCCAATCCATGTACCTTATTCAGAGCTGCAGTTGTACCTCCTCCTAGAAACAAAGACCAACCTACATTTTTTCCTGGAGTAGTCCATGGGTTACCTAGGACATACACATTGTAGCCACCTGGCATCTTATCCATATTTCTCCTTACACGCTTAGCTGAGAAGAAACTTAAGGGCTGCTGGGATCCTACTCGAATTACAGCTGATATATGAGGCATTACCATTGCTAGGGAACAACATCCCCACCAAGCTGTAGGCAAATGTGAATATGCATGTCGACCACAGCTATACATCATCCCATGTCCTGGATATGTGTAGTTTACTGATACCTTCACATAGATACGGTGCCATTTTCAACCCAAAACTAATGTTTTTATGTTTTTCTTCACCCAAATAATAGCCTGAACTGTTTCTCATACACAAACAATAATCAGCCCTGGGATGTTCATAAATCTGGAAGGAACAAATGTTCTCCAATGTTTGAGGCTTACAATGAGACCCTGTATGAATGTATGGGCTGTTATACAGAGTGGTCCCATTTTGACTGTGTTCATACATAAATGCCTTAAGTACCTGCAAAATCCAATTGTATGACAAATTATAGGAAGTACATGTGTCTTACAATGCCTGGGCATGCATTGCTGAAACTGGAACTGAAACAAATGCATGTGAGAAAGATTGACAAACCAGACAAGACTTATTAGGTAGCATATGTTCCTGCACCGACATGGCTAGTGCACATCTCAAGTTATTGCGACGTTGAGCTGAATACTTGTAGTGCTCGAACTTTTGTTAAATTCATGGCCTTCACCATTAATCCATTTTAATAATGCATTATGGTAGTATTGTAACTAATGCTAGCACACATTTACAGGTGGTAATAATGTTGCTGATGAAGCAAACAGTAATTCCTAATAAAAATCATTAAGGAAAGCTAGGCATTCCCAAACATTTGATGTACAGTGTATTGTAATCTGAGCACTGGCTTGCAACTAGTGACCACCAACTCAAATACCAGTATGCTAAACTCTAAAAGGGGTGCTCCTGTAGTCTTTGGCTGTGGTGCTCGTCTGTAATGCGAGATGTGTGTCCACGTCACTCGGCCTTGAGCCTTCACAGCTGTCTGCGACGTCAGGAGAACCTGGAATGGACCTTACCACAAGTGTTGGTTCCCCCTCTTTCATCTGAAGTCCTTTATCACCACTCAGTCCCCTCTACTGGAACTGGTAGCAAAATCTTCACCTGTTGGTGAGAGAACTGAGAGCCAATAGGTCAACATTGTGTAGAGTAGATTTTTGAGGTAGAGTTTGGTAGAAATTTGTAGATGTATTTTGTGGGGAGTGTTAATGATAGTTATTATACACCTGCATGGGCAATAGATGTGTCTGTACTTTGTAATTGACTAACACTTAGAAATACCCTGCATTTTAGTCAAACAAGTTGCAGTTTCACCAGAAATTCTTTGAGACACAGAGCAGCTACGCTCTCAAAGACTCCTGGTACTCTGTCACGCTCAGATCAAGTGATACAGTCCTTCCTCTGAGCTAAGCCACAGTACAGCAGATGGAGTAGACAGAATATTTTCTAAAACTCACTTCTCGCCCAGCATGGACATTAACCTTACTTAAGAAGCTGGTTTTGTTTGACCAGCAGTTTGGTAGACTACAGATGATTCACTGTAAAACTGGAACACATAAGCCAGAAAGTTCCCTACCGAAGTTGAACTTGAAGTTGGCTTATTTTTGGTTCCACCTTAAATGGATCTTAGCTTCAGTCTCTCGCGGATGTTTTCTGAAACTGAACTAATAATTGTTCACGGAAACCCTGCACATGCACGGAAAAGGCTGAAATTCTCCACATTTTTTTTGCTTTTGTGACGTCCAGGCCTCGTCCGCCACGCCCCCTCGTGCTGGTTGGTTGTTTGGGTGCGGCGGTTTGCAAGGCATTTAGGTGGACGAGGTGGTGTGGCGGACGAGGCGCAGACATCACAGTCAGCTGTACTTAGAGGCAGAGGTTTGAAAGTTGCCAATCTGAGAATGTTATTTATTTCTCCTTGCTCTGGCAGACACAGTCTAGAATTAGCCTCAAGTGTTCTCGTGTTTTTCGTTATGTTCTTCTTAAAGCCCTGTATTTTTATTATTGTAAAATTAATTTATTACTGTCTTTACCTGCTTATTCCAAAGAAAACGACCGCGCATACCAAAGAAAACGCACCTGCATGAATTACAGTACAGTCTGTTCAGGGGTAACATTCTAGCACTGCGGGAGTTCAGTGTAAACTGTACAGTACGAATACAGGTTTACATTTACATTCTCTTTCAGGGTAATGTATTAAGCTGAGTTTTTAATGTAATTAAAGTGTTTTGGGAGCATATTTGGGGGCATATTTATGGTTTACACTATAAAAACAGGCATTTTTAGACATTTTGTTTTTAACCACATCACAACATTGCGTTTTTCACTATATGCGGGTGCTCTTGGAATGTAACCCCTGCGATAAGCAGAGGTTTACTGTTTACCTGTGTAATAAAAAAAAAATTCTTACAATATAAATTACAATGAAATTATTATGGTTAAATATCAAATGTAAATAAAACTACTGAAAGTTGCTGTTGAGGATGAGTGTTTGAATTCTCTTTTAGAATTATCAACCTGTATTCAAAGCCTAATAAGGGGCTTTCGGACTAGCACTATAATAAAGTAAGGGTTTCCATGTTTAGCACTGTTATATAATATGTGGCAGGTTTTTGATGATTATATGATGTACAGAATATTCGATTTTTATGTTGATATCGTATAGGTACTAGTAGTACTATTCTGCATTTAATGTTGAAATGTCTTCACAACTTCTGATAAAGATTGCATTACTTTATGGCTGGGTTTATAACTCCAGTCCTGAAATCATCCAGTGTGAAAGTGAGACACAGTCAGCATCTTTATTCGAAAATGAGTTTTATGTTTGTATTTATTTAGTATCCCTTTTATACCAGCAAACGACTGCTTACATTTAAACTTAACAGCCCAAACCATCCTCTTTTAGTGCAGCCTGTTGTAAATTTCTCCTGCTACATTCTGCATTCATTTAGTGCCTTCCGCATATCAGTGGCTTTCACATGCTTACCATGAGTCCCTTTTGTTTGTGCTAAACAAAAGCATTATGTTTAATTTGTTTCTTCTTTTCTTTAATCCTGGTTGGAGTATTTACACTTTAGGTAAGGATTTTTCATTTTTTCCTTCTATGAAGGTGCTGTAATTTTATTGGAAGTTTAATTTGGGTCTGAGTATTATGCTCCTGTCAATGGCCGTATGAGTAAGACAGGTGTGTATTTGTTTGCTGTTACTTTAGCTGTTGTACTATTTGGGTGTAATGCCACATTGTGGGTTAGTCATCTATTGTTCTTTGTTTTGGAATTCTGTAGACTCTTCTGCACTTTTTAGCCTTCTGGAAACTGCCCTGTCTGCTTTTGATGCTGATTTTACCTTTTGCAATGGACCTATTATGTTGTTGTCTGTAGTTGGATATGATCATGAGGTGCTTTTTTCCCTTACTTTTTTTGCTTGAGTTCCTTAAGCCCATCTAACCAGGCATGCATGGATGATGGACGAGACCAGCCTCAACCACATAGGGTACAGAAATACCCTTCTAGAAATTTGGACTTGTTATTGCTGTTTGTCAGGTTGAGGAGTTAGCTAGCTATGATAAAAATCGGCTAAATCATTCTTCCAGTGGGAAAGCAACCTCATGTCAGTCATGCTCAGGTATACCTCTTCCATCATACTTCCTGCTGAGTGGTGGCCCAAGGACCAAGCTTTGATCATCATTAAAATGTTCGTCTGTGAATTGCATGTTCAGTGTCGTTATTCAAAAATACTTGAATATAAAGCAAAAAAGTAAACATTTAGACTGTCCTAAAGCTTTTGAAGGTTACTGTACATCTGTGCTGATGATTGTGTAGGGAATTCTGGGTCATTTATTTATTGAACCATGACCCTCTCTAAATTCTCTTGAGACTTACGTGTTTGTGTGAATACTGCAAGCACTAGAAACCACATCAAAGCAGATTATCATCAGCAGCAGCTGTGTCACCACCAGAGCCTCATGACATTTCTGTCATTACATGTGAAAGCTTAATTAAGAAACTCCACAAAGTCACATTAAGCAGAAACCTAATTAGGGTTGCCACTCTTGGGCATTTTTTGGCTGCTGTCCACCTGCCTGGGCAGCAGGAACTGTCAGCAGGGGCCCATGTCTAGCAATAGGGCTTAAGTCAGAGGGAGGTTTAAGAGGTTCCTCGAAGCTCTG
This sequence comes from Bryconaethiops microstoma, assembly GCA_037577275.1. Classification (NCBI taxonomy): domain Eukaryota; kingdom Metazoa; phylum Chordata; class Actinopteri; order Characiformes; family Alestidae; genus Bryconaethiops; species Bryconaethiops microstoma. Next base: position 14,945,310 of record JBBJLS010000155.1, on the reverse strand, counting down.
CTCTTTTGAAGTTTAACAACGACCTCATCAGTAACACAAACACGCCTGTGGCCTTCAGCTTACTGTGTTTACTTAATCAGAACATTTGAGTGGATTTTGGACAGTTGTGGACTAATAACAGAAGTGGGAAATTTGCCAGTTGGGGCCTCTGTTTCTGTAGTGAGCAGAGCAAGAGACACTGCTGATCTTTTAGACTTCCTGGAGATATGATGGCAAAAAGATCATTGATCTAGTCTTGCAGTTCTTTTTCAAATTCTTGAAGATGAAGCTAGTTTATAAAACATCCTACTCGTGTCAGAAAAACTTAAGTTTCTGAATCATTCAGATATATCATTTAATTTTTTGGTTTTTTGCAATGCAAAATGTGATGGTGTGCATTATAGAGATGCCATTCTATGAATTTTGCCTGTAAATGGGACTACAGTTCAGTTATATACAGAGTGAAACAAAACAGTGTTCCTCCAGTGCAATAGTGCAACACAAAGACCAAAAACAAACACCACAAGACAAGAATACACAAAGAGAGCAAGAGAGACAGAGTGCAAGAAAAATACAAGAGCAATAACACTATCATAGGACAACATAGGACAACATGCAGTGCAGTCAACAGAAGCAATTACAGTGAAAATTAATACAGAATGGTGACAGAGACTATTATAGCAGTTGTGCAACAATGCAAATATTGAGGTAGATAACTATTAATAAATGTGCAGACAATAGAAGCAGCAGGATAAGGAATGTGCAGTATAAAATAAACATAGTTACAGTGGGGTTGTAAGTTTTTGTTTGTGCCATTCTGGCAGCGGAGGCCCATATGCTGCACAAACTTTTGCCATATGGAAGGAGGGAGAAGAGAGTGTGGGAGGAGTGTATGGGGTCATCCATGATGCTGCTGGTTCTGGGGATGCAGCGTGTGGTGTAAATGTCTGCAACAGAGGGGAGAGAGATTCAGGTGATTTTTTTTTTTTTTCCAGCTGTCCTCACTTTCCTTTCTATCTATGGTCTTGCAATTTCCGAACCAAGGAGAGATGCATCTACACAGGATGTTCTCTGTAGTCCCTTTGTTGAATGTAGTAAGGATTGAGGGGGATGCACTCTCCTCAGTCTCTGCAAAAAGTACAGACACTGGGGGCTTTCTTAGCGCTGGAGCTGATGGATCTCCACGATGTTCACATCAAGGAACTTGGTGCTGTGAAAGATCTCCACTGAGGATCCATTGATTTTCAGTGGATAGTGATCACAGGGTGCTCTCCTGAAGCCAACAACCATCTCTTGTTTATACACATTCAAAGACAGGTTGCTGGTTCTGCACCAGTTTGTTAGCCATTACACCTCCTCATCATTCTTACTGATCAAACCCACCACCGTTATGTCATCAGCCAACTTGATATGGTTTGATCTATGCGTTGCTGCACAGTTGTGGGTCAGCAGTATGAACAGCAGAGGGCTGAGCACACAACACTCGGGGGGGCCCTGTACTCAATGTGGTGGGGCTGGAGATGTCCTGTTGAGATGTCCTGCCACATGCACTGTGTCTCACCAGCGTCCTAGAAGTTGGTGTGGATTTTCTGAGCATGTGTGCGCTCTGGTGGCCCAGGACAGATTGGCCTTGCTGTTCTCAGGATTGCTTTATTGCCTTACCTGAAGTCAGTGTCATAGAATCTCAACAGCTCATGCATCTCGGCAGTCATCCATGGTTTTTGTTGGGCCTTGTGATGACGAGACAGTAAGGTCATCTATGCACTTGCTGATGTGTCCAGTCACCGGTGCCGCGTACTCCTCCAGGTTAGTAGAGATGCTGGGGTTTGAAGCCTCGCTAAACATGTTCAATTCCATTAAATTCAAAGCCAAAGACAATCCATGCTCCTCTGGTATACCCAAAGAAAAAAAGAAAGAGAGTCTCAATGTAGATAACTAACAAAAGAAGGCCTTTGTGTACAAACTTAGTCACTGTTAGACAGATTAACCATCTATGGCATCAACAGTACAGGTGTAGTCAGTAGAGGTATATTTTGTTAGAAGAGTAGCTTGAGATTCTCTAGTCCTCAACAAAAGGAACAACAATCTCCACCGGAGCTTTGAACAGCAGTTGCCCTTGGATGGGAGAGGAGCGCGTGGGGAGTCGAGAACCAGTGATTGCAGACTCAGGATATGGTGGTGACCTGGGGCTCCAATGGTGATCAGTCAGGGTAGACAAATGTGCAGTGGTTCCCCTTTAAGAAAACAGAGAATAGAGTTAGTTCTGCTTACGTTTACAGGGTATAATTTATAATTGTAAAGCGTGCAAGTTGAGACTCTGGCATACCTCACTATAGCAGCCTAGTTAGAAAAGGCAGAGCCAAATTGTAAAATAGACATGAGAGCACCCTGAGACACTGGCACCCCCTGAGGAGTGGCCAAATGACAGCACCAGCATCCATGTTTACTTCTCAGTGCCAGAATTCTCTGTGCCACATGTGCCAGTCAGTGTACTCAAAGCAGTCCTGAAGCACAGGAGATGGCTCTGGGGGCCCGATATTTGTTTGCTTCAGAATGGGGTTGACACGTCTGACAAGCAGCGTTCTGTATGCTCAGATCAGCATAACAGAGATGGGTTCTGAGTAGCCATGGTTGGGGTGGGGCTTAGCACGGTGTGCACCAGTGATGCTTGTGTAAGCATAGTTCGGCACATTCACCTACTGGCATCACTTTCATCTCAAGTCCACATACCAATTGAATTTAAGGAAAACAAATGAGATTGTTAGAGACTATGAGCACAGTGATGTATATGCATGGTAAATAAAATGGTATGCATCCACAAACTCTAGCAGCAGTGAGCAGTGAATAGAGACTAGCACAACATACTGGGCAAAGACATATTTCTATCTGATGGGAATGTTAGCAAGCTTCTAATCTGAATTCCCCTGTTCAGGACACTGTCACTGAGGCATGTCTCAAAAACACAGCAGTCTCTAATGTCTCACTGGGTAGTTCCATGGACTCCAGTTTATTGTCCAGTGAGCAAACATTGACAAGTATGATGGATGGGATAGCTGACCAATTAGCATTAGCTTTTATCCTAGCATGGACACTGACAGCCTGTTGCACTTCCAATTCCTTGCTGAGGTAGCATACTTTTTCCAGCAGTCCATCCTCAAAGTTATTTTCTTTTTGATAGTTGTTGTATCAGGGTCTGGTGGTGATAGACATGCACGTCAGTTGTTCCATTGCACATGTGTACAAAATTGTGTTGAGGTCAAGTACAACTACAATGCAGGGATTCGATCTCGCAGTTAGTGTTCTCCATCAAAGGGGTTGAGCTGAAAAGTGACATTGCATGAGGTAAATGAATGTAGATAAATATTGAATAACTTATCATGAACCCAGTGAACCAAAAAAAGTGGGCTGAGTTTGTATATCTACATACTACTCATAAGACATTTTTATTCTTTACTAATAGACAGCACTTTACTGTGCCATTCCTAAACAGTGAATTGACAGTATATCGATGACATGGAATTTCCATGGAATTGTGATTAATCTCAGTGAGACTTGGCCATTCTTAAAGACAGTTTCTTCAGTTCAAGGTGCTGTTTTTAATTATCTTCTGGGCTTTTGTACCTTGACTCAACAAAAACTTGTTTTCACATCACAGACACACCCTGCCATTCTGCTGTAAAATTTCCTGACACAGCATGAATATCATGTGTCCCTCAAAGATAGTAAGCCATCCAAGCTCTGAAGCAGCGAAACTCACTCTCCACCCTGTTTTGTGTTTGTGATAATACTTGTTTTTAATTTTTACTTTATGCATTTTACATACACATATATTTATTAAACATACAACACATGTGGTGCATATAGGACTTCTAGCTAATGTTAGTTTGCAGTTCATGTCCTTACCTAGGCTCTCAAAATAAGATAAACATTAAAGAAAGCAGGTACAATAGGTACACCAAATGTATAACATTTAAAACATGTAGGCTTGTTTTGTAACTTTTTAAATCCCTATAACATCATTTTCTACAAAATCACTTTCTAAATTTGCTTAAACGTATTTTTGATTAACATGAAGATCTTAAAAATGTTTTATGGGCAGTTTAATACTGAACTAGACACAAAAATGTTGCACAGACCTGATTTCCAAACATATGTCAGGGCAGGTCACTTCTAAACTGTTTATAGCACCTGATTTTAAATACTGTCCTTTATGCTGTCATTGTCCTAGACCTTATATTTTTTCCACAGATGATCTTGATTGTTAAAACCATTGCTAGTACAGTCTGCTCTACAGTTTAGATGTCTAAAAGCACGGATAAGACTTACTAATGTACCCACCAGGTGGACCTGGAAAAAGAATACAGGAATAACCTACAATGAGTTCAACTGGGATGAGTATGTGTGTGCGTGTACACACTCCAAGACTTTCTCTGTCACAAAGGAAAGCAATAAGAGGATATTAGGCATGTGTAGTTGGCAATGCAGTAGAGTGTACTTCAAAGCCAACTGCGAAAGGTTCCCATATATACAGTGTAGACAGACAGAGTGCGTGCTATGCAGTATTTTTAATGAATAAGTCAAAAACAAACACAAAAAAAAAACATTTTCTGATTTTGGTCCAGAGGTGATGGGCATGGAGCACCACCTTAACCAAAGGGTGTTACATCATGTTGGTTAAACCCAAAACTCTTATTTTGACTTATTTTAGAGACAAACACAATATCCTTAGGCTTGTTAAAGTTTTTGCATAATCACCTGAGGTCAGTTAATTGAGCTTTTGGCAGTTCTTTAAGCATACTAGTTACTTTTCACAGTTGTTGACTAAGAAAGCAGAAATTGTACTTGGACACATTATGGGTTTTAAAACAACAAAATTTGTAATTTCTGATGTGCCGCAACACTTTGAGTAATGTTTTTTGAGCTCAGGCTCTTTGCCATCTTTTTGGGAGGTAGCCAGCCAATAAATCTGCCTTGGCCTGTCATGACAGGCATTGTTCTTCAACATTATCATTTCTGCCAGTACCTTCTAGCCTTCTAGTATATCTGCTTTGTCTACTGTTGTACATTCATTGGTGTTTACATGTCTTTTGTAATTTGGTTGATTGTCCTCTAAATTTTGTTATGCATATCAATGGGAATACTCAAGGCTGACGTGCCAGGGAATGGAATCAGATCCTACTGATTCTTTGGACATGAAGAATCTGAGATTTTCTCACATGCCTTTCACCGATTGGTCCAGACTATTTTGCCAGAGGACTTGATCTCAACTCATGTGTGAGTCATCTGTTTGTGTGTTGGATTCATTGCTAAGGGAAGATGAAGGCCAACATGTGACTCACCTCTGTCCATGTGTCTGAGGATGGTGTCCTAAAATGCCACTTAACCCCTGCAAGATGGCCCACGACTCAAGCATTTCCTGAGATGGACAGTTGCAGGGCTTTTCTAGAAGTTCAAACACATGGGTTTAAATGAGCATCTGGTGAACAGTTTCTTTGACTTAAGTGGGGTTTGGTATTTTCTGCCTTGCTAAAAAAAACCTTTTGTTTGTCATTACAGAGAGTGTGATAAAGGACAAAGATTTTGAGGTGATGATGCAAATCGACTGCGAAGTTATGGACACCAGGATCCTGCACATCAAGTCCTCCAGTATCCCGCCAGTCTTGCGTGTCAATTCAACCGAGTCTGGCTCTTTCTTCCACTCGGCCCCTGCTAACAACCAAGCAAAACCTCCTGTTGTCCTCATGGGTTCTGCATAACTATTCTCAAGTTCAAAACTGTGAACAATGCAGTAGAGCTCTTTGTGATTATCCATTTTTCACTGTTAAAATCCCCTTTAATATTGTTTAGATTAATATCACTTTAATTCTGCATTCTAAGCATTAGAGAAGCATTTTAAGTCAAAGTTTGGATTGATGTTTAAGACTGAAGTCAGTGCCATCAAGGAAGCCTTGTAGTCTCAGTGGCATAGACAGGGGGTGTACAGTCTTGTATGGCTATTTTTGTTCCAACATAGTAGGAATACACCTGATCAGTTATTTGAAGAGTGTCCCCAATCGATGAAAGAAGTAGAATCGGGTGCATGTTTGCTCAGTTGGAATGAAACCAAGCAGTAACACCAAGCCTTTATGAATAAGATAGGACACCCTTAGACTTGCTACATTTGTTTTCAGCTTACATTTTTATCACTAGGGAAAGGCCAGGGATGGACTCGCAGCCTCGCTGTTTGTGGTTGAGTACAGTGGAAAGACTCTGGCCCCCAGAATCCCCTCACTTTGATCATCAGAGTAATTGGGGGAAACACTGCGGGGACCAAGGACTGGACCTTGAGGCACCCCTTTGTAAGAGCATGCTTCAGCCACACGATTACACACGTAATACATCCTGGTTGCAAACTCATTCCATTCCTCAGTCATTTCCCACCTGATCGAAGGATTTGTTTATTGTGCATTTGCTTTCTAGTTGTGAATATTCTCTCAGGAAGTAATGTAAAGTTGGCAATCAACCCACTCAGATGCAAAATGTTCAGTTTTGGTTCAGTAGGTTCAGTTTTGTGCAGACTTTTATCTGTTTGTGTGGCTTGTGCAGATTTATTTTTAGTTTGTGTTTTGTTTGCTCTTTTGTTTGCTCTACATTGTGAATCTTTGGAAGTTATTTAGAAGCTAAGATTCTGTATGGTTTGTAATGCAACGAGAAAAAATGAAAGTGTGGTGGCTTCTTGATCATTGATTAATGAATATTTTTGTGGGTTAGGTGGGATAGGTTGGATGAGTGTGGTGTTCATAAAAACTCTGATCTGTACATAATTATTATTTAGCATTGAAGTTCTTTGCAAAAGTTTGAATCACCCCGATTAAATTACGTGTTGCTGATTTCCTAAGCAAAAAAAAAAAATCTGCACGTTTTAGGGCACGATCTCCTTTTTTTTTTGCTTAGTTTAACATATTGTTGGAGGAAAAAAAAAACTAACAAAAATGCGCCATAACTTTTGCACATGCCACATTTTATGTTTTAATTTCCTGCAATGTTAAAATCAGAGAATAAAAGGTCATTTTGAATAAAAAATGGGCATAAATGTGTTCAACCAAAGTATAATTGGAACAGGGGCACCCAACATTTTGCATCTCACTTTGTTTCCCTTATCAATACCCTCACAATAGATATTTATACCACTTAGAAGCATAAATCTTTGTCAAGTCTGATGGAACAAAATGAAGGACACATGAAACTAGCCATTTTAAAGCTTGGCAATACAGTTATTGTGGCACAAGACACTTCTTGATGATATGGATGACAGTGATTGATTTTTATCTTTCCTTTTTTGTGGCCTTTAGTAGTAATTAGTAAAGGGAGTAACTTTACATATATGTAAATGTAGGGTTTACGTTATAGGATGATACAGTACAATCAGTTGTACAGTCAGAAGTACATTTTAGAATAAAAAACATGGGTATTGTTCATGACTAGACATGATTCATGTCAGTGATACATGCATCTGTATATTCAGTTGTTAAACTTTATGGTAAAATGTTTTTAAACTAATATTTGGTCACTTACGAACTGAAATCTCTGTCAAATGTGTCACAAGTGCAGCACTGGAAAAAAGAAAAATAAACACTGTAATAAGTTTGAGTTGTGTCCTTGTGGTACTTCTATTCTCAAACCAGAGCGAAGGGAAAAGTCCTCTACAATCTCCTCTGTGGTTTCCATTGTTTCTCACTGTCTGAAGTGGAGGCGGTGTGGTCATATCGCAGTCCTGATTATAGTTCTGCCTAAAGGTTACACTAAGAAATGATAGACTTTAACCCCCCAAAATGCTTTAGTTTGGGGTCCAGTGTAAGTTTTGATAGAAGAGGGGGGTTTTACCCAAATGCCATAATTAGGGGGTCTCAGTGACCTAGCATGCAATGAGAAAACATCAGTGCAATTCTTATTGTAGCATAAAGAAAAACAAATGTAGATCATTCAAACATTTTATTGCAGTCCTTTTCCCCTGTCTGTTAAAAAAAAAAAAAAAGTAAGTGCTTTGCAAAGAAATGTCACTGCATGATTTGGACAAAAAGTGTACAGAAAAATAGCAGAAATGAAATAGCAAAAATAAGTTTGTAATATTTCTTGATTTTAACTGACAGCTTCTATTAAAAAAATCTGGGATGTATCAGTAAAAAAAATCTACCAAGTTTACATTCATTGATCCCATATTTCAGCTTAAAGCAATATTACAGTATATACAATGCTCTCTTAAAATCAAACAACTTTTTCCCCAGACTTCTACCAGCACCCTGAAAGGTATCGAACATTAAGGATTCTGTTTTTATAGTGCAATCCCGAGAATCACAATAAACCCCAATTAATAACTAACTTACTGAATTAGTGTCCCTCTAGGATAACAGAAAATCATTTTTCAATTTTGTTTCTCCAGACATCCTTTTGTGAATGAAGATGGCAAGATGTTCTGAAACATTCAGAAATTCTATGATGTTGACAAGCTACTAGTGCTGATGTTGACATGCTACTAGTGCTCATGTTTTTGTTAGCCACAATAGCTTACAACATCCAAACAGCTGTTATCTAAAAACAACATAAAATTTAATTTGGTTGCTTATTAAGATGCTGAACGAAACCATAAGCACTAGGGATGCATGAAAACTGCAGTTTTTGTTTTTAATGTTTTTATTCTTTTTTAGTTGCAATGAGGCAGGTAAGTACAGTCGTATTTGAATTCTGCTACGTTTGCACTAAAATATCGCAGCATTGTGTCAAATAATCAGGTCCCTCTTACCTTCAATGGAGCGCATAATTAATGTTACTGAAAAATGCCAGCTAGGCATTTTTGTTAAACAGCAAATAATGTAATGGAAAATGAAGTGTTGGAAATGTGCTCAAGTGTTTCATATGTTAGAATTAAAGAATAAAACAGGCCACAAAATTGATCATTAGCCAATTTGGCTCAAAAGAGAAAGACTTCATGATCGGCGCATCCTTAGTAAGCACTGAGGTGATGTTAGTACCATGAAAACATCACCCACAATCTCAGATAACAGGTAAAATCAGTAAGCGCAATCAACTATATGAGCATTAATGCTATGTGAGAAATGCTAAGTGGGCTGCTCTACAGTCCACATTATGCATGTGCCCCCCTGCCCAAACACACCAATTCTGTACAGTGACACTATGACACATTTCAAAATCGCCTAAAGAGGGTCAACATAGGCAAATATGACATTGTAAGTGACTTGGTGGCCGTTGTCCCAAGCGTACAGCACCCTCTCTTTGGGGTTGTAGTCAATCTGAGTGACGTAGGTGTAGTTGTTGCTGAAGGGCAGCCGCGGGATCATCTGAGTGTTAGTGTGAGTGTCAAAGGCGTAGCTCAGGTTGTTGTCTCGCTGGTTGAAGTTGTCTGTAGCGTACAGGACGCCACACACAATGAAGCAGTTGCCGTAGCGATTGCGGCGAAGTCCTGTCCTCCAAGTGGTCTCGCGCTGCATGCTGAGGTCAGTAGGGTTGAGGCGGCTCAGGACGATCACTTCCTGCAAGAAGCCCTCATCGTCCAGCGCTGGGTAAATCACCCACAACCCACTCTCATCCACTGCCAGGTCCATTTCTGAGTGACCTCTCCATCGCCAGGATGACACCTCGTCATTCTCAAACACAGCATCGTGCAGCATGGTCCAGGCCGCCACGTAGCGCAGCCGCAGGTCGTACTTGATTATGTCACGTGAGAAGGCACGGTTGTAAAAAAAGGCACCATTGTAGACAACATGGCCAGTGCCAATCCAGCTGTAAGGCAGCTTATAGGAGTTGGTGAAACGTCCTGGAATTGAATGCATGACACACCACATTAGCTTTTAGACCCTTCAGTTTTATAGTTCATCATCTGGGTGAACTCTTGGTTTAAGATGTTTCTGTGTAGGGCCATAACATTGAATGTTTGTTTTTCTTAAAAATAAAAACCCTGGTCTCGGTCTCTGGTTAAGCATTTCAAAGTCTATATGCTTGTATTCAAAAGTTTGGAATCACTTGCCAAAATAATGATTTTTTACTATTTTATGAAGCCTACATAAAAACATATAAAGGGATATAAGCAATTAAAGTATTTTTACGAAAGCTTTTTTAGACCTTCTAATAATTTCAAGAATTTATTAGACAAAAAATTTCCTCTGGGATCAATAATGTATTCTGATATAATATGTAACCTGATATTACACTTGGCTGCAACAACACTGGTTTTATACTGTAGAAAACACTGATTCTAAACTTTTGAGCACTTTAAGTAGTCGAAATAGTGAACACTCCTGTGTGTTCAAACGATCATTAGACTGACAACCTCACCAAGACACCCAAGTATGGAAGGCAAGTGGTTCTGTCAGTCGTAAGCTACAATTTAAGCACCTAATGTTGCTGTATAATTCTGCTGAAGTAGCAGCCTTGCTTTCATAAAACCTAGTGAAGAAAAATCTGCATGGTACAGAATGACATATTTTTGGTGTGATCAAGATTTATTTTTCCCATAGACGAAAATCAGCAATGTTAAATCCTGGTCTCGGAGATCCATCTTGGAGAGTTTAGCGTAAATTCAAATCTAACTCTAGGGGTGGAGGATCTCCAGGGACAGAACTGAGCACCCCTGACTTAGATTTTACAGTGTTTGGGCATGTTAGTGACTACAAAATGATGTATGAGGTATTTGGAATTGTTGATGGACGTGTATTGTAAGGACAGACTGGCGAAACAATGATACCTTGCTTGAAGACATCCACGTTCTGGAACTCCAGCAGGTGGTTGCCATAGTAATAGTTTGTGACATAGATCTTGTCATCGCGAGCCAGTGGGTCTTTCATCCAGGCTCCTTCGTTACGGCCATACTTGTTGTGTGTGACAGGCTCTGAAATTGTGGCCAATGTGTCTTTGCATTCCCCTGAAAACAAAAACGGCACTGAGTGCTTCACTGCTGACCCTTTTCATGCCCGAAAGCAAACATTATATTTAGATTCACTGACTCAGTTTTGACTCTGAGGATTTGTTGTCCATCTCTGCAATAGAAATGTAATTAAACTTTGTCCTGTTTGGTCTACAATAACCAATTCTAACACATCCATCATCTTATACCCAACCGCAACTTCTGAAACTGTTCTGAAGTCTCATCATTTGATATGTGCACAGGGGTACACACTCTCAACGGTTTTCGTTTGACTGGACTTTAACACTGCAAGCATCTAGACTGCTTTGTTACCTTCTAAAAACATGCTTCAGCACTACAGACTGTGGATAAGGTCCATTTACAACATCTCTACCACCGTAAACACGATGCAAAATATAAAACAAAGGCCTGGAATTGCACAGGGTTTATTTAAGCTGATACCTGATCCATTAAGATATGGTGGTCCAGGATGTTCTTAAACATTAAACCTCTAACAGTAAAACATAACTCATTTTTATACCCTTTAAATTCTAAAAACATTTTAAGGAACCGTGGGAACTCTGCTTTAGTTTACCTGGCCTCCTTTGGGGTTTCTCCAGGATGATCTCCTCCACTACAGTTTTAATGATCTTCGGCTCCACTTCTTTCTCTTCCTCCACTTCCTCTTCTTCATCCCAGCTTATACTGTATTTGCGTTTGGCAGGTTTGCTGGTGCTCATGGTTGTCAGGGGCGCCGCTGAAGTTGTGGCTGGCCAGCGAGGTGCTGCTGTGTTAGAATAGGTCTTGGTCTCAGTTACATGTGGTGTAGTCATAATGGCAGCTGCTGCAGTTTCAGTGTTTGTGGGACTAACTGTCACTCCATCAGGAACATTCTCAAACTCGGTGGCAGTGCCAACAGTAGAATCTAAGGTCTCTGGCATGTAAATAGAATTTCTTTGAGTGGTTAGTGATGGTATTGTCCTTGTCAGGTGTTCTGGTTCTCCTTGAATATCTTTGATGAAATTCTCTCTGTAGATGGGTGCACCTGTGTTGTGGCTGTGCTCAGTAGAAATCTTCATGATGACTGTTGACTGACTGACAACAGTGGCTGCTGTTGTTTGTTCCATATTTGTGGTCATTTGAGGAACAGCTGAAGGTGACTCATTCATGTTTATGTGATTGGATGGCTTGGCCAGGATGTTCAGAGCTTGTGGAGCAATACGCTTTTCCTCTTTTCCTTCCTGGGTTCGGGTGAGGTTCTGAGGTGTAGTCTGTGCTGTGGACCTGACATCTTTGAAGTTCTCTGTGGTAGAAGGTAAAGCTCTAAGCACAGTAGAGTTTCCTGTGGTGGACTGGTGTGGTGTTTTCATCTTGACAGGAAGAGAAGAGTCGGATCCTTCCATTTTAGGCTCAGGCTTGTTTTGTGCAACTCTTTCATCTACAGCTGGAGTTTTGGGTTTAGCTGGAACTGACCATGCTCTGATGACAGGCCTGAAGGCAGGGGCATGGGGAGGAAGAAGCTGCTCCTCTGTAAAAAGATCTAGTTGACTGTCACCACTGTGGCCTTCATCTTCTGGCACTGAAGAAAGGAACCACACAACAGTTCACACTTAACAGCTGCAAGACAACATGCTTTTTTTCTTTTAGATATTATGCCATTTGATGACTTAATAAGGTTTTATAGGTTCCAAAACATAATAGTATCCTCATAATGTAGGGAATAGTGAGGTGAGTTCTCACAGTGTTTATACTTTTGAAACCAGAGACACTAAGACACAAAAAATAGCGTTTTGAGTGACTGAAGTGTTCTTAATGTTCTAAATGTTCTGAGGTGAGCAAATTTTTTTTCGTTTCACTTTGGTGGGGGTTTGATGAAACAAAAACCAAGGAAAGTTTTTGTAGATGGGGCACTACCCTTGCCAAAACAGCGCTATGGCCATATGGGGCCAATTCTTGAGCACCTAAAGCAGTAGCTTCATTCTTTCATTTCATTTATTAAACTGTTATATATATTGGCCAATATATCTAAGAAAGACTGACAGTGTGACAATATTCCTCTATAATTCTACAGTTCTGAAAATGAAAGCTTTCACTGGATGCATATATTAATTGTTGATGAAATCAGCTACTGATCACAGATGGTTTTGAATTTCATTTTAACTTACTGCTTTCATCCGTTTCCACTTCATCCACTGGGTCGGCTTTATAGTATGTGATCCCCCTGACAATCATCTTTGGGTTCTTCTCCCTTCCATGACGCTCCTGCTCTTGTAAGACTTTAACAGCATCTTCTGATTCTGGCTCCCTCCTCTTCAGCAGGCCCACAAACCTCTCCTCATATTTATTCTGTCCAGATCATAAGCAATTTCACATGTAGCTTAATGGACAGGGAAGGGTTATTTTATTTGCAGTTCTTTCTGTGGTGGTATGCTTTCTATAAAAGCTCAACCTTGTAAGATGTAAATGATTGGTCAAGTAAGAAGCACTTAATTATAATAAAAAAATAGTGCTTAAGCGTATACAGATAACTTTTTGATTCAGCCTAGTGGTACAGCTGGGTAACATGACAACATTTATCAGTATTGTGATAAATTATGTCACGTTATGTTACAATATGTTTTTCTAAGCAGTGTGATAAAATAAGTACTTAAATCAGTACTTAAATAACACTGACCAACTGCTTTACAAAGAGTAGTTTGCTTTACGCTGCTTCACGAAAAGAGACCAACATTAGGCCTGTTTCAGTGGATTCAGTGCAGAGCAGAGCATGAGAAACTGAATAAAAATCTTTGTGTTGATAGTTTTTGTTTGTATATTTTAAGTGAGACCTACGAGTTTTATCAATTATGTTCATGTCAAAAAATACTTATTTCCAAAATGTCTGAAGTATTACAACATTATATTACTGCCATATCCTCCACTCCTACTCAAACATCATTTTTAGTTTGGAAAGATTTTAAAGAATTGTCTCTGTACATCATTCAGTTGCCTATAGTATAAGAATCCACCCACCTCTGGAGGCTGATAAGCTGCGGCCTCACCGTTCTTCTCACTCAGTCTCTTCCTCTTCTCTTGCCATGGTGGAGGTGTGGAGGAGGACAGGCCTTCTTCTGTTGTTTCTGGTTTTAGCGATACACTCTCTATCTCAGCCTTGGCATTAGTGTGATTCTGAGACATTAGCTAAAGAACAGCACATAAAAAATAAGATATAAACCGTGTTACACTGTCTTTGTGCCACTGTCATTAGTAAATGCCCACTATAAACCTCCACAGCTACAACAGCATGCAAATTGCATTTACGTTACATATTTACCACACATCTGAAGTTTAATGGGACCAACTTCTGTGCTTCTTCTCCCCACAACTTTTACTTCCATTTTAGACTATTTGACCCCAGATGTACCAAGTGTGTATCATCACGTCTAAGAATGTCCTTCATAAAAGTTGAGCTTCAGTTCATATTTGTGTATCCACCAGAGAAAAAAAGTAAGGAGCATTTGGAAAAAGTAATAGTGTGCTTGACCAAAATTTCGTATGAATTTGTATTCAATCAGCCAGAACACGAAAATCACTCACAAAGTAAATAACATTGGTAAATAACATTATGTCATTACAATAGCACCAGTTAAGGGATGGGATATATCACTCTCACTCCCATTCGTCTTATACCGTTAGCCTCGTACTTACGGACTACGTGGGTGAACTAGTTTGGTTACGTGCGGCGGAAGAATACGCAGTACTGCGGAGTATGAGTGAGGGAGTTTTCCTTTTCCTTTTTCTGTGGCTTAGTTGCATTTTTATGATTTTACAGCTGTGTTAGGACCGGTAAGGGACTGAGGCTAGGGTGTGTTTCGACTTACACAAAAATTTGGGTAAAGTCACTGTCGAAGGAACGGATCTGTTGTGTAATTTGAGGACAACTTCAAATTTTCAGACAAAAAGAAAAAACTTATTCAGTTCCTTTATACTTATAATTTATTCATAAATTCTTTTTGCCTGTAATGTCTTTCTGTTCTAGACTGCTTTATTTTTGCTCACACGACACTTTTGAGATGCAGCATTTTGAACAATGTTTTTAAGTTCAGATTTAACTGCATTCTTATATTTAAAACTGGTCAAGTCTTCTCTTCGGAAAATCTTGTTTAATAGAAAGACCAACACACTGTTATTTTTGGACAAATTGCACTTTTTTGTCCTCAGGTATTTTACCCAATTATTTATTCATCCTTTTATTGTTATTTTATTTTCTTCTGTGCCAATTTCTCATTTATATTTTAACTGCTATTTGCACAGGCAGATAGATAGAAACCTACAGAGTCATAACTTCTGAAAATTGCTATGTGAAATCTTTAAGAATGTCTAAGACTCGTTGTCTAATGTCTTTACGTTGTCTAAGACATTGTTTTAGGGTAGCTTTGCAAAAAGCTTTGGGATTAAAATACATTTTAAACAGAGATATGTGCAGGGTGTTGTACAGTGAAACAGAACACAAAGAAACTGGGTCACTGGATATTTTGGAAAGTAAATAAAATGGAATTTCTGGCACAATTTCAGACAATTGTGACACCCAGTTCATATTACCACTGTAGGTATGTTCTTACAGTCAGTGTTATTCTACCAGTATTTACTGTTGTCACTACTGTTCCTCTTCTTTTCAGCTTGACTGACTGGCTTATGACACAGTGCTTCATGTGACTTTATTAAAAGCTGAAGCTTGACAGCATTCTGGTCTGCTTTTCTGATGCATTCCCATTGTCTTCCATGTAAAACTGTGCAGCAGAAGTCAAAGATAACTTCACACCTTTTGCACGTCACTCACCCTCTCAATGTTCTCCACCCGTTCTAGGAGTTTGGTGGTGACAGAGTGTAGCTTCAGCAGGTCCATGCCATAAAAGGACCCCTCCAGCAAATCGATTATGGTGGAGAGCTGTAAGGAACCAAGCAAAATCGATCACAGCGAGCTTTCGACAGCCATGTCCTCTCAAACTTCTTAACGTATTGCTTGCTTCTCACCCAAGTAGGCAATTGCATTACGAGTGTAAAAAAATCCTTCTAGGCTATCTGTTTGTTTGTTTGTTTGTTTGTTGCTGGCGTCTCCAGCCTTCTTGTCACCTTGACATTTTCTTTGCTGGCTTCTTGAAGCTTCTTCAGCCTAAAATCTCCCTCGCAGGGGTTGAGTACAGACGGTGGCGCCATGCAGGCGCACTTGCAGTGTGGGCCTGAGCTGAGGGTCTCTACGCTGTAGGAGTGGCGGGGCTCCCCCGTCCTGCCGCAGGCGCTCCTACTCACGGCTCTGACAACACATTTACAGCCACAGTCAGCGCCTTCCGAAAGCGCTTTCACTTTGTCATAATCACCCAGCAGCTACAAAGAGAAGAGGACCGGATGCATTTTCCACCAATACAAATGAGTATTGAACAAAAGAAATATCATTCAACCTTAAAAGCACAATAGTATTCATGCCGTATGCTCGTTTGTCATATGAAAGTCGGGTGTTTGTGTCTCAACTTGAGAACTATTCACTATACATGTTTCTATCTGGTGCCCGAATTTTTGTTGGATTTTGGTTTAAATAAGGTTCTAATTGAAATAAATAGTTTATGACAAATGTCCTGACAACCCTTCTCAATTGCTGACAACCCTTCTCAATAAAAATAATGCCTGACCTCATTTCACTAAGGTGTGTCAACGAGATCCTAACAAGTGGTCACGAGTTAGTGAGATATAGGATCTTGGATAATTAAGTCGTACCTACAACTTAGTAAGGTGTAGTGACAGTGACATAAACACTGGGGGGGCAAGCAGGGGCACCACCCCTGGGCCCATGGAGCAGGGCGGCCAGTTTTTATTACACGCACCCTGATATTTATTTATCTTCCTCACAGGGCGAGCTTAAATTCCAGTGAATGGTCCATAATAGGCGCTTCATTCTTGGGAATCTTTCTTATCTAAGCCTGTGGAGTGTAAGACAACTAATTATGACATATGTTTGTTATGATTCTAATTGGCAGTCTGAGGTTGACGTTAATGTTAAATGCTAGTGGGTGGGGTGGCAGGTCATGGGAGCATGACCTTAACTTCTGAGGCTAACAGTCGTGAGTTACATTTTCAAACAAGCGAGGTCATGTTCAAAGTCAAAGCAGGGACTATTCAATTATTTTTGCACTGGAGCCCATAAAATCCCAGTTACGCCACTTCATGGGAACAAGATAATTAGGCCGCTGGCAGTATATCACAAAATAGCAATTTCTGATGGACAAAGACATCAAATCAATTAATTCAAACTGTGTA
This sequence comes from Bryconaethiops microstoma, assembly GCA_037577275.1. NCBI lineage: Eukaryota > Metazoa > Chordata > Actinopteri > Characiformes > Alestidae > Bryconaethiops > Bryconaethiops microstoma. The sequence continues at coordinate 14,928,143 of JBBJLS010000155.1, read as the reverse complement.
ATCTATTTAGCAGTTTTAGTTAGGGTCCAAACGATATATTTAAGGGGCTAAAAATCTGATAACTGGTTAATATTGACTGGTAATATTTTCATCTCTGAATGGTCAAATATGATTGTCAGTTCTTAGTTGTCACATTTCTTAAATTCTGAAAAAAATTAAACATTGTTGCACTGGAGCCATTGACCACTATGTCTTTTTGATGTCACTGGACAGAGTATCGTGCTTGGAGGAGAACACTGACTGCCAATTTTTTTGAGTCAGCTAACAGATGCCTGTACTGGCCAGAATCATGCTGAGAGTGGGGGGAGAGGGAGGGCCATCCCACCCATAGAGAGCGAAGCCAGTTGTGCTCTTTTGGCTGTCCAGCCATGGACAGCTGCAGCACAAACCAGGGGTTGAACTCTCTATGCCCCAAAGATGGGACCAACATTTAAGACAGTTAGCCATTCAGAAGACTGTGTTTAGGTGCATTTTAATTTTTCTGTTGGGTAGGACCCTCCCTCTCCCCATCTCTCAGCATGATCCTGGCCATCTGACTCAGTCAGTGTTCTCCTCCAAATTCACTAGGTGGTTTTGTGTTCAAATTCACTAGTTTGGCCGCCACTGCTGCAAAATAGTCACAATGAAATGTGATTACAAATCCTGGGCCTCTAAAATACCTTACAAGGTACCACATAATGATTTTTGTTAAAAATGGAATTTATAATCCTTTGCATGTTTCAGGGCCCCTGCAGCTCTAGACCCCTGAATCATTCAGCCCCCTTCCCTCGCCGCTCCTTCTGACGGGAAAAACTGTGTGAATACAGTAAGACGGAACAGTGAGGGGGCTGGTTTCGGAAACGCAGCAGATTACACATCAGTGGAAGTTAGAATGGATGCTAAAAGTTTTATTGAAAGCGGTGCTTTAAATAAAACGGTGCTTTTAATCAAGCAAACATTTTCCCTAAGAGACATTTAGGCTGTAAATGTCTCTTGTGTTTAGTTATTGGATACTACAGTGATGACAGAGGTGTGGGCCCACTGTCTGATCTCCTGTTTACTGTTGTATCTCACATCAAATGGGTGGAATCAGAATCATACAGATCTAAATACCTTCCCAAAAACAAGATTTAAACCACCTACTAATTCCAGACTCCATGTTTTGTTTTGAGTTCTACAAAAATTATTTTATTTTAATCCGTTATACAAAGTAATCAGATTTGGACACAAAAACACCAAATGCTTACACAAGTGTGAATCAACACACAGGACTAATTTTAAGGTTTTATGAAAGAGTTCACTGGCTTCCGCGGTTCAGGCAGTAAATATTGCCTGACCCAATGGACTGTTAGCAAAGGTGGGCAGTTTACACTGACTGGGGGAAACCTGTCAAATTTCTAGACAGATCCCCCAACCAAAAACAAGTATGTCTTTAGTAATAAGTGCTGTTTACCCCAAATAGCATTTTTATTCCAAGTAATTTGGGAGTATTTCTACTGGTTCATTTACCACTGAAGTGTAAAGAGCAGCGTAAAGTGTCCAAATGAGGGAGGAAGAAAAACACCAGGAAAAAAGTGGAGATACATGGTTTTCATGGGAAAGTGACAATCTGAACTTTCTTGAGTGTTTTTAAAATAATCATACTTTTACATCGCCTCAAGTAGTTTATTATTATCTATTTTTTAATTAGATGCACATTATTAATATTTAGTATTATTTATTATACAATACAATTTGTGTCTGATTTTGTGATGTTGGTGGCAGCATCTGACTGGTCTCACCTCTGAGGTTTCTCTGTTCACAGATCCGCTTCTCTGAACTTCTACACCTTTCTCAAAAGATGTTTTTTGACCTTCTGCTTTTGTACCTCTGTTCAAGTCGTTCTCTGACAGATGCAATCTCTTCTTAATTTCACAGCCATGTTTCAGTGGCAAATACACTAAATACAAAAGTAACGCCATGCTTCCAACTTTGTGGACACAGTTTGGGGAAGAATCTTTTCTATTTCAGCATGACTGTGTCCCAGTGCACAAAGCAAGCTCCAAAAAGACATGGTTGGATGAGTTCTGTGTGGAAGAACTTGACTGGCCCACACAGAGCCTCAACCCCATCCAACACCTTTGGGATGAACTGGAATGGAGACTGTGAGCTAGGCCTTCTCGTCCAACATCAGTGCCTGACCTCATAAATTCTCTACAGAATGAATGAGCACAAATACCCACACAAACTCCAAAATCTTGTTCAAAGCCCTCCAAGAAGAGTGGAAGTTGTTACAGCTGCAAAGGGGGACCAACTCTATACTAAAGTTTATGTATTTGAATGCAATGTCACTGAAGTCCCTGTTGGTGTGATGGTCACGTGTCCCAATATTTTTGTCGATATAGTGTATGTATATCACTCCTCTCCTGAACCTTGTACGCTGGGTTTCAGGCAGTGAAGACCCCAAGCCTTCATGTGGCAAAAGAGGATACGGCACGAAAACAAAACTTCACTTAACAACTTAAACTAGACTAAAGCATGCTGAAACTACATTAATCGACGGTACTGTGACAACATGCACTGTAAATATTTTTTAGACGGCATCCATGAGCCCATATGAAACCATTCTAACATTATTTGTCCCCTCGTTATCCTACAGTGTGCACAGAGCAGAAACTCATCTACTTCAGTCTTCATTGTAGGGGTTCACCTGACTATGGGCTACTTATACACTCGTACCTGAGTGATGATGTTCTCCTGGTGGTCCTCTCTGTACCCCCGACTGCTGTCCTGTCCCTCCACAGCTCGCCGGTGTTTAGGTGCCGCTGCACTTGAAGAGAGAAGAGCGAGAAGCAGGACCCCCAAAACTCCCACCTTCTCCATTTCCACAGAATAAATGTCCAAGCGTCCCCAGACAGTGAGACAAATAGAGCAGCCCGACTCTCCTCCTCTTTCAGAGAGGAACAGCTGATAAATGTGTGTAGAGCTCGAGATCTCCTGGTCCTGTCATTGAGACCACAGGAGGAGTAAAGAGGAGAAACTCAGAGAAGGAGCAGGTGGACTGAGAGAGAGGGGGGAGGGAGTGAGAGAGAGAGGGAGAGAGGGGGAGGGAGAGAAAAAAGGAGGGAAGGAGAGAGAGATATAATCAGAGAGAGAGAGAGACAGAGAAAGAGAGACAAAGTGTGAGAGAGAGAGAGAGAGAGAGGCACACTAAATATACAGTACTGTATATGCAAATTTCTACATAATTTGTTTATACCTCTCTTTTCATTTTTGATTGTATTTATTTTAGTTTTGTTTTTAATAAAAAAATGCAAAGAAAAATGTTTTAAAAAAGACGAATCCTCTTAGTAATAAAAAAGATATTTAAAAAAACAGATGTGAAGATTGCTCTGCTGTCTTTGCATTTATATCGTTGTTGTATTTCTAACCGTTGTTTACTGTAGTTTTCCGTGTAAGTAATGTTATGTAAATCAGTGACTGCGTTCCAAATAGCATAAAACTTCACTAAATAGTGTATAAATACAGTACACAACAGTTAGAAAGCTATTCATTAATATAGTATGTGAAATATAGAAGGGTGATTCGGTACGCACTGTCGGACCATAGAAGTGCTATAGCGCCGCCTACCGATGCTGATGATGACTGATTTTTAGAGGAAAATTGAACCCTTGTGATCAGTATCACTACTGAAGACTGCCTTTGTAAATAATGTGCAGGTCAATTAATGTTTAGTCATAATTCATTTTTTAATTAAAGAATCAAAGACACTTTCCCCCAGGTGAACTAATCTACTGACAAAACTGATATATTTAGTTATAGAAACTCGTTTTCTTGTGAGAAGCAAAGCAAAACAGAGTGTATTGTTTAAAAACAATACTAAATTTCAAAATGTACCCCGAAGAGCTATCTTTTGGAGTTTAGAAAGGAGTTTTGATTTTTTTTTTTTTAGATAAAAAGGAGCAACTCTACTTTGCAATGAAAAGGCATGTAACACTATAATACCTCCAGCAGGGGTCACTGCATACCCTCACTTGTGCTCTTGTGTCTCACCTACACAAATTGCACTACGTGGACAAAAGTATTGGGGTCTGGACTTTCCAGTGAAGGACAATCTTAAAGCTTCAGTATATCAAGTTTGTGAGCCAGGCCTTCTCGTCCAACATCAGTGTCTGCCCTTATAAATGCTCTACAGAATGAATGCATACATTTCCGCAAAAACACTCAAAAATCTTGTGGAAAGTCTTCCATGTAGCTGTTACAGCTCCAAAGGGAGACCAATTCCATATTAAAGTACGTGTATTTGAATGCAATGTTATCAAAGTTGGTGGTAATGTTGGTTTAATGGTCAGGCATCCCAATACTTTTACCATTATATTGTATATATGAGGTGCTAGACGTAATGGTTTTACTATCTGCCTACCTATCTATCTATCTATAGATAGATAGATAGATAGATAGATAGATAGATAGATAGATAGATCCTGGCGTGCTGCCAAGAATCGTTTGATTGATTAAAAGTGTCATTTGATTAAAATATGTTCTCTGATGATTAAATTACAGCCTTAGAGTCTGAGCAACACAGCAAATGTGTAAAGTGTTGCATGGAACAGATCTGCATGGAAACAGTTTCAGTTTCTATGGCTGCATAGTAACCACACTTGCAAATAAACAATAGTACACTTTTCAGTAATTTAGTGTGCAACGTATACAAGTGTGTGGTTCACAATGCAACCTATATGTGTTTGGTTAATTTCAATATTACAATATTTTATTATTCAATTAAAAGAAAAATGTTTATTGACACTAAATATCCAGGTTTGTTTAGGTTTATACGCCGAGGGTGCGTGCGCATGCGCATTGACTCCTTCTCGGCTCAGCCGTTTCCTCAAAACCTCCACTAGTTCTGACACACAGACGGGCTCTCAGGGGCACAAAACACAGGCACAGACAGCTCTCCTCCTCTCAGGACTGCAGAAGGGGCACAGTCGAAAACAACCCGTTTCTGTGACACAGCTGGCAGGCAGCGTTCGGGAGCCTAAAACCGTTTCTAAGTGAGCAAAGGAACGTCAGTTGGGAGGGAGAGGCTAGCTGCTTTAGCTTCTCCACGGTCTCCTCCTTCCTTCTGACCATGAAGACCAGAGTGTTTGGCTGCGACTACACGTGAAGAGGACAGTGAGACCACCCTAACCATGATGAAGAAGAAGAAATTCAAGTTCAAAGTGGACTTTGAGCTGGACGAGCTCTCCTCGGTGCCCTTTGTGAATGGAGTGCTGTTCTGTAAAGTGAGGCTGCTGGACGGAGGGTTCTCTGAAGAGTCCTCACGGTGAGGATGCTCTGTTTACATCCAGACTCTGAGACTAACGGCTGGGGTTAAACACAAATTCCTTCACTTACACAGCCCTAAACCATAGCCACGTCCTAAAATATTAGCCCTGTGTCGTTGCTAAATACCAGTGACAGTATTAATGGCAGTTACGTTTTTCAGTCTGAAAGAGTTATTTTTCTGATTCTTCAGCATGAAAACGTTTGAGTAGTGTCTTTTTCTTGAACTTTGCTTGGTGTTAAGGGTCTAATTTCACTTCGCTAGTGCCTCATTTAAAGTTTTTTTACAAGCCAGTTCAACGTGATGTCTTAATATTTTCCTCACTGAGAGTTAATCAGCAGTGTTGTTGTTTTGAACTGAATAGTTACAGACTTTAATATAAGGTGACAGTTTCATAGCATTCAAAGGAGAATCGCAGGTTTGCTATGTGCACACAGTCTAAAAATCCTTTTAAGTCTAGTTTAAGTTGTTAACGTACTAGCTTTGAGTTTTGTCATAAGACTTTATGTAATTGGCTGCTTTCCTTCCGTCCCTCAGTGCAACACAGTGCATGATGTTTTGTCTAAAGATCACCCAACGGGAATATGGGGTTATATTTTCCAGAATAATGGAATAATGCAGTCATTATTTGCTGGAATACCGTAAATAACTTGTGCCAGCAAGTCGTTTGCAACCATCAATAAGTGACTCAGTGTCTTAGCTTTAACCTCAAAATCAATGTCTTCTGACCATGGAGTGTCATGGGACATTGATAGCATGTAAAAGTGGACGCTGTAGATCATTAGGCTGGAATTTAATGTGGGTTTCGCTGACGTGCAATCCTAAAGCATCTCCAGACGTACTACAGACTGGATGTGTTACTGTGTAACACTAAATAACAAAATTATGCTCTTTGCGTGTTTAGTAGTGATACAATTAGTGTCCGAACAATTGTAAAGGTTTTAGGGCACAGTATCTACCCTGCAGCTGTCTTTTCCTGGTTAATCATTTAATCATTTATGACCAGCATGGTGAGCTGAAGCTGTTTTCATTGGCCTGACTTATTGTTCACCATGGCTGTTTTTTTCTGGTAGTAATTCAACAGCCTGAAGGAGTGTGTAGGATTTGGCTCAGCAGTGGGTGAAGTTCGCCCTGCAGTTTTCAAGCAGCATTACACAGTAAGATGAGTCATTGTGGTCCTCCCTCTGTTTAGTCTTCTTTAGATGGGGATCCCGATGCCATGAGGTGACTGATGCATTCACTGTAGTTATGAAATAAATGGTCTGCTCTGGATGATGTGGATGTAATGTGTTGTTACTAAGGCTAGCCCGTGCAGCACATTTCAGAGGTAATAGTTTTTCACCATTATGTACGGCTCAATGGAAGAGTGAGTCAGGATCAAACTGTGTGACTATTCCATCTGCTCTGTCAAACATGATATTTCAAGTGTAAGCCAAAATTGTATTTGAGGAGGAGTCTAACAAAAAGTATAAATATTCTGGCTAAGACTGTGTACAAAACCCTGCACACAGTAGTGAATGTGTGACTTAACAGAGGAACTCAAAAAATCAAAGTACACAGTTTTTTTACTCCTGTTGTAGTCATACTGTACCCTGATAAGTCATTGCCTGCTGTGTCTTAAACCAATAGACAAGGAGGTGTGGCGTTAATGAAGAGTTTGGTGTGATTTGAGCAAGTTGGGATGAGTTGTAGTGAAGCTTAGGTTAATTTTCGTTGTTTTTTTATTTTTCTCATGGAAATCCCGTATGCTGTTTGGGTGACAGTTTAGCTCTAGGAGAAACATGACTGATTAACTACACCTCGGGAAAGTGAAAAATTGAGCAAATTAGATATTAAACCAAGTGTAAGAATAAAAAGGGTCAGGTGTTGGTCATTTACTGGGGCAAATCATCAGTTTTGATTTGGACCACCTAGTGTGGTTGTGACTGTTTAACAGTGAAGTGGATGGTGATGATCTCCTAGCAGCAAATGTCCTAAGAAAAAAAAATCCAGAAATGATCCATGTCTGTCTGACGGTAGATATGAAGTCATTTCTAAATCTGCATACCACAGACAAAAGCAAACTAAACACACCATTGAATATGCTGGTATAAAAGTCTGCAAGAACTGCTGTATTCAGTTTTGTTTTCTGTGATCAATTTCACTAATAAAATAACTCTCTAGAGCTTCTAGTACTCTCCTTTTGAGAGTATTAAAGATTGTTTGTGGCCTGAAGGACTGATCTAGATTCACAGGGCTCTGCTGCGTCTGCAGAAGATTCCCCCTCCATTACCAGTTAATTTACATGATATTTAATAACCACAGAAATAATTGTGATTCATTATTTAATTGTCTTTTTTTGTTAACTTTACCAGTTGTAAAGACAAGCCTAGAGCAGCTAAAAGGGCTAAGTTAGCTGTTTATCTTTACATTGCATCAAACAGCAGGTTATACTGACAATGCACTGTTCAGAATCATGCGAAAAGTCAACCATTGAGACGTGAAAATGAGTGAAAAAGCCTGACATGCCAAAATTAGCGCCATCTACAGTGTTAAAGAACAGACAAATAAACAAACATTTTTCTAAAGATGTCAAAGACCCAGTTAGAATTTTTTTTGTTTGTGTAAGACCAGTAACTTCATAGCAGGCAATTTGTTTCCTGCTTTCGATTATTAACATTAATTTATTTCAAGCCAGCTAATAAAAGCATATTCATTTCTCATTCTGCTTAAAAAAATAATTGAAATGTAATGAAAAATGTAAAAATGAACTTTTCTTCAACTGTGTGTGACAATAATTGTTCGTGTACTACTGAAGCATTTTTTCATCTATTTTTAGACCTGCTCACTGGGTCATTTTGCATGTAGGATGTTAATGTGTCATATAAGTGGGCAAGAGGGTCTCTAAATACAGAGCAGTCATGGGAACAGGATGCAGTGCTGCTCATTTTCTCTACATGTTTAAATATCTCCTTTTGCATCAGGTTTTGTGTAGGGCTGACAAATTCAAATAGGTTGCAGTGGCTGAAAGCTCCTGATGATTTGGGATGAGTATTGAGAACTGACACTAAACTGGTTACTGGGTACTGGTCTTCCTGACTGGTCAATACTGAAACATTGATAAGCTCCTGAACTGCTGTCTGTAGTTATGCAGTGTTAATAAGTCTTAACATAGCTGGTATTTTCAGATGTTTGATGCTAGATTGGATCAGCGGGACGGACAGGAGCGATGCTCTGAACGTCACTACAAGACATTTATTGACCAGACATTTGTAGCAATTGCTGCTCCCTCTTTATATACGCAGGGAAATCAGGAAACATTGCAGCTTATCATTACTCAAGAGTAATAATAAAATAACTAATAATATTTTAATCTTGTCACATGCATTTATGTGATGTCTTTATTTCTTGACACAACTCACCAAGGTTTGATAAGTAGTATCAAGAGTATCGATAAGTGTCTGCATCTTAAAGTTGTATCTGTATCGATATCTGAATAAGTAAAATCCTGACAATACCATCCCTACTTATGACCAGAGTAACAGCATTTGTTGGAGAATAACAGAGTAACATTTGTTGGAGAACAGTAGAGATGCTTGTTCCTTTTCTTTGTGGACACACAGAGACACACACACACACACACACACACAGCTTTTTTAGTGTGTCACTCTGTAATAAGCATATGCTGTCCATCACAGCCGACTTTATTATGCCCTTTTTGTATAAGACCAGGGAGCAGCTTTAGAAGGCTTGCCTCGATCAATCATTCATGTGGCAGGCAGCAAAGTGACCTGTCAAAATACAGAGTGACATGTTCTACTGCCACAATACATCAAACACTTCAGTCTCACAGACTGTGCCGAGTCCATAACCCTTTAAGGCCGGGGTGTAATGATCATGTTTTTTTTGTGAGAGACTCTGTTTTTGCATCCGCTCCCTCAAGATTTTGTAGATGGCAGTGTGTCCCAGATCTTTTTAGGAGCTTTTTCCCATTTGGCCAACCCTTCGCTCATTATAAGTGCTGTTTGAAGAAGAGCAGTGTTAGTGAAGATGCTGAAGTATGTCAGCCAGCGATGAGTCAAATGTAGAGGAGAGGAACTTGGGGAACGACAGCACTGCTCCAATTGGCTCGACTTCTCCATGGCAACAGCATATATTCCAAATATGGAAATCAGACCACAGGCTAGTTGTTTGACACTGGTTGTGTATATGGTTCTTGTCTTTTCTGCATAATCATGTTTTCAGCGGGTTTAAGGTTATTATATATTGTTATGCATTATATACTATATGTGTTGTATACTATACATATATACAGACATTCCTTCTAATTCTTGAACAGTTTTAAGGTGTAATCTGCATACAAAAGCATTACCAGTAAAATGAGATGCTCTGGAGCAACCACACGAGTGTCAGCTAGAGCTGTATAAAGCCTCACAGTTGTGTGCCAATATAGTCTTCACAGAAGACTATCAATGTTATTCATCTTTCATTAGTATGCTTGATACATTAGAAGCATGAACTTACCTTCATTGCATATAACATATAACATTTAAAACCAAATTCAGTGTTGCACAAATATTTTGATGGATCACTTAGACTTCTGACCAGAGTCACCTAACCTTTCCACGTGTCATTCATTTGGTATATATTGTTTTCCCACTCGGCAGTGTAATTGCAGAATGATGGCCCTAGCTTTCCAAGAGAAGTGCTTCATTAGAGAATTCAGAGTGTGTTCATTAGAGAGTGAGTATCTGAGAGTAGTGATGATGTTTTAATGGATAAACAGCAGGAACAAGTTGCTTTTTGTGTAGGTAGTGGGGACAGAAACAGAGAGTGCATTTCCTTTTGCGGCCAACATGACTCAAATAAGCCATTAGCATCATACCACTGTGTGGCTGAAGTCAAAGTGAAATCATCTATGCAGGAAATGCTTTCCAACCCATAAAAACTAACCATGATTGGCTATACTACTTAGAGAATGTAGATCATAATGTACCATACAGATTCATCTTGATCTGTGATTGATCTAGATAATCTAAGCTGGCTTTAGTGGGTGCTGTATGTTAGTAATGGTTTTTGTGTCCAGGTGAACTGATTGATTGTGTCCTGGCCCCCTCAACTCTCTGTGACTGATATGTGAGAACCTGTAATTGAGCCATCCTCATTCTCAGCAGGGATGAGGCTCATATTACTCTGCCTGCTGTCCTCGAGCACTGTGAGAAAGTGTTGCAGCAATGGCCAGGAATAGTGATGGAGCCCGTTAAATCTAAAATACATGCATATTGAGCATAAAATAAAATAATGTTTTGTCTGGTTTTGCTTAGTTCTGCAAGAGGATGTTTCTATACTGTCATCACAACACTGGCCTTATTCGTCATGGCAGTGTCATATTTCTGCTAAGGCAAGGCATGATCAAGCAGGCAGCACAAATGCAGACTTCTCCCATTATGGCTTTTTCTTTCTTTATTCCAAGAAACAACAAAACAAAACCTGGCTCGATAGCCGAAAACACAGAACTCAAACAGTACTCTGGATTTCATGAACTCTGACAAGACAAGGGTTATCGTGAGGGTGGACGCACAAAAACTAACTAAGCACAGGCACTATATAAACACATAACAGAAACTAAAAACACCTGATACAGATTGGGTCTCATCCCTGGCAGCTGAGAAACCTCACTGCCAGAGATGAGACCACACCCCCAGTCAACATGAAAGCCCCCAAACTAAACTCAACTAGGGACGTTACAGGCAGACTTTTTAGGACGTCTGTTGGATAGAATGTGACGGATCAGCTTTCTCTGTATGGTTTTCCCACTGAATGAGCAAGTTTTACTCTTCCATTGGATGGCCAGTTTGGTCTAATTCAGATGGAACTGTTAAATAGTTCCGTCTTTAAATCTTCTGATCCTTTTTCTGTTGCAAATTAAGTAATCTATTGCTTTGCCATGTTAGTTTGCAGGTTTATTATGTTTCTATAGCATCAGGTTTTAAGGGAAGTTGCTGAGTTCCTTCATTTTTAGTCAGCTGAGTTAAAATGTAGAACTAAACGCCACAGGAAATCCTTTCTACCTGTGTCGAGAAAACTACAATCTTTTTAATCTTTTATCTTTTTGAAGTTTTTTTTGTAATTCTGTTCTGAATTGCATTGTGCAGTATAACTCAACTGTTGTATCTTATCTGTGAATTGACTGAATGTTACAGAATGTTAATCTCATCCCCTCATCATCAGCGGCTGTTTTATTGCATTCATTTGTTTTTGTGTTGTATTAACATTAAGTCACTTTCATAAACCATTTGAACTACTGATACACTGTTATTTTGTTACACTGATGTTGTTCTTGTTGCACTATTGTTTATTGTCTATTTTTATATTCTATTTTCTTATGTTTGATTTTGTCTTGCTGCACTGATCTTAAGTAAGAGAGAACTTGAGGCTTAGTCATTTGACTGAGCTCTAGATGTGGATTTAGCCGCTGTAATTGGTGTTGTTGGACCAGTGGGAATAATGGGATTAAAGTTTAAAGATTCTGTGAGCCTTGAATCGTGTTAAATTCTTAGTTAAACAGTTAACACTCCTGGCAGTGTCAGAGCCTGATGATGCTTTGCCTTTGGCTGTGTCACTTTTTTGGGTGTGTCGCTTGGAAGATCTGATAAAGCTTCTGTAAAACTCAAAATCAGTAGAGCAGTTTAAAATTTTTTTATTTTTTTTTTAAAGGTTAGGACTGCCAGTGCTGCAAATAGTTCTGCCACAGCCTGTCAAACAAACCAAGGAAGGAAACTCAAAAAAAAGAAAATCTAAAGCAAAGATATCAATGTGGCTATCAAACACCGCAAAGAGCTAGTGGAGCTAACAAACATGAAATGTATTAACAACCTCACATTTAAAGACAGTGTTATGCAGTTAATAATGTGTTGTAATTAAGTAGGTGACTGATTTAGTTGCTTTTTACTGCCTCAACTGACTTGATTGGCAGTAGTTAAAGTCAACCTGAAAAAAAAGGGACCATTTTTACTGTGTTAGTTCGTGTTCCTGGTAATACAACACAATTCATTATACTATATCATTTAAAGGACAAAATGTTTTATTATTTCACTTTGCACAAGCAGACAGAGAACAGTAATATTAGCCAGTAATATATTTTACTTTCTGTCTCAGACCTAAACCACCCCAATTCATTGCGCAACACACAGGACTAGCTCACAGAACCATTATGATCCATGTTAGAACCTTTATGATCCAGGACTAGCTCACAGAACCTTTATGATCCATGTTTTGAAAATGTCACAGTAAGGAAAGAAAATGTATTAGGAACATTAGCTTGAGGTAGTATCTTTATCAGCAATTCTTAGACGTTTCTAGTGCAAGGCCCCCTATGTTTTACATGAAGTGTTGCTGCATTACCCCATGTGATCCACACTGGGCCAGAACCCCCTCCGGCTGCACCTTGTCCATTTTTGCTATATCTGTCACTGAGCTTCTTATAGAAGAGACATGACTCTGTTCTATGACAGTACAGTGCTGGTGCATAACTCTGAATTGTGATAAGTGTTTTCGATTAGCATATATATTAAATTTTAATTGGCCTCCATCTACCATATCATAACTTCTGCCAAATCGTACCACTATACTTTCATCTTGATCATTTATCTAGTTAACCTCAGATTTCTGTGCCTTCTTGTCCTCCCTGTAGTCTGCTGTAATCTCCCTCACACTGTGCTCTTTTTAAAGAACAGAAATTAGAACATTTTCAGAGAAAGAATTTATTAAAGTTGTTGTCTTCAGTATGCCCCTTCAGACTCTAATTAGTCATTTCAGTCTGTCTTAGAAAAATAATGTGCTTGTGACTGGCTGAGATCATTGAGGCCTCACTAATCAAAAAATATTGGATTGGCTTGGATTTACTTTACTGAGAAGTCACTTTCTTCTACTCATTACGGAGCCCAACTAAAGGAAAGCAGGCGAGTTGAACTGCAAAACATGATTGATTTCTGCTTGCATCGATCAGGAACACACCGTTTGAGTGGCCTTCCTCTATGGAAGATGGTTAGGACTGTCTTTCGGTGTGTGTGCGTGTGTGTGTGCGTGTGTGTGCGTGTGTGTGCGTGTGTGTGCGTGTGTGTGCGTGTGTGTGCGTGTGTGTGCGTGTG
>JBBJLS010000155.1:14878775-14914630 GCA_037577275.1 Bryconaethiops microstoma | reverse complement strand
GTAGTGTTTTTCATGCTGATTTCAAATCTGTGTTTAGTTTTTCCCGCACATACAGTTTTTGTGATGAAGCTGGTTATTTATTGCATGATAGTGGTATAATTATCATATAATAATCATATATTAAGTGTTTTTGAAGAAAAAGTGGTGTCTGACTGACACGGATCATTATATCTATGCCACAGTGTGAGTCTGTCTGACTTTGCACTGAAAATATTCAAACAGTTACTTGATTGGTGCCTGCAGTTTAATAAAAAATGTGTGCAAGTCTATTGTAAGTCTAATATTACTCATAATTCAAAAAGTTGATGTGACTGAAAAAACTGAAATCAGCATGAAAAAATTGTTTAGAAAAGTGTGTTTTGGTTTCTGATTATTATTTTTTTTGGTTTCTGATGAAATTTTTTTGTTGTTGACCTGTGTAATTAAATCGTAATTAAAGGAAAAAGACAACCTTACCAGAACTTTGAAGCTTGTTTACCCACTACCACTCCCCCACATACAAAAAAAAATGTCTTCAGATGTGTATCAATCTCACAATTGAGCTTTAATGCCCAGCGATAATGAAAATCAGTCATAGCGACGGAAAAGTTTAATCCATGTAAATGTGTGTGTACCGACACACATGCACAAACATATATATGTATAACTTATATATTTCTAAATGATGGGCGCATATGTATGCATGTCTAAATGTGTATATGCATAAGCACACGCACAGGCACACGCACACGCACACTAGTCTAGAGGATTGAAGATGTTTAAGCTATGTCAGTGGTTTAAAGTGATCAGTGCCATTCCTGAAGTAAATACCTTTGCGTAAAGCGCATGAGCCAAAAAGGGAATCTTCCTCAAAGTCCGTCCACTAAGACCTACACTCTTTCTGCAGGAAAAAAGAAGAAGAAGAAGAAAAAAAAAAAGAAAAAAAAAAGACGACGCTAATGAAAACAACCATCAGTCACCACAGCCTTAATATCCTCAAGAGACTGAAGGTCAAGCAGCAAAACAAGAAGGCTTTTGTCATCTAAAGAGATAAGGGTACAGCTGTTTCTTCCGAAAGATAAGCAAATGAAAGATGTTCTAAAAGGTACAGGCAGCATATCACCATTGATTTGTAGAGCTTCAGATTAAAAAAATAATAATAATAATGATGAATTAATTTATATATATATATATGTGTGTGTGTTTGTGTGTGTGTGTGTGTGTGTGTATATACACACACATACACATATACACACACACACACAACTCCTCTTTAGGAGGAGATCTGTTCTCCCAACAAAACCTTGAGACAGCTTAATGTATTTAGACATGCTAGAAACAATATGTGGTAACTTACGGTGCAACAAATTTCAAAGTAGATGGTAAAAAAAAAAAAAAAAACAACCCCCCACATGTTTTCAGACATTTTTCAGACACTTACCACCGTAACGGCAGGGAATAAAAAATAAATAAATAAATGACAAAAAATAAAATAAAATAAAGAGGCTCACTTCGCAATTCTCTGCAGGTATAGGCTGAGCTCCGTCACTTCGCTCTCGATGTAGTCCATGGTGTGCAGCTCCTCCTGGTTCAGCAGCTGCTGCCTCGGGTAAATGATCTGCCTCTGGAAATCAAAGAACGAAACTAAGAAGAGATCTCTTAAAATGATTAAATAGTGGCCCTGTTACTAACAGAAATAAACTGAAGCTGCAGACATGAACTAGCAAGGTAAGAGATGGTCCATTATGATTTTAGGCTGACTTTGAAGGTGAATTTCACCATCCCCCCCCACAAAGGTTTCGCATAATGAAATGATTAAGATGTCAAAATTGATCACAGTGGTGGTGAATGGAACCAGACAGCTGCCTGCAAAAGTTCCCTCAGAAAGTTATTCCATGAAATGGTTATTGATCTGTCACCTGATACGTTGTTTTACCAGAGTTCTGAAAAGCTTTAGGTCCTAAAAGTAAACCCATTCTTGACTGACAGATACATGCTAGGTGTCATGAGGCAAAATAGTCTCAAAAGAACAGTGATTTAATTCAAAGTCTCCACTATTTTACCATCATCAACATCCATATAAACACTCAGAGACATGGAGCTTCACTAGGAGTCGATAGTAAATAATAGTTTTTAAAAAAATAAATAAATAAAAATAAAGTAAATATTTGTGTTGAAGACATCTGGTTCCATTTACCACCACTGTAAAGAAATCTGGGACAGTAAGCCTCCACAATGAACCATTTCACACCAAATCCTCTCTGAATGATGCTATTGTTCACATCAAGCATGTAACTATGCAGAAATGTTAAGCAATTGGTTCCACTTTAAAATGGGAAAGTCTATCAATATCTTCTAATCAATAACACAAAGAATGCCTGCCATGCCTACATATAGTATAACAGCCTGTCTCTAGACAAACAAGTGAACTTTTCTATGGAGCTGAACTGTATATGCTGCAGCTACAACACAAACCTTCATGAGCTCCTCCAGACAAGACAGGTAGATGCTGAATATGGCATTAGTGCTCGGTGGGCCGATATACTGCTTTATATCCGCTCTGTCCACGAAGGCCAAGTCTATCTTCTCCGTTACATTCGAGGTAGTGAGGATCACCACGTTTGGGTATCTACATTTTAACAAAAACAAATACACAACATTTCTCATCGGCTAAAACTGGTATTCACATCCATAATACAAAAATCCCCTCAGTAGGGCTACAGCGGAACAATTAATGGACTGATTTTCAATCAAAATTAAATTAGAGAGCTGCGTAATATATTCATATTCAGAGAAACAGTTTGAGCTTTGTTATTAGTTCATTTTAAATGTATTAACACACACACACACACGCACACGCACACGCACACACACCTCATTTAGCTCCTTTTACATTCACTCATTATTCTTCTTTTTCTTATTCCATTTAGTCATATATTAATCATCATTTCCCCTTAGTTAATATTGTATTTTCTTCTGAATGTTTGTATTCTTGTCTGGTCTTTTCCTGGAGTAAATTCCTTGTGTGTATCACATCACATCACATCACACCATAGTACTTCTGTATGACAATCACACACAGTCCCTGACCGTTTGATCTGGTCCAGCTGTGTAAGGACAGAGTTGACCACTCTAATAGCATCTGATGGCTCTGTTCCTGCCTGAGAGGCGCTTCGTGCTGCAGTCAGACTCTCCACCTATCAAAAAAAAAACCACAAACAAACAAACAAAAAAAAAACCAATCGTTGGTTTCAGACATCTACTAGGGCTGGGTGATAAACAGTACTCTGCAAAACAAACAAACAAACATACATACATTCATGTCACACTCCTTCAACCGCCCTTCCAGACCACTCTCTAGGACGACAGTGTGTGGTGTGTTTTTGTGCATTTATACAGGTTAAAAATTCAAATAAAAAACACTAAAATCAATATAAACAAGAATGTTTTACTGCAGACTTGTGTTGCAAGGACTACTGGAATCGTCATACTGGCATCACTGTGCATCAAAACAATAAACTTCAAAACAGAGATATATTGTGTATCATGAATTAGCCAAATATTGCAATATTGTTTACATGCTGTATCGTCCGGCCCTACCATCTACAGCAGGGGTGTCGAACTCCGGTCCTGGAGGGCTGTAGTCCAGCACGTTTTGGTGATTTCCCTGCTCAGCAACAACTGGTTGACCTCACCACTTAATTACCAGGTTTAGTGAATGTGTTTAAGTAGGAGAACCATCAAACTGTGCTGGACCAGGACCGGAGTTGGACACCCCTGATCTACTGTCTCCAAAAGCTCAATAGTCCATTTAAGGTGCACAGCTGTAATTTCCTGTGAGAATACATTAAGATCATTTACTGAACCTTGTAGAGTTTACCTTCAACTTCAGCAAACCCTACAAAACAGCAATAGTTCAGATGCACATTCCAAGGAACGGCACAATTCACAGGTGCAAACATGTAGTCTTGCCTGCCAAGGGTGTAGCAACACCGCGAGCACCACAGAGAACAATAAACTGAAGAAGCTTGCGTAAATCAATAACGTCTACTGTTCTGACATGTGCACAGAGGTCCAAGCCTACCTCATCAATTAGGACGAAAACAAGGGCCTCTTTGTCGTCTATCAGCTCTTGAATCTTCTGGAACATCTTTGTGACAAGTTTACCGCTCTGTAAAACAGTCAGAGTCAGTCACATCATTCAAATATACAGGCCAACAATGAATGAAAGCCAACAGTAACTGGTGAGAATGACAGGAATATTAGTAGTAATAACACTAGGAACAGTAAGGCAGCCAATCATGCGAAACTAGTACAAAAAACTGTTCTCAGTACATTAGAAGTGTTAACACAGGACGTTAGTGATTCTACATAATATGCTTTCCTGAAATAAGTCAGTAGATTGAGGTTACCTCTGAAAACCACTTAGAAAACAGACTGTGGCTGTTGATTTCCACAAACTGTCCATATGTATACCTGGGAAACAAAGAACACCTCACGTGAGAAGGTAAACAGGTAAGATTGAGTGTTTCATTAGTGTTGTGCAGAACTCCTCACCTTCCCGACATCCTGATGGAGAGTTTTTGTGCAAGCGCTTTACACAAAGATGTCTTTCCGGTGCCTGGAGGACCTGCAGGATATTAAAAATATAAAATAACTGACCCAGCAATGCTAACGTGGCCATTCTGCAAGTAACAAAACACATATGTTCATGTTTAACACCACTGTCCATTCTGAGGGCAAGATCTGATTTAATTCACAATAATGTTTCTAGGAATGCAATTATTTTTGTTGGTCCATGCACTACGATGCACTAAATTCACGGCAGAAAGTGGACAGAACAAAGGTAAAAGCAGCAGAACAATAAATTAAAAGCTACGCAACACAAGATAAAATAAAAAGAACACTTACACTAATACAAAAAATATAAATAGACATGTATGCAAATATGTGCATATATAACCTATATTTGTATGTGTATATGTACATAGTGGAAATAAATAAAATAAATAAATAAATAAATACATACATACATAAATAAGCAGGTATTAACAAAACAGTAATAATGTAACAAGACAAATTGCACATTGCTCACAGTAATATTTTACCCCTAAAAATTACGCATGTTGCACTCAGGATGTCTACCATACACGCAGAAAAGTACCACGTCCTAGTAACCATAATGATAAATACTTTGTATGGATTAATTCTGTTCAAAAGATCAGCTTTGCTCAGAATAATAAAACAAATCTGACAGTGAATTTTCAACATCTGCTTTAACTAAAACAATTAAAAAACTAAAATCATAAAACTTAAGTGCTTCAGAAATAAGTGCCCAGCCATTTGAGTTGGATGCATCTACAGCATAGGCCTGACTCATTTTTATATGATGCACTTAGATGACTTTCGATCATTTCCCATGAAAACAGTAAATGAGATTCACTCAGAGGAGAGCGAGGGCGGTTCAAGCTTATATTTTGACACGTTTACTTTTTCGATGTCGTATCGACCCTTAGTGGATATAAACGAGCTACTATCTTTCATCCATGGCCAGAATAATTGAACTGGAGATTTTAAGCACAAACAAGATGAAGAAAAATCGACAAATGAAGACATTTTATGAAGAACAAACATGTAACTGATAACACACAGCTGTACCATAAAGCAACACAACTCGATTCCAGGTAACCAGGTTGGCATCAACGTTTCTGTCAGAAAAGAATATTGCTGTTGAAACATAATCCAAGAGCTAGAAGAAAAAAAGAAAGATGTTTTAGAACATTGCAAAACAATTTTAATATCTTAGTGAAATGTACTTAAATAAATAATAAAAAAAAAAAATGGTTAAATGTTTCCTACCTGTGTTTTGATTTTCTCCTCATAAATCAAACTTTCCCAGATGCCATGAAGCTCAGCTAAAACCAATAAAACAGAAAATCCTTAATGAAGTTCTACCAGAAAGATCCATCTCTTGTAAATGCTTTTACTTTTGGTTCAGCTGACTTTTTATTCATTAAAAGACAGAAGGAAAGCATTTTTGTATGTTTTACCTTTCTGATACAGATGTAAAATAAGGTGGCAAATAGGGCTCTCACAAATCTCTATTCTCTAACAAAAGGACTGGTTTCAAAGACTCAGATTAAGCCCAAGCGTAAGCCTAAACCTAGATGTACAGCATCATTGGTAAACCGATTTGGAAATTCATTAAGTCTAGGCTTAGGCTTAGTCTGGGTCTTTGAAACCAGTCCTTAGAGATTTAGTCTAAGACTAGGTGGGACACCAGGCATAAAGCTGATCAAACCGTACCCAAGCAGCTCGACGGCAAGATTTAAAAAGGTGGACAAAAACTCAACAAACAAACAACTGGGAAGTCAATGTAATACAAACACTACTATCTATTTGGTCTGAAGATTTCCGTGGGAGTTTTCTAAGAATGTGAGAAATGCAAAGGTATACCAGTACTTCGATAACAAGTTAGCTGGGTTAGATTCATCACACAGCTAAACAATACTGAGAAAAAAGAAAAAGAAAACAAGACTACAGAAAATGACCTCAATAACAAAAGCAGCTCTGACAGAAAAAAACAACAACTTTCGGTTAGGAATAAACATTAACACTATTGTGCTGCTGACGTGTCCGAAACACAGTTGCTTGGCTGAGATACACTGGAAAATCAAAGCATGATACAATTTCAGTACCATCACAGTACAGTTTAGGTACAACATGTACTGTGTAGACCTTTGGAAAAGTGCCTTTAGAACAAAGCTTAAATGTCCCATTAATAAAAACACTGGCTCCAAGCTCAAATATGAGCTCTAATCATAGCCATGTTATGCACCCTCCACTGGCTGGAGTCCAGAAGGAACTTGAGGGGACCGTGAAGACTGACCTGCTGGTAGGAGCCAGTGATTGGCTGCAGAAAGCTCCTCCTCTTCCTCCAGGTTCAGAGTGCTGGGTCCGTCATCATTCAGGGAGAAGATGTGAATGCACAGGTTGTTCGCCTTCAGATCAAAGGGCTGCAGACAGAAATAAAACAGGACAGCTAAAGCTAAACTGATGAGCACAAGCAAGAGGCTCACACAGGCTGAGAAGGCTGAATACTAAAGTAATGAAATTTGGCTTTAAAAGACACCTGCAGTGTATTGATTGTATTTATTTAGACTTTATATTTTATATTCATATTGTCTTCATGTCTTGGTTTGTCTCTGTGCTGTCGTAAGCAATTTCCTCTGGGACCAATTAAGTTTTCTGATTCTCATTCACGCTATGGCACTGAAATAATTTCACCTTTCCCACAGAATTCTGATACCCAACCCAAGGAGGGATGCCCAGGTTTTCAACCTAAACTTGCCTACGAAAGTAACTAAAAGTCCAAACAAGCATGAACAGTACAGTGAAAAGCAGCACTATACTTACTGCCTGTACATCAATGTCCACCACAGAAACCGACTCAACATGTTTAGTCAGGAAGTCATCATCGAACTCAGTCCACTTGTAAGCCCCCATCATCAGGCTGTGCCGGTCCAGCAGAGCCAAAATGTGTGTCCTCACTTCAGACCTCCTCGCAGTGCTGCAGACATCATTTACAGTGGACAAAACTGCATCAGGCCTTTTCCCACTAAACACTCCAACGTAGCGTTATTATATAAATATGAAACAGTCCATATCTTTTATTGATCACCCGAGGCCACACAAATAGCTTGTGTAGTTTCATGGACCAGAATGAGCCATAATTCATTTTTACATGCCCATTTTCCTGTCTCTCTCCTACCCGCTCAGACGAAACCAGACTGTTTTTGTTACTGTGCCTTTAAAACTGATATACAGCACTGTGCAAAAGTTCATTTCTTTAGAGTTTGCTTTTAATCACCTTGTTGGTTAATATTGTATGTTGTCTCTTAAACTGTCTAATCTTTGGCATATTGAGTAGATTAAATGAAAGAAATGTTTTACTGCCTAAAGACACAAGGTGCCTAGATAAAGGAGTTCCAGCCACTCAGCATTCAGCACCACCAGTATACTGATCACCGCCTGATCATCTGGAATCATCTGGAAGTTAGATGGTCTTTGTTCTGCTTGAATGATTCATATGTAGGCCACTGTGTTGCTTAACAAACAAAAACATTCCTCTGAAACTGGTCGGGTTAAGGGACTGGACTGGAAATGAGAACCTTTGAAAGTCCTTTAGGACGCCTGGAGAACTGCTCCTCAAGACTTCATTAAAAATACAATAAAGTCTGAATCGTCGGAAGCAAAATATGAAGAAATGAGAGGTGGTTCAATATCTTTGGAAAGAACTGTATATACATAATCTCTGCTTGGATTTGCTGCGTCATGTGGCCAATCTAAAAAGCAAGACAAGCTGAAACACTATTTATAATGTCAACCAAGGTGACCAAAAGAAAAAGATCTAAGTTAGTAAATGAGTATTAAAACAGTGTAAATAGTACACTGTGGCCTTCACTGTGGCCTTCACCAAGGTGGGTCTAAAGCTGATAACTTATGGTGGCCACACCTTACTAATTAATGTTGTTTTTGCTTTCAGTCCGTAGATACTTCACAAATTAGTTATCCATATAGACCAAATGACCAAAGGCTGCACACTCAAACTGTTACAGGTGTGCTGTACTGTGCAAGTCTTAGGTTCCCGCAAAAATAATATTTAAATCTGTTTAGATAAGCAGTGAGTCGTCCCCGTCGTCCCCCCCCCCACCACATATGATTAATTATACTAAATAAAACAAATAACATTATACAGTAAATAGTGATCTTATGTTCAGTATATCAGTGCATTCCTTATGAAAGTCCAGTATTACTTGTAGGTTCCATCAGAAATCTGGTTTGACTCAATCAGTCCTTAAATTAAATCAAATCAGGAGCTGCTGATGGAGTTTCACAAATCCAAACAACAGCTGGCGGAACCGAGGAGAAATCTGGAACCTGACAAATCCTGATACTTTTAACTTCTTTTTTGTTTGTCTGCATTTATTCTAATGTTAACGTTGCTGGCAGAAAGGCACACTGATAAAAAGGGCTGTAAACAATCTGCATAGTACTGTATATACCGTATGTTCAGCAGAGAATGTTTGCAAAAATGTTCTATTTGTGCAGATAAAGTAATTGACCATACACAGCCTGGTAATCAGTACCTTTCAGACTTCACATGAACCTCAATGTGAACATCAATTCGCTCCGGGACGCCTTCCTCACCCGGCTGCTGCTGATGTTGATTCCAGCCGACGTCCATTTTCTCCCCATTCATCCTTTAAATGACAAAAAGACATGAATCTCTCACAAAACCTGGTGATCACCCTGTGCGTCATTTAAACATCCAAACTACCAATACTAATACACATCTAGTGTCAAATTCTGGTCTCCTTGCAACCGTATTACACACCAGATCCAGTTAAATGTGTCAAAAAAAAATAATTTCACATTAAATCAGAAGTCATTGGTGGTGCATTTTAGGGCTGTAAGATGTGGACCAAATATGAGTACTGCGATTATAGTGAGAAATATTGCGATTGTGGTATCTTTCAATATATTAAAGGGCCCATATTACATTTCTCTAACAGCTTTAAGCATTAATTCGAAGCATAGGTAATTTAAGAATGAATTAATCCCTCACGAATGTCAAAGAAAATTTTTTGCTATTGATTCCGAAGGAAATTGCTTTAGTTTAAGTGTAAAGTGTCACACACCCAGTAACACATCTGGAGCTGTGATCGGTCACCCTGTCAGATACGTCACCCAGGGTTACATCCAAAACACACACAAGTTACACTTAAAACTGTGCCAAAGAAGTGTCCTACCATCAAGTACATCTAGAAGTGCACTTAGTCAGTTAGTGTGAACTGTATCACAATCGTAAGTACCCTTAGTGAGTTCGTGTGTAGTACAATACCGTCATTAGCGTCCTTAGTCAGTTAGTGTGCAGTGCAGTGATGTGAGAGTTGTGAAACCTACACACCCAGAGAAGTTAGCAGCTCGGCTAATCAGCCCGCAGCCGAGGTCGAGAGAGAAAACCGTGACAGAAGAGCAACTGCAACTGACAAATATGTTTCCTGTAATATTTAATTCGTGTCATTTTTGCTGGCTGAAGTAAAACAGAACCCGGTAAGACCGTCACTCACCTCCCGCTGCAGCAGCCTCAACCTGGCCAGACCGAACCTCCCGCCCAAACTCTAACCCCGTCCCTTCAGCCGTGACGTTCCAGTCCGAGTAATTTGATTGGTCGACGTGCTCCAGCACAGCGATCTGATTGGACCATTTCAGTTTCCACAGAGAGCCTGAACAAAGGGCCTGTAAAAAACATCGCAAATATTAAAAAAACAATAATAATTTAAATGGACCTGTACTTAGTGTGCAAAGCAATGTATGTTAATGTATGTTTTATTTTTACTTGTCTATTTGTTTGTCTACATCTCTTTGAACATGGTGGTATTCGCTCTGTAATATATGCAAACAGAGACATTTACTGTAATCACAGTAATTATATATTGTTTTAATTCTAATCATTAGAATTACTATTATAACCAAAACAAGTCAATAATAACTGCGTTTTAAAGCCTCGACCAATCAGGTGGCGCTGTGAGCCACTTTGGGCGTGGTTTGGGGTCGGAAGCAGTCCTGCTGGCTGCAGGAAGGAGCTGGAGGTGGAGGACTGGGGCGCTGCTTGTTCTGAACTGGAGGAAAAATATTCGGATTTCAACGAAAACATTCACATTAAGCGGCCGGGAGCAGCGCAATATGGGAAAGAAGCACAAGAAGTACAAGCCCGAATGGAGGACGGTGGAGGGAGGTGAGAGTTGGAGTGAATAAAGAGAATTTAGTGGCGGATCTTTGTGTCTCCTAAAGCTCAACCTGCAAACAGATTGGCTAATTTCTCTAAAAAACATTAGAAACGATACAGTTATACAATTCTAACACCATTTCTCATCATTTCTGCTTTATAAAACCTGTACGAGCTTTAAATGATTATATGTTGCCTTTGTTTTTAATAAATAGACGATATCTTGTGATGGCCTTTTATTAATGGAGCTGAACGTTACGGACAAAATATCAGTTTTGTGACTTTACTCCTACATACTGTGACACCTTTCAAGACATTAAAGTGCCCCCATATCATCACTTTTCTGGAATTAAAAAGGCTTAAAGTCTGTAAATATTGTTTCGAAAGGAATATATAAGCTACAAAACCAGCCCGTTTTCAAGTCATAGATTTTGTGATGTCAGAAAACCAACACAATTAATCTCCTTATTCTGGCTCCGCCCATTCATCCACTGGTTAAACTGTTGTTGGATTACATTAAAACCTCATTGAATCTGTACACCCAGTAACTCACCTGTAGCCATGATTAGTCACCTTGTCTGAGGTTAATTTGCCTATGCAGATTTTTCTACCATATAAGAATTGAAGAGGCCGCTATTGCGATAACAATTAAGAGGTGATATATTGTGCAGACCCCAGTCATTAATGCATTTTTACCTCAAATGTATCCATATGTGTGTCATCACTTCATATTAAATCTAATCTTGGGTCTAAACTTGAGACTACAGCAGAAACAGCCTATTTTGAATTCTCTGCTTTTGTGAAGACACAAAAACTGATGCTGGCACATATGTCGGCCTATTCGGCCTAAAGCAGGTTGGATGTACACATACGGTTCTGTGCAAAAATCTTGAGTCCCCTCTCAATTCTTTATATTTTGCTTTGAATGACCTTGCTGGTGCAAAAATACTGTGTTCTGTCTGTCAAACTGTCTTTAGCATACTGAGTAGATTAAATAATAGAAACGGGAAAAATGTTTTACAGTGACAGGCTGCAAAGTGCCTAAAGACAAAAGGAGCCCAAATAAAGGAGTTCCAACCACTCAGCATTCAGCACCACCAGTATACTGATCACCGCCTGATCATCTGGAATCATCTGCTCCTGTTTCTTCACTGGTTCAGGCTTAAGTTAGATGGTCTTTGTTCTGCTTGAATGATTCATACGTAGGTCACTGTGTGGCTTAACAAACAAAAACACTCCTCTGAAACTGGTCAGGTTCAGTGACTGGACTGGAAATGAGTCTTTGAAAGTCCTTCAGGAAGCCTGGAGAAATGTTCCTCAAGACAACATTAAAAATACAAGAAAGTGTGAATCCTTGGAAATATGATGACATGAGGGGTGGACAGTATGGTACACTCTGATTGTTTTGATGAATGAAACATAGTACATGTACTTGAGGGGAAAGAAAGAGTAATGTAGTCTTTTAATTTTTATTGCACAATTACGCAACAGTCTGTATTTTAGAGCAAGAATGGTTATAGGCTCATTGATGCTGACGATACTGACTGCAGATGTAGAGACGGTGAGTTTTAGTTTTCAGCCCTACTGACAATTAAATCTTTGTTTTCTCAGATTATGAAGACAAACCCCTGGAGAAGCCCCTTAAGCTGGTGCTGAAGGTCGGGGGAAGTGAGATCACCGAGCTGTCTGGCTCGGGGCACGACTCGAGTTACTACGATGACCGCTCTGACCATGAGCGCCACAAGGAGAAGAAAAAGAAAAAGAAAAAGAAATCGGAGAAGGACAAGGACAAGCATTTGGACGATGAGGAGAGGAGAAGAAGGAAGGTCGGTAGAGAAGCTCTCTCCATGGGTCCGATGGGTTAATATTGTGTTATAAGCCATGTGGACTAGATTAGGTTAGCAGAGTAACATTTTGTGATGTATTACATACATGTGTGATCTTAACCTTTTTTCTATAATTGTTATTATTATGTTATTACTATTGTTGTTGATTTTACTTTAAGTTTCTTTTGTTTTAGCTTGTCTATTCTTTTATGCTTATTTTTAATATCCATCTTTGTCTTTTAAGCCTGATGACAATTGTTCATCTTACTATCTATGTATCTGTAAATCTCAGGAGGAGAAGAAGAAGAAGCGTGAGAGAGAACAGTTAGAAAATGCGAATGCAGCCGCAGCTACAGTGGAGCCTTTCACTCTGTCCAAGCCTGTGGAGGTAAAAGCGAAGAGTGTAGAGCTTTGTAGATGTTCTTTCACCTTAAAGCTTATCTTAACTACTGGATACAGTGCATTCTGTCCACTGAGGTGTGAGTGTGTGTGTTAACTGGTGCTGTGCTGCAGGTGGTGGTGGTGGAGGAGAAGAAGAGGAAGAGGGAGAAGGAGAAGGAGAAGGAAAAGTTAGAGGTGAAAGCTGAGGCTGAAGACTTTCAGCCGAGTGTGAAGGTGGAGGTGGAGACGCAGGCAGATCGGCCCGTCAGAGCCTGTCGCACTCAGCAGGGTAATGGGACTCACGGGGCTCTGGTTCCTTTATTCTTGAATCTGCTGTAGTGGAAAATGAATTTCTTATATGTTGTTATTGCCTGTGATGTTAGTACACCGTACCTCTCCTCTGTTCCTGATCCAGAAAACGAGTGCACGCCTCGTCAGCAGCTCTTAGAACACTTCCTGCGTCTGCTTCAGAGGTGCAGATATTTAACTATACCACCCAGCTATTCTGTATACTGTACTTTTATTAGTACTTACAATATTGTGCCAAAGTCTTGAACCACCACTCATATATTTTGCTTTGAAGCTGTTATAATCAAGCACTTTTTCTTTCCCCCAGTTGTCTCTAACATGCTTATTCTCCCACCTGCTGCCCGTCTCCTCAGGAAAGATGCACATGGGTTCTTCGCGTTCCCTGTGACGGATGCCATTGCTCCGGGATACTCCATGATCATCAAACACCCCATGGACTTCAGCACCATGAAGGAGAAAATTATAACCAATGAATACAAAACAGTCACAGAATTCAAGGTACCTTGAAAAATTCTCAGGAAAATGCAACTGTTAGTTTTAACTGTGGAGGTTCCGTGGTTTAAGAGATTGATCTGTGATTTTGATCCAGTATGAATCTATGTGTGCGTGTGTGTGCGTGTGTGTGCGTGTGTGTGCGTGTGTGTGCGTGCGTGTGCGTGCGTGTGCGTGCGTGTGCATGCGTGCGTGCGTGCGTGCGTGCGTGCGTGCGTGAACCCATCTCCAGTCCCTGTTGTCCTACAACGTTTTCTTCTTCTTCTGAAATCTTCTGAAAGTAATTAAGTACCGCATTGCATTTGTTAGATTCCTCTGACAGGATCTATCCATAAAGTTATAAGTGAAAGATCAGTCTGAAGTCGTTAAATGAAAAGTAATCAAATGATAAGGTATCGGGATTTACATAGGATTATAGAAGTTCTGACCTCTTTTCAGTGAGTATTTAGTTTTGCCACATGTTTGCCACATTTTTTCTAACAAAAATGTATTGCCCCAATGCTTGTTTGAAACATATATAAACCAAACAGTCTTCCAGATGAATTCCTGCTGAAACGTAGAGAATGTGGTTCTAGGCTTCCTTTTCCCATTGAAGAGCTCATAGAAGAAAAAAGAATGATACTTTTTTTCCTTTTTTTTTTCAATTTTACAACCGTCTATAAAGAGCTCATGGAAGATGAAATATGATACGGATCTTTTTTTTTTTCTATAAAAATACATTTATTTTGAAATTTTCTATAAAATACCAACTGATATTTGTAGACGTCCTATTTGTCCAAATTATACTCTAACATTAAGTTATTGTTCTGCATTAGAACTATATGTAATTCCTATTCCTTGGAATAAAGCTTCAGCTGAGAGGAACAGGTTCAAAATATATATTACATACCGGCCATGACAGTAGTTTACCATATCTGTTTACTATGTCCAACCATGTCTTTAGAGAGATATGAACCCACTGACTCTACAGACTTGGTTGTTTCTCCACTGCCCAAAACTGATTGTATTATGTGTGTCTTTTATAGAGAAATGGTCCATGCTAATTGTGTGCGTTGGAGAAAAAAATTCTCATTTCCATGTAAAATGAGCGCCAGCGCTGGAACGGGAGTCCTCGATCCTTGTGTGTGTCGTGTTTCTGTCAGAAAGGTACACTCTCATACACCAACTATGTACCACCAAAGTATCATTCATCGCTTGTTAAATATTAAAATACTAATGTAATCATTTGTTTGACATTTTCTTGCAGGAACTGAAGGGTGGAAAGACCTACGCAAAGGTAAATGGTTTTGGGCTCAGATAAAACTCCATACGTTTACTTTTCATGAATCAGAAACTACCCCAGGGCATTGATTGAGTTGTCTAAACCTGAACAGACAAATGGAAAACATTAATTGGTCACAGAACAAGAAGAATAGAAGTAAAAGTTAAATGGCACAGTAGTTACTCAAAAGCATTGATCAACAAGATAAGGCCAGAACTTCATACTTTATTTGTAGGAGTTTGTTTGCATGAGATCAGTCCATCACTGCAGTCATCCTTGTTTGAAAAAGCGAGATCAGTAAATAGGTAAAGGTTTTATAAGGATTTTACTGATACTGATATCGGTGTTGATACTTCTTATCAATACAGATACTTCTCATTGATGCTGCTTTTATAACATAAATAAGAAAAGAATCAGTTATTTCATTTATTTATTTTTGTTTGTTTGTTTGATTAGAGACATAATACTTGTTTCCTAAATTCCTGTATGAATAATGAGGGAGGAGCAATTGCTACAAAGCAAACTCTTGTCCCCCCTACTGATCCAAACTTGCATCAACCATCTGAAAATGCCAGCTGTTTTAAAATGTGTAAATGCTGCATAAATACTGATAGCTGCAGCATTTGTCCAGAAGGTTACTGATGTTTTAGTATTAAACAGGAGTACCAGTTCTGAATTCCCATCCCTATCAGTACAGCATGCAAAAATGGAAAGTAGTCCCAGATTATGCCTGAACTATCAGCTATAAATCCTTTGTCTATGAATGAAATGCCTCCATTTGCATAATAGTGTTTTAATATAATCAGTCTTTGCAGATTTGTTATTTTTACTGTTATGTTTTTCTGCCCGCAACAAATAGGACATTCAGTACAGATTAATAACAGATAATCTTAGTGCATGTTTATCTATAGTCACATTCTGATATGAGAAGGCACAAAATAAGCACAGATCTGTAGTCTTACTTTGAAAAGTTATTCTGGGTTATTGATGAATACTCCACAGCCACAGCATTATTATTGAAAGTATAAATTTACTTCATCAAGCTCTAGCCCATATTGATCAAATCGCACAGGAGAAAAAGGCTGATATGTGAGGAGTACCCAATTATACATATAATCCTATTTACCAAGGTATGAGTTTGAAAAACACTTTTGACCTTCTCTGGTTTCAGCTGGGCTTTGCTGATCTGAACCTGGCCGAGTTTGCAGGGTCGGGGAGCACCACACGCCGATGTCTGCTGGAGGGCTACGACACCAAGAACACCAGACAGGACAATTCAATCCTCAAGGTACTGACCGCAGCCCACTTTTCTTCTCATTACAGCGGTTTCCAATTCCTAGTTTCTTTATTTAACTGGGCTTAATTTGGGGAAACAAATTGATTTGTTCTTGTGTTTCATGCCCTCTGGTATCACGGGTATTTATTTTTATCTCATATACTTTTGCTTCAGGTGATCATAAGCACCCATCTTATGTCTGGAGACCCGTGTTTCAAAACGTAAGTATTACATGACATACTTCTATAGAAACTTAACTAATTGTCCTCTAGGAGGGGAGGACAAAAAGGACATATGGATTAAGTTCTAAAAGTCAGTTACCTTTTGATGTCTTTAGAGTCCCTTTGTGGAGTATTTTGTCCTAGTTTTAGGATTTGAGTTCAGGTCCTCTGAGAGGTTTGACGTACCATGTTGCTATTATTGTACAATCCTCCGTAAACCCTCTATATAAATGACTAAAACTGGGTTTGTGCTTGGGTTATGGGTGTGTTCTTGTATTACCATCATTGTGAGGGGAGTCATAAGACATGACGGCTGTGTACATATACATTTTGCCCTCATTGGGTGGGGGAGGAGGGGACCTTTCAATTCCAAAATACTGACTACTATGGTTGAGGTTATACGTTGCATTATTCAGCTACATAAATGTTTGTGTGTCTGTCTTTCTATGTGTTTGTGAGTGGTGTGAATGAGAGCTCAAGAGAATCGAAGCTCTGCACATAGATTTGCATTTTCTATCTGTGAAGAAGCTTGCACTCCTCTCCCACACACACACACACACACACACACGCACACACACACTGACACATACTGTGACTGCGCCTGAATGCAAAAACCTGTTACAGTACTTGCGTGGGTTGAAGCAGAGAGTGAATGCTTATTATTCAGGTCTATGTTCAGACAGGCAGCGAAGTCTGATTTTTCTTTTTTCATATCCGAAGTCCGATATTTCTTCAGTCTTAGGTCAGAGGTTTGTGGGTCTGTTTGGGCTCAAAGAAACACAATCAAGCTGAGCTTTTCATCCTGTTGCATAAATGCGAGGACCTTGATTGTGAGGACTGCAGCCAAACTCTGTATTACTGCAGGTGACCAGTCTACACTGTAGTCAATACTGTTCTATGACAAAACCTTTTTTATGCTACCTTCCCTTTTTCTCTCTCTACCTCTTCCATTCTCTACTCCTCACTGCCTTTCACACCCTCCAGTTTTAGGGTTATGTGGGGGCAAGTTCTCACTCAGTGTTCATTATGTGAGTAGGAGACAAAGCCCAATGCTACATATAAAAAACTTCCATTTAGTTACAAGATAACATGACTTGGATGAACTATTGCTCATGAATTAGAACAAATTACTCTCACTGATTGTTTGTTTTAGTTCATTTTCAGTCTTAATTTGGTTTGTAAAGCACTGAAAAACAGTGCTGTTCTACAATGAAATGGGATTTGTAAAGTCAATCTGTGGTTCATTTTATAAACCTTGCAGGACCAAAACACTGTTGATAATTAGGATATGGTTATGGTTAGATTTTTATCACATGTAAGTATGTACGTATGCAGTGGTGAGCAGGAGACATGGGCAGTGAAGAAAATAATTTAATATTCATCTTGGCAGTATTTTCATTTTAACCTGTAAAAACTATTTGACATTAAATAAAAAAAAATAAACAAATGCAGAAAAACAATACTTTTTGGGAACCCAAAAAAGAAAAAGGAAAAAAGTTTAGAAGAATACAGTTAGCAGTCATTGTGTGGGTTTAATAGCACAACTTATTTAAATTAGTTAAGGACTGACTAGCTGAAGAAGGTATTGGATGGTCTTTCTCAAGGAAAGATTTTGAAATGGTTCAAGTAATGCACACCGTCACCATATATTGTTTATTTGTTCATTGGTATTTATTGTAATTAATATTTAAATTCATCAGGTTTTTTAACTAATATATGTTTATTGCTTACATAAATAGTTTAACATATATTTTTTTCAAATGCCTGACTTTCCACAGTACTGTATACCTCACATATCGGACATATACAACCCTGGCAGTGTATGTGTGTGTGTGTAGATTTGTGTAAATGTGTAATGTGTAGATTAGATTAATAATGTGTTACAATTTCACAATTCCCCACACCAGGCCTCCGTCCACAGCCACAGTGATCGGAATCCAAGGGGATGTGGAGAATCTGTTGGAAGAGCGGAGAGGAGGAGACTCACAAAAACCCTTTCTGGGCCTCTCCGGTATGTCCACCTGTGATTTTTAATAAAAACATTAAAGGATGATACTGCATTGATGAAACCCAGAAAGATAAGTGCCAGCTTTTCTTCAAGTGCTTCTGCTGTGATCTAATCTGGTATCTGAGTGCAGCTTCGTGGGGAGTGTGTTACTGCACTGCTGTTGATTACTTACTTGCTTTGATCATCATGACTCACCCCTGCCTCCTAATCAAGAGTTATCAGCAGGGAATTTTGGACTAATCATGTGCCCAAATCAACCTGCTTAAAGGGAAGAAGTTTGTTTTTCAATGCCTGGCAACCTCTATCAAAAGGGCATGAAAAAACTCTGTCTGTCTCCCTTTCTCTTTTTTGCTCCCTCATGCCCTGTCTCTCTCTCCTCCTCTGATCTGTGACTTTTCCTTTCTGGAGGCTTCTGAAAACAGTGTTCTTTCATCTATTATTCAGCTCCCTTAGAGACCCGGCAGGAGCACATGTGAGCCAGCTTGGCCGTGTGTTGGTTCCGCCACCTCAACTACCTGCTCTGTTGATACAATCTCGACTAAAGCAGCATTTAGTTTCCTGACAGCATTTAGAGTCTTTCGCATTTCTCCACAAACATAAGCCTGTTGGCCAAATGAAACATTTTTTGGCACACTGTGCATAAAAGACTTCTCTGAACTGCACACAGCTTTCTATCTGGGGCGTCTAATGAATTAATCAGCACGGCCATTTGTTCAGAGGAACTAGGCAATTTGAAAACGTTCATGAAATTAGGTTAGTTTGACACACAACTTAAACACATCATTGATACTTTGTGTGGCAGAAGGAGTTATGGGCACCTATTCTGCGTTGTTAAGGCACTAGAGTTCGTGGCCTCAGCCGTTCGCTGATTTTTTTTAGAACCTAACTAATAATGGTTTGCAGAAACTGCAAATGTCCTCTGCATTTTTTTGCTTTTTTTCATGGCAGTATATAATTTTTCGTGCATTTTAGTGCTAAATTATTCATTATAATTTAAAAAGAAAAATATAATTGACAAATTTTGTAACAAATATTAACATAAATCCAGCTAAATTTCCATATAAAATATAACTTAAAATATAACTTTCTATATAAAATTGGCTGCTGCCCTGTGATGCATCTTTGGCAGAGGCAGTCCAGCATTTCTGCATCAGAACAGTTTCCCGCGTGGAGCTATCTCGAGTGTTTTCGTGATTTTATCCATTTTGTTTTACCACATTACAAATTTGCGTTTTTTCATCGTTTGCGAGTGCTCTTGGAACGTAACCCCCACAAATGTTGGAGGTTTACTGCACTTGAAATGGGAGTCTACTGAATAAATTCTGTTTTTCTGTACGTCCATTCTAAAATTGTACCCATTCTTCAGAAAGACTTTTTCTTTATGAAACTCAGACAATTATATAGCTTCATTATGAGGTCACACTTTTAAGGGTAAATGGCAGGTTTATTGCAAATTGTATATACTTTCACGTTCTAGTTTCTTCATAACCTATAAAACACAGGTTTGATCGTTTTGTGTTTAGAAGTGGAACTTGGGACTAATGTCCTGTTATAGTTTTTAAGAATTTGTTTGCAGTTTCTTTGTTGAAGATGGTAATTAATGCCATACTGTGGCCAATAAAAATGTTAATAATTTGCCTTTTTTAGTCTGAAACCATTCATATGGGGATGCTTGAATTTTAATGACTGACTGCAATTTGGGCAATGACCTTTTTTGTCATTCTGTCAGTCTCTCTCTCTTTTATTTTTCTGATTTTTGCTTTTTTTAACCTGAGTTTCATACTGTCTGGGGCTATATGAATACATAAAACACACAAACATGTCTCCAGTACTTTGTAGTAGCCTTAAGTCATAGGATCTCCTGTTTGTGACAAGTCATTTATGAAGTGGAATTTGCTTGAGAGCAGAAGTAGATCGATCCTGATTAGCATAACAACTCCTGTGTGAAGTAGGGTCAAGTGTGTGACTGACTGGAACCCCCTTGTGTCCACAGAAACGCCAGGCAAGTGTGGCTCTCTGCCGGAGGAGCTGGGGGTGTGTGGTCATTCTCGAACCTCTAGCTATGCTAGTCAGCAGTCCAAAGTGTCGGGTAGGCTTTCCATGGACTTCCTACCCTTTTCTATGACCCATTTCATCCTTACATGTACTGTCAGTGTGGTGGGCTTGAGATGATTTTAAAGCTTGATTTTTAAAAACATCCTGGGTTGGTCCTTAACCATCCTCTTGCCTCTTACCTTAGTTTAAACAACTTTTAATATTACTGGTGCATGTGCGTAATATGGGCCCCTGTGTGTAAATGTGAGATTTGTAACTCATTCTAAATGTTGGGTTCTCTGTGTGCATTTGTGTGTGTCTGTGTTCGTCTGTTTATGAGTTCTCTCCCTCTGCCATCGCTAATCCTTCCCTATCTGAAATTTCAGGCACTTAGGCAGCAGTCTGGAGACCAGATCAAATGTCCCTGATTACAAAGCTTATTTGATAATATGCCTTCCTCTGGTGCTCATTGGGGAGAGACAGCACTCAGCTGGTGTTTGAAGCTTTCAGATTAAATTAGATGTATTTCTCACGTTAGTCTCAGATGGTTGTGAAAGGGAGGTTAGATCCATCTCCTTTCCTGAAATAACCCCCAAAGTGCATGTAAGATGGTTTTGGAAGTATTAAGTTTAATTCAATCCTCTGTAAAGAGATAGACTTTAGAGAGAAGAGACACAGCACCATATACTTTCATTCAGAGATACACGTGACGTGTGTGGGAGTGCAAAAGGCTTTTCTCTTTTGCTAAAAGCATATACAGTATCTCAACTTCTCTAGCTTGGCCAAGACATAAAAAACATGAAAACGTGGGCATTGACTGATAGTTGAGTGCTAAATGATTGATTCTCTGAAAAGAAACATAGGCCTCCTGTTGCCAAAAGGGAGATTTAAATGCGTCTTACATTCAGGGTACTACATTTAGTTTTTGTTGTTTATGTGAATATCTGTTGTGTAACTTTGTGTGATGTGACTTCCCTGTTGTTTCAGGCTACAGCACAGGCCATTCACGTTCCTCCAGCTTATCTGAGTTCACACACAGGAGGAACACCTCAGTGGGCAGTGCCTCCACGGGCATTGCCAGCATCCCTGAGCCCAGTGAGGAAAGCCACAGCACCACAGCTCCCCCTGCTGCTGCATCCGGGGCTTGTGCCGCTCTGCCTGAACACCACGGCACTCCTGATCGGGCCTCCAGCAGGTCAGTAATTTAGCATGACTGCCATGAAATATATTGAACAGTAATGGGGTTTAGAACAGTGTTTCTCAGTCCCAGCCGTAAGGAACCTCCTGCACTGATCATGTATTTTTCCTTTGCCTAAGACAGCTCCTTTAAAAAACACTTACATGAACAAATGGAAGACAATGCAAAGAAAATCCAACAAGTTTTCAGGACTGTGCCACTGGTTTAGAAAAGGCTTACAAGCCTCAATCATTCTGTGCCTCTCAACCTTTGTGCTGAAAGCCCAGTGCCCTGCACATTTTAGTTGTTTAACACGCTAGCATCAACCCAGAAAGGTGTTGTTATTGTGCTGATAGTAATGAAAATATTGGACCAGAGCTGAGAAATAGAGAATCTCCACCAATTTGGTAAATTAAGTTAACCTGTCAATAAAACCATGGAAATGTAAAAGCAAGTTTAGGCGCTGAATGATCATTTTGAAACCTGATCAAGGCTATGTCTTACCTTGTCTGTTAGTCTAAATATTGGTTATTTGGAATATGTGTTGTGTATATATAAATCAAATTTCGCCTTTTCGTGACCAAACGTTTGCCTCCTCTGCAGGTACCCAGTGAAGCAGGACTCAATGGAGTCCCAGCTGAAACGGATGGATGCCACTCGGGTGGATGCTGATGATGTGGTGGAGAAGATCCTGCAGAGCCAGGACTTCACCCACAGTCTGCTTGACTCCAGCGCAGAAGGTAACCATGGCAACCCTGCTTTCTGCCCAGCCTGAAGATTCTGAAATGTCTTTAGAGCTGAGAGAAACTGTCAGTATTGTTTTATACTGTTTCAGAAGAGGGTCTTCGCTTGTTTGTGGGTCCTGGAGGGAGCACAGCCCTTGGCAGCCATCATCTACCTGCTAGGTATTTGGCAGTAATTCAAACTGCAGCTCATAAATGAGTAACATGTATTTATTTCTTCTTTGACAAAGGCTTAATTTTTTAATAATGTGTGTTTACCAATTTTAGTGTTTACTAAGGCAGATTAGTTTTAACTCTTATCCATTCTCAGCTGTCACACTTTCAAATCACTGTTGGAAACGTAGGATGTTTCATCAGCAGTCTTCGTAAATATACTTTTCAAAATTCTTTTCTAGATCAGAGTGTACAATTCATGAACTGATTATTTAGTATCTGGTATTCTGGGTCACCTGATCTTAGATCTGCTGTGCTCTCGATTAAGACATGCCATAATTTTCTTTTCTTTTTTTTTCTTTTTTTTTTTGTGCCTGAATAACTCTCGTGCTGCAGAGTTGGTGCCGGAGCTTACGAACAGGTGGTGATAAAGCGCTAGAGCTGGAAGTGGCAAAGCAGAGAGGTGGCACAACCTAAAGTACAGGAGGGGGAACACACAGGATCTCCAGCCTCTCATCCTTCCGGCAGCGTGCGTCACCCACCCAGCCTCACTGTTGCCAGAGCCTGAGGATTTTAACAGAACAGTACCCTCTGCTGGCTGTGTGGTGGGGTGCTCCTTTTTGGGGTTACTGATATGGCATGACATCCCAACACACTGGGAGGAACCTGTTCTTACTGACTGGATCGTGAATCAAATTCCTCTCAGTGTTTTGCTTGGTTCTCTGTTTTGTTTTATGCTCCAGTTATTTTTTGGTTTCATATGTAGTCGGTCATATAGATTCTTTCTTTTGTCCTTCATCTTATCGGTTCAGCAGCTGTTTGGTGGGGGGTTTCCCCTTTTATTTGTTCTGTTTGGGAGTATTCATGTGTACCTCCACCACTTATCTATACCTCAGTACTTGTGTGCGCTTTGCAGATGCAGTGCTGCAGTGTTCTTTACTGAAGGTGACCTCATACAGCTTCTGTCTGCTGATCTTATTTCACTGTAGGAGAAACCAAACCAACAGTTCTTTTGTTCTATACCTTTGAGAGGGAAGCTGAGACCAGGGAGGACAGTTCATCTTTATCAGAGAGAAATTGCCTCTGCACTGTGTCTACAGGAGTCAGTGCGTCACTCCGTAAAGCTAAGGAAATCATTTTACACAAGTAGCACTTAAACCAGTAGGGAACACACTGGGAGATGGTTTTAGAAGTTTAGGCAGTTTTAGGAGTGGCTCTTAGTCTCTGTACAATCCTTTCTGTCTTATCGGAATAACAGCCAGAGTTGAACATTTGTGTTTTGTGCTTTATTTGTTGTTGGGTGGTTGCCAAGTGTG
Organism: Bryconaethiops microstoma; assembly: GCA_037577275.1. Lineage (NCBI taxonomy): Eukaryota > Metazoa > Chordata > Actinopteri > Characiformes > Alestidae > Bryconaethiops > Bryconaethiops microstoma. Next base: position 14,890,662 of record JBBJLS010000155.1, on the reverse strand, counting down.
TGGGGGTTCAACATGACTGAAATTGTGAATGTCTAGTAAAGCAGTTGGTTCCTTAAGGGAAATTCATTATCATTAAAATATCATTCAGCGTTGTTTGGTTTGAAATGTTCTGTTCTAGAGAAGCTTACCAAATCACTGTTCACAGTGATGGAGCTAGAAATTAAACGTACAAAGTATTTGCCTTTTGAAGTATTTGTCTCACAAAATGGTTATGAATATTCTACCTGATGTATAAGACATCACTTTGGAATCGGATTTTGTCCAAAACGTATTTTGTAAATACCATTTTTGGGAGGGAGGTACATCTATAAGGTGTATAAGGTAATAGTACCCAAAGAAAACTTGTTTTTCAAGATTTATTACTAATTCACCATTTCAGCATTCCTGGCCATTTGTATAGTAACCAAAAAAAAATGTTAGACACTGCAACCCCTTGTTCCATCACCACCACTTAAGGGTCATTACGTTTCTCTAAAATGCACTATTTTGCATCAAACCACTCTGAACAAATTAGTTTATAGCTCAATAATTTTTTTAATTTTTTTTTTTAATTGGTAGAATTCCTCTTTCATTGTAGCTGCTCATTTAGTCTCTTTTTATTTGCTGGTTTTAAACTTTCAGCACAGCTTTCCTATGGGAACAAATGCAGGCAAGCAGCACAGAAACTGCCTTTAGCAATGTCTCGGCCATATACTGAAAGAATTCCACCACTGAGTTTTATTAGCACAGTTTCCACATTAACTGTGGGAGAATTGGTCCACAGAGAGTGTGAATAAGAGTTAGGGCTACAAGCTCTTGATCCTATATAGCAGTGATTTATATGTACTTTGTCATTACAGATGTAATAGAAACTTGAAACAGCTTTTGAGGTATCAGAAAATGTAATACTCATTTGGCCCTCTTTTCCTCTCTGAACAAAAACGTTAAGAAAATATACAAAGCATTCATTGCAGTGACACTGCTGTCTGATGTAACTAACACTAAAAAACTATCAAGAATTTTTGCATATTTGTTTATTGTAATGTATCACTGAAGTGTTTTGGTGATAGTGAATCTGTTTTCGGTCTGCTAATGTAAATGTTCTTTATTGTTTTATTTTTCGTGCCAGTACCTTCACAAAAGCCATACATTTTATAATGTGATGTCACTTGACTGTGTTTTGAAACTGAGCAACTGTGCACAAACAGCATCTCTCTCTCAGTCTTTTTGTAGCTTTTTAGTAGATTTAAACTAAATGGTACTAAAGACCTGTCGTGTAAAGCTAGATGCATGGGTAGGTCTCAAATTTTATCTGTTCATTGTCTAACTGTTGCCTGTAAGGTGCCATCAGGCCCAACACTCATCCAAAATATATCACAGTGCGCAGGTCGATATCGAGAACAAACATCTCAGATTTTCTTCATCCATTGTAACTGCATAAACTTTTACAAGAACTATGAATATCAATGTGTACTCATCTACATACATATTACATTTCATGCAAGAAAACCTCCGATTTTGACCACTTTAACCTAAACCAAAAGTGTTATACCCTCAGTGTTGTAACTCCAAGAAAAAAGCCTAAAAACACTTTTTTTGTTTCATTCTTTTCCTCACAGTGTAGAATTTCTCCTCACTCCACCTTCATGTGTTCAACAGTTAAAGGGATTCTTAAATATTTGCATAGTTCTCATTTAGTCTGTAGGTCTTGGTTCTTTACAGGCCAATTTCCTAGATTAAGCTTCAGCCTAAGCCTAAACTAAAAGGAATTCCCAATGGTGAATCACCATTGATGCTTCAGTATAATTCAAGACTAAGCTTAGTCAATGTCTGGGAAGCCGACCCTACATGTTGTAATAAACAACATGGTGTTTATCTCTTGTGAAGCTTATGGTCCTTGTAGTGTACCGTGTCAAACGTAAGAGTGACATTGCTTTTGACTGTCATGCATTGTTTTGGTGTTCTACCACTTTTGGCATCCAAGCCATTATGTTTCATTCTAATACTGATTACGTATGTACCGCGCACTGTTTAATAAATCCAGTACATCCCAAGAACTGTATTCAATCTCAAGGTTTCTTTTTAATATACTCTCACCACCTTCTCTATAAGCATGTGTCCACAAACAGCTGCAGGTCTGCTATTCACCGTCAATGTGGACTTACTAGGTAGTTATGTCTAACAAAGAAGCCAGTAGGTATATATTGACAGTGCAGAAGAACTTTATTGTAATAACTGCTTAATCATAAATTTGACCATGGAACACATGCAAGTCAAAAAGTATCACAGGTAAGCATAACAAATATTTTCCAGTTGTAGGGCGACATGCCAAAAGTGTAGGAATATACTTTTGTTTTTTGAAGAATTCCAACAAATTTACAAGATTCATACATATACAGTTACTGATTATTGTTAATCGTTTTGGATAAAAGCATCTGCCAAGTGATTGTAATATAATGTACTGAGATGTAAATAAAGTAATTTAGAAACTTTGGGAATTGCAGAAAAACTCAAATACAGACATTTTATTTACTGTCCAAATTTAACTTGCATGTGACTTCTGTGGTTCTGTGTAATGATAAAATGGTAAAATAGTAGTCAGATAAAGTTTTCTTTAAGGACTATTTTGCCTTACAACACCTGGTATGTACCTCTCCATCATATACACATTTACAGAAACATTTTAGGCCAAAAAATGTTAAACTACAGAAGAAAAAAAAACAGTTTGAGGCTCCACGAAATATGTGGAGCCATTTCTTTAGAGCTGGTAACTTTTACAGGACATTGCAGGTGTCTGATTCCTGTCATCACCACTGTAAACAAAGATTCCAAGTCTGGAATGGATCACATCAAACCACTCATTTCCTCTTAGCCGTTTAATCATCCAGAAATGGTGAAACATAGGTGGGACATCAAGTTGGAAATCTTCAAGAATTTCTTAAATCCATCACTGCAGTTCCACTTGGTTATCAGCATGGTCGTCACTACAAAATTTTAAACTTCATCCAGGGCTTCCAGGACCAAGTTCAGTCTCCCAGTCCTCCTCTGTGTCGTCTTCCATGGGCCTCAATGCAGACTCCCACTCCACACATACAGCTGTTTCCTCTTCATCCTCCTCCTCTGCTTCATCCTCATCAGGTATCATTACGGCATCTCTACCAGCATCTAGCTGCACTTGTGAGTCGTCCAGCAGAGCCTGTCTCAGTCGCCGGACGTCCCCACATAGAGCCTGCACTCCGAGGCCAGCCCACACACTCTGCAGAGGCACATACACCCAGCGCCCATGCCTATACACCTGCTCCTCCCCTGGCGGAACACCGCGCTGGCATGAGATGGAGTCAGACTGTATGGCTTGTGTGTCTGCCATCCATTTCCTCTTCAGACTCTCTGCCCTGAGAAGAACTTCACTAACTAGAGTCCTCTGGAAGATGTTGGGGTCACACAGGCTTGGATACACCACCTTGTACAGCTAGTGAAAAAGAAAATGTGAGAAACAGTTTATTAGGTTCCTACCTACCTCATAGACACATTGACTGGTCATTTTATTAAACATCTACTGTATGGGTGTCGTAACACACTGTCATGTAGGAACTTTTACAGGTTACAGATCATATACCATATTACACCAGTGCTTACTGTAATTAATGGAAATGATCAAATGCATTCCAGTGACTGGAATACCCTTCAGGACAAGATCATCCGACTTGTGTTCCAGAAAAGCTATCGCAATTAATAAGCAATTAAATGAGCAATTTATTGTTTTCAATTTAAGCTTGTATTGTAAATAAGATGAGCCAATGACATTCGCTTAAATATGTTTTTAAATAGATTCATTCAATACCAAATTGTTGTAGCATAATTATGCATAGTATGTGTTAAATAGCTTGTTTCCTCTTCCTTTCTTTATTTGACTGGTGCTATTTCAATGTAAAAATGACCGTTTGGCTCGTTAAAGACAAAAAAATGTTATTTATTTTGTGACTTAGTCTAATAAAAAGTGTTGGTAGGGAGCTTGTGTGTTTCACGCATTCATTTAAAACACATAGCGTGAGCTACGGGTTAAAAAAGCCAATAAAAATCAGCCACTGTCTAATTATGCTGCAAAGAGATCAGATTTGGAATCGACCCAAAAGGTCAGACTTTACTAAAGTATAAAAAACTGCTTTTAAGAACATTTATTACAGGAGACTAAAGCTCATTTTGTTCATGTCACTTGACCACTAAAAATCTCTCATTTCTAACCACCTCCACTCATATATATATCGTTATATATCTGTTAGTCGTTACATATCATGATCATTTAAGCTGATCATTAGTTTTACTTGCTTACACTCCATAAGTTCTGAGTTAAAGTAAAATTGATCAGTTGATGGAGTGACTTCGTACCTATAATTATTGACTGAAGCCCTCATGTTTCTGCATTATTTACCACCCCCACCCATCCAACAATTAAATTCAGTTCAACTCAATTCAAATGCTTTTCTATAGCCCTTTTCACAATGGGCAGTTACAAAGCATGAGCAAGTCATTGAAAGAAAGGGAATACTGATGAAGGGCTAGAGGAGGGATCCCGCCTCCAGTGCTGGAGGGCTGGTGTCCGGCAGAGCATGACAGTTCCCTTCCTCACACACACTCACTAAACCTAGTAATTAACAGATGAGTTGAATAATGTGTGTTTAAGTAAAGTTGCCCCTTATAGTCAGGCGTGAACACACACCACAGCACACAGTGTGAACAGTGTGAACTTCTTTCTCTAATTTAATCCATACACCAAGTGAAGCAGTGGGCAGCAACGCAGCACCCAGGAAGCAGGAGGGTACCTTGCTCAAGGGTACCTCAGTGGTACCACTAGCAGTCCTGGGACTGATCATGACCTTTCGATCACAGGGGCAACTCCTTAACCACCAGCTGTCTGAGCAGGGAAATGTTTGCGTTTGTGTGCTTGAGTGTTTCCTCAAACTGTAAGTCACTTTGGATAAAAAAGTGTCTTCCTAATGAATCTAATGTAAAGTAACGTAAATCACCAAACTGTGCCGGACACCGCTCCTCCAGAACTGGAGCTGGGGATCCCTGGACTAGAGTAAGTCCAGTTCAAACTGAGCATGGAAAAAGATGAGCTACAATCTGCCTGTAGACCAACAAGGTTTCCCAAATGTAGATGGTTTCAATAAAGTAAGCAGTAAGTCTGCTAGTCAGTTCTGTGAAACATTTTTACACAAAACAGCTCTACAGAAATCCATGTTGAGACCCCTAAAAGCAGAAACTGAAAGAACAAGCAGAAACTAAAAATGGTAGGAAAATACTCCCTAAGAGCATAACGAAGAAACACCGGGGGGAAGCAGGGTGAACCCATCTTCCACTAACCTTCAACTGTTTGTAGAATTATTATATAATATTAGTAGTTTAGGAAGTAAGATTAAACATATATTAACCACTTTACCAGCCGATACACTGTAGGCTCCAGCTGTGTGTTGTTGTAAATGGGTGTGTTTGATTCTCCAACATCTCTTTGAAACACTCCAATCTGAGAGCAGAATCCCACCTCTCTGTCCTGGCACGCCTCTCCTACACCAGTGAACTCTACAGAATAGCCGTATTTCCGGCAAACTCCAAGTGCCCTGGGCCAATGAGAGAATCACAATCAGGCTATTGGAAAGAATGAACACTGCCTAGAATACTGTTAGGGACAGGAAGACTCACCAAGTCTGAAACTCTGCTCTTGTCCACTCAAATTTGTGGTCAGCGTTTCTGAAGCCCCTTAACCCCGGCAGCAATCGATTGAACTCGGCGTTCGGTGTGCTTATGATGACGGCACGGGGGGTCATGTATCCAAACACAACATCTGAAAACCTCTCCACATGGCAAAGCTCAAGGTGCTCAATTCTTTGACACAGGAAACAAAGGGGAAGAGATGATGGAGTATTAGACTGTAAGTTCGCACTGTATGTCAACAGAGGAGGTCCCAACACACTCACAATTCAATGCAGGTCACAAGGTCAAACCCCAGGGTGCACGGCTCTCTTTCTGTGACGGACCCTTGGTAGAGAGCGATGGTGAAAGGCCTGGGACTCGGCCGCAAGTAGTCACTCGAAAGCGGGGCCAGAGCATGCCTTTAAAAATAAATAAATAAATAAATAAATAAATAAATGCAGATAAAGCCTTCACTAGCTACCTTCAAGTATCCCCTAAAACTCCCTCACATTATAGACTAACACCATACACCCATAAATAAATGATAAAAAATGGCCAGGGGTGCCCAAACGAATCCCACAATGCTAAAAACACTGAGACGGCATTCACAGGCTCAATTAACTGGATGAGGTCTGTTAAATTTGGGTTGGAATACATGCCAAGAAAGCCAAATTAGGGCCAGTTAAATGAGAATTCTAACAATATTTCAATTTTAAAATTTAATCAATAAAATTTAGCAAAGCCGAAGTTGAATACCTCTAAAGCCCACTTAATAAAAAAAAAAAGAAGTTATTACATAATATAGTACACTGTCTGAAGCTTGACTATGTTTGACAATGGTTTCGAGATGTTTTGCCCTTAAATCACTTTTCCCCCAGTTTGCTATTGGGTGAGTATTGGATTTAGCCCAAGTTAAGGTAAAGTGGCCCTTTATAGACATGTACGAACACAACACAGTACAGCACAGAGTGTGAATAATGTCAAATTCTCTCTCTGCATTTAACCCCTTCCGCAAGTCAAGCAGTGGGCAGCTAGCGACGGAGCACCCAGGGAGGGCAGTCCTGAGATTCAAACCCACACCCCTCTGATTGCAGGGGCAGATTCCTAACCACTGGACCACCAACTGCCCCGTGATCCACATTCCATATATAAAAACCTGTGACGGTCTTTAGGCCCACTTGTCACTTTGGATGGTGAATGAAATGACTGTTCTGTCAAACTCACAACCACAAACCCACCACCACTACCAATCTGAGTTGGCATATTTCTCTACAGTTAATCATCTGACATCAAACACTTTATTTCTAATAAGTAGACAATTAAAGAAGTTTAGAAAGAAGAAACTGCCACTGAAAGTCAAGCCTGGTTAAACAGCCTTGGCCTGTGTTGAAGGACCCCCTTAGGAAAAACACAAACACTCTCTGTCTGATGGCAGCAGAGTCGACATCAACTCCTGCAAGAACTTCAGTGCAGTGGCGATGGAACTTGAGCTTTCTGAGGAGGCCACAGTCAGAACATCCCAGGTCCATCACCTGTGGAGAACAGCCCAGCGGTCAGAAAGAGAAACAGGAGAAAAAGTTTCTTGAAGCCCCAGCAGCTCTGAGGCTTTACCTTTCTGGGACGGAACTTCTGAACAAACTCGACCACAAACTGGTATCTCTGCAGGTACAAGGGAGGAGAGAATAGAGGAGCCATTCGTGTATTCATTTGTGCAGCCTTAAGCTGCGCGACGAAGGTGCGGGGCTTCACTGAATCTCTCTGGCGAGGCGACGACCCCCGGTGGTGAACCTACGCGATATGGACAAAAGTATTGGGACGCATGACCGTTATACCAACAGGGACTTTAATGACACTGAATTCAAATACAGAGACTTTAAAATGAAGTTGGTCCCCCCTTTACATCTATAACAGTTTCCACTTCTCTTAGAAGGATTTCCACAAGATTTTGGAGTGTTTCTGTGGGAATTTGTTCCCATTCACTCTGTAGAAGATTAATCAGGTCAGACATTGATATTAACCTGGCTCACAGTCTCCGTTTCAGTTCATCTCAAAGGTGTTGGATGGGGTTGAGGTCAGGGGTCTGTGCGGCCAGTCAAGTTCTTCCAGACCAAACTCATCCAACCATGTCTTTATGGATCTCGCTTTGTGCACTGGGAGACAGTCATGTTGGGATAGAAAAGGGCCTTCTCCCAAACTTTGTTCACAAAGTTGGAAGCATGGCGTTGTCCAAAATGTCTTAAGATTGTCCTTCATTGGAAGTAAGGTGCATAGCCCAAACCCTGAAAAACAGGTGTACCTCAGTACTTCTTTCCATATAGTGTATTTCTCTGTTGTAGATTTAAAAAATGCTTTATTTCTTTAATTTATAACGATAAAAGCAAACACAGTACATATTTTCCAGCAAAAACTAGTAGGTATCTTTTTGAAATACCTACTGCTGTTTGTAATTAAATTTATATACTGACAAACGTGCTTTCAACAACATAAATTCTGTCAGTCTGTGCTAAGACTTTTATTTTTATTTAAATGTCGGGTAACCGGTCCCATTTTGTTGTTTTGTTTTAATTTCTAATCATTTATTTTCTTTTTTGTTTCTAATAGATTTTAGAGGAGCTCCACTGTCGTACGGATCTGCTGTTATTTTACATTTTTTCGATTATTATATAATATTTATATTAATTTAAGTAATTATTCTGTATTATTTTAAAAGCTGTAGTGACTGGTATTTTGAAAGTCGGTACTTCGGGGCCATACACTACACTGCGCATGTCTCGAGCTACGTGAGAGTACTGCGAGTTTTCATTGGTCCGCACTTTTCCCTTGATCCAATCAAAGAGTTCCTTTTAGGTATGTGGCCTCATTCGCTTGAGTCTGGCTCTGTGCTGATGTGGTGTAAAGCCGGTTTGCTATACATTCTGAAGTTTTAGATTATATTTCGTGTTGTTTCTGACTTTGGTTCTAGCCTCGAGGTAAAATGCCGTATTATCAGACGTGGGAAGAGTTTGCTAGGGCAGCAGAAAAGCTGTATTTGACGGACCCGATGAAGGTAAAGTAGTTCGACGCTCTTCTCTAGACTAACATGTCTTGAACGCGTGTTGTTTGCACTCTAATTCTGCACAGATTTATTTACCAATGAAGAGTTCAGAGCTCCCTGTGCTAAAGTAAACGTTCAGTCTGTGTTGCTGTTTTTGCAAACTGAATATTAAAATCCAAATTGAATATTGTCTACTGCCAGCTGTTCCTTCTGCAGCATTTTTCCCATTAAATCTTGTGTCTGAGTTTAAATCTCCTTTTGGTCTTTTTCAGATCAGTCATGTCTATGGCAAAACAGTGGGTCATATTAATTTTGGCATTTTTTGATTAAAGTGGCCCTTTATAGTCATGCATGAACACACCACACCGCACAGTGTGAACAGTGTGAAATTCTTTCTCTGTATTTAACCCATTCACCAAGTAAAGCAGCGGGCGCCCGGGGAGCAGTGTGTGGGGATTGTACCCTGATTAATGGTGCCTCAGTGGTTCAACCCTCCAGCCTTCTAATCGTAGGGACGGCTCGCAGTCTTTTCCAAATTTGCGCATAAATGCTGGTAGACTATAAGTGTGCAAAAGACTCCATTCCTGTCCAGGAGGAATTCATAGGGCAATTCACAAGTTATTGAGTAACACTTTTATCTGTTAATTATAGACTAAAGACGCCAGTGCTCAAAATCTGCTTCAGAGGATTTTAAAGTCTGTAGATATTCTCCTTATTCACTCTATTCTCATAATTATTCTCTCCTGCCATGTACTATGCCTTTCAAAATAATTAAGAGTGGAGCTCCTTTGTGAAGATGTAATTCTTCCCTGAATTGTAAGTGCCTCAGTTTTAGTTATGCACTAAGTTAATTCTTACTAACACACTCTGTTCTGTCTTCAGAAACAAAGATTAGAGATTACACATCATCCTTCAGTTGACTTTAATCTTGCTTCTCTCTTTAGGTTAGAGTTGTGCTTAAATACAGACACTGTGATGGGAACCTCTGCATGAAAGTCACAGATAATGCTGTGGTGAGTCAATGGGTTTTGATATTCAACTGATTTGTGTAACCCCTCTGTTACATTGATGGATCACTGTGATTCGTCTCTGGTTTCAGTGTTTGCAGTACAAGACCGACCAGGCACAAGATGTCAAGAAGATCGAGAAGCTGCATGGGAAACTGATGAGATTAATGGTCTCCAAGGAGTCCCACAGTGCTGCGATGGAAACAGACTGAGTGATTTCTTGAACTTCATAATTTTTTGGACAGCAAAAATCATTTTTGTGTCTGCTCCTCTAACAGTAATTTGAAGAGCATGGAATACAAAGGCCCTGTGTATTGGAGTATGAAAACTGGGAGGGTGGGGGAGGACGAAAACTATGTCCTCTGTTACATGCAGTGATCTTCTCATAAAGGGAAGAGCTGATATTTATTTTCTGGTTCAGAATGGACCTTAACATTATTAGGCAGTGGTTTTCCTGTTCTTTGTACATTGCTGTGTGACCACTTTGTTTTGTTAACACCTGGTCACGAAAAGCTAATCAACTAGGCTTTACCTGGAAGCAGGAACTTCTCAGTTACTTTGGAATAGCTTAGTATCAGTGTTTTTTAACTTCACTCCTGGAGGCACACATGCACCGCACAGTTTTTGATTTCCTGCTCCAGCACACCAGATTTGGTATGAAAAGGGTTTGATCATTAGTTAACAAATTGACTCAGGCCAGTGAAGCATGAAAGTTTTGCAGGTAGCCTGTAGGACTGGGGTTTGGGTCTTAATCTTCATTCAAACCTGCATTGACTGTCAGTAATGTTTGTGAATAATGACAGCATTGATCTGAAATAAATGTTTATTTCTTTCTTCCTGGTATCTGAGACTTTTTGTTAGTGTCTGTCTTCCTGTAGAACAGTGATTCTTATCCTTGCTCCTGGAGGTGCCCTGCCCTGCACATTTGAATGTTTTCACTCCTTCCAACAGGTCAGATCCAAGTGATCAGCTCATTAACCTCACAAACAGAAAAATGTCCAGGACCATGTTTGAGAAACACTGCTCTAGAAGTGTATCTAATGGTAAAGCTACCTGCTGTTGAATCTTAATGTAAAAATGTGTGATAAACTGTTATTAGTTGAAACACTCAAGTAATAAAATCAACCACATGGTCCCGGACACTATAAACCCCCTCCAGTTCGCCTCCCGCCCCAACTGATCAGTGGACGATGCAATAGTAATAGCCCTACACCACACTCTGCAACACCTGGAAAGTAGCAGAATGTATCCTAGGATGCTCTTCCTGGATTACAGCTCTGCTTTCAACACCATCCGCCTGGGCAAGCTGATAGAGTAGCTGACAGACCTCTGCATCCCAACTCCCACCTGCAACTGGGTTCTGGACTTCCTGACAGACCACAGGTGGTAAGAAAAGGAGGACTGCTGAGCTCACAGTTTGCACAGGATCCCCACAGGGTTGCTGCCTCAGCCCCAAATTTTCACCCTGTACACTGTAAGGGAAATTAAGCATATACTGGGTTTGAATCAAGTTAATCAATGTACTTAATGTATCTTAAGAGAATCAGTATATACAATGTATTTGATTGTCCATTTGATTGTTCTTTAGTTTGGTTGTGCTTTATGTGGGCCTGGATTTGGATCTTATATAAGAGCTGAATCTGCGTTAAAAAACCCCAACACATATTAAGACATATATCTTATTGCATGCGAAGAAGAAGCTTAAATCATTAACGGCTGAAGCAAGTCTTGAGGGCTGTTAGGGCACAAGACTTGATTTGTGAACTTGTTTTTCTGCACGTACATTGTGTTTTTAATTGAAATGTTCTAGCAGTTATCTGCATCTTGGGCTAGTAGAAGGTTGATGCCGTGGTCAGTAAAGGCACATATCATCTGTAGCCATCTTGAGGCATCTTCTCTTTAGAATGTGCTAGAATTATAACGAGTCACTGGCGCCTGCATTATGTACGACTCTCATAGCCTCAATGTCAGAAAATAGTATAAGTATCTGTTGTGAAGCTATCGGGGAAGCAGAATTTTCCTGAAACTCCGTGACTGCCCTGGAGCTAAGGACTCTGCCTCTTCAGCTGAAGTGAAATAAACCCTTTTATGGGGTGCCATTTGTAAAATCAGCATAACAATTTTAGAGGTGTCAATTTTTCACCATTTAGCACAATTTTCTCACATTTAGAGATAA
>JBBJLS010000155.1:14865524-14878675 GCA_037577275.1 Bryconaethiops microstoma | reverse complement strand
TTCTGAATAAAATATTGAAATTTGAAACGTCCACATCATTGCATTCCTTTTTTATTCACAATTTGTACAGTGTCCCAGCTTTTTTGGAATCGGGTTTGTACTATATGTTAGAAACTGGATGTTAATTTCGTTAGAAAACAATATTCCAATATTATTAAATAATATGCCTCAAGATTAGATTGTTCTGCGTGTTCATTTCAATTTTATAATTTTATTCTTGCTCTACAGCTTTCTTGATTCTAAAATAATCTACAGCTCTGCTCATCATTCTGAACTTATCACACTATAGTATCAAAAACAGTGATTTCAAACTTTAACAGTAGTATGGGTGTGTTTTTGATAAATAGTATTAGACGTGAAAAGTTGTTTATCTGATTTGAAATCTAGTTAGATTGCGGATGCAAGTCAAACTATTCTCAAGTTTTATTTTTATTATTGCAGAAGTAATAATGCTATTGTTACTCTTACTTTGTATTACTACTGCTACTACTATTATCATTATTATAATTATTATTATATTATTTTTATTTTTATTATTTGTAGCTGCAACATGGCACCTCTTCTTAGATTTTTGATCGGTTGATCATGGGCTGAGAATTGGTCAATTATTTTTGTGGTTGAGTCGTCTCTGTACAATATGTGGAAAGCGAGCCACCTCACATATGTCTGTCGGAGAGAGTCTGTGATGTCACGGCTATGGTGTCTTACAGAGCAAGAGACACAGCACACTAATAAACAGGTCAGTCTTGAAAAAAGATGTCACTATTTATCGCGGTTTAATTTAAATTAATCCATTCATTAAGGCAGCTATGTGTGCTTTTCCCACCCGTTTTCGGACGAGATTGGTTCACTCCACTTGTTTTCAGCCGTCTTTAACCATAAATGGCAGAGAGTTAAGAGCGAGTAACCACAGTAGTTCAGTGGTAAAACGCACAACACTGAATGAAGAGAGTCAGAAGAGGCGCCGGATTGAATCCATGCTGCCATTTTGTTTTAGTTTTTTTAGCACACCTTTTTTGGGTCATAAAACCAGTGTCTGAGTGTCTCCAAACACTGGTTTTATATCAACGACGCAATCGCACTCCACATTTTCTCGTGGAAATGCAATCAAATTTTTGAAATATCATTTCATAATATCGTTTATTCTCAATTTTAGTTAAACACATTTGGTTATTTTTTAAAGTTTGGTTTTGGTGAATTAAAAAAGTTAAATTCAAGAACTTTATCAATTTTGACACAAAAAAGGCATGCATAGCATTTGGGCCAAAAGAAACTTTTCAGATACGGACATGGATGAGTTATAAGATGTTGTACTCTAAAACTTTGGAACACCCTAACTAATCTAACAGTCATTTGGCATACAGAGACAGAAATCTCCCAATGTAAGAACATCTTTACTACATATGTGAAAGTTAAATTCCGAGATTTCTTGATGACCAAGTCGGCGCTGATCTCTTATCGTGTTCGACTATTTCTGCTTCTAAAGGTATGAGATGCACACAGAATGTAAATGAACTTAAGTGAAGGAAAAGTTTTCATGTCCAGTATGTGGTCAAGCATAAGACAGCTCTTTGGAGATGAATATCAAGACAGCAAGATTTCATCTCAACCCTACACAACACACTAAAATAAACGAAAGAGCAAAGGATGGCACATAATGCAACATACCAAGTGATTTTTCAGACTGTGACAACACAATCCATGGGAAACAGGATTTCATTTCACAAACACACGAGCAGACCTTCACATCACGAAAAACTCCAACATGATGATACACACTCAATGGCTTTGTCTAGATATGAGGTCTAGTTTTGAAGAAAAATAATTGTAGGGATCCTACAAGAGTGAAACACATGGTCAAAAAAGACCAAGTTGGCTGAAGTCATTCAATAAAAATACAATATAATCTTAACCACTATAATCTGTCGAGCAGGTTTCAGCTCTGTTTTAATGCTCTCCTCATCCCAACCAAACATCACCTTAGTAAATAGTGAGAATTACACCCACTACTGCGAAGAGTGAGGATCAAAAATGTACAGGAATATTCCAGTGCTCTTCTGCTATAGTGTAGGTCAGATAACCATGGAGAGCAATGTTAAGTCATTTCCCCATTGGAAACTTGCTGACTCAAACTGTGCCATTGCTGAATTACGTGAATAAAAGTTTGAAATATGACCACATAATGCGAATTTGAAACGACAACTGTTACACTAAAATATTAAAGCCAAAAGATAAGCGCATGTCTAACTAAATCTGTTTTTATAAAAGGTTTTAAGTGACTTAAAGCCTATTTTACTAATACCTTTGACTAAATAATTCACTGACATTTATCAAAAGAATTCAGCAACTGATCAATTTTTTGTTAATGAGTTTCCTGGGCATTTTCTTCAAGGAGTGGGAACCTGCAGCAGAGTTGAAAAACAAGCGCAATGCTTCTCAGGAAAAAACAACAGGCCACTTCTAGGTCAAACTGTCTGAGGTATCAAGAATGGATCGATGTTTTTGGATGTTTTTGGTCAAGGTACACAACATGGTGGACCTTTCCAGTTTAAACAAGGCGTTTCAAATGTAACATAGGATAGTAGATAGATAGTATCTTGTCAAGATGTTCCTTAGGCTTGCCACATGTAGGTCCGTGCACAATTTCTACTTAGAAACATCAGTATGAAAGAAACTGGCAACACCACTATCTATACTTTGCCACATCACCAAACAGATGAATGTAGTGCAAACGTAACACAATCATATGAGGAGGCACTTACAACTAACAATAGGTTCCAGTGATGTTTGGAGAAGGGGGGGGACAATCTTATTCCACATGCACGACCGTCACAGCCCTGCACCCACCGCTCTGAAACGTAGCAGCAGTGACAGCCTCCATCTACAGACGTCTTTCTGGACTCTCTGGTGTTCATACATTTGCTGCAGTAGTTCGGACACCAAACATCTGGCTTATCTATAGCAGCACGTAACATCTAACATACATCAGTAAAGAAAAACTATGTGATAAACACATCTGAAACAAAAAGGGCTTTGGGAGCAAAAGGTGTTCCTCGTTGCTCCTCAATTCTGTTTAACTTTGTAGAGTTTAGTTTCATTTGCAAATCTTTATACTCATTTTCAGTGATGATTTTAGTTCCTTTATCAACATGTTTCTTTTAAACTAAGAACTCACAACGGTTTCTTTTTCAGCAAGTTAACCTGATTCTCTGAAGGACGTCATGGGTGACTCCTTTCACAGTGCTCTCAATAACAAATGCCAAGTACATCAAGTGAACGAAATTATAGTTATTTTGCCATCCCATCTGAATAGAGTAACCATTTAAGCCCTCTGTATTTTTTTCACATTTTTGCAGTTCCTATTACTGTATTTATATATTTTACACACACTTAGCCTTCACAGTGAGTGCCAAGCTCATCATTTCACCATTACTGCAGGCCTGTCACGCCATCAAAATAAATACCAAAATTATATTGTGCTATGTCAACCTCCTGCAGACCTGGGTGGGTGGGCTCTCAAGACAATTATTGGTTCATGGAGCTTTTGCTGAGAAAACTGGGGGGGGGGGGCAATCACAAGGCTGTCTCCTGCTCCACACTGGTGAGCTTGCAGGAGGGCTGGGTGGTCTTCTCATCGGACTCTTCCTCCCTGCTCCGGTCTTCATCTTGGAGATGGGTGACTCCATTGCTCTCTTTCTTCGTCATGTGGTAAGGCTGCCTACCCAGAGCTTTGGACTGAAGTGCAATGTGCACAATGTTAACATTCAGTAATGTAACTTCAATTAGACAGTTTCCATAGTGTAGAACATGATTATTCAACTCTACAACTTAAATCCAATTGCTGCTCCTGGATTTTGTAGTAATAGTTAGTAAATCTGGGTCATACATCATCAGTATTTTGCCAGTGTGTTCAACTTGGCTTGTAATTACTAACAAATTAATATTGTTAGTAATAAACTAACGACAGTGATGTAATGTGAGTGATAACTTTAACAACTGTGACATATTTACCTTTTCAAACAGGAAACTTTATGTTCAGTGTTAAAGATTTAACTCGATACTATTTTGTTTGTTTTCTTTGATTTGTCCTATTCAAAAGGTGTATACTTGTTCCAGACTCATGTAACATAAAACCACAGGTTCAGGTACCACAGATTCGAACAGTTCAGTTCACTAACAGCGATTACTGAATCAGCTACTACATTAATGGTCCAGAGTTCCTGGAAGTTCCTCTTATAAGCAAACCTAAAACATATTCACCTTTGGACATGTTTAGGATATTTTTAACTGTAACTACAGAAAACGCACAGCACTAGCAAGCATTAGGTTTGAAACCACTGTAAAGTCCTAACCTTGCAGTAACCTGTCCTTTAGTGTTTTTTCCTGCTCAGACATAACCACCTGTACTTAAAAGCTTGTTAATTACCTGGTTTGTTAGATCAGGTGTGTCCGACTACATTTTCTTTATATTTTCTTAGATATTTTTCTTCACTTCATTGGCCCCTTTGGGGGGTGTCGCTAGAGTGTGGAGTAATTTACCTGTCTCCTACCAAATTCTCAGCCAATTAAAATGTGTTATTTGCTTATTATTTGCGTAATCATTTTTCAAAAATCACCTTTTGACTCCCAATTTCCCAAGTCTAAGCCCTTCTCGCAGATCTGCCACGTGTCTCCATAAAAACACCATGCATATTTCGCTTTTTTTCCTGTCCTTTAATGGTGCGTTTACATCACTACTAAGCAGAGCAGAGCTTTTGCAGAACCTGGGTTTAGAACCGTCACTGTTGACAACTTCAACAAACTATTTTGATGCCAAGAGTCTGGAATGCAAAAAGGTTTTAGTGTTTTCTTACCTTGGCCTCCAGAGGGGTAACACAGCAGAGCTTCTCTCTGTAGCGTTCAGGCAGAAAGAAGAGCAATGTCCCGAGCACAGGAAACAGAGTGCCTGGAGTCAGCTCCTTCTCCTTCCAAGGTCCTAAACACAAGCCAAGAACAAAAAAACACTTTTAAAAGTCCAATAAATACTACCCCCCCACACATTTACCCATCAGCCATCGCATTATTATGTAGACTACATTTTGAGTATAACTGCTGGGAAACAAACCAAACCCCATAATGATTCCATCAGATTAGAAGAGGATGTAATCTATGAGTATGTTTCACATACCAGTAAGGAAACTGACCAGCAGCCCCACCACTACCACGGTGGCAGAGTTGTGAGCACTGTACCACATATAGGACAAAGAATAGAGGGCCTGCAGTCCACTTGGCCTACAGAGATACAATATAGGGGAATCTGTGAGACATAGTACATAAGAAATGTTTAATCTAGTAAATCTAATTTCATAATGCTTCTAATGACAAACTCTCAAATAATAGAAAACTCTTGCACTCCTGGCTAGTATTAACAGTTAAGGTGAGAAATCAACGTTATATGTGCAAGATGGATAGGCCGAACGGGCCAAAAACCTCAAATGATATATACTTTTTATTTCAATATTAAAAACAATCAATAATTTTGTGCATTTAGAAATGCTCTATTTTAAATCTAAACACTATATGAACCATATAGAAAACCATTTAAAACTATATAGAAAAGCTAATTCTGGTGTAATCTACAAAATTATATGGAAAATAAAAAAACATACTTGAAATAATTAATAATAAAATATAAAAATGGCTTAAGTCTTTAACGCATCTGAATACTTGTTTCTCCACACTGTATTACCTAGATTAAAAAAAAGCTTGCTTTCAGTAATTAGTGCTACTATTTGCCGCTCCAGTCTGGGAAGATGTGCCACATGTACCTGGGTTTTGGTGTAATGGATGTAATGAGTGTGGTCATGACAGCTGTAGTGTTGAGTGTGTCGGGGAAAACAGTGACTGTGGGCATCGGAGGGCCGGTTTGCATACGAGCAACAAAGCTGCCAATTCCAATCCAGAGCGCCATGACCAACCCTGCCACCAAGCCAACCACGGCACCCTGAAAGTATACACATATACATAACTACTCTTATGCTTGAATTGATATATATAAAACAGTAAATAGTATATTTGGTCCTTTGGAGGAAAAATAGCACAATACAGGAGCTCACTTACAATAGAATTGGCCCAAGGGAAGAACATGCCTAAACAGAAGAGGCCGAGAAGAGGACCACCAACCATTCCAAAAATACTGAGTGCTGCCTAAGGGGGAAAGTGAAAGTAAGGCATCAGGATGAGAGAGAGAGCATGAGAGAGAGAACATGAGTAAAAAGAGAGAGAGAGCGAGAACATAAAGAGAAAACAGACAGAGAACATATATAGAGAGAGAAAAAGAAAGTGAGAAATGACTGATTATTTATTGCATGCTTGGCAAGTACACACAAAAACACATCTTGCTTTTCTTTGCAAAAAAAAAATATATATATATAACATTACTTTTTAAGAGGTTTTGACCAATTGTAACAATTATACAATCTTTAGTCCTTACCTGCAGCACAGAGCCCATCAGAGAAGCAATGTAAGCCATAGCCAGACACACCAGCCCATAGCCAAGTGCTATTACAAAGAAATGGGGACAAAGCAAATAACCACAAAATAAAAGATTGATTGAGGTTGAGCTATATAACAATGTTGCATTAAATAGACAAACAAACAAATAATCTCTAGTACTGATCCACCAAATAACTAAGCAAGACATTCGTATTTGCTGATAGGATGCCACCAGATGGAAAGGACTGAGAAGGCAATACTCACCAAGGCCTTTAGACAGCAGGGTGGCTCGAGCCTCTGTCATGCTGGAAAAATGGGGCTTGATCAGGTCTTCCATAGTAACCGTCGCCAGAGAGTTGAAGGCAGATGAGATTGTGCTTCAGTTACAATGAAGAGAAAGCAGAGATGTCAGGATGACGGGGAAACGTGCCTCTAGCATATCCATCCTCTGAAAAATTCAGAAGTTATCTCTGAGACTTTTAGTGGTTACCTGAGTGCTCCACTGAACAGGCAGGCGACAAACAGTCCAGGCAAACCAGGGAGTTCTCTAAGCACATCCATGACAAAGTACAACACCATCTACCAATGAAGAGATAAGAGAAAAGATCTTCGCTTGTAGCTTCTATAAGAACACTGATGTGGAGATGTTCTAAAATCCACAACCAATACAAAAAAGGTGACAGCATTAGGCCAGCGATACCTGGTCATTGGTCTTGACATAGCCCTTGGCCAGAGGGCTATCCTCACCATAACGGGCGTACATCACGAGACCCATTAGACAGCCCAGTGCCAGAACTATCTGTTGGCATGGAAACACCACGTAGCAGGACCTACCGTGAAGAAACATGCTCATAATGGATTTACCATTGAAAGGGATTGAAAAGAGGCTTGATAGATTCCAGATGAACTAAGAGGCTATTGTTACAAAACTGCTCTAATCGTGCAGCATTCAGTGCTTAAGGTAGTAACATCATATTGAACAGTTAGCATGTTCTCATAGCTGGTGTATTGCCTCAAGAACGTGTGGCTAGTGCGTTAGAACGGAGGACTACTATGAAGTTCTATAGTCTTCATTTCTTTTTCATTTTATTGTTTACTTGTTGTGACTGTGGTTTTATTGGTTTATATTATTTCTGTATATTATTATTTATATAATTTTGTTAATTTTCTGAAATGACGCAATTATTGTACTTCATGTGACCCGAGAAAAAAAAGCCTATTTTTTGATTGCCTATTTGATTGGGTTTTAACTTAAAGGCTTTAAATCGAAATGTGTTTGTGAAGCGTAGGTTCACTCATTAATTCTGTGTGACCAGGTTACTCAGTCCTGATGGTGATTACTGACATGATGGCCTCTCTTTCAGAGCGGGAGCTGAGGTATCTCTGGACCTGAGCCTGGTTCACTCCATACAGAGCCAGCATGAGGAAGATTCCACCTACACCCAGTGTCCAGAATGTGTGTCTCTCCAAGGGGTCAGGGTTTAATCTGCATGGTTAAAGACAGAAAAAAGAAAACAAGAGCAAGAGGAAGAGAGGGGAGATCAGTGAGGTTAGAAACTAGCAGCTCCTCCTGCTCAATCTAACAGAGACTTCAGATTGCAAGGTTTTCAATCCTTATCATTTCAGCCAAAACTGTCCCGATTTACTTAGGAAGAGCGATGGTCTCTAACAATGAATGGATAACTTTTGTTCCCTGGACTCAAACATGCCGAATGACTTGCAGTTGGATTCCAGATGTGAAAAGCAGACTGCTTTCTCGCCTGCTTTAATACGTTTCTACTTACTCCAGGCCAGAGATGCGGCTACCATTCTGTGCCTTCCTCCACACCTCAGCCATTCCCCCTGCCTGGTGGGCACCCACCACAATCACCGCCAGCTGCCCAGCGAACATCACAATCGTCTGGAACACGTCCGTCCAGATCACAGCTTTCAGACCACCCTGGCACAAGATAGAAATTTGAGTTCATGAGACAGAAAGAGAGCTGAAGCTTATGAAACCATCAGTGATGACAAACCTAACTTACATACTGTCACTGTAAACTGAAAACACTTTTTCAGGATTATGTAAAGAAAAAGAAGAAAAATAATAAATAGATCAGGCTTACAAGTGTTGTGTAAAGAGTGCACACGAGTCCCATTGCCAGAACTGCCCCCCAGAGGTCAAAGCCAGTTACTACAATAAAAATGATACACATTAATAAAGTGTAAAGTGTGTAAAGTGACCATTTGTCATACGTGAACACACCACAGCACACAGTCGGAACAGCACGAAATTCTCTCTCTGCATTTAACCCATTCACCAAGTGAAGCAGCGGGCAGCCAGGAACTGTATGTTGCTCAAGGGTACCTCAGTGGTGCCACTAGCAGTCATGCAATTAGAACCGACAACCTTCTGATTGCAGGTGCAACTACCTAACCACCAGACCACCAGCTGCCCAAAACATTAAATGAGTAACCTCATTTTTTTTTAACTGCAGTAAAACATTCACCACCAGACTATTGCCTTCTTTCCCACGATATTTCTCAGTTACATATTGGCTTAATACAGCTGCTGGTTTGGCATGCATATCCATTGTGTTGAAGCAATAGTTTAACTCAAGCTAAAATTGCCCGCAGTGAATAAAATGATAACATGGTGTCAGCTAGCTTTGTTGTTATGTGCAAGCTGCACATCTGCACATCATTACAGACTGAATTATTCCTTCAATAATTTAAGCTATAGGCCCATTTACCTGCATTCAGTGCAAGGGCAGGGGCATAAAGGACCACTCCCATGTAGATTACCTACAAGGACAAACAAAATTAACACAAAGCAATGAAACATTAAAATACTCCCAATGAAAAACAGTGTTAAAGATCAAAGAAACAGTGGGAAAATGAAATCCACTGTCGCGCTGACACCTTTACAAAAAGTAACCATAGTTCTAACAAACCAAAGCAAATATTGCTCTTCTCAGTGTGGACTACGGAGATAAAAAAATTAAAAAAAAACATTTTCAGAGCTGCTGTAAGGCCATAACAAATCCGAAGAAAAGAAAATATTGTTTCAGAACTTGAGCTGCCAAGATGATCCATGTTTATGTAACTCTTTAAGGTTCAGATAACAAAAGCATTTCACATCCCACCTCCAGAGACTCACTCAGACCAAACTACACTCACCATCTGAAAGATGAAGGTCACAGTGCCACATATTCGCACCGTTTTATTAAACCGGAGCTCCAGATACTGATTAGAAACAATGGAGAATAGGGAACAAGATTAGGCTTTGGTTAAAAGAGCAGCAATATTACACTTTTACCAATACAGTATATTCAATGCCTGAGAATGCATCTAGTCTTAGAAGAGATGAGGTCTGTAATACATTACAAATAAATCATGCTTGTCTTAGACCTTCTCTCTCATAGAGGCTGATGATTCAGTAACCTGTGAGAAATTACCACTTAAAATTACCATTATTTGAATACCTCATGTAATGTTAATGGATAAAATCATTTACTTGTAGTACATATTCTGTTTCTCTCAGTAGTGTTATAGCTTGTGATTCTCCATGGTAGGGAATAGTGATTAGTGAAATAAGGACCATCTCTAACAGTGCATGAGCTTAAAAAATGACAGCATTTTTATTGATCTTCTATCTATACTGTTTGCTGGATAAAAGCTGGTTTTAACATGTCTTCACCATGAGGAAATCTGCAGTGCCATCTTAAATGATTGTTCTGTTACTGTTTTATCTTGAGGGAATTTTGGTAGATAACCCCATGAAAAGGCAAGTGATCGAAAGAATTCTGACATTTAGCCCAAAAATTACATCAATCTGATACAATTTTCCTCTTATAAAATGGCAGAGAAAGGGATTATTGTGTATTGGGTCTGCTGTTGACTGCTGATCTCAAGTTTAATATACTCTGACAGCTTGCTAATTAAAGAGCTACGAGCTGCAATAACATCAACAACAACCATCCTTCTACAACAGAACCTTTACCAAAACTTAGATTATTTTAAGTTAGACAGAATCTGTGCTTCATTATCCCCTCCTCTCCCTCTCACTGTATAATGCATATAGCATAATACTAACAATACTGAAACGCAGGATGTGCCTCTCTAGCTAAGTGCTTAATCTAACACGCTACCTGGTAGGCGCTGGAAAGGCGCAGGCGGTAGAAAACAGGTATGAATATGTGTGCAGGGATGAGAAGGCCCAGGAAGTAGGAGCAGCCCAGGAACCAGTACTGCGTGCCATGTATGTAGATTTCGGAGGGCGCACCCAGGATGGCCACAGCCGACTGGAAAGTGGCCAGTAAGGAGAGAGAAACAGGGAGGCAGCTCATGCTGCGGTCGGCCAGCAGAAATTCCTGCGTGGTTCTCTGGCGACCCCCTGAGAAGGCGTAGAACAGGCCGATGCCAGTGGAGGCCACCAGCAGCAGGGCAAAGATCACATAGTCTACTGTGGTGAAGTGCATCTGCTCTGCGTCCCCCATTATGCCGTGCAGTGGAGGGCAGGGCACCAGGAGAGACCACGAAATGCTTAGTGGAGTGCTAGTGAATGGGTGTCCATGGAGCCCTGTAAAGCATTAAACAGCACAATGTGGTAAATGATAGACCTCAGAAACACTGCCAAGCAGCAAAGTATCACAACAAGAAGATCTAATTCTGAGATCTTATTCACTTGTTTATGTTTTTCCTAGCTACAGTTACAAAGTCAAATAGATTAATTTAGACAAG
Organism: Bryconaethiops microstoma; assembly: GCA_037577275.1. Taxonomy (NCBI): domain Eukaryota; kingdom Metazoa; phylum Chordata; class Actinopteri; order Characiformes; family Alestidae; genus Bryconaethiops; species Bryconaethiops microstoma. Next base: position 14,867,479 of record JBBJLS010000155.1, on the reverse strand, counting down.
TCACATTCAGGCAGCCCATGCCAAGGTTACTGTTAATTCGGTATCTTGTAGAGGTGGATGAAGCCATATAATCTTGCCCGACATCATATTTTAGGATCGCTAAAGGGTCTATTTACACCCAAGACAATGACCAGTAACAGCCCACTAAGGTCAATGGGGGAAAAAATCAACAAGAATTAGAACCACGCTGACTGAACCATGCACTGCTGCCAAATCCCAGATGACCCTTACTCAGACTTACTCTTGTTATTCTATAAAGGTAACTCAATATTTAACAAAGTTATTTCCAGTCAGGTAAAAATACTGCTTTTCTGTTTCAGAATCATTTCTGTTCCTCATGACCTTCACTGGCTGTAAAAGTGACCATATTAATACACAAAACTGTGGACTATCATACAACGCAAGATATGACATGAATCAAGTTTAATACAATATATTGTACCTACGAAGGTAACTTTATAACAACCTGACTTTAAGCAAATATTTTCAAACTAACATCCTTTTAAATAAAACATTTAACAACATATTTGCAGTATGAGTCAAATGAGACAGAGACACAAGAAACAGAAAGCTATGAGTGTGAAAGCTGTACACAAAAGACAGTGAATACACAGCAGTACCTACTGTCTCCAGTGATTGGACAGCTGATGTATTGGCCTGTAGCTGGAGCCGAGCGATCTGGAGAGGTCAGCCTCCCTTTCTGGTTGTTTAATGGGGCAGGAACTGGGCGTTTCCTCACTGAGGACGATCAAATGCTACAGCTGGAGGAGGGAAGGGAACATTAAGGAGAGCAGCCTGTATACCTAGCAAAAGACCCTGCATATCTCAACTATTTTTTTAATATTATTGTATTAATATTATTTTATATTATGGTATTAATATTATTATTATGTATTTAAGTAATTCCTATTACAGTGACTATATTGCTGGAAATGTCAAAAAAAACAAAAAACGATGTCCTCACTTCTTTACTCAAACAAATATCCTCAATATTCCATCAATTCACCTATGTAAAAACACATTTCTGATTTTCTGTTTCTTGGATTTCTTTAAGCTTTGGATGTGTGAGAATGAGAAAAATGACAGTCAGCATTAAGTAAGTCAATTACTGTTAGCCACATTAAGACTTTTGAGTAAACTTCTAAAACTCCATTAAACGACATAAAAAGTGTAACATGATGAGGAGACAAATATTTAATAAAAGAAAGTAGTATAAATTCAGAGTAGCCAGTAGCCAAAATATTTAGCTGATAATTGGAGGAGACCACCACACAGTGGGCCGCATAGTTGACCTACAATGATACTATTCACTGACGGACAAGCTTTCGGCTCCTGTTCACTACTGCTCCACAGACAGGCAGCAAAGGAATGTGTGCTGGTCTTGTGAGACATAACACATACCATTAAAATCCACACCACCTGACTCAGGGCTCATGAGAAATCTAGCAGAACATAATGCAATGTCTCATACGTGAATCTGCATTCCCAGAGATTACCTCACCAAGTTATTTTCCTATGCAACATCTTTAAAATGGTTAAAAGCAAACCTAAGGCTCACATTCCATAACAAAAACAAATTGTCCCGCATGAATCAGGGTTCGGAGTTTGTTTTGTCGCATGAGCACATGGACCAAAAATAGAAAAACACTTATTTATGGTAGAGGTGTGTTAGTGGTCATTTACAGGCAGAATGAAATGTTTTCTGAAACACCAAAACAGATTAACAGTACAGCATTATTATTATGTTACTTTGATCTACTTAAACTGCTCTACAGCTCTATAGCGAAGGAAATACTATTAAAAATAAATTAATCATTTAAAAACAAAGGTAAGATACCTTCAGGATTGGGTTATATATATATATATATATATTATATATATATACACACACACACACACACACACATATATACACACATATATATTCACACACTATATATATATACACACACACA
>JBBJLS010000155.1:14847757-14860151 GCA_037577275.1 Bryconaethiops microstoma | reverse complement strand
TATATAAATGTGTGTGTGTGTATATATATATATATATATATAATTGTTGCAGTTGTAAAATAATGTTAGTGTTGTGCAGTTTAATATTTCCAAGGTATAATAAATTATTTGTGTATTGTTTTTAAATTTTCTCCGAACATTATTTTGAATCAAGTGTGTTCAGTAGTGTATAAAACAATAGTGACATGCACATTTTACACAGACACACTCCCACAAATTGCAAAAGCCATTTTTTTCATGGATAATAGATATGTAATATAAAAATATTAAATTGTGTGTTTTGTTTGATGTGCCTTGCTCTGGTTGGTGCTGACAATTTTGCATTCATTAAATGTGATGAGTAGCCATTACAGTCATGTGCTTCAGGACATCTCAAGCTTGCCCATCCAGTAATCTTTAACAGGCAAATTATAAGCTTCGTGATTTGCTGAAAAATGCACATGAGACAAACTGAAAGTGTTTGCTTTTTAGATCTTAGCTCTGATAGTTTAGTGGGCTCTGTTACTGCACTCATTATTGCAAGTGTGACGAGACTCATAAACAGGCTGTTAGCGGTTGAGAAAGCAGCCTGCTGCCTAGTTGACAACTGCCTGGTAGTGGAAACTAATTAATTCCTTACTGTTGTATTTTAATTCAACATAACGTTGGGCATTAGAAACTAGTCATATTAATTCTTTTTATATGTTAAAATATTGGTTATTTTTCTTCATCTTTTCCTTCCTTTTCTTCCTCTAATGATTCTTCTGAATGTATCTAATTTTTATTCTTTATCTTCTTGTTCTTGTTCTTCCTCTTCTGAATTTTATTAGAAGATAACACTGATTTTTAAACCAAAAACCATGGAGGACTAAAGTGCACTTTCTGGTGTGGTTATTATGCTTGGGTATGTGCATTATTTCCTGAATCTGTGTGGGCTCAACAATGTATAGTAATGTATATACAGGCAAATTCCATGACCTGACAAGTTTGACTAGAAAATGAACAAATGGACGCAGCTGCTGTTCTACATATATACGTATGAAATCTAAGATCGGGCCTGGTCGCTTTAGGGGGGGAAAAAAAGACTTTTTTCTGCTTCTCGTCACTGTTTAACATACTACACCACATTCTTCTCCCCTTACTGGACCTTTTTGGTTTTGCTCTTACTGTAAAGTCAAACAGGTTTAAGCTTTTTTGGGTGACCTAATTAGGTTCCTTTTTTCCAAAAGCTTCAGTTCATCCATTTGTTTCAAACCCAAAGGCACATAAGCGTACTTGTGTAGCAAAGACCTGATGACGGCGATTGAGCCAGCAACACTGATATGCTACAGTTCACCAGCACTCTAGCTTGTTTTTCCTCTGTGTCGGTGCGAGTGGCTCACTGTTGCAGCTTGGAGCGGGGCGCTCAGCTGTGCCTCCCCAGTCGTCAGAGAAGCTGACCTACATTCTCATCTCTCTGGAAAAAAAAGAGCTTGTGCAGCAGACTGTGAGAATGTGTGGGGGTAGAGAGTGAAAGCAGGAGAGAACTAGCAAATGAAAGAGAGAGGAAAAGGAAAGAAAGTCCACTCAAGTCAGCCACTGGAAGTTCTCGAGCGAAGACTGAGAGGGAGACCAGGGCTTAGCGTGCCGTTTCATTTGTGGTGGACCATGCAGGGGCCGGGGAGGAACATGGAGCTGGTTTATGTGCCATTGTGGACCCTGAGGACTTTGCCCTACTCTCTACCTTCCTTTTGTGGTAGCCTGGAGAATAGGCAACACGCTTCACAAATGTAGCATCTGCTGCCTTCTCCCTTTGCCTCAGGACATAAATTTACAGATTTGAAGAGGCAGGAGTGAAAGTCTCACGCCAAAGTTCAGAAGTACAGGATGTTGTAGCGGGCTCGGCGACATCAGTTTCTCCAAGTACACATCCCACGGCTTGGCCGCCGTTAACCTCTGTCGACTTTGACACCCTTGTCGGCTTTCTAATATTAAAAATTGAACAGCTGTGATTCTTAATGGGGAAAGAGATGTTAGTGTTAACATTTGCTCTGTGAGGATGAAGGTATGAAAAACAGTGTGGATCTTTTGAATTGTTGGCAAACTTTCAGCACATATTATACTGTAACCTTATTTCATTTACATGAAACCTTTTGTTGTAACTTGGGGAATAATTCATATTGATCTCATCAATATCTTTTAAAATGTTCTTGTTTTAAAAACGTAATTTTAGTATTTTTATTTATTTGTTTAGAAAAGTTGGTTCTGGTGTGTTCGTAAGCCCTCACCAAAACCTCCTGTTTACTCTCAGAATTTTGTTGACTGCTGTTTTAATACTAATAGTGCTTATAATAAGAGTGCAAAAGAGTGTATTTTTATTATAGGGTCAATGTTGATTTGAAATTGACTGTTTCCTATGCGTAGTTGGGGAGTGTAGTTTACTTGTTTCTGTTGAACTGCATTAAAAAAGGAAAAAAAAAATGAAATGGAAACAACATGCATACAGTCTAATCTGAGCTATACCTTTCCATTTCTTCAGCTGAAGGTATATTAAGGCCCTGTGCCATTCATGGTTGACAGTTTAGTTGGAATCTACCCAGAGCGGCCATACAGAAAGAGATTTTAATTCTTGGGCTAAACCCTTTGTTTGGGACCTTTGTTCTGTTACACTGACCGTACTGGGTTACACCAGAGTGCCACTAGGAAAAACAAACAAAGCAGCCCTCTCAAATAATCAGAGCTGTTCTCCGTTTTCACCACTTGTCCTCTTGGATCTGTTGAATGTATTTTAATGCTTTTTTAAAATTAACTTCATTATGAATGTATTTGGTGACAGGAAACAGCTGTGCTGCCATGATCTAGTCCAGCGTGTCTGCAGTATGGTTCATGAATAAAACCAACCTTAATTGGAGTTAATTGCAGTAATCCATGATTTATGCAGGTCACTTTGGCTTTAATTACAACAATAACTTCTTCATACTTAGGAGTTACTTATGATGTTAACTTAGAGCTGTGAGTTTGTTGGGAGTTTGGGAAATGTTGTAATTATTGTCTGTTGAAAAATTAGCTATTGCAGGAGTTCAAGTTCTCGTTTTTAAATGTCGGTGATATCCAAGGTGTGTAATTCTGCAAGTTGATTGGGCATCAGTGCCTTAAATGCTAGATCCTGAACTGGAAGGCCGGCGTTCAGCCCAGTTTGACGATTTCCTGGTGATATCCCATTAAAAAGCCTGCTGTAGTACTATTCAGTTATATGCAGAAGTTTAGGTATGAATAGTCAAATGTTTTTGGTGATTAGAAAAAAAGTACACATCCTCTGCATTGGACATGCTTCTACACATTTTGTTACATAATTACTCTATGTGCTAAACATACATTGGGATTGTGTAAAATGTATGCGTAACTTTTATATTGTTTTGTTTTTTCCTAATATATGAAATTGTGCACTAATATCTGTAGTACAATTCCATATTTAAGTCTGTACTGAATTTATTAACTTAATTTGACCATGGATATTATCATGTTGATTGCTCCAGATAATTTCTGAAAAACTACACTTCACATTTAACTGCCACAGATTTTGTTCATTTATAGTTTGTTTTAAACTCTAAATATTCCACTTTTTAAATTGTTTTACAAATCACACTTTTACCCTTTTTACAAAGATGCCAAGAGAAATATCATGTTCTGCTGTAAGTTAACGTTAGAAACACACAAATGATCGAAGCCAGTGAAACACTGTTTGGATATTTGCAGACATAAACTGCAGTGCTCATAAAGACAAGTTGAAGAGTATGTTTAAGTTTACATTGACTTCAAAAATTTGTTTATTTACATATTTTCAGCATGAGTTTAGTTTCTTTACTGGAAGTCCCAAGTGTCCTTCATTGCTGATCCATTCCACCTTAAATACTGCATCAGTCAGAACATCACATTACACCATTTAAGGTAGAATTGAAAATAAAATTTCAGTGAAACAAAATAAAAGACAGCTACAGTTTTGTAGATTGTACTGTGAGTGTAGTAACTTAGGTAGCCAAGTGTCTAGGCAAGTAATATCAGTATTTTGTATTAATTTGGACAGTGCTGGTATTTTGCTGCTATTTTAGGAATCTTTTGGAATACTTTTGGAATACTGAATATATTTTGAGTACATTTGAATTATCTGGGCCAGTCCTACTGATTGTGCCTTGTTTTGGGGTGCCACATTTGAAAAACAGTCTGAAGCATTATAAACTAGGATAAATATTGAAAAATAATGTCTTGTATGATGAATTTTCTGAAAGCTAGCTCTGTCTGCAGCTAAATGTGCTTATTCCGACTGCAGGGTTACATTTTAAAATAAATGGTTACGTTTTAAAATTTTAACATAGTAAATGGATCCCATTAACCTAGTTTTTTCCAAGTTAACCATTGTTAGATTATTAGTTTACACAGTTTTACCAGAACCACCTTGATAATTTTCAGTACAATATCTACACATTCATATACATTTAAGGTTTGTAGAGAAATGTTTCCAAATAGCATAGTTTTCCATTTTCAGACATGTTTAAAGGTAGTGGAATATTCAGTGATAACTGACATGTAATTCTCATCTCTAACTGACTACTATTTATTCTCATCTAAAACATGTTTCAAAGGGAATTGTTGATTTTAAAGCCTGACTTAAAGATCTGAATAGGTGATGGAAAAGAGTCTTACTATCGTTAACAGGGAAGATCAGTGATTTTTGCTACTTTAATAGGTATAGTGCCTTGTAAAAGTAACACAGATCTTACTTGTGATCCCAGCTTGTGAAATAACCAATGGAGTCAGTTATTTTTCTAAATCTTTTTTTTGCTGAATTCCTAAGGCTAAACTTCAGCAGTAGTAAATTAAAAATTTTATGTTTTTGTAAATTTTTGGTGAAAAACTTCTCAATTGTACTTGACAAGATTATTTTTGTGGAATTCATATCTGAGCTTTGATCAAATCACTTTTATCTAAAGACATTGTAAACTAGTGACTTCCTTGTGGTTCAAATTGTTGTCATGCTGAATAAGGTACAGGTTTTTGTGTGGTTTATAAACACATGCTACACTCCATAGAAATTTTCATGTACTCCTGTTTTGGTCAAGATGCACACAGTACAAAGTACTAAAAACCTGACTGGTTAGTGTTGGTAAAAGTGCTCTTCTGTACATTCCAGCTTGATGCAGTATTGCAAAGACCAGTATGATAATTAAAACAATATATGTTCAGTTGTACTTGTCATTTCATTGAATGTCATTTCAATCACTCTGAGCGGGGTCTTTGTTTAATTCACAGGTTCTGTACAGTGTCCAGTTGTTTTCTGCCTCCCCCAGTGGGATGGTGCTGCATGACAGAGAGGGCATGGCGCCATAGCCCCCTCTGCTTTGCGTCTCTGCTTGCCCGTAACCGCCACACCAGCCCAGAGCAGTGGACGACATCCACAGTGCTCCCCTCCATGCACACCCTCTTGGAGCCCTAGATCAAGTAAGTTGAGTATGTTTTCTCATAGTGCAGGTCATTGATGTAGTTATATGTTCGGGGTATCATAATCGCCAGTTCAAAACATTTTGGGACTGACGTCTTTAATGCCACATACACAGGCTGCAGTGAGTTATATATGTTTTACCACTGCAAGCTCTACAGATTTCACAACTAATCTTATTACTGATGTGCAGCATGAACCTGGGTCATGCACATTAGTGGAACTCCTATGGCTGTTTTACTGATGAACTCAACAGTCCATGTGACTTTGGTTGCAGTTCAAACACTCAGGGTGTTCACATACCGCCATGAATGTAGGAGAAGCATGTGAAACGTTTTTTTCATCATCAGTCTATCCTTCACCACATATACAGTTCCTTACGTGTTTTCTATTATTTAGTTTGACTGTTGGTTTAAAACAAAATACAGAAGAATTGTGAAGTTAATCTTCAGAGTGAGTTTGAGTACCCTGTCCATTGCATCTTTATTTGATCCTCAGATATTCACTTCATCTGGTTCTCAGAATCCAAGCAAGCGCTTTATTTGGAAAAGACTTTAGTCACAAGTTAGACTTCACTTCATACAAGTGGCGCTCTTGTGGAGAAATATGATTCACAAGCTTTATATTAATTTTTTTTTATTTTTACATTTTTTTTTTTACACAGAACATTTGTTTCAGCTATAGGAAGCAATTATTGTGATAACTGATTATCCTGTCATTTGTTTTTGGTTAAAGTGGTCAGATGTGCTTAGGAGTTGCTTAGAGATGAGTCATTTGTAGATAGATATTGTTATTGTTGCAGATTATATTGCTGTATCCTTTATTGAGAATATGATGGACATCATTGGGGCCAAAAGACAGTGACTACCTGTATGTTCCTTTGCAAATGGAGCGTAATTAGCCTTGTCTGATCGGATTTACCACAGTAAATATGCAAAATCATTCTATTTGTTGTTTTTCTCACAAGTGGCACTTCCAGATCTTCTGGTTCTCGGTCTGTACAAAGTTATCAAAACTCAGAAAAAACTAAACTATCATGAGATAAATCACGGTAGATCAAAGTGAAGATCGTCATGTCACTCACCCTAGTTGTAGGTGTTTAAATGCTTTTCTTAGGCAATGTGACCAGCAGCCCTTGCTGTGCAGGAAAGTGATGTTATGTAATGCACTTGAAGGAAGTAAATGACAATGTGTTTATGCAGGATTAAAACTGTCTTAGTATTTGGAAGCAAAGATTTAAGCGAGTACTTAGTTATTTGGATACTCTTTCAGAACCTGACCTAATACATCAGTGTATGAGTCGCCCTCCTTTACACTGAAGTGGGCTGCCTCCATGAATTAATCAGACGTTTAATGGCCTCTCAATCCAATTTAAAAGAAGGCCAATTAGTTTTGCCCGATGGTTCCACCAGTGGATCTGGGTTTCCTCCTAGGGCTGATGTGCTAATGAAACAGCGAGAAGCAGCTCAGCCACCTGCTCTAAGCTTCATCCTAGTCCATGAGCTTCTGAATCTGTTCTATTACACTGTCTCTCCAGATGCTTCCAAAGTGGTCATTACTCACTGCATGTGGACATGCATAGGAGCTTTTGTTTTCTGTTCTGTTCAAGGATTAAGTGCAGTGTAATATTATTGCTAGACTTGATGTTTTTTGAAGGCTGTCAGTGTCATAAAACTGCTTTAGAAAGAAGGGATTTTCTTAAGCCAAAAAGGTAACCTATAGCATCTTGTGGCAAGTACTGCTTGTTCTGCACACTAAGGCATATGGACAATGGGTCATTGAATAATGTTATACAGCCATCACAATGCAGAAGACTTATTGTCAACATTATTGTGAACATTGTTTGGTGTAATTAAAGTTTTCTTGAACTAACAAGGTAAAGGTACATTTAATTTCAAGTTACAAAATGTAGAAATGGGGACTAAGTCTACCTGGATGGCAATTACAAAATGCAAAAATTGCCTTTCTTTCTGTAAAATTACAGAAGCAGAAAAAAGAAATACATATGTTTGATTTCAGCAACCCAGCAACACCTGAACCTACTATTCTTCAAGAGTAAAAGAAATGCCAAATAACCATATGAAATATAGGTCACATCTAAATGATGGTATTTTTAAAAGTAATTAACTGCCAGTGTTGGTATGAGATTTATATGCATTCATCTTATTATTCTAGCAGTGATGTTTATCCATGTACTGGAAATCAAAACACTAATCTTGTGTGCTCTTTCCATTTGAGCGAGTTCAAAAGACTGGAAATGCCCCACATTAATGGCTAGATGTACATTAGGGTATGCATAAGTTCAGAATAAGTTTTAATACTTAGTGATATGGATGGATAGTGGATAATATTAATTTCCCCACTTATTGGTGAATAATGCATCAACTGCTGATATCTTCAACCCCTTATGGGTACCATATTTTAAAAGTTCCTCCTGTTTTGATGCCATGCTTTGTGCGTAAGTCATTTCACATTAGTTCACAGAAGCGTCCTGATGTTGGGACAGTATTGGGAAATTCCAGGTCCCCTTTTTTTACCTGCATATGTTACTGTTCAGAAGAATGAAAAAAAAAAAAAGTACTATAAGGTAGTAGTAGTTTTGGGCGGAGCTAGACAGTCCACATGCTATAGCTGTGGAGCACAGGAGCACTGCTTCCTCTCTACAGTAAACATCCTGACTTTGGGCGTAAACTTTTAATGTGCCAAACAATATGCACTGGGGGACAAAGGCAGGCCCTGCCCAGCCCCCCAGGTCCTGGGCTTCTTCAGCAGGTAGGTCTTGTCACGTAGACTGTGACATTTCACCTAGCTGGAAGTCCTGATCACGCACATGGCTACTTCATGGAAGCAACTCGCAGCATTACAGTGTGACCTTACTAGGCTCAAGTAGTTTATTAATTATCTTGGAAATAGATGATCAAGCCATAGTCAGGAGCTCAAAACATAAAGACCTGTACAGTTTTGAACTACTGTGGCTTATACAGTTGCCTATTATTCTTGAAGGCAATTTGTTCTCTGAGCAATAATTTTCCCCATCATGAGCTTCTCTACATTCTCAGGTAAAAAGGGATTGTATCTTGGGGGACTAAAATTTACCAATACGCTGCTGATGTATCCTCTGAGGTACAACAATGGTGTTCCACCGATACTGGTGCTTCAGTACTTCAGTCGGCATTATGGATTGCCAAGACACGCACACAAAACAATTTTTGATGCATGAACACGCACGACTGTGTGATGCACCTGTCGCCCATAGATTGACAGTAATTAAAGCAAACAGCATGTTGGCGATTGGGGACTATTTCATGTTTGAGATGAGCAGTAGCAACAAAATCTCTTTCAGAATCTGATTTGTGGACCACATACCAGATGAAATGTATTTTAATCTAACCTGGAGCTGATACACCACAAACATGAGCAGATATTGAACTTACTACCAGTGAAATGAACAGTAATGTTGGCTCCTTGAGCTGAAAGGCCAAGTATGGCGACTCTCAGCAACCCTCCCCCTCTGTAAGCAGTTGCAGTCTGAGGTAATGTTAGTTCAGGTTGGTGTTGAGGGAGAGATATAGTGAGTAAACATATCAGTCTCATGGGGTAACCATTACCCCATAGTTTACCTCCCCGCTAGTCAAGCTTCTGTTGGCTCTTGCCATCCTGTGGTTCTGGCTCAGGTGATCAGATGCATCAGACAACGCTGGGATCTCTGGGCCTGGTCCTTGCATGAAGCCAGCTGTCCATGTCTCGATAGTGGCTATGGATAGAGTTCTGAATTTCTGTGATATTTGTCAACATCCGTGAAATTACATTACATTTTTGTTGAAAATGGAGAGGTTGCTGTATACACACCAGAAGTTTACTCTGTATTTTGTCCATTACTGTTTTTGCTGATTTTTGCTAATTTTGCTCATCAGATATTTAGAATTTAGAATTTTCTTTTGTTGTTAAATATGATCCTTTATTAAAGGTTTATCATCGTTTCAGAAGAGTAAGCCACTGTAACATGTTAAAAATTCATACCAAATGTAGTGGTATGAATTTTTAGGATTGATATGCAGATATGCTAGTAGATTAGTATCGCCCCATGCTTGACAATCAGGTAGAATATCTATGTAAGAAGGGAAAGATTAGCATCAGTGCATGCCTTGTCAATAAAGATCTTGGACCTTAGACACAGTGTATATAGTCAGTGCAGTTTTGTAACAGAATATGGTACAAATATGCTCCTGTCTGTCTAGAGGCATACTGTTGGATGTGCCACCCTTGTGACACCCTTGTGTATCATAATTTTTTCTTCTCTCTGAAAATTAAGTTTTTTTTCATTATTTTGTTTATAAATTAACAGTCAGACCTTTTAAAAATTAGAGCTTCTAAATCAGTTTAAGATCATGGTTGCTTATTATTTGACTCTGAAATGAAGACTTCTGACTCTGATTTTGAATTGTCAAGCATATGTTCTTTGAAAATGAAAAGAATGGATATGGATAGGTGCATATTAATTGCTCAGAGCTGCTGATTATATAAGGTTATCAGAGGAGCTGTCTGTTTTGTTACTAAGCTTGGCAGGACAGTTTTGAATCCATATAGATGTGCCATCTCCTAGCACTATGTCATCAGTGGGGTATCGGAGTTTAAAGAGCAGTCTTGGATTTATGGGGCATTCACCGACGCTTATTTACAAAAAGAGACGATGCAAAAAAAATGTCCTGAAGCCTTTAAGGTGTTCGAGCAACCCTAAGTCTAGCAATGAAGATGGATTGTCATGAGCTGAATGGTTCTGTGGTATCAGGATTGTAATCTGAGTCCCAGGGTGGTGTGGCACCCTACAGAGTCGCAGCCAAATGAGCAGTGTAAAATGCAGAGTAATGAAATGAATTTTTCTGTTCACAAAAGTGAAGAATTGCCATTAGAGAGTGCAAATAGTAAGGTTTTAAGATCAGGATTTGAACCATGTGGGATACAGTAAAGAACATATAACCTTTCAAAAATATTTTATTTTTTCTCAGAATGTTTGGGTTGAATTCCTGTGCTATAAGTTGATCTGATTGAGACCAAATGTGCATTTCTTACTGCATCACTTAAGGAAAGCTACTACTCTTCTAGCCGCTGTTACCATGCAGAGTTCATATTTTCTGGAGCAGTATGCATTTTCTGTCTTGGCCTATATTGCTGAGAGGAGGTAGTCAGCAACAGTGACTGCGCGGCTTTCTCCCGGAGCGAACCATTCTTGCGAGGGACAGAGAAGGGAGGGGTGTGTGTGTGGGTGTGTGTGTGTGCGTGTGCGCAGCCGAGCATGGGATTCGTCTGTTATGAAACTTGCTTGCTACCCCTAGTTTCCACTTCTCCAACCTGGGTTCCTACACGAGGAGCCTCTTCCCCCATTCAGTTATCCTCCTCTTCCAGGCTCTATTCTTACAGGCTCCTCTCTCCTTCTCCTGATGTGGCTGCTGGAGAGGAGTGTGTAAACAATGCTCTCCCTCCCCTCTCCCTTGGCACGCGGTGGTCTGTCCCGCTCCCTCGGCGACATGCGTTGCCTTTTCTGCCTGCGCGCGAGGTGATTAAGGCAGCTCAGGCAAGAAGCTTGGAAAGGAGCCCCCCAATAAGCCTGCAGAATGGAGGAACCCTGGGCCCGAACTCATATGGCTGGACGGTTTAGTGCTGTTCTTGTTAGCTGAGATAGCGGAGTCTACCTCGCTGTTTTTCCCTCAGAGCTGCTCAGCTTCATAGGTCACGGCAACTGCCCAGTCTCAGGTGCGCAACTGCATGTTTGTGAGTGAAGGAGAAAGTTAGTCTCCGCCTACTTCACCCCCCCCTTCTTTCCTCTCCTTGTGGCGAGTTGTTTAGCTTTGGTGTCATGTGCACTTGCATGCATTCAAAACGAAGGGTTGAAGGCCTCCCATGGCTTTATAAGTTTGTTTCCCTGCTCAGGGGGGAGAGTGCAGGGAGTTTGCCCATGTTTTGCTGAGCGGGTTCACCAAGTTTAGGTGTCTGTTTATGAGTAAGTGCACTCCAGTTCGACCTGGAAGGCGGCTGGACAATGTTAAGAACTTAAAATGCAATTGTGTGCCATTGAAGATGAAACCAACAATCTTGGAGGAAGCATTTGTTTGGTTCCAATATGTACAGCTGTGTATTTTCTCTTGCTGATGCACTTAATTACATTTTTAATGCATACTTCTACTTGATCTCGTAGTTTTTTCTATACCTGGCAGGGTGCGTGTGATGAATTAAATTTTATGAATGAATTAGCCCCAACCTTCTAATCATTTACCTTTTAGAGACAGGTCCACTGCACATTTTATATTGGCATTCAGTAAAGCAGGGACTGGTTGGAAAGCTTTACTGTTGCCTTGATAATTTAGCTTGTTGTCTTTATCGTTTCTTGTAATTTATACATTTTGATTTATGAATGGGAAATAGCAGTCACTTACATGGTGATTTCATAAACAAAAGGGATGCTGAGATGGTTGCAGGAATTTGTGCATCTTGACTATGTAGGAAGACGTTAGGATGCTTTTCTCTTTTTTGAATTCATATGCTGTTATTAGTATTGTATGGCATTATAGTTGTGTGTGATTGTGTTTGTGTGTGTGTGTGTGTGTGTGTGTGTGTGTATAGCATATATGTGTGTGTATATATATATGTATGTACGTGTATATATATATATATGTGTATGTATGTATGTGTATATGTATGTGTGTGTATATATATATGTATGTATGTGTATATGTATGTGTATGTATGTATATATGTATGTGTGTATATATATATGTGTATATATATGGGGTGGTGGTGACCTAGTGGTAGGATACTTGCCTCTGGACCAAGAGGTTGTGGGTTCAAATCCTACCTCCAGCACCACCAGTGGGTTCCTGAGCAAGACCCTCAACCCCAAGTTGCTCCAGGGAGACTGTCCCCTGTACTTAGGGAATGGAAGTCGCT
>JBBJLS010000155.1:14826800-14847657 GCA_037577275.1 Bryconaethiops microstoma | reverse complement strand
TCTCTCTCTCTCTCTCTCTCTCTCTCTCTCTCTCTCTCTCTCTCTCTCTCTCTCTCTCTCTCTCTCTCTCACCCTGCAGACTCCCAGCCTATTTCACTGTCTTTTCCCTTCTCTCTTTCATTTGCTCTGTCTCTCTCTGCCACTCTATAACCCGCTTTCCAGCAAGCAGTTTAAGTCCGTGAGGAATGTGTGATGTGCATCTCTGGCCGAAAGCTTCGGCTCGCCCCTCATTAGTCCTGCTTTACGGCCTGGTTGGGGAAGTATGTTTTTGGCCTTGCTCTGCCTGCAGCCCACCCACTGTGTGTCCCCGAAAGCACCTACTGCCCCATTGCCTCGGTCATCTGCCTGCTCATCCCTCCTTAAACCCCTACCCCCGCTCATGGTCGAAGGCTGTGCTCTCGTCATGTGACAGAAGACACACATGTAGCAGCTGGGTTTCCCTGCTCTTGAGTGATCTATGATCCATGCCTCACAGTAACGGTGTCATTGTGAAGGGGCCTGTGGGTTGTGGTTCTTTTAGGCCTCGTCCACACGGATGTTCGAATCTTGGATAAATGAACGTGCTCTAAATGCCATACACGTTTTTGCTGTGTTTTGTAGTTGCGCCTGATTTATTCAGAGAGGCGTTACGTTGGCGTTCACCTGACATTGTTTAACGCTAGTTTCGTGTATTTGCCTGTGGGGCCTGTAATTATTCAGTCCAAAGTGTTTACATGTGGGTTGTCTTTGTGAATAGTTCTGCAATAAAAATCATGGATCCTTATTCTTTGTTAAAACTAAGCGTTGACATTCTTGTTTTATTAAAAATCCTCCTGATACGGCGTCATAGACAGGAAAGGAACAAACATCGCCACCAATACTGGGTTCACCCTCTCACTGCACAACGTCAGGTGATTAAAAAAATTTTTTTTTAAACATGCCAAGATTTAAACATTCATATGTCTAAGCTTTTTATTATTATTATTAGTAGTAGTAGTAGTAGTAGTATTAATAATAATAATAATGATACAATAATATATAATTATAACAGTAGTAACAATAATATATAATATATAATTTGTTATAATAAAAATGTAGTTAACTCTCTATATGTATTTTATAATAATTACATAATGCCTATTTTTATAGTGTAAACCCTAAATATGCCCCCAAATATGCTCCCAAAACACTTTAATTTCATTTTAAACTCCACTTTATACATTCTCCTTAAAGAAAATGTAAAGGTAAACCCATATCCGTGCTGTACAGTGTACACTGTCTTCCGCAGTGCTAGAATGTAAAATACCGATATTACTCCTGTATAGACTGCACTGTACCTGTTCATACCAAAGAAATCGCATATGTATGAATTAAATACAGTAATACATTTATATAATTTTACAGTAATAAAAATACAGGGCTTTACGAACATAATAATAATAATAATATTATTATTATTATTATTATTATTATCCCTGTATATACTGCACTGTAATTCATGCACATGCATTTTCTTTGGTATGCGCGGTCATTTTCTTTGGTATAAGCAGATAGAATAATAAATTTATATAATTTACAGTAATAAAAAACAGGGCTTTAAAAAGAACATGATAATAATAATAATTTTTTTTTATTATCGTTATAGTATTATTATAATAAAAACATATATGTTTAAATCTTCTCTTGTCTTCAAAAATCACAAAACACGTCCATTTGACCCGGTGTTGTGCAATAAGAGAATGAACCCAGTATCGGTGGCGAAGTTTGTTCCTTTCCTGTCTATGACGTCATATCAGGAGGATTTTTAATAAAACATGAATGTCAACGCTTAGTTTTAACAAAGTATAGTGATCCATGTTTTTAATGCAGAACTGTTCACAAAGACGACCCACATGAAAACACTTTGGACTGAATAATTATTGCCCCCACAAGTAAAAACACGAACCTACACATTGTGCTGCAGGCTGGCGTTAGTCAACGCCAATGTAACGCCTCACTGAAGTCAATCAAATGCAGCTTCAAAATGCAACAAAAACGTGTATGGCGTTCAGAGCACGTTCATTCATCCAAGATTCGAACGTCCGTGTGTCCATTGACCAAGAGCATAGGAAGTGTTGGACATTATTTAAAGTTGTGTGCGCATCTTGTTTCAGTAATTCATCTAGCAGCACCTGCGTTACAGCTCTGAATATTGAGTGGAGTTCAACAGACAACAATGCAATATTATTATTCTGGTTGGTTGCTTAAGTTCCATTTACAATCTGTTACTGTATAGTGTCTTACTGAAACAGTAAGGACTCAGGAAAGTCGTGGGTATAGGCCCTATTACACTGTTATGCAAGACAAATTACTGGCTGAATTCAGATATGCAGACTCGAAGGGTGCTTTCGTTCAGGCAGTTCAATCAATGTTGATGATCCTTATTTAAAGCTTTGGAAAGGTAACTGCCACAATACCTGTGTAAAATACCAATTAGTGGCCACTTTCATTACACCTTGTCAACATTGTTGGAAAATGGTGTTTGTTTTTTGATTTGACACTGCTTTGTTAAACTTCTCAGACCTACTTATTCTAAGACTCATTATTCAGTACCTACATGAACAACAAGTCAAAATGATTTATTAAATTCTAAGGTTAGTAATGAAATTAAACCACTCTTTCTGTGTCTGCCTGTCTTTCTCTTTCAGTGTGGAGAAACGTCGTCGGGAACTGGAGTGCCGCTACATCGACGAGCTGGCTGAATTGCTGTCGGCCAACATGGGCGACCTCGCCAGCTTGAGTGTGAAGCCGGACAAATGCCATATCCTCAAGAGCACGGTGGACCAGATCCAGCAGATCAAACGCCGCGAACAGGGTAAGCAGCTCACGCCAAATCCCTCTCCTGTCAGGTTGCGGCACAAGCCAGGCACTCCACTCTAGAAGCCAAAGCTGGCCCTGAGAGACCAGGTGAATGAACCCCTCATGTCCTTCAAAAGTGGCAATTAGGAGTGTGTTTGGATTGGCGTGCACAAGCCATGCATGATTGGAGGGCGTCTCAATAGCTTCTTGAAGGGCTCTTGAAGTTGAACCTCTCCTGGTTTTTATTTGTGGCTGTTGAAACTGATGAGAGTCAGAAGGCTGAGAAGTGAAAAAGTGTCCCCCTCCTTGCACGGAGGGTTGTCAGTCCTGGTTAACCATTTCAGAGCTATTCTTGCCACCCACTTAAGTACTTGTGTGAGTTGGGAATGTTTTTCTTCCTCTTTCACTGGATTGTACTTGTGAGTATTTCAGAAGTCTGTTTTAATGTGTAACTGGTCAGAGTGCTTGAGAAAAGCTGTAGAGTGATAGGCAGCACAATAACACCCCCTGTCTTAGGCTTTTGTCACTCTTCCGATTAAATACCCAGGGGTCCTGGTGTGTTCAGTGTTGATGCGGTTCATCAGACATGGTACAAAGCCATTTAACAATATTGATATTGAAACCTTGGTCAGTACTGATACTGTTTCTTTGTTTTTTTCCTTTTACCCCTTAAAATCCCAGCGTTATTACATTTTAAGTAACTACGTGGAAAACAGATCAGATTGGCTGAGTTACTCTTGGAAGAGGGCACTTTTGCGAGGTAAAAAAAAACCAGTATAAAATTGAATTTAGGTAATAGATATCTACATCTGCATCTTCAAAACTACATAACAAACCTAGGCAAAAACACAGAACACCATAACATCATAGATGTTCTTGATTTTACCTTTTTGTTTTTGATTTGTTTTGAAAATAGAATGGAAGCTAAACATGATATGAGGAGAAATCTGACTATTAGGGACACATTATAGTAGAGACTAAATGTGTATGTGTGCGCGCGTGTGTCCAAATGTGCTCACAAGGATAGTAACTTCTGACAATTTTGGCCTTGTTGGGGAAAGTGTAAATGTTTATTTTAAACAAAAATAAGAAAATTAGAGCCAATACATTACTTTTCCATTACTGAGGTTAATTTTACTGATACTGATTTTGTATGGGTTTTTTTCCTTTTACCCCTTGACATCCCCGTGTTATTACAAGAATTGTTATTTAGTAACTACGTGGAAAACAGTAAAGATTGCCTGAGTTATTTGTAGAAGAGGGCACTATGCAATATTTATCATTATTGAGATAATGTGATAAAATCAGGTTCATATTTTGGTAAAAAGTATACTAATACAGAGATATGGTTAAAAACGGTATAAAACTGAATTTAGTTAATAAATATATATGGTATTTTATGGATTGAAGTTTTATTTGTTGAATTTTATTTTGCTTTGAAACTACATAACAGAGAGAGAACACCATAACATCATAGAAAACACCAGAACATCATAGTCTTGTCCTGTCACCCTCACCTCCTACACTCCCTATCCCCTTCCAGTGCCAGTGTTCTTGAGTTCTTGATTTGTTTTTGATATCCATGAAATAAGGAAAAATCTGAGAATTAGGGACACATTATAGTAGAGACTAAATGTGTGTGTGTGCCCCCAAATGTGCTCACAAGGATAGTAAGATCTGACAATTTTGGCCTTGTTGGGAAAATGTAAATGTTTATTTTAAACAAAAGAAAATTAGAGCCAAAACTTTTGTTTTATTTTTATGTTTACTTTTATATAAATGTGGTTAATTTTAGGTTTAAGTCCAGGCATAACATCAGTTAGCTGCATTAATACATTACATTACATTACATTAAAATAATTTTCCAGATGCTTTTATCTGAAGCGACTAAGAATATGAGGACTCATTTAAGTTTTAGGACAGTGTGAGAACCAGAGAAGAGTATTAAGTCTTAAGTCTTTATGTAGGAGTAGTGCACTAGGAGAGAAATTCTCTGAACAAATGAGTCAAATGAATTTTTGAAGCTAGAGAGGCATTCTGCTGCTCTTTCGTCTTTGGAACGTTCTCACAAGGATAGTACAATAAACATCACAATACGGACTAAATGTCTTACTGATTGTATGTGCATATGTAAGGAACAATAGAGTCATGATGACCAAACCAATTTTTACTCAGTGTACATAATGAGCCATTAATAAAGTATGGTTCCATAGAAGTATTTAACCTCATGTTTTTCTAAATGTGGAAAACCTGTATCAGTACACTGTTTAGTATTGCCTGACAAGAATGTTTAGGTTTTAACTGGAGAAAAACAGAGACCTTGGAGCCTTTTTGAAGATAGATTAGTTACCTCTTTCAAAATAAAATTTTATTTATAATTGTGTGTGTCTTTTAAATATGTTGGGTAGGACGAGAACATGGGCACTATTTTTCCACAATTTTTTCACTGTTACTATAAACAAGCATTTTAATAATAATTATTTAATTTGAAAACATCTTTGTAGAACATCAATTGTTTTTTACAATATGTAACATATTACAATATATTTTTTGCTTCATCACCACCTACTGAGCACTTGTCTTAGGAGTATCTAAAAGTAGCTTCTTGTGCTCAAAGTGCTTAAACACTGTGCCTCATTAGCCAACAACATGACATGAAATGACTGATTGTGTAGTATTCAAGGCTAGATCTTTTTGTCTATTTGAAGTACCGAAACAAAACAAAAAATTCTCTTTGCCAGTTCACGTGTTGCCTAGTGTATCTACCACTAAAGAAATATTGAAATGTGAATTCTCTGGCGTTTGTGCGTAATTTACTTTTACAGAAAACGTAAGATTATACTAAGTGTTGGGATTTGCTTATAGTGCTGCACCCCATTAAAAATATCCAATCAACAAGCCCTTTTACCTTAATTGTCACAGCTAAAGAGAATATAAAACAGCAGTGGTGTGTCACATACTGTTACTAAATTCAGCATTTTTCAAAATTGATCTTAACAGGGGTTTTGTATTGGCTAGTGACCAGTAGAGTAAGTTGGACATATCGCTGACAGAATAACAGGCTCACAGTCTCCAGTAATATTCAGAGAAAGGCTTTGAGTTTATATCACTGCTGAAGGAGGCAACATCCAAAGTATGTTATGAGCTTCAGATGTTTACAATAAAGAGCAGCTATAAAATATGAACTAAACAAAAACTACTCAAACTGGTAAACAAAATTAACTTTTTTGCAGTAAACATTGCTGTGTAATGACATGCTTGGTTGGCCCATGCTCATGAGTTTGTGACTATGAATGTTGAATTAAATGTGTTTCAATTGTCTGCTGCAGCCATTGTTGAGCTTTTAACAAACACAATGTTCAGTACCAGTTCTTGTTAACAGTGAATGGTAATAGAAGCCATTTAGCTGGATTGATTTTACATATTGTAATAGCTGGCTCGACAGTGTAGTGGTAGTGGTAGCTTACAATCTTTTATAATGGTTGCAAGTATTCGAAGATTCAAAAACCATGATCTATCCCTAATTTTTACAGGGTATGGTTATTGCTATGGCATGAGCAAGGTGGATAATTAAAATTTTTGTTGAACGAAGGCTACTACGTACTACATTATGGAGCGATACGGATGGAGATGATGGATGCCTTCTTAGAAATTCGCCTAGATGTTTTTGGTATAATTATTAATTCATGAGGCTGATTAAATAATGCATTCTGCTCATTTCACAGTGGAATATGAATCTGCCAAGATAATAATGCATGGCCTGATGAATCACTAAATGAATAGATGCATAGAACATAATACATGTATTTTTGGTTGTTTATTTGTTTGTCTTTTTGTTTTTGCCTTATCTGTCTTCAGTTACTAGGCTGCATACTCTATCTTAGATTGTTATCTGTTATACTGACTGTAATACTGATTCTGTCATGCAGTTTATAATGCCAAGCAGGTTGATAACATTTGGCAATGCCTGTAAATAGTTATTGATATCATTTTAGTTTTAGTGATGTTTTAATATTAGGCTTTCATTACAAGATGAGAATATTTTTATGAAATGTTTTTCAACACACGCCACTGTTAAAGCGCAGTCTCGGTTAAAGCGCAGTCAAGTTAAAGCACAATCGAGTTCTGGTTGTACATGAAGGGAAAAAAAAGCTTATTATGCCACTGTAGAAGGACATTTTGGTAAAATCCACAAGGTTTCCATCATACAGTGGAGCTCTTTTTTCCATCCATTGTTAAGTCCGTTTACTAAAGAAACCCTGAGGTAAAATGGGGGGGGGGGGGGAAAGAAAGTTTCTTAACGTAACTGTCTTGAAGTGTTTCACTCTTTTGCAGCTTTACTATACTTCCACCCCACAAATTGCAAATTGTTTCACTGTTGAACTGTAATAACTGTGGGATCTAAGATGGAAATTGATTTTTAGCCCTGTGTAACCTCATGGCTGGATTTTGTACAAAGACATTGGCAAACTCCAGCCTCTTCTCTATTGTTAAAGATTTCACAAGCATAATCCACCGGGACCTTGGAGTGAACAGTTTTGGCTCTAGTTCTCTTCCTTATCAATAATTGCAGGTTTATTAATTCTTTTTGACATATAACTAAACTAACACAGTATTCAGACAGCATGCAAACCTTTGCCTCGGCCAGGGTCACCCAGTTTTAAACAGTATAAGTCTGTTTAAATTGACTGAGGAATGTGTCTACATTTCTGCATTTTAGGGACACTGTGGATTTTCAACAAAACTGTAAATGTTATTATTGGTGGGGTGTAGGTTTCTGTAGGTTTTTGCTTGAGTCCATTTCCTTTTTCCATGAGTTGATGCAGCATACAAGGCAGGTAGTGCTTGGAAGGACCTCAATATTGATACTCAGCAGTCCTTTAAAATGGCATGTCTTGGATAGTTACTGGATCCTCTGTCTATATCTGGCATGGCTGTAGTCATATCCTCCACTAATCAGTTAGGTGACTGATGGAGGCAAAGGAGCAAAGAGTAGGATGTAGATGGCAAGCGGTTCTGGCCTCTTTAATCTGATCGTTACATAGGAAGAGCTGGGCTAGAGCTCTACCTCCACTGAGCAACAATAAACACTACAGCACTCAAGAACTGGAATATACCAATATTGTTTTTGTTTGCTCCTAGCTGACTGAGGTCAGGTCGAGTCCTGGCTAAGTGCGTGGATGACTTGCTGACGAGTGTGTGACTTGACCTGGTGCAACAGAGTAAAATGTTCAGGGGTCATCTTGCTCACTCTGTTTTTCTGGTGTATCATTCAGGACTCTGGCCATCTTTTCTGTTTTCATTTCAAGCCCTCGCCCCGTGATGGTTGGAGGGGTAAGGAAGGGGGTGGGGGGCACAGGGGCGTGTGAGAGACCGACCAATGGCTGTGCTCCTCTGCCCCCTGACCTTGTGCAAGAGAGGGGCCTCTCGCTGGCCCTGCTTCCTTTCTCTCAAAGTGAGCGAGCAAGAGAGAAAGAGGGAAAGAGCAAGAGGGGGAGAGAGAAACAGGAACTTGCCACCCCTCCCCTCCTATCTAAAGCCCTGGGTGGTGTCAGCGTTGTTAGACAAGGGCAGATCCTGGCCTCTGCAGCCTTCCCTCAAACACACCAGATGTGGAGCAGCAACCTTTAGAAAGAGGAAACGAGTGGCCTCCATATAGCTGTGCTTTCCTCTAGATAATCGTGTAAAGCTTGTTGCTCTAAGCGGTGTCACTCTCATTAGACCATTACAGTTGTCTCCTACTGGGTAAATTTGACATACTTTACTAGAATACCTGTTTATTTTGGAGAATCTGCAATGGCATCACATCATACCCTGCTCTCTTCTTTTTGCCATGGTTAAAAAAGGCTGACCACTGCTGCTAGACATCAGTGGTGTGTGGAGTTTTTGAATGAAGTGGCTTGGTCACAAACATCATGGCCAGTCCAATAAAAGGATACGTAAGAGGCATTGCTCAATTTCAAGCTGCTGCTCTCTGTCCAGAGCACATTCTGCCTTTTTGCTTTGTGTTATTGAGATTAATTACCTTATTATCTGAACAGATTGTAGATATTGTCAGCACAAATGGTCAATATTCTGCATTTCTCTTGCATTTTTATTTCTTTCCCCTGAAGTTCACTTATAGCATTTGTATTGTTTTAAAAACAATGCGGTTTTACCAACTTCTCTTTATCCCCCAGTGTTAAACAGGCTATTACTTTGCCTTCCTGACTTTTACATGTAAACATATATATGTAAACATACTGTATATTTGTAGGTGGTATATCTGTATTTCTGTTTCATTTGAAAAGCAGTGTGGTCGGAAACACCCCATATAACCTAAGCTGGAGTGAGTGCGAATAATAGGTGGATATATGTAAATATGTTGTTTTTGAAATTACGACGTGGGAATCAAAATGGGTTGTTTTTGCAGCGTAACTTCTAAATACAGTTTGTAATTGTACCAATGTTTTTATTTTCTCTTAAATTCTTATTTAAAAAGTGGTCTTCTAATAGGGACCCTTAAAAAAATACTGGTTTTTGATGAATGGTAGGTTTAGATGTGGCTCCCAAGTGTCTTTATTTGTAACAGGGGTAAAGTGCAAAAGATCAGATTCTGCTCTGCTTAATTGCATGTGGTTTAGTATATCTATTAAAAAAAAAGACACTACTTTTGCATTGTGTGTCCAAAAAATGAAATAAATAACACTATACTTATTGTGATACGTGTAATTTGTGAAAAATGTCTAAGTATCATGCTGGTCTGTGAAGTAGAGCTAGGACACAAAAAAGGTGCTCATTAGTTTTTGTTTGCTTAGCACATGGCTGAGTGACCCAGTGACATTGCTTTCTTTGTTTATTCTACTTTCATATCATGCTCCAACTTGAGAGTACTGTGTGTAATTCATTTTGAAGGACTCACTTGCCACCTTTTTTTTTTTTTTTTTTTAAGGGCTTGGCCAGGAGCCAGTGTGTAGGTAATAAATACAGTGGTGTCACTGCGTTCTCTCCAACAGGAGAGAAACAGTGAAAGGCACAAGAAGTACAGGGACGAGTTAGGATGATATGCGCCACTTCTCAATGTTTCTTTATCTTCAGTCTGGTGTCTGTATGAAAGCAAGAGTGTATAAGAGTTTGTAAGTGTGAGGAAGAGAGGGTTAGAATGATGCTGCTGCTCGCTGTTTGCATCATGCTGCTTACATCATTTAGCTCAGGACCCCCTATGCAGGCAGGTAGCACTTGCTGTTGCGCTGCCACGATAACACTGCCGTCATGGCAACGACCTGTGTTTCGCTGGGGGCGGGGAGGGACTGTAGCGTAGCCTGCATCACCGCATTTTGATTGTGTGTGTGTGTGTGTGTGTGTGTGTGTGTGTGTGTGTGTGTGTGTGTGTGTGTGTGTGTGTGTGTGTGTGTGTTGTTTATCTATCTCTCTATTTACTTATTTATTTTTTTGGCAGTTCTCATCATTGATTTTCAAGCCAGGCTTCTTTCACCTTGATGTTTGTTTTTTTTTTTTTCCTTTTTTGAGCTTGGATTGAATTTTGTTGCTCTTTGTCTTTATAGTGAGGTGAGCTGATTTAATGTATATCACATTTCATGCTCCAGTGAAGATCACGGAAATATGATGGGCAGACATAAATCTTGTTCAGTATGCAACTCTGGGGGCTATTTCAACATTTTATTCTAAGTTCATATAGATTTACAGCTGAACATATCGTTTGGTATGTGGATAACCCTATAAGCTAGCCTGATGTCTGTTTGTCTTCATCAGGTTAGCTTAATAAGTGAAAGAGGGGCCACTCATTTTCTGCACCTATTTGTCATTCACCAGTTAAATCTAGGGCCAAACATAAAGGTGTATTTAGCTGTTTCTGTTTGTTTGAATGCCATTTACCATTTTAATATTTTGCCTACTTGTGGAGATGAAATAAAGATGGGGGTGTCTTTGTAGGTGGGGTGTGGCTGTAATCAGTCTGGGCATATTTGAAAGGAGGTAATGTTCTCTGGCTGACCCCTCTCTGCACTCTTTCATTTCTTTCGGCATGAGGTATTGAAACAGTATTGGAAGTGTAAATGTCTTCCATCTAGCTATACTGGTCATTTCATGGCTTGAGGCACCTATTTCCCCTTTTCAATTTGTGACACTGATGGTAATGTAGATCACTGTGAAAATGAACGCAGCACTGTGAAAAACAGTGTTATTAAATTCTGACTGTGCTTTGTTTTTTCATCTCTCTACTGTGTTTTGGTTTTAATTGTATCAACCAGTTTATTAAAGACAAATATCATCTGCTAACCCACCCCTGACCTCTCTTTACATTCTCCTGTTGCCAACACAACAAGTGAATCTGGAGGCTGACCCAGCACTGGGAGCTTCGGACAAATTCCGCAGTGATTGGAAAGCTACGTTGCTATTATGTATGTAAATACCGTACAGGGCTAAATTTAGATGCTCCTTCAAGGAGTCACCGCTCGAAGTAAAACCCAAAACAAACAGGCTCAAGTCTCTGTTCCCTCCAGCTGCCGGAGCCGGCCTGGTTCTCATGTGGTGGCTCCGGTGCCCCAAGCAGCTTTGATCTGGAAGATGAACGAGAAGGTTGAGCGGCTTGGCTGTGGAATAATCACAGACACATCATATAGGGCTTTGAGCTTTATGAAGACGGAAGCGTTGGCGTTATGGCTTTTGCCTTGCTTTGCATTCTTTTTCTTGAGAGCACCCAAGGGTCTTGCTGTGGTTGGCTTCAACTCAGATATCCCACTTCGCTAAAGGGGAAATAGGTGAAGTGTCTGCTGTGTTAGGAGCACAGCAGACACTTCACCTAATGCTGCACTTTCAGGAGAGGGATGTGTACAAGGTAATATGAGGATATGAGGTGATAGGTTTATTTAAGTATTGATATGCACTGATCCTCTATAGCATTAAAACCACCTGTGTAATATTGTGTAGGTCCTGTCAAAACTGCTCCTACCCTTCAAGACATGGACTCTACAAAACCTCTGATGGTGTGTTGTGGCACAAAGATGTTAGCAGCGTCCTGTAAGTTATGAAGTGGGATATACGTGGAACAGACTAGTTTGTCCTGCAGCACAGAAAGCAACACGCAAACACACAACTCTCCATATGATGTAAAAGAAAACATCATTCATCAGACCAGTCCACCTTCTCCCATTGTTCCAAGGGGCCAGTACTGATGCTCACATGCCCATTTGAGGGACTTGCACCAGTGGACAGGGGTCAGGATGAGCACTCTGACTGATCTACAGCTATGCAGCCCCATACACAGCAAGCTGCAATGCGTTGTGTTCTGATTCCTTTCTAGACGACTATACATCAGTGAACACTGGGCACCCATGACCGTGTCACCAGTTCACTGAAGATGCTGACTCTGCTGTCTTCACAGTTTGGCCCTTGTCAAAGTCATTCCGATCCTTACACTTTTCCATTTTTCCTGCTTCCAACACATCAATTGCAATAACTGACTGTTCATTTGGTGACTAATATATCCCAGCCCATCTTTAGAGACCTTGTGGAGTTTGTTTTGTTGGGTCAGAGCTGTTTTGGTAGTACAAGGGGGACCTGCGCTATATTACTCATGGGCCTATCTACATGTGTTGCTGTGTGTTTGTGTTTACAAAAATTTTGTGATCATTATTAGGATTGATTGTTCTCATTTTTCACTACTGATTGTTCTCATTTTTCACTATTAAAAAAAATAAACAGACACGCAATCTTAATACGTAGTATAAATATTGCATGGTGGAGCCACCATAATACTGTGGATTTTTTGGTTTATATTAATGTCCCCATGCCGATTCCTTATGACCTCATACTTTCTCGTTTTTCATTAATTTTCTTTTTTGTTTTATAACAATGCCATGACCCAAAACAGCTCTAATTATCAAATTATTGCAGCATTAAAGTTAATACAGATATCTATGAAATACTACAGAGGTCTTTGTAAGGCACAGGTCCACCAGGAGTCATCACCATGTGTCTGGAGGAATGCGTTCTTCCTTGTTCTGTCTCAACTTATGTTTTCCCTTAGATTTCTTGTCCTCTTCAAATCATGTATTTTGTTGATTTTTCTAAGTGAAAATAAGTAAACATTCTCTACAGAGAACACACTTTGAGAGAGAGCACATTCTGATGAACAGTGTTTACTAATCATATTCATCAGAATCATATCCTATTGAGAAGAACAAACAAAACAATGTGGCGTCTGCATCAAAATGTTCTCTATAGAGAATTTGGGCTTATTTTTTATGTAGATCATCAATAAAACATTTAATTATACTGTGGAGTATTATATTTGTTGTACAATATTGTATATTTTGGGCAGCTGGTGGCCTAGTGCTTAGGACGTTTGCCCTGCGATCAGGAAGTTGTGGGTTTGATTCCCAAGACTGCTAAGCACCTCTGAGGTACCCTGAGCAAGATACTGTCCCCCCACACTGCTCCCCGGGCGCGGTGTTCCTGGCTGCCCACTGCTTTTCTTGGTGAATGGGTTAAATGCAGAGGAAGAATTTTGTGCTGTTCACACTGTGTGCTGTGCTGTGTTCACGTATGACAGAATAGTCACTTTCACTTGTTGCATATTTGCATATGTTTATCAGTCAGTTTTTCAATATCACACAATTCCTTCTGGTTTACATATCATTGGACAAATTTCATTTTTTAACGATCCCAAGTATTCTTCAAAATTGTGCCAAAATTATATCCAGATAAAAGAAAAGCAAAAAGTTTGAGAATTATGTATTAGCCTCCCAAAGTCTCCAGATCTTTGAGGTGTCATGGGCCTCCAGCAAATGAGACAGAAATATTTTCCAGATTGAAAAGGTGACGGGAGGGTCTGGACACAAATTTATGGAACGGATTCTGCAAATCTGTGCTTCATCAAGGGTTGCAAGGGGTGGTTACTTTGATGAAACTGACTGATAAGCTTTTGCATTCATTTATTTTCAGTTACAGTGGATATCGTTACACTGCACTTCAAAACCAGTCAGTTAGATTTATCTTAAGTGTTTATAAAGTTTTCTTGTAATAAAATAAATAAATAAATAAATAAAATAGTAATAAAATGTTTGTGTTTAATGTATAGTATAGACAATTTTAATATATAATTTATTATATAATAAACAGTTTTTGAAAGTGTCAACACTCATGTGATCTGTGATTCTGAGCATTATTTTCCTTGAACTATTCCTTTAATGGGCCTGACCTGTTTGTGTCCACAGAGAAAGCAGCTCTGATGTCTCCGGATGACGAGGTACAGAAGAGTGACGTGTCATCCAGCAGTCAGGGCATGGGGGAGAAGGAGGCTTTGGGACCTCTCCTCCTGGAGGTATGTGGGGTTTTTTGTTGTGCTTATTGTTCTTTTGCCAGTGGTACTGAATTGTTAAGGTTGTAGTGCAGTGTTGCAAATACTAATTTCTGAATTATATAGACACATTTTCATCTAGTAAAACTTCTTTTTGCAGGCAATGCTTTATGAAATATCGTATTCTGAGCAGAAGGGACATTCAAGGGACAGTTCGGCTAACACCACCAACAATGATTGGAAGCAAATGGCTAAAAAGTAGCGTTATAAGAAGCATCATGGCACCTTTGAGCATGTTCACATCTTGACAATCTTTCCTTTAACCTGTTTTAGGAGATGGAAAGGATGTTAGATCCTTCTCCCTTTCAATGCAAAGTTTTCTTCTTCAAATTTATATTGGAGTAGGAATGAAAATCCCTCATGATCCCAAGTGGGGCATTTGTTGACAGCATCACTTTTGAGTCTACCTTTATGTCACATCCAGAACTGGCCAGGCTCCCATGGAGAAGAATGTGCTACTGGCCCTTTGTGTGCCATTCTTCCTCTGGAGGAATACGTTTCACTCCTTTTTTGTGCCCCCCACCCTTTGTTTTCCCTGCAGGCCCTGGATGGCTTCTTCTTTGTGGTGAACCGTGAGGGCCGGATTGTATTTGTGTCAGAGAACGTCACTAACTACTTGGGCTACAGCCAAGAGGAGCTGATGACCTCCAGCGTCTACAGTATCCTGCACGTGGGTGACCACAACGAGTTTGTACGCAACCTGTTGCCCAAAAGCCTCGGTGAGTGTCTTTTTAGTTTGTCCTGTTGACAGGGAGTGGAAATGGAGCCGGTCCAGGCTGCCCGGAGCTTAATGTCAACACTGGCTGATATTATTAATGCCAGAATGCAGGTCAGAGGGCAGCATGTTCTGGCTCCCAGTGCTGTGATTGAAAACACTCACACATCCACACATAGATACCTTCTTCCTTAATATCTCTGTCTTTTTCCCTTGCCTTTCAAACACATAGGTGTACTGCATGCTGAATGTTTGTGTGCCTTATTTTTTCATTGTATGATTTTAACTTTTCAATTTAAGTAAAGCAAATGAAGGTTTTGTTAATGGTAGACGGTAATTTACTAATAGTCCGTATATTTTACCACAATTGGCTTTGCGTTCAATGTTTCTTCCTTCTGGCTTTTGTCTAAATAATGTTTTGACAGCATTCTTTTACAAGATATTGTTAAAAGCGTATAAAGTCAGTGTTTTAGGCCAAAAAAGGTTTAATCAATGTAGACATCACAGCATGATTTGCTTGGCCTTATTCCAACATTATTAATTTTTTTCAATTGCTGATTCATTTATACTATGAATGTTGTTTGTGTGCCTATGTACAGTGAACGGGGTGCCCTGGCCACAAGAGCAGAACCGGCGGAACAGCCACACGTTTAACTGCAGGCTACTGAAGAGGCCTCCAGACGAAGTGGACTCTGAAAACCAGGAAGCCCGGCAGCAATATGAGGCCATGCAGTGTTTCACCGTCTCACAGCCAAGAGCCGTACAGGAGGAGGGCGAGGGTGAGACAGACAGAGAAACACACACACACACACAGTCTGATGTAAATATGATACCATTTCAGATAAATCACTTCTAAGTCTTAGAGCAGGTCCTGTTTTTTGTTTTTTTTTTCTCATGGGTTACGGAACAATATAATCATAAACCAATTATTAATTGTAATAATTTTGTGTAATATAATCTTACTTGCTCAAATTTTACCCATTTCTACCCACTCATTCCGATTTAAAATTTCCACTGTAATGAGTGTAGAAACTCTTATTTAATGTCCAATGACGGCAACAGTGGATGCATGTTTTGACTAACAAGTGTATACATTGATGAGCCACAACATTAAAACATGAAGTATATAACCTTGACAATGTCATTCCCATACTCACCCCTGTCAATCACCACGCACGTTTTTAAAATGGGCATATGAGTACCAGACCTGGATGAAAGAGCAGTGAATGAAGATAGGCTGATCTGATGAATCATGTTTTCTTTTATATCCTATGGACGACCAGGTGTGTATGTGTCGCGTCCATGAAGAAGAGATAGCAGCAGAATTCACTGTGGGAAGAAAGCAGGTCGGTGGAGGCAGTACGATGCTCTGGGTGATGTTCTGTTGGAGACCTTACGTCTTGCCATTCATGTAGATGTTACTTTGACACGTACCACCTGCCTAAACGCTGTTGCAGATAAAATCCACCCCTTCATGACCGCAGTCCTGAATGTCAGTGGCCTCGTTCAGCAGGATAATGTGCCTGCCATACTGCAAACGTTGTTCAGGAATGGATAAAGAAACATTCCAAAAACTTGATCTGCAATTTCCCCACATCTCAAACTGATCAAGCATCTGTGGGACATGCTGAGACGTCCCACAGCACACATTCAGAGGTCCTGTGATGTCCATGATTTGACTGGTCAGAGCTGCTGGTGGCACTAAGAAGAGTGGACCTACGCAATATCAGTTTTAATGCTATGGCTGATTGCTGTATATCATAAATGGCATATATGTAGTCAGTAGTTCTGTCTCCGGTGATGTGTATTCTCTTTCACGCTTTCAGCTTATGGATTCTTGTTACAGTGGAGGCATTATAAGCCTTCCACTTTGTTGTTTCTTTTCATGGTTTGCTGCTCAGTGATTTATCCATCTATCTTCTCTGAGCACTCTTCAGAATAGTCTGGTTAAGGTGCTGAAGATATTTATTTTAAAGGCATTTTAAAAATATGTATTTGAACTAGAGGCCTACGACTGTGGATTCTGCCATAGCAGCATTCAGCACTTGAGCAGCTGGGCTTCAGCCTGACTACAGGTGGTTCAAGGTATCAAACTAGGATAATGTGTTAATGGTTTAGTAAAAATGTGGGGCATTAAAATTTAAATGTCAGCACATAGTTATCTTGTCACCTTTGTTAGCTGTATTCGTAGTACGCCATTACACAAAGAAACGTCTCTAAGCAGTGCTGAGAAACATAGAATCTGGACACTGCTCATATACATACCTACATACCACCCACATCGACCTGCACGTTACCTCTTCCTCACATTTGCACATAGAACCCTGAGTTTGTGCCAGCCCGAAAGCTCTCAGCGCGTTTGGATGTGCCATGTTGTGAAATCGCGGGAATCAGCAGCCGTGAAATTGTGATTTGTCCTTTTATCATAGGTGTCTCTGCGCATTTACAGTTCGTGTTTGAGTGCATGTGGCAGCATATGTTCCTGGCTTCTATAAACGGCGGCGTCTGTGATACACAACAGTCTCATGCCATGACGCGATACCTTTATTTTTGGAGTAGCACTGCTGTCATCAGAAGAATACATTTGTTCATTTTTGTTCATCTTATATTTTTAGTTGTTTTATGTTGTAAGGCCATTACAACACCTCGTACAACACAGTCATACGGTCAATTACAATGTACATGGATGCACACTTGCATTTTTGAATCCAAAATAGGTCATTTGCAGGCACACAGGGCGGACTTTTCTGTTTATCTCTAGAATCATGTACGAAATGCACTTCTTTCTTCACTTAAAGTTTCACAGGTACAAAACATACAGCTTCTTCTGCTGTACTCTAGACATTGCTATATTTGGGTGATGTTTTGGCTCCTGTTCGCATGTATGTCCTGCCTTTTTTTCGGGTGTTGTACTGGATCCTGTAAATTCCTGTGTCAGCTTTAATTTGATTGCGTTCACATTTAACCCTTTCCTGTTTCATTGTTGTTAAAGACCCAAGTAAAAGCACATGTGTGAAAGGGGCTTCAGACTGAAAATATTGTCCAACAGAGAACAGGCACCAACAGTGAATGTGCATTTAGTGTTTGTATGTTTGTCTTGGAAACCACCCTGCACAAGTTGCTTTTAGCAACACACCTTATTTATTTGTGACATGAATCACTGCAGTGCCACAATTTTAACCTTTTTCCTCTGTCTCTCCCCCACCCCTCTCTCTTGCTGTCTGTTTCTCCTCTCTCCTGCTCTCTTTCTCCCACTCTTTCTCCTTCTCTCTTTCACCCACTCTTTCTCCCTCTCTTTCCCTCATTCCTCTTTCTCCCTCTCTTTCTCTCTCTCCCTCTCTCGCTCTCTTTCTCTCCCTCTCTCTTGCTCTCTCTCATTGTCTGTCTCTCTCTCATTGTCTCTGTTTCTTTCATTATCTCTCTCACTCACACGTTCTCTCTGTATGTATCTCCTCTCTTTCTTATGCTCTGTGTGAACAGACTTGCAGAGCTGTCTGATCTGCATAGCGTGCCGCACACCCCGTCCGCTGCAGATTCCCGCAGAGTCCTTCATCACCAAGCAGGACCCCACAGGTAGCCCCTGTTTTACATGCCTCACTCAGAGCCCAATACAACTTGCTGATCTAACCAAGTACAAGATGAATGCTAGCTGATCTCAGCTCTGTCCACACTAACCCTAGCCCCCTGTAAAATGCAGAAAAAACGGCTGCATTGGTCTGACACCTGCATGTTGGTTCTATGGACTATTGCTAACAACCTGAAACCTAAAGGATTAGGCCTTTTGAGCTGCATGGGACATGTAAGGTGAAACAAGTGACCTGATGTGAATTCTTCAGTAAATGTACGTCACCAAGTGCACTTTTGAATGATGCTTGAAATTTAGTCTTATGTTTCCTCTCAGCAGGTAAAAGGCAGGGGGATGTGGAACCTGTTTTTCATCCAGAAATTGTGTGATTCTTTTTCAGTAGTGATACTGAAACTTTTAATATCACCATGGTGATGTTTTTTCTTTAAAAAATGACTAAAGTCACGGCCAAATGAAATGTCTCCTCCTTTTTTTGCGGGAGTTAAAATCAGATGATTATGGGCAGTCAAGATGTTATATGATTTTGGAGGGAATTTATAGTGAGGTGAAAAGCAAATGTTGTGCTGATTTGCTTTTTAAGAATAGTGATCTTCAAACCAGTCCTCAGGGTACCCAGACAGTCCACGGTTTGCTCCAAGCTAAATGCTAGTGCATACGAAAGAAGCAAAAATGTAGACCGTCTACGGCAGAGGTCCCCAACCATAGGGCTGCAGACTGGTATCGGTCCATGAGTCATTTGCTACCAGGCCACACAGAAAGACAGAATAAAAAATATTTTATTGATTATATTTTATTGAGTCTGAAAGAGCTTTTATTTTGAAAAAACCCTCATCTCGGTCACATGATAGAGAGAATCAGAAATTTAGCCCACAAGCTAGCAAAAATGAGTAAAAAAACAAAAATATTGTTTCACATTAAACTGGTGCGTGGCGCACAAAAGGTTGGGAACCGCTGGTCTAGGGGACCCTGTAGATTGTTTTGAAGACCACTTACCTAGATTAATTGGACAAAAACCAAAATTAATCACTACCATAAACAGCTCCTGTTTTTGTGTTCCTGTGTTCTTTCTCATGCAAGCCTATTTTAACTGCATTTTATGTGACCACTTTTTACATATTTTTAATTCAAGCATTTGGTTTAACATGAGGATCATCTACATTAATTTCACTTACATTGCAAATGTTTGCAAACTAGACTATTTAAAAGGAAAAGGAAAAGCTAAAAGCTGTATTGTGATTGTGGTATTTAAGGATATGTAACAGAATTGTATCACATTTGTTGTTTTTATTCTTATGTCTGTACCAGTTTTTGTGACTATATCAGTCCCATGCAGATTGGTCATCTCTGTTTTTCACAGATGATCACAAAGTCCAACACTTTCATGACCGTCAGATAAAGTGTTTGCTCCAAATGTTTACGTAATTGCTTTTCTTACAGCATTTCAAACACATTTCTTTTCCTCAAATATCCACACACATAATATCGTCTGTGTATGCATCTGTTTGCGTGTGTATAACCTGCAGGGAAGATCATCTCCATCGAGACGAGTGCTCTGAGAGCCACTGGCCGGCCAGGCTGGGAGGACCTGGTCAGGAAGTGCATTTACGCCTTCTTCCAGCCTCAGGGCAAAGAACCCTCCCACGCCAAGAAGCTGCTACAAGAGGGTATGTACAACACCCCTTCTTGCTCCATCGAACATGGTATCCGATGTCAGTTTAGTTTTCCCAAGAGACCTTCTCTTTGAGCAAATGTGCCTGTAGATAAGACTTTTGCTGTTGGTTCTTGATGTCAGCTGCTGCTGCCCTCTGTAGGTTTCATGTTATTGCCATGATTAGCTAAATATGAACCAGAGTAAATAATGTGTGTGTACATTTGTGTATAAACAGTGATGACCCACGGCACGGCCATCAGTCCTCTGTACCGTTTCACACTCAGTGACGGGACGCCCCTCAGTGCGCAGACGCGCTGCAAATTCTGCTGCCCCCCCAACCCCGATGTACAGCCCTTCATCATGGGCATCCACACTATCGACAGGTATTCCTGCTTTCCTCACAACACCTTTTTTATAAGCATGCCTAAGGAAAAAGCTTGTATTTTCCAATGAGGTCAAGTCAAATAAGGACTAGGTGCGAACTAACATTCACAAAACTCTGTCCTTATTGCACAGGCTGGTACTTAAATAATTATGTAATTAAATTAATTATATAATAATTATATAGAGTTAGATCTTTTGTAAATAAAGCATTAATAATCGCTTACTAATGACTAGTTTACCTAAAAAATGTTCCACAGTGTAGAACCCTAAATCAGAAAAAGTTGGGACAGGGTGGAAAATGTGAATAAAAAAATAAAGCAGTAAATCACAAATGTCCCTTAACTT
>JBBJLS010000155.1:14790207-14818561 GCA_037577275.1 Bryconaethiops microstoma | reverse complement strand
TGAATGCGTGAGTGTGTGTTTTTCTGTCTGTGCGTGAGGGTGTGTGTGTCTGTGCGTGAGTGTGTTTGTGTGTGTGTGCGTGAGTATGTTTGTGTGTGTGTATGTGTGTGTGTGTGTATGTATGTATGTATGTATATATATATATACGTATACATATATATATATATATATATATATATATATATATATACGTATACATATATATATAAATATAAAATTCATGAGATCGTGTTCTAGAAATTTGCCAAGTCTGTAAAAGGACCTGCTGCTTCTCACCGGCTAACGTCCTATCAGGCCATCCTCGCAGTGCTTCTTGGAGAACAGAGTGCAGCAGCTGAGCTCAGATTGGACAGATTGGAAACTGGGACAGGTGGTTGCTGTGGTGTTTCCTTGGCAACGCTCTGGCCTTGGCCAATAGGACAACTCTTGGGAATGTTTTAGGTTTCCTCTGCATGGGAAAGCTCAGTTTCAGCTGGATCTGTGACTGACAGGCTCTCCTCAGCAGTGCCTGATGATGGGAGGAGTTTCCCAGCTCTTTTAATTTGTATGTCATTCTTTCTCTTTCTCTCTTTCTTTCTCTCCTCTGATTCTTTTCTTTTTTTTATTGTCTGTTGTCATCAGGACAAGCATTGCTCAGTTGGGAAGACTGCGCTGCAGGCTTTCTTGGGAGACCTAATTTTGAAACAGCAGGCATTTTTAAAAAATGTCCTACACATTTTACCCCTCCCCCAGCAGCTGTGAATACGAGCCACTTAGGGTCGCGTCAGCCTATCAGTGTTGTTTGCCATGTGTATTGTGCAGGTTGGTATTATTGTACAGCACAAAAACGGACAAAGTTGGGATGAGCTCACACTTTCTATTTTCCTTTAAAAAAAAAAAAAAAAAAGAAAGAAATGAAATATGTTGAAATTACTCTATGAGAAACTGTCATTTTGAATGCATCAACATCATGGGTTTCAAACTGGTTCTCTTCTTTTATAGCTTTGAGAATATGTAATGATGTTTTTCTTATTTTGAAGAATAATGTTTGAAATCAAGAAATCGTGTGTACTAAGTAACATTGCTGAATTACCTAGGGAGGTGTCAAGCTCTCCTTTTGTCCTGACAAGGACAGCTTGTGCAAATTTATTTGTCCTTCTCTTCTGATTGATATTGGTATGCTTTTTTTTGTTTTTGTTTTTTTGTTTTTTGTTTTGTTTTGGCGGGGCAACACAGTACATGTTACAGTCCCCTAAATTTTATTGTACAGTGCATAACATGAAGCTTAGATGAACTGATTTTGATAATTCAGTGGAGATATTTTTATTTTTTATTATTTTTTTCTTTCTTCAAAGACAGTCTAGAAATCCCAAGTCGCTCTCCTCCTCTGGAAGGGTGTCATCTTTTTCTCGCACCGTCGGCTGCGTCCTTCAGCTCTTTGACTGCTCACGTGACTACTGTTGCCCAGTCAGACACTGTTCATTAGCATTGCCCTCTTCCTCATCTGCTTCCCTTCCCGCCCCTCTTTAGACTATTTACAGCGAAGCTCGTTGGCAGCATTCTCTTGGGAACGTGATGACCTGCAATAATGTTACACAGTGGAGTCAAGGCAAAGTTAAGAGTCTGTCAGCAGTCATGGCACTGGTGGCAGTCATATTAATTAGCCAGTGACAAAAGTGTTTAGCAGACGTTTAATGGTCCAAATCTGTCTCACCGTGTACATGTATTCAAGAATATCTCTCAAAATTCGTACGCGTTGACCTGAACACAGTGGGGGGAAAAACTGCTGGGCACTGCAGATCGTCGGAAACCGTTGCATGTGTGACCATCTCCCCTTCAATTTTTCATGCTGCGCAAGACATTGTTCTATGATTTTTGTGAATCACTTTGTGTAGTTTCAGTGGTGTCTTTGTGGGTGTGCCGTGTATACAAAGAATGGCTCTTTTAGCTCAATGCCACACCGAGTTGAAATTTACTTTCTCAACATCAGTTGTGAGGCATCAAGCTAGTAGTGGGTCTGTGCTGGTGGACATTGAAGACATCGAGAGCCACTTTTTGATATAAATGTACATACACTTTACAAAAGGCAAAATGGGTTTACATGAGATTACAGTGATTACGTGTAGGTCCTAAGCAAAAAGAAAAAATTGGCAAGCCTTTATAAAAGAAAAACACATTGATAATGACCCGTTCTGTCGTGGCTATCGAGCAATTGTTTCTACTGTGTGCTTTACAAACGGGTGTTCTTTTATGACAAAGTCTGTAGGTGATGGGATTACCTACAGCAGTTATTCGGATACATTCGTGTTTTTTTTTTATTTTGTTTCTTTAAAACCCCCTCAGTGAACTCCACACCATTTCTGATGCATATTTATGCCAAATATATCGCACTATTAAACAGTGCCTATTAACAATGGGTTTCTCTTTTAAATGGCTGTCAGACAGTTCCACACCGAGGTACAATGGTCGTAATTTTTTGAAGCCTGGTTCAGCAAGTTATCGTGTATATAAAAGACAAATGTGAATATGTATCTGTTCAGAATCAACAATATGTAGTGCTCCAAGTTTGTGGTAATAACTACTTGCTTCCATTTTTTTTTTCCCTTTCTTTTTTTTTGGGGATGTGTATGGCTGTGTGGAAGTGTGTATGTGTGTGATTAATACTGTATATCTGGTGTTTTAAAATGGAAACATGTCCTGATTTTGATTTTCTTTCTTTCCTTTTTTTTTTTTTATACCTGCAACTTTCCTGTGGGTGTTCAGATTGCTCTTTATGTGAGAGAATGGTTTAGCGACTGCTGAATGTGACTTTACTGAGAGAGAAGCAGCGTGGACTGGCTTTTGTACGGGTTAATTTAAAAAAAAAAAGGCCATATTATTTAATTTCTCTGTTGTCAAAAGTTTAAACAGCTCTGATGAAGTGGAACCTTGGTTTGAGGGGAACAGCGCTCGGGTATTTCGGTCCGAATTTGCCACGTGCTTTTCTTTTCTTTTTTTTCCTTCAAGAAATAATGACCAAAGCTTCAAGGTATTAACAAAAAAGAAATCATATCATATGCAAGGCTCATGCAATTGGATAGAATTAATGTAGCATTGTTTTTCCCCCCTGAATAGATGTCCCATATTTTAGCATAGATTATTGAGAACACTACCATTCTGTAACACAAATTATGCTGTTACACATTTCCCTCTCCTTTTTTATTTATTTAGTTTTTCGTTTTTTGGACTTGTTTCCCTTGTGAGATTTAAGTGGCTTAGAACTTCAGTATTTACAGGGTTTTTTTCTTTTTAACCCTCTTGCTACTCACATAAAAATGTCTTTACAGGCAGGAAGTGTTGTCACTGTTTTCAGGAAGAGAAATGTACTACAGCTAGCTATGCACCTTAAACAAGAACCATTTCTTCTTTCTGTTTTAAAGGTTAAAACTGACAACACGCACTCGGATTTGATCTTTACTTTCCAACTGCTAGTCTATGTATGCATACATGTGATGTATAATATATAGTTTTTCTTTCAACTCAAGGAATAAGACCTGATCTGTAGTTTTGAGCTACCAGAGCTAAAAAAACAAAACAAAAAAAAACAAAAAAAAAAACAAAACAAAAACATGACACTGATGCAAGTATTCGTAGGTATTAGACTTTATTTAGCTGAATTCTTTATACCAAATTTGAGGTGCCTCTTGTATATATTTTCCGCATAGAGGACTGCTCCTCCTGTTTGATGGAATTTTTCTTGTTAACTGAAGATTTTCTTATCAACCTTTGTAAGACGTTTGCTGTATTTTACATGAATTTTTTACTCAAAAAAAAAAAAAATCCAGGAATTTGCAAGGAATACAATCTAGTTTTGCACTTTATATTTCAATTAAAGGAAAGAGGCCATTGCAAAAACTACAAAAAAAAAAAAGAATTGTAACAGAAATCAGAAACCTTTACGACATTAGATGACTACAAAGTATCCCCTGAATGTATAATAGTCAGATGTCCTTTTGTTTTCTGATGAAAATAGAGAAAGAAAAACGTCAAACTTTTCTCAGGTTCTTCAGGAAGAACTTAGCAGCAGTAGCCCCTCATCGCATTGAAAGAGCAGGGTAGCCTAGTTTTTTTTAAAGTTTTTTTATTATTTTATTTTTTATGCGATGTTCCAGTGGCTGCGTGTCTTTCTCGTACCGCTGCGGCGTCTTGATTTTTAAAACTATGCCTATCTTCTTCAGGTGCTCCACTGCTCCCCCCCGTTCCCTGTTAGCCGGCGCACTCACATGTCATACCTCTTCTAGTTTTCACCTTCTGAAGACATTCCTCATCTTTCTCTGATTGTCGGTGGTTCGTCTTGCATGTCTAGGTGACGAGATTGCGACCCAGGCCCCTCCCATACAGTGCCAAGCTCTACTGACCATTTATGCAAATTTCCTGTACAATCTGCGGTTCCTCTGCCACTTGGTATCCTGTCATCGCCGCACTGGCGTAGGGATGAGCCTTCTAGCGAAGCAACCGCACGCTTTTCTCCGCATTCAGGTCACACCACTCTCTACTGTATCACTATCAATAGGCGCTACTGTTTGCCTGAGATATTTTTTGAGTATTGTAAGTGCTGCCTTATTGTTAACATGGATGTTGGTTGCGCTGGCAAAGGCATCGTCTGGAGTTTTGCGACTCCGCTGAAACAGCACTGGTCACTCAAAGCAAGGTTCCACTTTTCACCTGTAAAATTAATATAAATAAATATAAATATATATGAATATATACATTTTACTCATTTTGTCCAGTTTTGTATAATACTTGTGAAACTTTTTTTTCCCTCAAGAGGCATCATTGCAGCTGTGTTGGGACATTATGAATGAAGATGTATCTGGGAGACTTCTGCATGTTATCGTCATGTTTTTAAATCTATGTTTGGTTAGTTTCTTCGTTTTTCTTTTTCTCTCTTTTTTTTTTCCTCATTCTCTCTGTGTCCAGGCGTGTCTGGAGAAAAAAAAATCCTACCTTTCTTAGGACGTTGTAGACAATCAGTCACATGCTGGGTCCAGCACCTGCAGGGTTGTCCTGTGGGCTGCAAAACTGTGTTTCGCATCTACTGAATCAGTCTTATTTCTCTTGTCCATTTCATGGAAATATGTGGCTGCTCAATCTGAAATAGTTCAAGTTTACACACGTATGCATACAAACGTGTACACACACATTCTCGAATACACACACCAACATCCACACCTCGTGCATATGGCCCCTCTGTTGCTTGTCCAAGGTGAAGATGCAGACCTTGAAGGAAGTGATGCTTTGACTAACAAATCTCTATAACATCCATGAATGTGAGAATGCAACACATTGCAATAAAAGCACCATGTAAAAAGGCATTTCTAAAGCTCAATCTGTCCTCACTTTAGTTTTTCAGCTTTGATGTCAACCGCTCTACCTCAAGAGTGCTGCCCCTTCCCTCTTTGGTAGTCCTTAAATGTAAATTGGGATTCTGAGGGGAAAAATTCCTAGAAAGTAACATTAATGATGAGGTGCTGTAGCTCATACTGAGTCATACTGTTTTCATTGGACACCATGAAAAACATTCATTCGTTTCCTAAAGCAGTTGAATTTGCCTCTGGATGTGAAAAGGGAAAAATTGCATGGGAAATTTTAAGGGTTTTTTTTCCATTAAAAATACCATACACTCCCATTTAGTCCATAATTGGAAACTAGAATTAATTAGAAAATAGAATTAAAAACAGCTCATTATGTACAGTTTTTGTGACGGCACAAATCCAGCACATTTACAGATGTCCGCATATTCAGTGTAGAGCTGGTTAGCTCAGCCACTAACACGGACATTATAAGGAGTGTTTCAGCTCAGCCTGGTTTTTCAGTGAGGCACAATATGCTGCATCTAATGGAGGTTTAAAGAATAGTGTAGTCCAGGGCCACATCTTAATAGTTACATGAAGCTTCCCTTCCTGTGAATTTTCCTTAATTTCGCCTGATCTGTAGCACGTGGTCTCGCAGATACAAGTGGATATACTTGAATATCAGATCAGACAAGGAAAGTAGATAGTAAAATTTTATTCAACAATTTGGGCACAGCCCAGGACTAGTCTTAAACATTATCTGGGAAACTGACCAAGTGTCATACATCACATGTTGGTTAAAAAAAAAAAAAAAAAGATTCAAGCTCATTCTATTGAAATATAAAACAACTGGCTAGAGGAATAATAATGTTGATTACTGCACCAAACCATGTATCCATTTTTGTTTTTAATTTTTACATAATTTATTACCAGCTGCCGTTTACAATTTGTCCACATTTCAACAGACCAACAAAAACTGTCCTAAATTACTTTAAATTACATTAACTTATTATTTAGAATTTTAGAGATATGGGGTTTTGCCCCAACAGTGACACTCTAATAGATTATACAGCTCTTACACAGAAGACTGTATTCACAAAACAGGCATGAAAACGTTGGCTGTTGAGTTTAACTGACTTCAGTTTAATCAACCATTAACAGATACAAGCTTAGTTTTTCTTTTATGCTTCTTGCTGCTCGGTTCAACAAAGTCACTTCTTGTGGCCTACAGGTCTTAAAGTGTATTTAATGTACCATTGACTAATACAGGAATTTCAGATATGTCCACCAGATCGTGATGGATGAGACGACCTTCTGTGGGGCTGACAGCAACACCGAGTGGATGTAGGTGGATGGTGTATGAATTGCTATCCACCAAAAGCTCTTTGAGACAATCGATTACTGAGCCTGTTTCATACACAGCAGAGTGGAACACGATGCTGAAAGGTAACATGCTTGTGAGGCAGCTGCGCTATTTGAATAGCTTAAGATTCTTGAGAAAAGGCTGCACAGTCTTCTTTGGGTAAGGTTTCAAGGCTAGGCAAGTGGCAATGTTCTCAGGCTGTTCTATCCACAGTTTGTGGGCGATGCCCTTTTCACTGAGTGCTGCTGATAAACTCGAGAGACATGCCTCATCTGGTGCCTATGAATAAAACACAAAGCGTTCAAGAATATTACATACAATTCAGTGGCTTCGGAAGCTACTAATCAGATATGAGATCCAGTAATTACAGTCAGGCTTGACAGATATTAGCATACACATGAATGGTGACTTTGGGAGGTCCATGTACCTTCCAGGTCCACTATCGGTATTTCATTCATTACACAGGTCAACAAAAAAACTTTTTTTTTTTTATAATCAGAAACCACTTCACACTTTTCTAAACCAGTTTTTCATGCTGATTTCAGATCTGCTTTGTTTTTTTCAGTCACATCAACGTTTTGAATTATGAATACATTTTAGTTTGCAATAGACTTGCATGTGTTTTTTATTAAACCGCAGGCACCAATCAAGTAACTTTCAATATTTTCAGTGCGAAGGCAGATAGACGCACACTGTGGCATAGATATAATGATCAGTGTCAGTCAGCTACCACTGTTTCTTCAAAAACGCTTAATATGATTACTATATGCTAATTATACCACTATATAATGCAATATATAACTAGCTTCATCACAAAAACTGTACGTGCAGGAAAAAACATTTGAAATCAGCATGAAAAACACTACAAAACCCACACAAACTTATCTCTGATGATTTTGAACTGTTGACCTGTGTTATAGGACTGTTGGTTTGGGTGGCGGATCATTCTGAGACGTGGTGTTGTGGCGCTGGTACGAGTGTATCAGGCACAGTGGTGGTCCTTTCCACCACGCAAAGTAAAGTGGCCCCTTACAATCACACGTGAACACACCTTTCTGTGCATTTAACCCATTCACCAAGTAAACCAGTGGGCTACCAGGGGAGCAGTGTGTGGTAAAATGCAGAGAAAGAAGTTCACACTGTGTGCTGTGGTGTTTTCACGTATGACACATGGACAGTTTAATTTTAATTTAATTAATCTGTTGGATGATTCCCCCTGGGCTAGAGAATGACTAACAAAGTAGACACAGAAAGACTGGTGTAAATGTACAGCGGGCATACAAAAGAAGGTATTTCTAATAAAGTGTCAGAAGCGTGTGTGTATATAAAGCGCAGTGAAGGCGGGGCTGCTCGGTCTGGTGGTTTGTGAGTGTGCGTTCGAACCTGCAGCACCACTTTATGCATGCTGTC
This sequence comes from Bryconaethiops microstoma, assembly GCA_037577275.1. Classification (NCBI taxonomy): domain Eukaryota; kingdom Metazoa; phylum Chordata; class Actinopteri; order Characiformes; family Alestidae; genus Bryconaethiops; species Bryconaethiops microstoma. The sequence goes on along the minus strand of JBBJLS010000155.1, from coordinate 14,810,476 downwards.
CAGGTGGGACAGGTACTGCTGGGTGTCCGGGTCGCTGTAGTGCAGGTGAATGGCGGCGGTGGCAGCGTGGCAGGCCTGAGTGATGACCGCGCCCAGGGGCCAGGACAGGGCATCGACCAGGTCCGAGCGGACCACCACATACTGCACCAGGCGCATGGAGGTACCACCAGCACAAGGACTCGCCATCTCAGCCCACTGCAGACTGAGGGAAATGACGACGACACTGCAGAGCTATTTATCTTCCGGGTCGGAAAACATTTAAAGGGAAAATCCACCCACAATAGAATGAATGAACGAATGAATGACACATGTGCATATTTGTGATGCAACATGTGCAATTGTCGGTTAAAATATTACTGTGTGTAACGTGCAGATCTTCTGATGCATTAGCAACTTCCGATGTGTACCTGGAGATATATTTATATATTCACGGTGTACACACACACACACACACACACATACTTTATATTAATATACTAATAAAGGGTTACCTTATTTTGTTTTACCGTATCTTATACATACATAAACATCTGCATAATTCAGTAATTAACTAGTTCCAGGCACTGTTTACGTAGGAAACAATTATTCCTTAATCAGAATGCATAAATTATAAAGCATATATATATATATATATATATATAAAGCATAAACAAGATCTGAGACGTAAAAGTGTAATAGAATATGTACTGTATGTAAAGTGCAGTGTGCTGGTTTGCTGTCGATGTGTATGGATTTGAAGAACATCCTGAAATTTCTCTCGTATTGATCAGACACTAGAGGGCGCTCCTCAGAAGGTCCAAAATGAAAGGGTTGATCTGAGTATTGGACATACACTCTATGGAAAAAAGTATTGGGACGCATGACTATTACACCAACAGGGACTTTAATGAAACTGCATTCAAATACATAGACTTTAATATGCAGTTTCTCCCCCTTCCACTCCTCTTTGAAGGCTTTTGGAATTTCTGGGAGAATTTGTGCCCATTCATTCTGTAGAGCCTTTATGTAGCCAGGTACTGATGTCGGACGAGAAGACCTGGTTTGCAATCTCCGTTCTAGTTAATCCCAAAGTTGTTGGATAGGGTTGAGGTCAGGGCTCTGTGCGAGCTAGTCAAGTTCTTCCATGTCGAACTCATCTAACCATTGAGGTGTGTTCCAATAATTTTGCCCATATAGTGTATGTACTCAAAACAGTATACAGTATGGAATATTTTACCACTGTGGTCATATTTTGCACTTTTAACAGTGATTTACAATATATCCATGACCACAGTGAATGTGAATTGCCATATTCAGATAAGCTGATTTCCTTGCCTGCCATTTAGCGTGAGCACCCTGGTGCCCAGAAGCTTTTTGTGGGGATGGAAAAGACCTGGTTAGATCAGTGTTTGTTTAGATTCATGCTTCTGGTCTAACTGGAGGAACAAACAGAGGCCCTGGCCTTAACCCAGGCCTGGTGGAAAGCCCTCTCCGCCTTCAAATAGAGATTGTTGATTGAAACACTTTGTTGTCTTTTGTGGTGTCAGTGTGGTGTGATGTGAGATGCAGTCAGCCTACAAATCTTTTGAGTTTTTATATGTCATGTTGACAAGTGTTCATTGTAAAGGAACTTACCAACTCTAGTTTATTTATGACAGTGATAGGAACCAGCAGTCTACAGCACTGATGTGGTCATTTAATTAACTATCCAAACCCACTAGCTAACCATACAATGGTCTGCTCAGTTTAGGATAGTTGCAAACATGCCAACTCTTGCTTACTCTTAACACCAGTGTTAAGAAATTGCATTGAATGTTAATATGTCACGAGTTTAACGAAACATACCTGTCATAGTATGGTTAATACAATTACATCCCTTTAAAATAAACATAAAAAGCAAATACAGACGTTTGGTTTAGAGCCTTGGTTTAATGTCATTTTTTCTCTAAACACACACTGAATAGTTTGTGTTACATTATTCCAGTAAATTTATATAGATTTTGCACTAAGCGCAGAGGTTCTGAAACCAGTCTTGAACTGCACATTATTTTTGTCCTATTCCAGCCAAGGGTGACTTAGTCATTGTTCTACTGCCTTTGCTGGGCTGCCTTGAGGACTTGACTGAAGAATCAGGCCTAATAAGGCACTGAGCATAAAGGACTTTGTCTCTCTGCAGTGTATTCTCCAAACTCCTTAAGATTCTGATCTTCAGAATGAGCTGATTCCCACCGCTCGTCTGATTTGCTCAAAGGTTAGCCAGAATGTCATTGACCAGGGAGCCTGCAAAGCCAAAAGCAAAGGCATCCATGAATTATGATAAGGAGAAAGAAGCATTAATGAAAAGAAATAATGTTTAGAATTGTACCATTCTCAGCCAAGTTGGTAGGAATCCTTTGTAAAGTGATAAAAATCCCTCGCCCTTGACACACTGGCGCAGACAGTCTATAGAAGATTTGTACATGAGACCCCTTAAAAAAAGAAATACATTTTTATTTCTTGGAACCAAAAAATGGTCCCTATTGACTTGTACAGTGCTGTTTGTAGATGAACCACAATGGATTCATTGGTTTAAGATTATATTAATCTATCTAATTACTTAGTAACCTGAAATGGGCATGCTGTTTAATAAGGTTTTGTTTCCAGTACATTTCACCCACTATGGATGTTTATGCTCTCAACAAGCATTCTGCTCTTTAAGGTCAGTTAGTTTCTTTATATTACTGCTAAAATAATGAGTCACTTTCCAATTACTTGGAACTGTGCAGTATAGTACTATAATATATACCATTTTTATATTTCTGACAGTGACAGTACTATACAGTAAACCCCCGACATTCGTGGGCTACATTCCAAGAGCAGCCGCAAATAGTGAAAAACCGTGAATGTGATGTGGTAAAAAATATTTTTTAAAAAAGGCCTAAAAATGCCCATTTTTATAGTGTAAACCCTAAATATGCTCCCAAATATGCTTCCAAAACACTTCCATTTCATATTCAGCTTAATACATTACCCTTAAAATGCGAAGGTAAACCCATAGTGTACTGTACAGTATACACTGAACCGTGGTCTCCCGCAGTGCTAGAATGTAAAATACCGATGTTATCCCCGTATAGACTGTACTGTAATTCATCCAAGCGCGTTTTCTTTGATATACGCTGTTGTATAAGCAGGTAAATACAGTAATAAATTACTTTAATTTACAGTAATAAAAATACAGGGCTTTAAGAAGAACAAAACAAAAAACATGAGAACACTCAGAGAAACACTCGAGATAGCTCCACGCGTGAAACTGTTCTGATGCGGGAATGCTGGACTGCAGCTGCCAGAGATGTGTTCTAACACAAGAAGACGGTTTAAACAAACACATGGAGACAGCAAGAACCGACGCAAGTGCAGGAACTAAGACCACTTAAATACAAACAAGACTAGGACAGGAACCAATGAGAACATATAATCACTTTACATAAATACAAGACAGCTGACAGAGGACTTGAACTTAGCCACTAGTCTCACATAAACAATGATAGCTTCTAGTGTACGTTACAATATTTATGCTACAAAATTAGTAAATTATATTTTTCTTAATAATTCATCACTAAAATGCATGAAAAAAGCATTAAAAAAAAAATTGGAGGATAGCTGCGGTTTCCGCAAATTTGCAGCGGCGCAATTATTAGTTCGGTTCTAAGAAAAAATCCGCAAATGAAACCCGCAAACTCTGAACAACGCTTTTTTGGGTGGGTTTACTGTATATCTGTTGGAGCAACATATATAGCTTTTCAGGAGAAGGAAGCAGATTTTAACCTATAATGGAACATTATGTACAAATGTACATTAAATGTTCAGACACTATTATTTTGTTATGTAACTTGTTCCACCTAGTATTAGCCAACTAAAAATTTCTAGATAAAAAATAATTTCAAGCAAACTCTTTAACAAACTGACCTTCCGTTAGAATCCAGAGGCTGGTTCATTACTCTCGTTTTAACCACATCAGCTGGAGTTCCCATTGTAGCTGCCACCAAACCAGAACAAGTGCTGTAGAAATATGTCAACTAATGTAAACCAAAAGTAACATTCTAATATGGTCTTTTAAGAACTGCAGTGAAATGTGTATTCATAAAAAAAAGAAATTTCACCTTGCCAGTCCATGACAAAAACAATTGTCCTCTAAAGAAGTATTTCTCAATAGAAGTTGCTTTACACTGTCATATGTTGTGAGGTCTGAATGCCAAAAAAGATAAAATACAGTGGGTGATAATCACAAAGCAACTGACTAAAATGTTTTTTTGTGTGGTTTTGTTAAAGTCTTTGGTCTGCAGTACCTCCTAGATTGACCAGAGCCGCTCTCTGCACGTTGGGCACCCAACCAGCCCAAAGGCCTCGGATACCTCCTTCTGAGATTATCTTTATAAAAGCATGATAAACCCCACGTACTCTGTTAAACCGAAAAAACACTGAAGATGCGTTCAAAGATAAATGCAACCATGGATGAATTTCTCTGTTGTTGTTTCAGATGGTCTATTTTGAGATTACTTGCCGTGGTGGCTTGCCCTCCAGCCTTCTTCTTCCTTCCATTTGCATCTGCACCTTTACTAAATCAGTAGGGCTAGCCAGGAACTGACCAAAGGCCCCAGATAACATGCCACCGACCACAGCCTTCCTGTGACCAAAAGGGAAACAATTTACAGTGGTTTGATGTAAAATAGTATGTTTGTATGTAGGGAAACATCCTAATTCAAATTTCTCTACAATGGTGGTGATAGGAACCAGTGACCAAAACGTCTACAACAGTTTGAATACATCGATCAGCCATGACATTACATTACTTTCATTTGGCAGATGCTTTTATCCAAAGTAACTTACAATATGAGAACACATTTAAGTTTCAGGACAGTGTGTGAACCAGAGGAGAGTTCTAAGTGCTAAATCTATTTGTACGAGTAGTACAAGAAGATGCATCAGGAGAGGAGATGCTCTCTGAACAGATGAGTCTTAAGAAGGTTTGTGAAGAGAGATTCTGCTGCTCGTGTCAGCTTAGGCAGCTCATTCCACGAGTGGGGAACCACAAAAGAGAAGAATCTGGACTGGGTTTGACATGTGTGTAGGGATAGCAGAGCCAGACGATGTTTCGTGAGGAGCAGAGGGAGAGAGTAGGAACATAAGGCTCACATTGAAACCAGTGACAGGTGAAGTGAATATTATGGATTATCCTGTTACAACAGCATCTGTAAAGAAGAGGGACATATTGGGCGAGTGAACAGTCAGTTATTTGAGTCACAGCCACTTTGATAAGGGCCATAATCTGATGGCTAGACAGCTGGGTCAGAGCATCTTCAAAACAGCAGGTCTTGTGGGGTGTTCCCAAAATTTAGTGATCAGTACCTACCAAAAGTGGTTACGAGGAAGGACAGTCAGTGAACTAGCGAAAGGGTAACTTATGCATATAGGGAGAAATGGCTAACTATCAGATCTGAAACCACTAGAACATGGAGGAATGAAAGAAGTGGCCTAGTTTGATGAATCATGTTTTCTTTAACATCACATGGATGGTTAGGGGCTTGCATATCATATCTGGGGAAGAGATGACACCAGGATGCCCTATGAAAAGAAGACAAGCCATTGGAGGCAGTGTGATGCTATGGGCAATGTTCTGCTAAAAACTTTGGCTTCTGGCATTCATGTGGATGTTACTTAGGTAGGTGGTGCGATGGTATCTAAACATTGTTGCAAGTTCACCCATTCATGGCATCGGTAGTGACAGTGGCCGCATTCAGCAGAATAATGCACCATGCCATGCAAAAATGGTTGTTCAGGAATGTTTTGAGATTTCAATCCAATCAAATATCTGTGAGATATCCTTGACAAACTAGTCCAATTCATGGAGGACTCACTTTATCACCTTATTCTATTTTTTTTTTTTAAAGAACCATCTAAAAGGCCCATGACCTACATTTTTGTTTAACTTAATTTTTCCCCTTGAAGTCCATGTATAACAGATGTGCAATTTTACATATATGGCCATTTCCAACCTCTCTTTGTAGGAGTGAGGTTACTTTCAGAGACATCAAAGTCTGGTTCCTGTCGCCACCACTGTGAACAATTTCACAACAAACCACTCTGCATGGCTAATCATTTAATTATGCAGGATAAGAAAAATGACTGGAATCCCCTTTTAAGTGATGAAGTCAGTAGTAAACCTGCCCTTACCAAACTGAAAAGTGTCCATCTTCTGATCTTCCTAAGACTGACTCCCTGAGCTGCTCATAGGCAACCATCCTACCCCCAGAATAAACTGACCAAAAGAAGAAAAAACCCAACATTTTTGTTTGTGATCAGTCAAGTAAAACGGCTTTTTCTTCAGACTGATATATTTACCTATATGCCTGTAAACAGCAGGTGTGACCCCTTGCCATAATTTCAGGGGGCCCTCTTCACGCACTATTCCCACAGCAGTGCTCAGCATGCCCCTGTAGACAGTTTGGGTAAGTCCAGCTTTGCCATGCTTTTGAAGACCAGCTTCACCTTGAATCTGAAGCCTCGTTTTTATAAGATCAAGGGGGAATGTGACTGAAACAGAGGTTCAACAGAACTGAGCCCTACATGTCTAATACGTTTAATAAATAAACATATTCACTTATATATAAAACAATATTTTTACGTTTTATCACACTGCTGTTTCAACTGTTGGGCATTTCTTACCTAGTTCTGCAACAGTAGCAGCGAATGCAGACAGAATGAACTTTGACACAAGGGGGTACTGAGACTTTTCTTGCACAGGATCCATCAGAGGTGTCAGCTGTAGGTTGCAATGTTATACAGAGAAGGATTTACAATTTTCAAACAGTGCATCACTCGATGTCAGCAAAACCCGGTGCAATTTCACACGATGTATCACCAACCTTAAACTCATGCCGTTCCCGTGTTTGCCCTCCTCTCGTCAGTATAGCGGCTTTCAGCACACGGCAGTTCGTCTGTAGTTCAATGTCCATTTTCGAACGACTGGGTCAAATGTAATTTTGAGACACAGTAAACTACACTTCCCATAAATCATAGCGCGTTCTACGCAAATTTTGGTCATTTGATTGGACAATCACGTTCGTGAACACGACATGGGCGCATTTTTAAAAAATCTGCTCTGTTCGTGCTTATTTTTTCTTTTTTTAGATAAAAAAATTCCACCTAAACACATTACTAAAGTACTCATGCTTTAATTACCTCTGTATATATCCTTAAGTTTTTACACCGCACATACTCTGTCTTCCTGCTTCTATATTTGCCTTCTATATTGTATTGCTGTTCTGCTTCTGTTCTGCGTGTTTGCACAATTAACTCTCTGCTGCTAGAAATCCATAACACTATTCATTCACACTAGTACTGTAACTACTGTCTTATCCAGTTGCATTGTCGCTCTTGTGTTTTTCTTGCGCTCTCTTTTGTCCTGTCTGCACTTGTAGTATTGTGTTGTTTTTGTTCTTGGTCCTGGAGGAACATTGTTTGGTTGCAATGTGTTCACTTTATTTTACGCGTCGCAAAACATTAAAAATCTAAAAAGAAAGAAAATAATATATATACAAAAAATACTAATTAAAATCACATGGCAGGGACCAGTCCTTAAAGCAGTTTCAGCAGTTCAGTGTCTGGACCAATCGCATTCAGCATGGCTGTGACATCAGCCTGAGCTCCATATATGGTTCTAGTTTCTCATCTCAGTAAGTGGAGGATCTCGCTCACACACACATTGGCTAGAGAGAGGCTCTTTATTTAGGTAAGATGTGGCGTTTTAAACGTATTTAAGGGCAAAAACAGTTATTTCACAGTGTGTATAATCATAAATCCGTATGCACGTTGTAGCTTCTCATGTGAATGCAGACTGGGGGCTAAAATATTATGGTCGGCTTGGTCTGTGGATAAGAGCGAGTTTTATTGTGGTAAACTGGCTCATAATTAAAATATAAACCCCTATGAATTAAATGTGTATCAGAAATATATTTTATGGGTTTTATTTCCTTTTTAAAGGATGTATTTCAGTGAGGGGATGTTTAATTGTTTAAAAAATCGTGTAAACTTCCGTGTTTCCTGCTCACAGCCCCAGTGGTCATGTGCACCTTAAAGCCGGCAGGACAACTTGTACAGCTTTGTCTCGGCTTATTGCAGCTACACACTTACAAAATTACTCCCATTTATTGTTACTATTATTATTTTTGGGGCTTATTAATAGAACCAGGCTATTAAATGCCCACAAACGTCGTGTGTTTGTCCTCAGTGCCGCAGGCTGGCACCGGGCACCTCCCAAACTCACTCAACACTGCAGAGTGCCATTCTCCTTCAGTCTGTCCCAGCAAAATACAATCTCTCTAAATACATATAGGCGTAGAACCCGAAATAAAGTCAGTTTGAGTTATACGAACACTTTTCTACTATATTAAGTGCAAACGTTTTCTAAAGGCGCGGGAAATTAAATTTTAAAAAATTATGAGGAATGGTCATGTACATGTTTAGGTATTTGAATCCCAGTCTATCAAGCATCTCCAGATCAGCATTTCCTCTTCTGACCAACAGGGGGCTGGTGTCATGGGGTGAAGGGCGTTCACCGAACCCCTTTACACTATATGCACAAAGTTAGCTCCATAAAGACATTGTTGGTTGGGTTCGTTGTGGTAGAACTTGACTGGCCGCATAGAGCCCTGACCTCAACCCCATCCAACACCTTTAGGATGAACTGGAACGGAGATTGGGAGCCAGATCTTCTCATTACATCAGTGCCTGGGCTTATAAATGCTCTACAGCTTGTTATAAGCCCATATCTTAGTACCTTTGGTAAGCAGTACTAAGATATCACAGATTTTCAGTAAATATGTTTGAGCAACATTATTTCAAAGTTTTTGAATAACTTTTTCCTTCATGGTAGTTTGAGGTTGATATTTGATAATTTCCTCACTGACCCTGGGACATTATCATTCAGGCCTCATTGATATTTACTTCTGTTTCCTGTCCCACTGGCTGTCACTCAACTATAATGCTTAACATATATTGTCTTCTCTTTTTTTCCCTCCAAACATATATTTGGAGGTTGTAGATAGGAGTTAAATTGGTGCTTCATCTGACCACTGCCATTGATTCCAGAATGCCTCGTTTAAGTGTTGTTACATAGTTCAGATGACTCTTTCATGTAGATGATGTTAGTGCAACAACCAGTGCATCACTATTCCTGTGCCAGCTATTGGCTGCCTGGCCCTTGTTGGTGATGCAGGGATTTTGATTTGTTGACCTGACGAGCCTACGTGCAGCTATGCAGAGAATTTTCTTAGTCTTCCTGGTCTTGTCTTGACTTGCCAATTATCTTTAGCTTCAGATCCTCAAGTCAGCTCCTTGGATGAGTTTAAGCTCAACATCCTGAGGGGTCACACAATTTATTAGGCTCTGGATTTATCTGCACCTAGGGCTGAGTGATGTAACAAAAATAAAATGTCACAACACATCAAAATATTTACATGAAACATAGTTACTACAGGTTGAAAAGTGGGGCATAACCAGTTGTGCCACATACAAAAACAATAATACTGTAAAAACTGAACTGGAAAAATGCCTTAAAATGAGTAAGCTCTGAGACCTTACAAACAATAACACTAGTGGATAAACTAGAAGCATGCCAGGCCACATTCTCCCCCTCCTATTTGATCAAATATTTACATTTACGGCATTTAGCTGACGCTCTTATCCAGAGCGACGTACAACAGTGCTCAAGTAGTCCACATCTGTTTGTTAAACCTGTAAAGCGAAACTTAAGTCAATATCTACTATTCAACATCTACCAAGTTACTGCACGCTCGGTACACCTAAACACCTTTTAAACGATACCTAAACACCGGTCAAAGATAGTCAGAGGTTAATTTTTTTTTTTTTTTTTGAGGGCGGGGGGAAGCGAATTGAGAGACGTGATTAGTCAGCAAGGTACTCCTTAAAGAGGTGGGTCTTCAGGTGCTTCTTGAAGACAGTGAGGGACTCTGTGGATCTAATAGGAAACAAATAAATGGTAATTGTGCATTAAAAATTGTAGAATTGTGTACAGCATTAATGTTATTCCATTCAGATGTTACATTGACTTTTTTACTTATTAGATCAGTGAAACAGAATTTGACCAAGGGTGTCCAAACTTTCACATACAGCTGTACATGGCATAAGAATTACATACCATTTCTTTGGGCACTGTGAGTTCATATATGTAGTACTTTGGTTTTTGGGGTCTTTAAATAGAAAGAAACCTGCCAGGCAAAATAGTCATTGACATTATTTAAACAGTAGCTTTTTTGTTCAAATCAAACATTATTTTTCATTCTACTCAAGAACAGCTTTAATGTGCATCCTGAAACGATTAAATCTCAAAAAAGCATTGAAATGGCATCAAAATAACAAATACATATGAGGTCATGATAGACTGCGCTAAATTGTTTTAAAGCACTTTTGTGATAACCAAACCACTCAAAACCTGTTTTCTTTTTTTCAGAGGAAAAAATGAACGTGGATCATGAAGTAACGCTCCTTGTGGATGAGATTCGTCGGCTTGGCAGCAAAAGTAAGCATTATGTTGTTCTTTATTACAGCCCTTAAATGACTGATTTTTGTACATTTCTGATTACATTTACAGCTCCTCCTCCTTGGAAGTAACTTAACATTATATACATGTAACTTACCACGTGTGTATATATAGGCAGTATCTCAATGTCAATTTTTTTTTTTTTTGCCGCTCACTGCCTCTTTTGACATGTCCATTTGATTCTGGCTAAGCTTGCTAATTGTTTTTGAGACGCCTGTTTTCCTTTCATGGGCAAATTGCTTTTGCAAGTCATGGCATTTGACTGCCACTCCCACTGTCATAACTTTCACTTTAACAATCTGTTTGCATGTTCAGAGTCAGAGGTCCTGTGTGTGACACCTGCTTGTTAATATGCTCCTAACAAAATTCTACACTACTCACACAAATGCTGACTTTGACCTTACCTATGTTCAAAGTTTGTGAATCATGTCGGTTCAATAAATGACATTTAAATCCGATTAGACGAATGGATTGAAAGAAAATGTGATTTGCACTCCACTTAACCCAGATGTTATTAATTTAAGCAAGGTATGTTTAGCATTGGATGTTTGCATCTAGGCCTGTATGTTGCACACAATTAATTGCCTTATAAGTGTGATTAACATTTTGCCCTACTTGCATACTGTATGAAGCTATTAGAGTACAAGCCTACAGTGTGCACAGAAACCAATTAGCTGTGATGTGCGTGTTACCGAGGTAGTCCATTGGGCTGTATAATTCTGCTATTCATTTGGGCCACAAAAGCATTTTGAGTTGAAGATGCTGAAGCTCAGTGGCACACATATGTGTAGTACAATCTCCTACTATATATTGTACTTGTACTCCACACAGCATCATTTTATATATAATGGTTTTTGCCAAGGCACCCAACACAAGGCAGAAAGCCCAAACTATTAAATAACTGCACAGTGCACACAGACATAAAAAAACCTTAATTGATAGGTAATGCTAAATGTTTTAAAGAGCAGATTTGAAAAAAAAAAAAACAGTAAGCTTAAACTACTTGGTAAACACTATGAACAGGTGTCACTAAGGAGTCAGCTCTTGTCTGGTGCTCATTTAGACTGTTTAGCTGAGTGACCCATAAAGCACAAGGCTTTATCTTTCACTTAAACAAAATCAGTCCATTTCCACAACAGAAACTAACGTGTTGAAATCTGACTTAATGCACATTTCGTTCAAAAAAGGTCTGCACTTTCTCTGCACGTGGTGTTACGCTAAATCCAAAATATCCAAATATTTGTTTATTTTAGCCATTGTGATTAATAATTCAGAAAAAGCGGGGGGGTGCTGGCAGCACACTCAGTACCTGCTCAGTACGTTCTGCTTCTGTACAAATGAGTGAGTCTTGGTGTAAGTATCAACCCCTGGAGTGGGTTCAGCCAAAGTGTACGCTCACTAGCATTTTCATACACCTGCAGGCCTGTGCTCTCGCAGATCCTGCATGAAGACATTGAGTAGTGAATATAATGGATCATGGGTTGAAATTCCATGAAATCGGCTGCAATGTTCATACTCTGGAAATTCAGATCAGGCATTTCTTGCTGCCTATTTATTGGACACGACTTGAGCTGAAGTAACCATTATTCATAGCTGCCCTCTAAAGGTGTTGTAAGACTTGTCAGAACTTATAAGCCTTTTACTTTTTATTGAACTGTTGCTTTAAGAAAGCAATTTATTACCTCAGTCCATTAACAAAATACAGATATGTCTCCTAGCTATAAACGGTAGTTTTAGATTCTGAAATTTCTTTGTAGTGTTATCTGTTCTTGTAGAGGTTTAGCGCTTAAGGTATTGACTACAGTTTGATGTTAATAGGATTTATTTAGGTCTGATGTTCCTGTATGCTGATGACTGTCTTTGATTGGATAACTTGATGTTGTGCAATTAAAGCCTCTCACTCTTTTACAGATGCAGATGGCCAAACTAGCGTCAAATTTGGGGTTCTGTTCAATGATGACAAGTGTGCTAACCTCTTCGAGGCGCTTGTTGGAACATTGAAAGCGGCCAAGCGAAAGAGGGTCATCACATTCCAGGGGGAACTTTTACTGCAAGGAGTTCACGACAACGTGGATGTCATCTTACTGCAGGAATGAATTTAACAAGCTGTCCTCTTGTCAGCATTCTTTTTTGGAGAGATGTTCGCGCTACAATGAGTGAACCACATTTTGAAATCTCATGCTCATGAATGTATCATTTTTCTACATTGGAATATTTTTATAAAGCTGTTTTTGCCAGGGGGAGTACATCCCAGTACATTTTCTTGCTTTTGAATGAGCAACAGCCATTTATTACCCATGTGGTATTGTTGCAATCTCTTTGTAAACTTTCATCACGCATTTGAATCACTTTTTTAAGATGCCTGACTGCGAAACCAAATGTATATTGCATTTTTGGCACATTTCAATCTTGTACTGTATTAGTTTGTGAGCAAGGATTATGGATGTTTGACATCAGTATAATTTCTGCTGTTATAAACTTTTAATGTCTTACAGAAGCCAATGACCATCCGGTGCAATACTGTTACTGTGAAAATGGCCATGAGATTAATTTGTGCCAAATGTTGAGCTGATTCCATTGTATGCTGTAGTTTACATTGTTGACAATCTTTTTTATGCAGGTAATTTGGACTTAAATTTAGTGGTGTAGAATTTTATAAATGAGTTCCAGTGTGGGATTTTTAAACTTAAAAACAATCAAAGGCCTTATGAGGATTATAGCACACGTTTCAAGGAAGGAATCTGAAAACATATTGCTGGAAAGGGAAGCACATTTTCAGACATAGTTTTGGCTAGTAGTTGAAGTCATTCAATTGGAACAACATAAATAGTGACTTACAAGGGCTTTTATCTCTGCAGTACATGGGATTAAGCTGGTGAAACAGTTGGCAGTGCATTGTACTTGTGAAATGTCAAAGAAATTTCATACATCAAATCTTACAAATCCCAGATGGCTCCCTATTGGGCATGTTATGCATTTTATAGGTACAGAAGCCATTATTTTAGCACCTTTACAGCAGTGTGATCTAGGTCTCCACAAGATTGTTCATTTATATTTAAAAGATTTCAACTTTGCCTTCATATCAGCGTTTTAATATAATTCTTCTCATTAGAAATGTACCATTTGCAGTCTCTCAAATTAAAAAAAAAAAAAACAACCTGTAAAGCAAGGCTAGTGCATGCCATGTTATCCTGATCAAGATAAAGTGAGACATTAGGTGAGCATAAAATATCCTCACCAGCATAGAATGCCATCGCCAGCTGACTTCAAATGCAAATCTATGTAGGAATCACACTGTTAAATAAACATGTGCAGTGTAAGCAGGGTTAGTGTGTGTCATCTTCCTTTATCTAATATGTTATTTTTACTGTCTGTATGCACTTTGAGGATTTTTTGTTAAATGTAAAGTGCACTATAAATTAAATTTATCTAGAAAACAATCAGCACGAGGCACCATCTTTAGTGTAAGAAACAGATCATCATTCTAAAACATTATCATCATCAGACACTATCATTTACTGTTACATGGCGTTTTCCAAAATGTCTTGCCATGCAGATGCATTAAGATTGCTCTTCACTGAAAGTAAGGGGGCACCTGGATTCAGTAATTAAAAGGCGTACCAATACGTTGTACATATAGGGTATTGGTCAACTATAATCAGTAAAGAACATTATCACCATCACCGAAACGGAACCAGAATGTAAAGTCTTTGGGATTGACTACTTTTAGAGCTCCATTCTCCTACACGCTGTCTTCTGCCCCTGCTGTTATTAATAACTCCGCACTTCGAGAGGGAGGCGGTGGCTCCGTGACGTAAAAGAGGGTGGAGACAAACGCGACCCGCCCATTTTCTCTTCAGAGCACGGGAAGACAGATTCAGTTCTAATGAACCGAATCTTTCGAATTCCCAAATGCCCGATTCAGTGACTCATTTTCTTTGGCGAACGAGCCAAAAGTACAGATACACATTATGCGGACAAAAGTATTAGGACATCTCTTAATTACTGAATTCACATGGCCCTTTACTTTCAGTGAAGGAAAATCTTAATGCTTCAGCATACCAAGACATTTTTGGACAACACCACGCTTCCAACTTTGTGGAAACAGTTTGGAGAAGGCCCTTTTCTTTTCCAGGTTGACTGTGCCCCAGTATACAAAGCAAGCTCCATTAGGACATGGATGAGTTCACAGAATGAATGGGCACAAATTCCCACAGAAAACTCCAAAATCCTATGGAAAGACTCTAATGGGGCCTGGCTATTGCTTCATCTCTGCACACTGCACTGGTACTAAATGTAGTTCCTGTTTTATATTGTGAGAAATTATTATATGAACTCAACGTAAACATTGCATGTAGGCTACCATTAAGGTGGACTTGTGAACCGAATCTTTGATGGAGGGATTCGGCTCAAAAGAACGATTCCTTGAATCCGCCGTCTCAGAGAGAGGAATCAAAACAAGCGGGGGGACACGCCTTCGCCATGGCTCTCGCGCTGTCAGAGCGCGCGCCGCGCAGCACCGCGATGTTCGTGCACGAGCTTTAACGGCTCTACGGACGCGTTGTGTCTGGACACCGACAGCCCCCCTGAGAAACAGAAACGGGGGGGGACAATGGTTGGGGACGGGCGCTGACGGACGGGGGGTCGCTTCTTTACCGAGCGAGCGAGAGCGCGGACGCTATGCCCAACCAGAAGAACAGCAAGGGGAAGAGAAACAAGAGAACGAACAGCAGCGGCGACGAGCAGGAAAATGGAGCCTCGGCGGCGGCGGCGGCGGCAGCGTCGGCGGTGGTGGGAGCAGCAGCAGCTCCGGGAGGAGGAGCGCCAGGGGCCGCCGGAGCCACGGCAGGGGCTGCAGGACCTCCACTGACGGAACACAGAGGTGCGGAGAGGATAAAAACACCACCCGCCACCTTCTAAGAGGGGCTCCACGGAGTGTTTGGCTCAGAGAGGCGGGAGGGAGAGGGAGAGGGAGAGGGAGAGGGAGAGGGAGGGGGAGGGAGGGAGAGAGAGAGAGAGAGGAGGGGGGTCTGAGGAAGCCTGCCTCTTATGTTACACGATGCTGAAACGAAATTACATTCTCTTCTAAACACGATTCACTCGTGAAGGAATCGTTATGGTAACCGACTCACACGGTCAACCGAGTCGAGATTTTTTGTGGCGACTACGCAGTGTTTACGTCCGTCTTAAGTCTAGAGAGCTCGAAGAAAACTCTATCATGACATAAAATCATGACGCAAATGCTTTAATTTAAGAACAGCTAATTAGAATGCACTCAGACATCCGAGTCTGATTCGGTCGTTCAATTTTGTTGTATATGAAGGGGATGCGAGTTAACGGTATGACGGTAAGCTGACTTCCCTACTCAGTGTGTGCCCTCCCCCACGAAGCGACAGTGAAGGATTGAATCGCAGGCTCGACTCACTAAAAGTTTGAAAGAATCGGTTCCGTGAAGCTGATTCGAACCCCATCAGTTGTCGTTTCCTCTCTCACGCGGACCTGTTCCGAGCGAGTTTCGGCAAGTCGCGCGCTTTGATGCAGAACTGTTGCGCCATAACCTTGGGTTACCTTTGTTTCAGTGACCGCTCCGTGTCGTTCACACACGATCAGTTCTTGCTCAAGACGTCGAGATTCAAAAGATTCATTTCCATGTTCCTGTAACCAATACAGAGTTAAAAGGAACACACTGACGTGTGTTATTGGGGGATCCTTGCAGTGCCTGACATTGATCACTCACAAGTTTAGCTGTGATAGTGCTTCATACTGAATACACGGGCTTAGACTATCATTTGTTGGTTGTGGCCATTGGTTAAGCTTTGTTTAGTGATGTTAGCACAGTAGACTTGCAGGCTTTCACACATGATTTGGGTCAGTATGTCCTCTCTCTCTCGCTCTCTCTCTCCAGCAGCATCTCATGAACACATTTGATCAATGCAAGTGTGTTGCATAATTTTTTTTCTTTTGAGTGCTCTTCTTTGTGTGGGTAGCACACCCACAGGGTCTGCACAAATAGAACACTGATTCTTAGAATTCATAGAGATTGCAGAGGCATGGGTCCTCTGATCTATTGATAAATGTACATTGAATTGTCCAAGGTCATAATTAAGGGGACTGGCTCACAGGACAGATTTATGAGCCGCAACTACTTTACAGATTCAGTTATTTAGACCAGTGCATGAATACTACTCAACCTCCCTTTAGTGAAACTTCTTTGAGGATTAGTTCATTCAAATGTATTAAACATATTCACTAATAGGCTAGCAAGAGTAAGGGCAAGGGTTGGTCATACTGTCACAGTTTTCCCCAGACGTAGTTGATCATTCGAGACTTGAATGTCTTGAAACCTTGCTTCTTTGATCTTGCATTGGAGCTATGTATAGGAAGCTGGCAGCCAGCAGTTTAGAGCTGAGTGAAATGACAGATCATCACCTTGCTTTAAACCGTATCGAGTTAAATTATCGCCAGTTCACTTGCTTTAACAGCTTGTGACTTTTTTGCCTGAATATTGTCTATTTTTATGCTATGCTAATTAATGGACATAAGCTTCTACAAAGTAATAAGTACTGTGACGTATTGTGTATTGTGAAAATCTCTTGTGATGAGTATTGTGATATGTTTGTAATATTACCAATCCCTACTAAACTTTTAATGTCCTTATTTATTATATTTGGAGCCAGAGGAAAATGTACATTTAGCATTATTATTGTGCTGTCAGTTATGATAGTTCAAAAACAACCCTGTGTTGAAAACAGCAAAACATTGCATGTGTTTTGTGTTGTGTTTTTATAGAGGCACCTTGTGCCACCCCTCTGGTGTGCAGTGTGGGCCGTTCTGTGGATCTAGAGAAAGACGACTACCAGCGAGTGCTGTGCAACAGTGAACACTGTCCTTATGGCAACTGGATGCACCTGCAGTGCTTCTATGAGTGGGAGAGCAGCATCTTGGCACAGTTTAACTGCATTGGCCGTGCGCGCAGCTGGAATGAGAAGCAATGCAGGCAGAACATGTGGACCAAGAAGGGCTACGACTTGGCCTTCCGCTTCTGCTCCTGCCGCTGCGGCCAGGGTCACTTAAAGAAAGACACAGACTGGTATCAGGTCAAGCGAATGCAGGACGAGCGGAAGAAGAAGGTACTGCCAGAGAAGAGCGGTGCCAAGGCCAGGGAATCAGGCGCCTCTTGTGGGGGTGGAGCGGAGGCCCCAGAGGAGCCCAAAAAAGGGAAGTCATCCAGTAAACTGGCTCATCGAGGCTCTAACCAGGAGCTGTCTCGCCGCCAGTCTGTGGACCGGCAGAACTCTCAGGAGAGAGGCCATGCGGGTCCAGCGTGTGATTCACCTGGCCAGTCGCCGCCTTCAGGCTTCTCCTTCTTTTCTCCGCAGCAGGCTGTAGGCCCACGCAGTTCCCGTCATCTGGGTGAGTTCTTGAAGAGCGCCGTCCACATGGAGGGTGGTCGAAAGCACCTTTTGGCTGCCCGTGGGGCTGCCCACCCTGACCATGGGGCAACGGCCGGCCTGTGTCTACCCCGCCTCGCACCTGGCGATAATCCCGTGCAGTTTTTGCGGAGGCTGGACCTCTCTGAGCTGCTGACACACATCCCCCGCCACAAGCTCAACACCTACCACGTGCGCATGGAGGACGATGCACAGGCCGGCCAGGGTGAGGACCTAAGGAAGTTTATACTGTCTGCACTGAGCGCCAGTCATCGTAATGTGGTCCACTGTGCCCTGTGCCATCGCACATTGCCCATTTTTGAGCAGTTCCCACTTGTGGATGGGACACTCTTCCTCAGCCCCTCACGCCATGATGAGATCGAGTATGATGTTCCGTGCCATTTACAAGGTAAGGATCTTATCGTACACGTTTGTATTAAACACAGCGGGGTTTTTTTTTTTTTACAGAAAAGTAAACGTCGCTATTTTAATTGATAACATCTAATTCTTTTCAAAAGGTTGGAACTTAGTCTCATATTAAAGATTTTGGTCTGGGGATGTGCTAAGACATACGATGCACAACAGATGGCTTTTTGTACGTAGGATGTCTGAAGGCAGCACTGAGCAAATTCAACCAGCACAGCTCAACAGCTAGGTTGCATCTATCTGAAATAAAATAAATGTGGTATTAATGTAGGATATCATATCACTCTGCATGTTTAAAATGTATCTTGAAGTGTGGGAATACCTGTGTCCTGTTATGATTTACATTAAATAAATAAACAGATTAATGAGTAAAATCTATTTTAAAACCCACAGGTCAATGTAACCCCTCTTTTCCTAGCTTCCAGCTCAATTTTGGAATTTGGAGTGTATTACTCTTTTATACATGTCTCTGCAAACAGTATATTACTGATATATAAATGTACATCTTTGTAAACATATATTTTCCAAGCTTTTGTGTGGTAGTTCTTTTTTGAATATTAGTGTTTTTGTAAGTTTGAATAAAACATGCATTATATGTGTTGTGTAAATGGTGTGCTTCATGCAAACCTTATGTAAACTAATCAGCTAAATACAAATTTTTGATGAGTGATCACAGTTTCAGGACAAGCATACCTTTACTGTAGCACCATTTAGCCCTGTTTCACGGTTTGTTTGTTACTATGGTGTCTATTAGAGCAGGGAAAGTATGTGTGGTGGAAAGTTGTAGGTGCCCAGCTGACAACTGATAAACCAGGCAGAATAGTGAGTAGGCGTTGGTTATAAGAAAAGCTGTTCTCTTTTCAGCTGTGTGCATTATGGGAAAAGGTTTGTCAAGGTCTGTTGGAAGCTCAGCAAAGACTACTTGAATAATCAAGCCATTAGTGATTATAAAGAGGTGTAAAATAGAATGAATGTGAAGTGTATATCAAACTGACTGTAATGAGGTGTGAAAAATGAATTGAAATATGGTTTTAAGAAAGGTTTGGGGAGGCTTTTGTCGTTACTGTTGCAACACGACTAGACTTTTACCCAAACAGCATAGTGGCTTTGATGCTGTGTGTTAGCTATCTATGATAAGAAAGACCAGAAAGATTTCAGTACATTAAATCAGTCACTTGTGATGTGAAACATCATTAGGCACCAAACATATTACATTGTTATTAATTGTCATCATTTTCAGAACCTAAATTAATGCACTTCCAATATTTTACAGGGAGGCTGATGCACCTGTATGCTATATGTGTGGACTGTCTGGAGGGAGTGCACAAAATCGTGTGTATAAAGTGCAAATCTCGATGGGATGGAAGCTGGCACCAACTGGGTACCATGTACACTTATGACATTCTGGCTGCTTCACCTTGTTGCCAGGTATGTAGTGATTGTGCCCCAACTAAAGCAGTTTACATTTAAAAACCAGCAAGCCTTCCAATTTCTTCATTAAGAAGTAGAAGAATCAGTGATGTATTTCACAAACTTTGGTATTCTCTTAAACTGTTGCTATTGTAATTTGTAATTTAGTGGATGTTTAAGCATGGATTTCAGGGCACACATGAACCTGCCTGCATGTAGGGGTAGTCAGAAATCATAGCAACATCATGGGTGGGAGACTTTGAAGACTTTGGCTTCTGTGTGTGACATATTCATTTGTAATTAAACTACCAGTCAAAAGTTTGGACACATCTTCTCATTCAGTGTTTTTTTTTTTCTTTGTTTTTATTATTTTCTACATTGTAGATTAATATTGTAAACAAACAAAATGATGAAGGAACACATGGAA
>JBBJLS010000155.1:14754127-14790107 GCA_037577275.1 Bryconaethiops microstoma | reverse complement strand
ATCTGGAATCATCTGCTCCTGTTTCTTCACTGGTTCAGGACTTCAGTTAGATGCTCTTTGTTCTGCTTGAATGATTCTTACGTAGGTCACTGTGTGTCTTAACAAACAACAAACATTCCTCTGAAACTGGTCCGGTTCAGGGACTGGACTGGAAATGACTTTGAAAGTCCTTCAGGAAGCCTGGAGAACTGTTCCTCAAGACCATACAATAAACATAAACATACAAGAAAGTCTGGACCTAGCTCAAGACTTTTGCACAGTACTGTATTGTGATGTTAGATGAAGGGCAGACATCCTCTTCCTCACTGGGCCTGTCCCGGAGTTCATACTGGTTGTGGTTGTGTGTACTTGTGTGCATCATGGGCAAGTACCTAAGACCCCTGTTTACACCTGGTCACTTCATCTGGATTACTTTCTAATATGTTTTAAACACGTGTTTACACTTGGTGGTCAAATGCGTCTCTGATTAAACAGACGGAAATTGGATCACTATGTTGTGAATAGAAAAAAACAGCTTCAACAACGAATCGCCTGCACTGCTCAGTTTTCTATTCTATTGAAAAGAACACATTCAGTGTTTACAAGAAGAGGCTGTTTAGTAGAATTTTCTCCTGTGTCATTGCCATCATAAACCACATGCATTAAAACAGTGTATTGCAGCAAAATGGTGAAAAACAATGATCAGATAAAATTGATCTAAACTGATGTTTTAATTGGGCCAACTGCCTCAAAACAAGAGTGATACGGAATTAAAATCAAGCTCACTTAAGGAGATGAACTGAAAGAGCAGTGACAGTACGGGGGGGGGGGGGTTTAGAAGGGGTTAAGAAGGGGTTAAATCAGGATGTGAGCTAACATTGTGAGGTCAAGACGAAGGGCAGACTTTGTCTTCTCCACCAGACGGTTATGGATTATTATGTGACTCATGAAGACATAATCCTGACACTAAAGATGCATTAAGAGATCAGGTGTAAACTGGGACAAAAGTGTCCCATGTGCAAAAACACCCATACCCACACTTTCCTTAAGACTAAGGCTAAATCTATATACTCGCATTCTAGGAAGCTGTTTTAGAAACATTAATAAAAAAATATTTCAATATCACAAGACCTTTGGCAACTGCATGTCGTACAGTGATACAAATCTGAAAAACTGGGAAATAAGTCACATTATTATACACAAAGTGTAGGTATGGACTGTGGTACAGACTGTTTAGTGCTTTCTTCTCAGTAGATGATGTCTAAATGTGCTGGCTTGTCAAGTTAAGTTTGAGACTTACTACGTCCAGGGCAGCCTGCTCATGTACCAACACTCATGTTTTGTAGTGGCAAGCAAAATAATACACAGTCTTGTTGCACCTATAAAGTTATTCATGGTTTTCTGAACAACTGCAATACTCCACAGGTTCCTGGGCTCAACATCCACCTACAGTAACATGCAAGAAATCCTTTGCACCTTCAACATGCTGATTTCTCGCGTGAGAAGTTGACCCTGTGACAATCTTTTGGACTGGTTACAACCAGGAACATGTCGGGTCGTAGGAATCTCAGTGATGCCACAAGAGCTGTCAGCAAAATTTTCGCTGAAACGAACAAAATTGCGGGTTGTCAATATCGGAGGATATTATCCGTCAAATGATATATCGGTTAGCTTGTGAATAAATCAGTTAAAAAAAAACCCCAAACTAAATAAATACACTCCCAGTCAACAGTTTCTGCACACACTAAGATTTTCTACATTTGTTACTCACATAAAAATACTCTTTGCTAACAAATACATTTACAGTACGTTCACCATTCGAGTTCCTTTATCAGACAGAACATTTTATATTTTAAATTAATCATGACTGACCTATAAAACGCCACGTAATGTTATTAAAATTTGGATCACCCAGACAACTGTTAGATATTTACAGAGCTATTTCTTAACAGCCAATGGGATGAAACAGTGAACGAATGCATTTAAAGTTAAAGGATAGTCTAGAATTTGACTCTCCATCACCACACAACTAGTTAATAGGAGTCAGACGTTCTGCACTGTTACAGATTCTTTCATCTTAGAAAGGAAACTTTTTTGTTCACTCAACAACTTCCCAGAGTTTGACAAGAATAAAAGTCGCCAGTTTCTATAATAAATGGATCAGTGGTAAAACCTTGTGGTGTGCAAAAACCTTTGACTGGTCGTGTACATAAGCAATTAATGATTGATGATTCACAGAAAAGGTAAAAATGATTCGATTTTTAAAGAAAATTCATGACCAGGCATTTTGCGAAATGCTACTCTGTCCTGAATCACAGACGGAGGAGAGAAACACAAGGAAAACGAACACAAAATTGATCTGCAGGGTTGAATAAGCCTACAACTTTTATTGCACATTCCTGTTTGGTTTTGCTCTGACCGTGTCCTGTGATGTTGCTTTGTGTAATCTGGAAAATACGCTTCGTCATGTCCTTTATTCCTTACAGCCTGGAGCCTGTGGTCTCCATACACCGGACCCCCGACCCTCCAGGTAAGCATCATTCTGCTTTGAGATTTTTTTTTTTTCCCCTTCATTTTTTAATTTCCATTTTTTGTTGTTGGTTTTTTTTTTCTTTTTTTTTCTCTTTTTCTTCTTTAATCAGTGACAATACCTGCAACATGCTTCAAAATCTTCATTTTGGCAAACCACAAATAAATTAAAACACAAACATTCATAAAACACAACCTGACATTGAAGACATTAGTGAAAGGATAATGACGGGAACGGAAAAGGAAAAGTAAAAGAAAGGAAAGAAAAAAAAAGAAAAAAACCCCAGATTTTTTTTCTCCACAGTTTTCCTGCTTTTCTTTGAAAAATAAAAAAAAAAATTGAAAGCTACCTAACAATCACAGACCACATGCAGATATAATACAATAGAATTATCTCACTTGTTTGGACGATGAACTCAGTTAGTGTCTGCAATCTACCAATCTAAACTATCACAAAATTATGCTCTTAAAGCCGGCAAACATCCAGTTTTGAGATAACTCGGACTGGTTATAATTAGTCGATGTTACAGTATCTCCTCTTGCTACGTCCATACGAATACACACACAACCACTTTTCAAATTCAAATGACTGTCCAAACAGAGACTGGAGAAGACCAAGAGCACTTTATTAGTGATTAGATCCGTCTTCTACCAGAGGTATGAGCTGAACCACTCATTTGTAGCACAATAGGCCTAACAGGGCCATTACAACGCTTGCCAGGTCTTTAGGCTGAATGTAATACTTTCATACAAGCTGCCTTTAAGCACCTCTGGTGCCACATATGTGAAGATGTGACAGAAATGAACAGCCATATCTTCAACGGATATCATCACAGGAGTCACTTTATCCAATTTGCCTCAGGCCAGACACATGCAGCATGAATTTACTCAGATTTTCCCAGTGAGAAATTCGTTTTTTACCTTTGTAGGGGTGAAAATCGCCTTAAGGGGCACATATTTATTTCTCTGAGCTCATAATTTATTTTTTACATGATCCTTTCCCCACAAATACTTATTCCTTGCAATTAAACAGGCTGTCTTTATGGAATACGGTGTCTCTTTACGGAATACTGCGCTGTGTTCTGCAGTCTGGACTGAAACACTCTTTATAACTTCAGTGTGAATATGGGCGGGGCTGAACTGACTATGTGCATATATTTAAATTTCAGTCTTCATGGCAGCACAAAAGCAATTCATTAAAAATGGGCTGTTGCAATTTGATTTACTTTTAAGGATCACATGGACTGGGGAGTAAATGGTATGTTTTAAAACAATGTTTCCAGCATATTTAAACTAACCATTTTCAGAGCCATATGAAGCACAAAGGACCACAGACAAATTGTCAGTGCTATAAAATTTCACTTATAAAGCAAAGAAAAGCCACTAACTGGAATTGCTCTTACAGTCGAAGACTATGGGCCACTGCTTCAGCACCTGCCCACTAGCTTCCATTATGTCTTTCCAGTCAATGGCTACACTCTTCTTTAAGGATGGCTGATTTAAACTGCTGCACTCAAACTGTTTTTCTCTGGAGAGAAAAACTAGTCTAGACTCGTCCAGGGTGACATGAAAATACACGCCTTGCTAATGAAGGGTAGGACCTTGCTAGGGATCTTGTAATGACATGAAATAGGAATTTTGGAATTAAACTGTACATTAACTGAAGCACCGACAAGGACTGAATACTCAGGAGTGAAATGTTGTACTCTGAGTATTTCCCTGACTTATCTAGTCACGTAGGACACACACATTTTCCTGACCATAACTGCCATGACAATCTTTTTGCCTTTTCTGGTTGTTCTTCTTTTTTAATGCCATGCTAATTAGCAGCTTCCCTTATGACATTTAAAGTCTGAAGTACCGGAGGATATAATCAGGCTTTTTGCTACCAAGTGTGCAGTCACATAAAAAGATACGAACAACACACCAGTGATGCAAGAAAAGAAGAGGTGAAGCTGTATATATGCTTTATACGCCACTGAAAGGTGATGTGAGAAACACTGATTATTTTGTTACAGTGGCGAGGTATACATATATATTGACGAGGGCCATACTGTGATGGCTAGACGACTTGGGTTAGAAAATCTCCAAAACAGCTGGTCTTGTGGGGTGTTCCTTGTATCCAGTGGTCAGTACCCACCAAATGTGGTCCAAGGAAGGACAACCAGTAAACCAGTGACGGGGTCATAAGCATTTACATTTACATTTATGGCATTTAGCTGAAAATGTAAATGTGAATGCTTATGACCTTATCACTAGTGCACTCGTTGTCCTTCCTTGGAAGCACCCAAGTTGCATGGGGAGAATGTCTGGTCCGAACAAACTGCTCAAACGTTAATGCTGTCTTTGATAGAAAGGTGTCAGAACATACAGAGTATCACAGCTTGCTGTGTATGGAGCTCTGTAAACGCAGATCGGACACAGCGCCCATGCTGACAACTGTTCACCACTGAAAGTGCCAAAAATGGGCACGTGAGCATCAGAACTGGAGCATGAAGCAATGGAACAAGGTGGCCTGATCTGAATTATAACGTTTTCTTTTAAGTCATATGGACACTCTGCAGAGGCGGTGTGATGTCCTGGGCGATGTTATGCTGGGAGACCTTCATTACTGCACTCATGCGGATGTAACTTTCACTTGTAGCACCAGCCTAAACACTGTTGCAGACCATGTACACCCATTCATGCCAACAGTATTCCTTAATGGCAGTGGCCTCTTTCAGTAGGATAATGTGTCCTGCCACACTGTGCAGAAATGGTTTTAAGAACATCACAAAGTGTTTAAGGGTGTTGACTTGGCCTCCACATTGCTCAGATCTCAATCTGATTGAGCATCTTCGGACAAACTAGCCTGATCAATGAAGGCCCCACCTCACAACTTACAGCACTTAAAGGATCTGCTGCTGGTGCAGATACCACAGCACCTTCAGAAGGTCTTATGGAGTTCATGCCTCCACAGGTCAGAGTTCCTTGATGGTATGAGGGGGTCCTACACAATGTTAGGCAACTGGTTTTAATGGCATGCTGATCGGGGTTTATGCGATAAAACATGGAGCAGCACGCAGCACAGAGACTTATCTTCTCGAGGAGACAACCTAATAGCATATTTATACTGGAGTGACTTCATGACAGGCTTCTGCACGTTCTACAAACGCTGGCTGGTGGCATTTTGGGTTAATGCTGACATTTGGAGAGGCAGTCAATAACTCCAAGGCGCACCTCCCAGCATCAGTCGAGTCCCTGAAAGAACTGCTAACATTTCACACGGCTGCTAGACAATAAACACACCCTAAAGCTCTCCTTTCGTCCATCTTAATACACAGCTTAAGAACAGAGGCATCAGCAGGCCATACAGGCTCGGAGCCACAGTTAAGCCCATAAATGAGTCAAAGTGGACGTAGCATTTATGCCTTGTACTCCAAGGGCCTGTATTGTGGGTCTTATAATTCCTTACTGTCATAACTATATAACTCAAAGACCAGCTCTGGAGTTACCAAACAATTTTTGGCCTCTGATTAATCAGTCTTAAGTGAATTTTAAGTGTATTTTAAGGCATAAAAGAACTCTTGAACACAGCTTTATTATGGTGTTTTAAGCTAGAAATAAGTGTGAAGACAATTTCAGACTTTAAAAATGTTAACCCTGTAAGGGATGAGATGGTCACAACATTTGATATTTAAACTTAACAATTTTAGAAATATCCAAAAGTCTTTGAGTTGCATGTTAAGCTACAGATGCTGGGCGTCACTCAGAAATCCCAGGTCTGTTCTACACTACACCTGCAGACTCAGCGGTACTGCCCATCTATTAGAGTGTATTAGAGTCAATACAGTATAGCGTTCAGCAAATAATTTTATTTGTTTGTTTGTTTTAGTCATCGATTGCGAGACGATGAGAGGACTGAACACCACCAGCCAGCAGATCCAGTCAAAGCTTTAGAGAACCTCTAACATCGCTACGGTCCGCTCTTTAAACGTCACCGCACACAGTGGTAGAATGTTTGGTGGCAAATTCCAGCACAAATTTTGAAAACTTGAAAATATTTGATATTACTTTAGAAAACTACATTTTCTTCACAATAGGTGCTGAAATACTACAAAGGATTTTTGAGGGCAGTGATGATGAGGCGGAGAAATGTCAGAAGTTCCCAAATTGGTTGACTGTTTGGATTAGTAAATATTATCATTTTTTTAAAAAATTATTATTATTATTATTTTTATATTTTATTTTTGTCTTAAATACTGAACATTTTAATAAGTATTATTACTGAAAAGAAGAGTTTGTGCTGAATCAGGGCATATATATTACCATACCATCCTGTAATATGATGGTTTATTACTGAAAATGTTAAAAAAACGCCCAGTCAGCTTGTTTTAGGATATAAGAGGTTCAGTCTAGATTTTGGAACAGGCTTTCTGACTCACAGATGCTAAGAACTGAATTTTTAGATACTCTAGTATTTACTGGATGGATTTTGGTACCCAGCCCGGCTGTCACCCATGGTGAACGCAAAGTATAGTGATGCAGCATTAGTGGAAGAAGAATCGGGTGTCAAATCACCCTAAACAGGTTCATCTGTTCAACCGTTCCATTTCACAAAAGCATATCCTGTGTGTGACTGCACTGTCTGGTTATTGGGGAAATAAGCTGCAGCAGTGCCAAAATAGTGTCCTTCTAGTGCCGACAGCCTCTGCCGTAGCCATTACATCACACTAGACCGACGCTCTCTGCTCTGGAGAGGCCGATTTCATAACCGGTGTTGCTAAAAAGCTTCATGTACAGCACGTTACCGCAGTGCTCAGCACACGTTCCCCATACTGCGCACTCATTATGCATTACACACAAACACACACTCACACACCCACACACACACACATGCTGGGACTTTGACATTCTGTGCTGCCATCTGGTATCAAGATCATCAGAATTATAGGCTTTTGGTCTTCTCCGAAAAAGAAAAGGAAAAAAAAACAAGATAATGACTAGCAAGAATGGCTCACTACCACTCTTTTTTATCATGACTGTACCTCTGCATAAGCAACAAGAGTGTTTTTTTTTTCTCCATTAGAAATCAATCACCATCTACGCAACACAGTGATGTCTAAATTTAGCCACGCGCAGAGACAGAGAGAGAGAGAGACAGAGAGAGAGAGAGAGAGATAGAAGGAGAGAGAGAGAGGGAGAGAAAAAGAGAGAGCACAGCTCCACATAAATTACAATCATGTTGCATTGAACTGTGAAAAAATAGCAGAGCCAAAGAAGAAAAGGAGGGGAAAAAAGTGAACCTCAGATGTACTGTACTAATCTGCCTATCTATTAAATATGAACAGAGTCATTTGCATGTAAATGAACGCTGATGCTCTTCAGTGCAATGCATTGTCAGCTCTTAAAAGAAAAAATGAGGGGAGGAAGGAACACCAAAAAAAAAGAAAGAGAAGGAGGAAAAAACACGAGCACGCTGATGAACGGAGAGAGGAATAGTAGAGAAGTCGACAGTGAGGGTTGGGGCGTGTCCTGTCCCAACGGAGGGAACGTTACATTCCTCAGGGCCTCTTTCATTCCCCCAGTCCCTCAGCACCAGACTGTCTGTTAGCGTAGCCGTATCCTCGCCGTTAACAACCGGTGAAGGTCACGGCGAGCGACTGGTCCATGGCACCTGGGTGAGGAATGAGAGATGGACGGGGACGGGCGCGGTGGACATGGTCGTGAAGAGTCAGCAACGTTTGTAGTGTAGGACACGATAGCTTTTTTTTTTGTTGTTGCGTTTTATTTTTATTCTATTTATTCATTTTTTCATTTAAGTTTGATGATGAGAAAAACAACAACAACAAAAAAAAAAACAACTCAAGAAAGCCACGTGTGTGTGTGTGTGTGGGGGGGGGGGGAGTCGGGGGGGAGGGGGCGAGTTGCAGACATTGTTGGAGCTGCTGCACCGCTCGGTTAAACTCGTCAACCGTCGGACACTGGAGGAGAAACCCAGCCGTACTTCTCGTGGGTCTTCACAAGGCTCTTGAAGGTGGCTTCAGCTTCCTTACGACTGAAGGCTTTCTTAGACTTCCCTGCTTTCCTGCAGATCCGGCCCTGAGGAGACAGAAGAACATTCGGTTGGAGAGCTTGTAAGATTCAAGATAACCTATTTGTCACATGGATAGTTATACAAGTACATCACGCAGTGCAATGTATCCTGAACCGCTCCTGTTGTCGTAAAACAGGAGCGGTATGATGTGCAACGTCATAAAACACAGTATGTACAAAATTTACATTTAAAAACAAATCTAAAATATAAGAAAAAGCAACTTTGAACAAGGAAGACAAGTTAAAGGTACCATATGAAAGCTAAATTAGATTATTTGTTATAAGTTTGTTATAAGTTATAAGTACGGGAGCAAAGAAGGTGATGCCTAGGGTTAATAGGATATTTAATGAATGGTTTTAGTGGAAAATCTAATTTAGATTATTCCCCCATTACTTTTAGCCTTGAAGCTACAGTGCAAAACTAAACAAACTGTGGACACTAGGGTTGAGTTACTGAGTATACTGGTAATAAGGTATACAGCTGTTAAAACTGCCACTATGTTAAAACTGAAATGTTTAACATTTATTTGGTCATTTACATAGTAAATGACCAAATAAACACCTCCTGATCGTTTACATTTTAGGGGGCTCACTGACTGGCCGACAGAAAGAGGGCAATATGACACTCAAAACAAGTGTCTTTTTAACATCGGTTAGCTGGAACCAGGCCAGAACTCGGTCCTAGTTAGCAGCAGCAGTTAAGCAGTTGTTGTTAAACAGTTTGGATGCCAAAAACATGCTCGCCACTCACCTACTTCATAACCAGATGAGCCCATTTTGGCAAAAAACACTTTTATGCATCCTTTTTTGTTACACTGTGTTAATTCTTGGAAACCCTTAGAGGTTGTGGAAAAAAGTGTTTAATGTCCAACCCCGTTGGACCCTGAACGTTTTAGCATGTTGAACGTGTTTAGATTGACTACATTTGGGATAAGCAGGTAAACTTGGGGAACTATTGCTTTTATCTGACCACATTTCATGCTGTTGGGAAGCTGTGGCTAATCTCACAGCTGCAGAGCTGCAGAAAGACCACGGTGCCCACCCCAGCCTGACCAGCGCTGCAGAGGATGTTTAGTGCTTTGTTTAGTGGATGTTTAGTGGTTAACTTCATTATATATACACATTACATTATATATACAGTGCAAGTTACGGCATGTTTTTTTTTTAACGTGTTAAACAAACAGAAACTGTGAAGTAGAAAAATATTTCAGTTCCCTCTAGAAGATAAGTCAATACTTCCTTACCTGGGATGGTCAAACTCTGAAACTCATATGATAATGAAAGATTGGTTTGATGAGAGACGTGTTCCTGCACCAGCCAGTGTATGAAATGACTCATATATGCTAGAGTAGAGTAAGCGGAGGCTTACGAGAAATATCAATCAGTCCTATAGCTTTCTAGAGGAAACACCTTCATCATTTGGCCCTGAAAGGCATTAATTCTGCAGAGTGCAGGGAAGCGGTGAGTGACAGCACGGTGACCTGCTCATAGGCCACTATTTTAAAAGGTGACCTCATTTAAGTCTTAAAATATGCCCTCCGTAAGTTCTATTTTATTATTTCTTAAATTTCAGTTCAATTAAAAAAACAGACCGTCAGTGGTCCTCCTTTGTCCAGGCATTTTTCTCCATATTTCTTCTCTTTTTTTTTTTTATTCTGTTGTTTTAAATCCGCTATGAAGCACTTTACTATTAAAACACTGCAGCTCAGCATCAGTAGCAAAAACACAGTGGCCCTTTATATAATTTTAATACCAGTATAATTAGGCTGGGAGAAGTTTGTTAAAGATGGATTCTGTGCGCCTCGCTTGGGGCTCAGGCCTTTAGACTGTGTGGGACAAACAGGTACGCTCAGCTGACGGCCTGTTTTTTGGTTTTTTTTATTTTATTTGTTGGCCAATTTTTATTAACCTTTTTTTTTTTTTGTTTACACTCTATGGGCTAAATAAACATGATACAAACCTTTCAAACACTTCCACTTAGCCAGCATAAATAACTCGCTTTGCTCCTTAATGATGCATTTTTATATTCTGGAATGAAAAATCAGCCGTTTCTCTAAATAACATGAATCAAATAAAGCTCTACGTTAAAAGACTGGATATCGACCAAATTTTTTCGGAATGAAAACAGTGTAAGTGCTCGAAACTGGTTTACATGATCTATATCATAAAACTGAAACCCATCAGTCAGCATATTAGGAACAAAAATCTGCTGGTTCCAATTTTGCCCATTTCTGATTGGATGGGAGAAACAAAACAAAAAAAAAACACCACATTTTTAGACACATCAGTAATGACGGAACAGGTCGAATTTATTTTATGCTGTGTTCTCCCAGAAGAGCAAGTAACTTAACCATTCGGCTAAATTGCAAAATCCACTAAGCTCATGAACTAACCTATCATGAAATAACCTGTATAAATCCTGGGAAGTTCAGATTTTTCGCTTTAAAATGTATACATTTCAATCAATTTTCTTATAGAGTAGTTGCACCACGATAGTCAGCAGTACAAAAGCACAGCTGTAGCCCAAAGAAAATAAACAAAAAATTCAGCCTCGTTTTACAGATTCTATGGAATAAAACTTTCAGTACCGATCAGTGAATGTATCAGATTTGGTATTAAACCACTAACTCTCCTCAAATTCTTCTTGTTTTCAGGCTAAATGGTATGAGGCAAAATGGAATGTAACTAGGTTAGAAATGTTAAAGAAAAATAAATGTGAAAGTCAAAGTTAGGTGTAAACAGTATTTGACTGACTTAAGGAGCCACTTCACTGTTTTTTAAATGTAATCACTGAGATGTGAAACGTGAAATGAAAAGTAGGCAACTTCATTAACTTTCTTTCTTTACAATGGTCTGGGTAACCACTGATTGCAATGTCTGCAATGTAAAAATAACCATTTAAAAAAGGTTGTTTAGAATCTGCATGCGTCTTTTTGATTTATGTTTAACATGTAAGGCTGGTGATGGTTAAACAGTGATAAACCTGCATGTACCCCTCCACCATGAAAACACTTTTTAAAAATGCATTTTAAACCAAAACCTTCTCAGGTATTGGGCAGCATGTTCATAATCTTTTCAAGGCTTTAAACACTTTAGACATCTGGTTCCCATCGCCACCACTAAGAACGATGTTGATATTTTTCTCTCGAATATAGCATTTCACATCTTAACAATTCAATTAGGCGGGAATGTTGAAAATCATTGGAAATCTTTCAGATACACCTTTTATATACACCTTCCTCTGAGTAACAGTCAAACCAATGTGCCTATATACATGTTTAACACAATGCAGCGATTGTAAGATGCTGAGTGGCCCATCAGCCTTTGGTCCTTGAGAGGTTTTTTTAGTTTTGGAGGGTGTCCAGCATTTTTTGCTGAGGTGTGTGAAAGAAGTGCGAATGCGGAAAGGCTAATACATTGAAAACAATTAATAAGTGATCTATGGTACCATTCTAACACACACACACACACACACTCGACTTGGCGTGTGTAAGCGGTGCGCCCGAGCAGTGGGGTCGTACCAGTGCCACTGCTGATGTAATTTAGCTGGGACGCAGAGACAGAAATAGCTTTGCTCTTGCCACAGGCTCTCTCCGGGCAGGCAGCCGCGTAATGGCCCAGAAGTAATGCAGTGCACTCACTTGAGAGGACAGCATCCTATCTGGGCTCACAAAAGCCTGTGATTTTTTGATTAACAGGAGCAAACGAAACCTTAATTAAGCCGCACTGTGCTCCGGCTTCGCTGGAGAACATGTGGTGTGAGAACGGGCTGAGTTTGGGTTTGGCTGCCTTGTTTCCTCCAGCTAGCTTTAGCTTGAGCCGTACACCCAGCGGCACACGGCAACTGCAGGAGGTGCCAGATGGGTAATCTCCTGAATGGGGATCAGTCAGTGGACACGTTTGGCCTTTGTGCAATGGGGGTGAACCCAAGCTGCCACTGTTATATAACCCAAGAGGGCGAGCGAGGGACAGATCAGCAGCAGATCCTGTTCGTGACCTTATGCTGACAAAGCTGAAGGTGAAGTGACGAAGCAGCAGACCTGTCCATACAGCATTATAAAATGTTATAAGCCATTTATATGAAGTGGTCTACAACATATAATGAAGGGACCAATACCAGACCTTCTACTATTGTTCCAACGTCCAGTTCTGATGCTCACAAGCAAGTTACAGCAGCTGTGATGCCCTGTGAGTTCTGACACCTTTTCTATCACAGCCAGCACTAAAGAGTTCAGCTATTTGTACTACAGTAGCTCTTCTGTGGGATCAGAAGTGACAGGCTAGCCTTCGCTTTCTATGTGCATCATTGAGCCTTGGGCACCCATGAACCTATCCAACCTATCACCAATCCACCAGTTGTCCTTCCTTGGACCACCTTTGGAAGGTACTGACCACTGTATAATGGGAAAATCCCAAAAAGTCTATGATTTGGAGACCTTTTTTTCCTGCTTCCTACATCAACTTCAAAAACCGACTGCCTACAATATCCCACTCCTTGACAGCAGCCACTTTGGCAAGATGTTAATGTTGTGGCTGATAGCGGTATGGACTGAAGAGTAAAAGGTCCATTTTGAGGTTTTAACAGCGTTCACGTAAAAACATAACACTCTTACTCGGAAACACAGAGAAAATGTTGGTTTTCCACAACACCGGGCCTTGTTACGTACTGTAAAGTTATAATTATCCTCACCATTTCATTAACATTACCATTTTGGAGACACATGACAGCAGTGAGATGCATCAACACAGACATAATGAAGATCTCCTTCATATCCAGAAGACCTTTCTGAGAGTTGAAATCCAAATTGTGCCCATAAAGCCTAGACAGAAACAAGCCCCTTATCTTTTATAACCGGGTAATATTTAATCAACCTTGATTGGGGGTCTCAACAGGATCTAGACCAAGGCAATAAAAACCGATGAACATGAAATGAATGCACACTCAACTCATGAATTTTCCCTTCATCCTGTCATTGCCTCTGTCTCTGACCCCTAAAGGAGGTCATTCCTGCCGCACAACCACACCGTTAAAGGGCTACTAGTAGCTACAGAAATGCATTACATTAATTAAAATTACACAAGCGTCTCAGAGCGGCAGGGGACAGGTGCCTGCTTGGATTGCATTATGGGGTTGCATAAAACGCTTCGCCACGACAGCGGCATTTCCTCAGCAGTTATCCTGACTAAAAAGACAGTGAATGGAAGAAGAAAAGCCTGTTCTGTTATGCATCTGCAGTGAAATGCAACATTTCTATGCACTGGGTCTCTTTGGGGAGTCTGTTGTGTTAGCAGTGTCTAGATTGGTAATTGCCCTTGAATGCTTCTGGCAATTTAGTGAAAAATGTTATCCCGAAGGTGAAACTAACACAATCGGCACACTGAAGCATTTTCAGTGACCTTGAGGGACGTACGGACAGAATTATCACCTCATGAATGACATGTGGTTAGTCGGCCCCTTACATCCATCGCCAGTTACATCCTTCACAAACACACAGCACGAGACATGAAACATATACATGCCTTATTACTGCTCGGGCATCATCTCTACCCCTCTGCCGACAGAGATTCTGCTGCTGATTTATTAAGCAAATAATTCAGAGCATGTTCGTGATACAATGTCCTCTGCTTACCATGCAAAGAAAGCACACAACTGACCACAGATGCCTTGTTTTTTCTCTTGGTAATGATTTTCCTTTACTGCCTGCCTCCTGCCTAGTGGATCTAAAGAAGGACCTGGGTAAGACACGTTTAATAAACTAGCAGAGACCGGTCCTGTAGATCTACCACCCTGCAGAACATGAGCTCCAACGCAAATCCATCACACTTTCTTTTGTCTTCAGAAGTTCTCACACACCAAACATCACAGACCCCGTCTTCATCATCAGTTGAAACCAGTGGTACACAGTAAAATCCCCAAGCCTATAGTCATAAGTGCAGTTAGACCAAATAAATGCTGTAAAAGTGGCGCAACACTGTAGGAATCATTGTTGGAGCATTTATACAATGTCAAATGAACACTGTCTGTGGCTGGTGTGGGCAATATCAATACAATGCTGTAAGTGAAATACTGAACAAAAATAATGCTCAATTTTTCATAGCATTTCTCAAATGTGGCATTTTTTCAACACTTCTAATTTATCAAAGCTCAAAAATCTAAATATTGTGATGCTTATCAGTTATAAAGAAAAAAATATATTGAGAAAGAAGTATTGCAATGTTGTACAACTGTGTCATTTCAACCGTCCCTACATGGTAGGTATCCGTTTATTACAACAAGTACTAACTCAGCATGATGAGGTAATTCAACGAAGTAGATAATAATGCAACACTGTTGGAACACATTCTATGTGTATCAGGTTTTTTTTCCCTTCCAAAAACAGAGTTTAGTAAGGATAGAGTTACTTATCAAAATCAAACAGTTCATATTTTTAGCGTTTTACACACTATGCTACACTAAATCCAATTAAACAGGACTACACTCTCTTCCTAATAAAATATTGAGGATATGCTTAGAAAAGCATATAATAATAAATATAGTCATATTTCCGAGCCCTACCCCACTAGTCCCATTTCTTCTATTCTTATCAGTAAAATACATATTGTGACATATTGTGTATCGTGAAATTTTCTTAAGTATTGTGTTTTAATGTTTTGCCTCTATGTTTTGGCTCTGACAGTATAGAGTTTCTTGAAAGAATGCAGCTCGAATGGGTTAATTCTATGTGACAATTCAGCACTGGAGGATTTAATTGCGTGATCATTCAGATCAGGTGTCTTTGCTTGGAGCTGAATGAATGAATGTTCTTCAGTACCAATCATAGTTCATTCAACTAGAGCTCATTCAACACACTACCCGAAGTGTCGGTCTGACACTGTAGGTGTTACTTCAACAATTCAACCCTCAACGTTACTGGATTGAGTGTGAAAAGCCTGGGCTGGAATTTACAAAGCATATCAGAGTAGGATGGCTGGTCTGAGATCAGGTTTTCCTCCTATATTTATGAAGGTATAAAAAGAACAAACTGATCCTAGATCAGCACTCCTACTCCAGATCTCCAGCACCTCCAGACTACCTCCACTCCACCTCCAGACTAACCCCCACTCCACCTCCAGACTAACCCCCACTCCACCTCCAGACTAACCCCCACTCCACCTCCAGACTACCACCACTCCACCTCCAGACCAACCCCCACTCCACCTCCAGACTACACCACTCCACCTCCAGACTAACCCCTACTCCACCTCCAGACTAACCCCCACTCCACCTCCAGACTACACCACTCCACCTCCAGACTAACCCCCACTCCACCTCACCTGGCCTTTGACGAGGCTGGCAGCGAACTGCCTCATCACGGCTTCCACGGTGTAGGCGCTGCTCCATCCCCTGGGCGTGAGCAGCTCCATGCAGATGGCACCGCCGTCCAGCACGTAGCCGTTCTCCAGGCGCGGCGCCAGCACACGCATAAAGGGAGGCGCGAAGGGGAAATTGTCCGGGAAGGTGACGTTGAGCAGGATGTACTCGGTGTTGGTCTCCTTCATGTCCTGCCAGAGCGCAGAGTCCTTGTCCACTTGGTGCAGTTTCACATTCCAGTCGTACAGGTTGTCGTCGGCCAGCTCCACCGTGATGAAGTTATCGCCCAGGCGCCGGATCTCCTGCAGCTCCTTCATGAGCCGGCGTGTGCGCACCTGCGTGCAGTGCTGCCTGTTAGGCGCATGTGGCTGCTGCTGCTGCTGCTGCTGCTGCTGTTGCTGTTGTTGCTGCTGCTGCTGCTGCTGCTGCTGTTGCTGCTTCTCCTTGCCCTCCTTGCCGGGTGCCTTCTTCTCCCGGACGTCCGAGGCCTTCTTGGCCTTGATTTCAGGCGTGCCCAGGATGCTGGTGTCACCCCCCGCGCCGCAGTGCTTGGTGCCCCCCTTTTGGCTATGGCTGGCAGGCTTGGCAGCCTTGCGCGAGCCCTGCTGGTGCTTGGGGTCCTCCGTGTCGCGGTCGTGCAGCCGGATCAGGCCGATCTTACGAAGGAGAGTCGCCATGAGCCGTGCTGGGGGGGCTGAGGGGGGGTAGGAGGGGAGGGGGGGGTTAGGAGAGGAGAGGAGAGGAGGGATGGGGTAAGGAAAAGGGGGTTGTGGAAGCAAGGGGTTGGGGGGGCAAAACGCTGCAGGAGGGGGGTGGGGAGAGGTAGGGAAGGGGGGAAGATGATACCAGCCCGGATGTGTGCGCGCAGCCCCCCGTTCTTATTTTGTCACTTATTTCAGCGAAGCATCCTTCCAAACCAGCTGAAATACAAAGAAAGAATTTAATAAACGTTTTTTTTTCACACGACTGTCTGTTATGCTGCAGCACAGGGTGAGGAACTGCACCGCCTCCACGTAACAGCATGTATGTGCATTTCCAGGAGCTGAAACGCAGCACAGGACCAACCACACGGTGCACATGAGCATTTTGTACACTGTCCCGGACGAGGCGTCCTATTCGCGAGTGTCCTACTGGAATTGTTCCGTTCCACCTTAAATGGCGAGGCAAATCCATGCTGTCCGATCTGGTCCGTATAAACGTGCTACACTGTTACTGTTGCACCAAGTAAGATGGAGCAGAACAATTCCAAGAAGAGGCTTCAAACAGCTCTCAGGTCACGACCGTGTGAGTGTGTGTGTTATGCAGTAGCTCCAGTTCACATACCCACACACACACACACACACACACAAGCTCTTAGCAACCAACAGGCTCTCGTCAAGTCCTATGCGTGTCCAATAAATTAATAAAGTATTCTGATTCTGAATAAGGTTTATATTTAATGTGATCTGTCCTAAAACACCTGAGTGTGTTTCTGTAAGTGTGTGTGTGTTTTGCTGCAGCTCCGTTCCTGGCTACAGCCTTGCTCTCTTATGTCCTAGGCTTGTGTGTGTATTTGATGTGATCTGTCCTTGTGTGTGTATTATGCTAAAGCTCCATTCCTGGCTACAGCCTTAATCTCTATCTCTCTCTCTCTCACACACACACACGCGAACATGTCCTATGCATGTCCAATAGGGTCTGTATTTGATGTGATCTGCCCTAAAACGCATGTGTGAATGTGTGTATATGTTATGCTGCAGCTGGCAACGGGCTTGCTTGCTCTCTTTCTTTCTCTCTCTCTTTCACACAAGCTCTTAGCTACCAACAGACTTTCATAAAGTCATATGCATGTCCAGTGAGGTGTGAATCTGATGTGTGACTGACTCACCCTGGCTAAAGGCTTGTCGCTGCTCCCTTGGAGAAGGACAGAAGGATGGATGGACGGACGGACGGACGAATGGAGGTGGAGATGTTCTCCAGCTCTTCTGCTCTGAAACCTCCTGCACAGAAACAGCAGCTGCACCGTTCAGTCCAATAATCCGCTACCAGACGAGCACACACTCACACTCACGCACGCGCGCAGGCATGCACGCACCCAGGCGCACGTTCCCGAAGACAGCCGCGCGGAGGATTCGGCAGGGCTTCCGCCGTACCTGCACAGAATGAATAATCGACTGTGTGTTTCTGGGAGTGTGAGGAGGTGGAGAAAGGGGCGTGACCTGTGGTGCGTCAGCTCCACCCACACGCACCCCCTCTCCTTAGAATAAAGAAGTGAGCCATTCTCACGAACCGATTGTGAATCGGTACGATTATTCGTAGCGTCCACACAACATCTACCTCCGAGTTATAGACCCAGAACATCTAGTGTTGCACGAACAGTGACGGACAAGCTCGGTACGTGACAAAAGGATACGCCACGATGTGACATTTTCTTGATTCAGCTATTCCGAGTCATAGAATCGATTTAATTCACTCGGATCATCGAGCCGATTCAGTGCGTTTCAGTGATTCACAAGCCGAACAGAAGGATTAATCTGTTCCAGCCTACGGAGAAAAATACAAGGAATTTAAAGCTAAACCTCGTCCTGTGTGATATTTTGTGCTGTGATTTTTATGAGGTAAAGCTGAAAAAGGTTGTTACTCAGATTTGATCTGTCTTTCGACTGCAGCACGGACGTAAACACTCTTGCGCAAAAAAAAGTTCGAGTCCGTGAATCGACTCGAGTTATTTATTAAACAGAAAGATCCGCTCACTGCTAGGAGATCCTTTTTTTTAAAGCTTCTGTTATGTTTGGGGTCAGTTTGTCCTCATTCAACATTTATTGTTTCTAGGTAAATAATTGACAACTTTTTTATCTTAATATTAAATGACTTTTCCTAATTTAAAGGGCACACAAAATTATCATGATATGTTTTGAATGTCATGTACATGTTGGAGTTCTTTGAGGTAAATTTGGGATTTTTTTTTCTCTGTTTTATAAAACATAAGAAACATCAACATCTGTATTGGTTGTTTTGGATGAGATTGAAGGTAATATGCTGTAATGTTCAGTTTATAATCTTCAAAACATAATTTCCCACACTGTGGGGCCTTTATTACATGTCTGTTTTATATTTCACATTTGTTTTGGTTGTTTTGGATGATATTTAGGGTACTATCAAGTCAAGTTGGCTTTTATTGTCATCCATCCACATGCACAGTATGTGACTGAACGAAATTGCGTCCCAGGTGCCCAGACAGCACAAAAAACAAACGAACAACACAGAACATGAAGAGTAACAAAGTACAGCAACTACAGTGTAACAAGAAACTTTTATCATGATATGTTTTTAATGTCTTGAATTTGTCAGTGTTCTTTGGGGTCAGTTTGGGACTGATTTAGCTATTTTATAAAACAAGAAATATCAACATTTTACACACTTTTGGTTGATTTGGATGATACTGAGGGTAATATGCTGTAATATGCAGTTTTATTATCTTCGAAAAACATCCCTCTGCTTTAGGGCCATAAACATAATTACACATGCAGAAGTGTGAGAACCACTGATAGATCACATGACCTGAGAGAGGGAAACACATTTTCCTTCAGAACTTTGATATTTCCCACACCATATGCACTTCATTACATGTATGTTTTATTTAAAACACTATTTAGGTCAATAAAGAAAAATTAAGTACCGACACGAACTTGGACTTCACTTTTAATTTCAAACATTTTCTTCAGGTTTAAATTGGTTTAAACTGACCCCAAACATAAAAGATAATGGTGCTTTTGAACATAACATCGGGGTTAAATAATATAAAAATGTAGCTTGCTTGCACATTTAATAATTAAAGCTTATATATTTTGATAAGTGGAGCTTTACAAGCTTTACAAGCTCTTTCACTCCTTGTTTTTATCTACAGAATGACACACAAGGTTATTTCGTTATTTTGTAATTACGCAACTAAAATGATCCATTAAAATATATTTTAAATATATTTTTTAATATTTACGTTTTAATAATGGATTTTTATTTCCACGACATCTTCGCAGCAGTCCGAGCCGCCTTGTGTCCGTACCCATGACAACTGGCAAAATCTCAGTACGCGATTGGTCTGCGGTCTGCCGGAAAACGAGCGGGTTCTGTCCCATCGAAGATCTGTTAGCTTAGCACTGCTATGCGGCTGGATTTTGATCAATATTTTGCTGTTTTGTGTGTTTATACGTAATTGTATTGTTTTTGCTCAGTATGGCTGAGAAGTTCGACAATCTGGAGGAACATCTGGAGAAGTTTATTGAGAATATTCGACAGCTTGGAATCATAGTGAGCGATTTTCAACCCAGCAGCCAAACAGTGCTCAACCAGAAACTGTGAGTCTTTACTCAATTCTACACACTTTTAGTCGAGATAAGTAGTAAAAACTCGAACAACAAGAGATTAATCCACGTATCTGAGCCTAAATATAACTGCTATTTTGATTTTAACCGCCTTTTTGTTACTGTGTCTTTATAGACTGACTGTATATATTGCTGGTGATTAAATGCACGTACACTATATGGACAAACGTATTGGGACACCTGTTTTTCAGGGCCCTTAATTCCAGTAAAGGGCTTAATCGTAATGCTTCAGCATACCAACACATTTGGAAGAAGCTTTATTTATATAGCACCTTTCATATATGAGATGCAACTCAGAAAAATAAAATGATCACTAAAAGTAATAATAATGATAAGAATAGAATAAGAGAAATGACAAGAAGAAACAGAAATAAATATAAAATCCTTGGTAAAAAGATTGTTTTTATAAAAAATAAGTGATTAAGAAGGAGACGACAACATCGTGCTTCCAACTTTGTGGACAGTTTGGAGAAGAAAAGACATGGCTGGATGAGCTCACTGTGGAAGAACTTGAATGGCCGCACAGAGCCCTGATCTCAACCCCATTCAACACCTTTGGGATGAACTGGAGTGGAGATTGCGAGCTAGGCCTTCTCATCCAACATTAGTGCCTGAACTCATAAATGTGGATCTTCTGGAAAGCCTTCCAAGAAGATTGGAAGCTGTTATAGCTGCAAAGGGGGACCAACTGCATATTAAAGTTTATGGATTTTAATGTAATGTCATTAAAGTCCCCGTTGGTGTAATGGTCAGGCACCCCAATACTTTTATTCATATAGTGTGTAATGCACAAAGTGGCAGCATGATGTGGACAAAACATCAGTATTTGTAATTATGCATCTACATATTGCTGTTGCAGTATCTTTCAATATATTAAATGGCACCTAACATCACTTTTATTCTAATTAGAAAGACTGAAGTATTACTTCTAGGGGATGAACATAGGTTGGAAAATTGTTATATATGAATTAATTTTGAATATTTGTGGTACACAAACCCGCACAAACATCAGTGAAAAAAGAAGCAGAAGGAAAATGTAGGAAATTGCGAGGCAGTGTCCTTAATGGTGACAGATTGTCCAAAATAATTTGATATTTGTTAGATAACATAAAGACCTCAGTTTTTGGAAACAGTCCTCTGCGAGATACGAATCGCAGAGACTGATATTACGATAATTTTTAACAGACAATATATAGTGCACATAATTACATTATAGTATTCTAGTTGTTATAAATGTACTAAATTACACATTTCATTTTCTAGGTTACAGTGAACATTTTATTTTTATACGTGTGTTCTGTGAGCCTTATTGTACTTTGTAACATATGAAACCTTGCAGTCTCATATCACTGTATACTGAGATGGCATAGCTGATATGACAAAGTTTACTTTGACTTTGATTTAGATTAATGTAATTAAGTTTTGCTCCTGGGTTTGGTTTGGAGCCCCTGAGCTAAAACAACCTACACTGGTTGGTTATCATGTAAAGATCTAATATCATCTGTGTCTGCTGATACTTTCTTTTTGTCTCTGCAGTACAATTTCTACAGGGTTTCTGTGCTGCAAATCCAAACGCTAGTTTTTCCAGAGATGGCAAAGAGCCTTACATAGTTGAAATTCTGTCCAGATATGGCAATTTGGACATTGAAAGTAGTGTAGTCTGGTAAAAATGCGATGTTCAATCTTAACCATTCTTTTAATATTAGAAATATATAGGAACAGCCACTGGTAACAAACAACTGAGTAAGCCTATACTGTGTTATAGGCTTCCTTAGTCATTGTAATATAATGTTCAATGAGAAACAGACGTCATTTATAAATGTCCTGGAAAATGCGAGTGACAAAAAAGACTGGGAAATCCATACTAATGTACACTATTG
The DNA here is from genome assembly GCA_037577275.1 of Bryconaethiops microstoma. Classification (NCBI taxonomy): domain Eukaryota; kingdom Metazoa; phylum Chordata; class Actinopteri; order Characiformes; family Alestidae; genus Bryconaethiops; species Bryconaethiops microstoma. Next base: position 14,767,932 of record JBBJLS010000155.1, on the reverse strand, counting down.
GCTACTTTAGTTGGTTGCTATGACCTGATTTGCTTATTTATTTCCTGCAGGGGTGACGAATTCAGTGTACAGTCACTGTTTAGTCCCAGACCTAATCTTTTGTGCTATTTTGCAGAAACTTCATGATCACAGGACTGCAGGACATTGAGAAATGTCGACAACAGCTCAATGATATCCATGTACCTCTGGAAGCGTTCGAGTGAGTGATTTGATACATCACAAGATTCCCACCTCAGAGATCAACCAAAATGCATGCAGATGTCTTAAAGAACCTCCTTCATGATTCCACATAAATATCATTAAGTACTGTTTTTGATAATAGGATGTTTGTAGATTTTCTCTTTGCCACTTCTGATGCACAGTCAGTGCATCTGATCCGAACTTCTGAATGTCAGTTCTTTATTCAAACTGTGGAGGGATGCTGACATTCCAGACTATTTCTTAGGTTTTCAGTAGAAGCCTCAGTTTGAACCTGTATTTCTGCATACATAGCAAACCAAACTTAGATTCTTAAAGAGCAGGAAAGCCTGGGGTCTATGTAGTCTGCATGATTCCAAGTGTAAATCTGTATGACCATCTTTTGTATGAGATGACACAGCTGCTTGCTTTGTTTATTAGCTAAATAATACAAGGCAAATGGTTGGGGTCATAAAAACTTTAGGTACAGCTCCCAGTTTGTTCTCACCGTGCGCATTACAAAAAGAAGTTACAACAGAGTGATTGGGTGAATACAAAACAAATTGTAGGTTTACAGTTACAGTACAGTGGGCTGTATCTTATCTTCTGCTCAGCAAAGCCCCCATCAAAATCGTTATGCAATCAGAAAGAGGCAGAACATTCTGTAACTATCTAGCAGCAATTATCTGACTCACTCACATTAATGCCCTATAAATTCTAATAGTATTTTTAGTTGGAAGGTACATCATAACATTTGTATTTTATGCGTTAGTTTTAAACTGTCAGTTACTTGCTGGTCACGCTGCTTTATATGTAACCCTGTAACTGAAGCTACCCTCCAGTTTTCCCAATTCACTTGTCATTATGCAGCATTTCATATCTGCAGCTGATTTTAGTTTTCAGGTATTAAAATCAACTTTGCCCTTCCTAAGCTGATGAGTATTGGTTTTAACTTTCTCCGCAGATACATTGACCAGGGTCGCAACCCTCAGCTGTACACAAAAGAGTGCTTGGAAAGAGCCTTGGCTAAAAACGAGCAAGTGAAGGGGAAGATTGACACCATGACAGTGAGTGAATATTTTAATCACCTTTCAAGCCATTTAAAAAGTGTCGATTACGTGAACTATATACTTGTGTTTTTGGACCTTTGTAGAAAATTGAATGCTGCAAAGATCAATGTAATCTAAAAATCAATGATTGAGCAGAATGAGCAGATTGGCAGATCTGTTCTGACTACACTGAGTATAGCTTTCTAAAACAGCAGGATTTTTAGGGATGCACAGTGACTGTGGGATCATGACAAAAAATCTGATCAGATATTTGATATATATAGTTTTTGATATAGTATCTGTTGGAATTATAATCTTCAGAAAAGCAGTGTTTAAGTGACTTTCAGCTACTGTTTAATTTACTGCATCTGTATTAAATGGGGGCAGCTGGTGGCCTAGTGGTCAGGGAGTTGCCCCTGCAATCAGAAGGTTGTGGGCTCGAATCCCAGGACTGCTAGGGACACCACTGAGGTTCATTTGAGCAAGGTACTGTCCCCACACACTGCTCCCCCGTGCCCACTGCTTCACTTGTGCCCACTACTTCACTTGTGCCCACTACTTCACTGTTCACACTGTGTGCTGTGGTGTGTTCACGTATGACAAATGGTCACTTCACTTCACTGTATTTCACTTTACTGTTAAATGTTGTTTCATCGCAGTACTAATCTAGGTAAAATTTAATCCCATTTTGTTCTATATTTTATGTTTATGTATTGGTATCAACATTTATACATGTGGCAAATATTGGATATCATCATCAGTCCACATAACCTATTTCTGCATTTCTTAGTTTTGCATTTGGGATGATTATATTTTTTCAAAGGTTACCAGGTCTCTAATTATTTCCCAACAGCGTACTCATAAATACAACATACAAAAGGTTTCAGATCTTGAAACAGACTGAATACTGAAGGGTGATTTCTCTGCTCGAAAATGTTTTTAAATGCAATTTCTTTTACAGAAATTTAAAAGTCTCCTGATCACAGAGCTGGGGAAGGTCTTTCCAGAAGAAATGGCCAAATATAAGGGCATCCATGGAGATGACCCCCCTTCATAGTCCCATGTGGCGTTTGAACAGCATTATTAAAGCCAAGTTGTACATATGCTAATATTCATATTTTATAAGATTCAACAGTCATGTTTTGCATTTTTACAGCTTTTTCAGTGTTTGTATCTGCCTTTGTATTTTCTGAAGATATTCCTTGTGCTTCAAATCATGTGGAATAATTTGTATATGAAACATTGAGTTTGATTTTTGCCTAACATACTGTCATGTCTTTTTTTTTTTTTCTAATAAATAATTATTTAAAGTTCAGCAGAAAACTGTAACGTCTGATGTTTATCAAAACAAAGCCATTTTTGTTTGATTTCTTTTTTATGACCCTGTTAGATAAATGGTTCTATTTCTGTGGTTCTGCCCTGGACTCGAACACGCCTCTGAAAGTCTTCTCCAACTAGAGTAGCTTGACGTCTCATCTTTCAGTTTTGTTTTACGTGTCCTGTCAAAATTGATCTGCCCCCGTATTATGGATAAGAATGATTTTTCACTTCTGGAATGTTGCTGGCACAGCATTTACACTGTCCATGTTTAGGTTTCTCCTTTCACAATTCAGAAACCGATGCTTTATTCTAGCATTTTAGACCATAATAAACTGTATATACAGTCATATGTACAGGCTGAAAAACAGCTCTGAGTGCAGCACATTCACTGCATTTAAACAGTAAATCCTTAACCATCCAGCTAGGGTGTTGGCCCTGCACTCAGAAGGTTGGGGGTTCAAATCCCAACTGCTAGTGTCACCACTGAGGTACCCTTGAGCAAATAAATCAATTAAAAACAAATAATTAGATTTAATAAATAAATAAAATGATCATCGGACTGAATCAATAAAATGATGAAAAGGAAAGGGTTAGAGTTTGCCAGTGGCAGCTTTCAGCTCATAAAAACAGTACCATAATGGCTAAAAGCACATGGACCTACTTTAAATCTTCAAAGCTTAGTCCTGGACGGCACATCATCCTGAAAGAAGAAACTGTAGCTTGGCTAGGCTTAATTTTATGTCCAGGAAACCGACCCTATGAGTCTGTTTCCAGGCTGAATCTCTGTCTGGAAAATTAATCCTAATCCTAATGTCCACAATCTGCAAATAAGTGTCTTAGTAGGAGAGTGTGTCCCCATTTGTGGCAATAACAGCCTCTACTCTTCTGGGTAGGATTTATGACAGACGTTGAAACATTGAGTATTTCAGACATGAGAGCGTTAGTGATTTTGGGTGATTAGTTCTGAGTCTATCACATCAGAGAGCACAGCCCAAGGCCGGGGGGTTCTATACCTCTCTAGTCAATGCTTGGCATTGCGTGTGGTGACCGTAGGCTGCTCCAGATGCTCCGGAGCATCCAACTGAAATGGGTTAGCACCTGTGGATGTAATATATTTACATGTATTGCATATATTTGTAACACATACGTATACGTGTAAAATGTGCGTGTCACTATTGTTTTATACACTATTGACCACACTTGATTCAAAATTCCAAACAAAACAAGTATTTGGAGAAAATTTAAAATAATACATATAAATAATTCATTATACCTTGGAAATGTTAAACTACACAACACACATTATTTTACAACTTTAACAATTAAAACAGTGATGTTAAGAGCAGAGTGTGTGCGTGTGTGACTCTGTTTCATCCATCAGAAACTGAATCACTCACAACACATATGGAGGTGTTTCTTATTTTTACACAGCGCACACTGCAATAGTTCAGAAAAGAATAGCAACCTGTGCATTTTACACATACACACACACACACACACACTGCTACAAACTGTACAAACAGGAAAAAGAAAAGGGAAAAGTGGTCTCTTATTTATCTCCATGGCTGTGTGTATATATATATATATATATATATATTACCCATAAGCCCCAGATATAACTGTATATTGTTGAACTGAAGCTTTCTACATTCGGATATGTAGAGACATAACAGCAGAATGGTTCACCAATACACGAATGAGGAAAAGCTTTTTATTGAAGGCATATGAGTTTGTTTAAAGTATGTTCAAAACTAATTTTACATTTCCTGGCTTAGTTTTGTGACCTTTTGCCAAATTTCCAGAAAATGCATCTCATTAAGTTATAACCCCTTCAATCTTTAAGCTTTTTGCTCTTTTCATCGTGGAAGTGCTTAGTCATTACCCTCGATGGCGGGGTCCTCACAGACATAGGGACGTCATGAGGGGATGAGATGAGCGAGCCTGAACAGGAGATAAGTCTTAAACCTGCAGGCTGCAAGGTTATCAAAGCATCCCTTCTTTTCACCGTTTCATTTTCCATTTCTTTTTATCCACACAGGAGAACGGAGTTGGAGCGGAGGCGTCAAACTGGTGGGCAGCAGTCAATGGCACATTTCTTTTCATTTCTGTGGGACGTTGTTGGAAGATGATGAACGCACTCTTAACAAGCTTTGATCTACCTGCTCGGTGAAGTCTCTATTCCGAAGCAGAGTTTTCTACCTGGGATTTTCTAAAGATGAGCAGAACATTCATTAAGTTTGGAGAATTCCCCCCGTTCACTGCTGTTCTGATTAGTGTGCTTGCTCAAGCATACAGCAGCCAACGACCTGCTACTTTTTGGCCCGCTACTCCTCCCAGGGCTTTCGAGATAGAGACACCGTTCCAACTTTTTGGCCCGCTACTCCTCCCAAGCGACTTATTAAAAGAAGGATTTTGTTATGAAAACCTTCTTTTAAGCCATGACCGTGTTTTACAGTGTGTGTGGACTGGGCTGGTGATTCGGTGAGAGAGAGAGAGAGAGAGAGAGAGAGAGAGAATGAGAGAATCATAGAGAAGTAGAGACAGAGAGAGAAGCAGATTGTAGTTGTGGCAGTTACAACTAAATGAAGGCTAACTGTCATTAGAATCTTCGGTCATTTGAATTTAAGTAACCGTTGGAGCGATGATGTCATCCACTCTAACTGTTAGAGTGAGAGCAGCAAAAAGACCCAGTATAAACTGGGATTTCAAAGTTAAAATCCACATTTTAAACCTTGTAAAACCACTGAAGTAAGTTGAAAAACATAGATAAGAGAACAGAGGACATTCTGGCAGTGAAATCCACCTTCTAAAAGAGAAGCAAAGATAGATGGATGGATGGATGGATGGATGGAAGGATGGATAGCTGGATAGATAGCTAGCTAGATAGATAGCTAGCTAGCTAGATATACTAATTTGACCGTCTAGAAGTGAGCGAGCACACTTTGCAATTTCTCTGCGGAAATGCAGTCTAGTTTTTGTTGCTCCTGATCAGAAACTTGAGTTGGTTTTTGCCTTGACAATCTGTGTTTGCCTGAATAAAACATCTGAATGTGAAAACTGACCTTATGTTTCCAACTCCACATCCCTCAGCCTTACATGAGCTGCATAAATTCATTTCAGGGCAACACATGGAAAGAGAGAGACAAATGGCTCTAGGTCTCAGTTATAAGCTTCGTCACTTCAGGACTGGTCCCGTTCGTTTTCTTTCATTAACTTGCTTTTTTGATGTCACAAAAGCAGCCTGTTTAAAACGGATAATCCATTTAAATTGCGTCAGTTGATCTCTATAACTTGTAGTGATCGACTATACTACAGCACTGGTGCATCCCTCTACATGTAACCTCTAACCAAGAAGAGCAGTTAAGCAGTTTAATGCTTTGCTCCTCAGTAAGCCCAGATAAATTTGAGCTCAGATAAATTTATCCCTTATCCCTTAGAACTCAGAGTGTATTAGTAAAATCTGATTTCAGTAAATATAAACGGTGTTTGTTCTCCTACACACTCACCATTTGCCGCTCTTTCGCCCTGCCGCTCTCCGGAGCCCCTCCCTCTGCGGGGTTTCCCCACCCACTTGTGGGCGGAGACTATCCTGAAAGTTCTCCCGGGTTCAAAGATTGTGTTTTTCTGTTTGTTTCTAAGACCTAAAATAAAAGAAATTTGTTAATTTTTGTTCTTTATGTTCATTTGTGTGTGACATTTGTAAAACCCCAGTAGTGTGTTTTATTATTATTACATGTTTCTAAATTAAAGTAGCTGATTCTGTGTGTCGTAGAAACGCCAAACAAAGCTCAGCATGATGTCTGACACCTCGAGCACCAACACAACTCGGGGGAACTTCCATATAAGGAGCTGTTTTGTCATAAGATGACAATTTATCATTCGTTGCGCTACTGCGATGGATCCGTGCTGCTCGCGTTCTAAGGGTTAAAAAGCACCAGTGTATGAACTGAACTCTCTTTATAGCCCGGAGAAGTTCTCTACTGCTCCTGCTCAGAACTCTGTGACCCCACTCTGTTAAACACTTTACTGTGCTGTAAAAAAAGTCTACTTAGTTCACTGAACTCCAAGTAACATGCGTAAAACTGATGATTGTTCTGTGAACTTACTATTAGAAGTTCAAGGAACTCAAAATTTTAAAGCTACATTCACATCTTTAACATGACGGATTGTGGATAAGTGGCTCATATCTGTTTGTGTGGACAAACTTACACCTTGAAACGACCTGCATGTGCACATCCAAACCAAAAGCATCACATGGCTGAACTACGCGCCTCACAAACAACAAACTAAGGCTGAATCCCAAAGTAAACTTTGCCATCCCAGCTATACAACCAGTCAAAAGTTTGGACGCACCTTCTCACCTTCTTTTTCTTTGTTTTTATTATTTTCTACATTGTAGATTAATATTGTAAACAAACAAAATGATGAAGGAACACATGGAATTATGCAGTAAACAAAAAAAGGAGTTAAACAAACCAGAATGTGTTTTGTAATAAGGTAATGATGGACTGTTGTTTCATTTTACTTAGTCCTTGCCATAATGTGGAGTAGAACCGTAGTCAAATAGGATTACTAACTGTGTACCAACCCGACCATCACAACTGATGATCCCAAACACATTAAGAAGGCAAGAAATTCCACTAATGAACTCTTGATGAAGAACACCTGTTAATTAAATACCATTCCAGGTCGGTACCTCAGGAATCTGATTGAAAAAATCCCAAGTTTGCAAAGCTGTCATCAGAGCAATAGGTGATGTTTTGCGTATTAATCTACAATGTAGGCAATAATAAAAACAAAGGAAATCGTTGAATGAGAAGATGTGTCCAAACTTTTAACTGGTAGTGTAGATATAGCTGCATTTAAAGTAGTTGTCCGAGAAATGTAGCTCAAAAGTTCAACCAAAACCTTCTATTTCCATGTTTTTCCATTATTATTTTATGGTAAGTGGACCAGGTGAAAACAAATCAGCAAGTAACTACGGATCACACTGACCACAAACCACTTCCAACCAAAAACACCCTGATGACACCCAAGCCTTTTAGAATAAATTTCTGTGGACTAAAGAGTCAAAAGTGAAACCTTTTGGAAGTCAGTGGTCCCGTTACATCGGTTATCTATGATTAGTTTCTGTAAAGTGCTTCTAAACTACCAGAAAATCGAGGAAGTAAATTATATAATGTGAATTCATTGCTGTCATGTCTGTTTTTTATTATAAGCACATCATACAGCTGGAAAATGGGGAAATTACCAAAATTAGTGTCATTACATATATGCTCTGAATCTGCTCAAATGATATCATTGTCGTGTCATTATCAAGTAAAAATAAATTTCTAATTTGATTGATTTAATATACTCGCACTATACTAGTGGTCTACTCTGCTTTTTTCATGCAGTTTCATTGTCGCAGCTGCCTATAGACTGCAGTACCACTAATATTCAAGCTTAATCGTAGGAAGGGGAATATGTATTATATGTAATCAAGCGTGTGGAAGACTTTCAGAAATTCTGTGTTACAGGATTTTAAAAGTGATATTATTAACATAAATGTGCTCTAATTTAACTTTGAGTTAGTTTAAAAGATGTTAAAAGTATGTAACAAATTACCATGTTAATAAACAAGCAATCATTTTAGGAACCTAAGTAGAAGCCTCTGATGATATAATATTGCCTTTATTTCTATTGCTGCTGTGGAATCAGCCCTCCTTCTTGACAGTTGACTGTCTTTTGTTTCTATAAAATCATTGCCAAAAAGGTCATGTTCTAAAAACAAGGCTGAGATTCAAATGAGATTCATGGTGTTTGCTAAATCGTCTGAATGAATCCTGCACACCTCTGTAAGGTCTACATCAAATTACTTGTTTTAAATATCCACTTTATATTGGAGACACTTGTATGCAATGAGAGTTATCACATTCCACTTTCCAAAGTTAAAAATAAACAATGATTTCAAGGAGCACCACATTTGTACCCCTAATTTAGAGCAGCATGTGTTGGTGATTTACCTGCGTTCAAGCAAGTTAAACACTGTAATGTATCATTTATGATTTGTTCCTCATTGTGAACACCAAGGTAGTTAATGCACACCAAGACTGGATTTGTAAACGTGAGTCAGCAATGACTTTTCTGTTTGTACCTTGAAAAAAATACTTTTTTACAATGATGTAGAAAATAGAACAGTGAGATAATCATAATGTCACATTATGATTATTTTAAGAAACTCAGTAACAATACATGAGGAAATTTAGTCTCACAATTGCAACTGTCTGACATGTAGCCTTGTGGGTTTCACATCCTCATTCAAAACCACTGACTTGCTTGAATACAGATTTAGTACTACTTGTCTCTTAGCTACGGTAGGTTTTGTGTCTATTGGCTATACTCTTTCATGGTATATTATAATACATTTGGCAATGATTATTCTTTCATTTCTACTTATCAAAATTTAATACTAGACTTAATATAAAATACAACACAGTGGAGTAAAAGCTAAAATAACTTAGTTTACTTGAAATTGAACATTACGCAAGTGATGATCCAACCTTTTCCTAAATTTCACCTCTCTAAATGTGATTTCACCACTTGTTCGTTTGATATAGGTTTATGTTTCACTGTATTTGGTTTGCCACTTCAGCCATGGCGACAGTAACAAAGTGTTAGAATATTCAAATCAGTGTTCTATTGAAATCATGTCACCTCTATCTGTGTTCTCGCAGGCCAGACTGAACTGCAAGCACTGTGGAAAGCCTGTCATCGATGTACGGGTGGGCATGCAGTATTTCTCTGAGTACAGCAATGTGCAGCAGTGCCCTCACTGTGGCAATCTGGACTATCACTTTGTCAAGCCATTCTCCTCTTTCAAAGTTCTTGAAGCCTATTGACAAAAGTTGTCATTGCATGCTAGTTTGCTTTTTTCTATTAATAGGGTCTGTCCTGTTTGGACAAAACTTTTTTGTCGGTTTTTAGTTCATGAAAACAAGAGAGAAAATGATATCATGGCAGGTCAAATAATTGCATAGGAAAAAGGGTGAGGGAGTGCTTCATGGTCTGTTCCTTAACACATTCTTTGAAGATTCTCATCTGGCATTTAAAGCCACAAAAGCAACATAATACTGTGACAAGTGAATGTATCTGTATGCCAAATTTGCTCTTTTTGTACAAAAGTATTAAAAACAATAAAATACATAAAATTTTAAAAATCTGCTTTTTCCAGCTGTCATTCACCCTTCGCTTCATCTGTGATGCCCTAAACATATTGTTTATCAGACATTAGAACTTACCTATCTGTTTGATCTGAGATCAGTTTATTCATAAATTACAAAATAATGAATTCTGTCCCTCTCTGGGCCACCTAGATAATTATTGCTTTACATATCAAATAGCTCTCTCGGTAAGGCCATGCATTAATGGAGATGGACAGCTCTTTTGATATGTGTAATGAGGAGTGGTGGTATTTAAACCTCCTTCTGTTGTATCTTTCTGTGAACACATAGAGGCAATGGAGTATGAGATGAATGGATGAGTGAATGATTTTGGGCTACTTTTACAAGCGGTAGACAGGAGGCAAGAAACCGAGGAACAATAATCGTGCCACATAGCGAATGCCAGCGGCTTAATATTTCAAGCAGTTATCTTATTCTTGAGCTTAGAATAGCCCTTTTCTACTGTTATATATTATATGCCACAATACTTCAATTCACTACAAGGTTAGATTGGACCTTGCCATCAGCTTCCTGAAAGGCCTACTCTCAACTCAACATATGCTGATCAAGCTTAGAAAGCATATAATTGAAAACCATCAGCAGATACTGCTTCACAGAGGAACAGGCTGCACTGGCCCCATCTGGTGGTTGAAAGCAGTATAAAAGCCATTGTTTGATAAATCTCATAGCTGTGAGTCAGAGCACACTTCTGTAACCATGCCCTTATTGCATATGAATGAAATGCTGCTACTCAATGCCCAGTCATGTTTTGGGAAGGGAATCTTCTTGTTCTCACTTGTTTGGCCACTAGCAATTGAGATGGTCATCACTACATGTTATTGCTAAATATTTACTGTGCTACATGACAGAATTTTTTACTCACTAATCACCTAATGACAGTATGAATATGGGGAGTTTTTCTTCCACTCCCATTTAAGTTCATTCAACTGAGCAACTTTGGTCAACAGCAGTTTTATGTTGCATGTATAACATGGTTATGTGCATGTACACTGGTGGCCTGGAAGATCCTCAACTGAAGCTGTTATGCTGACACGGTTCCTTGCTAGTCATTGGTGGAGGAGCTGTTTGCTGTAATATAATTTCAGCAGAAAATTGGACATGCACACACACATGCAGGCCAGAGCTTCTTTGGTATGCCCCAGGTAGGGAGGCTGTCTCATGCTGAACATTGCAGAGAGACTGCTCGCATTTTTTTTTAGGTTGTTCCCATGGAAACTGCTGTGAGATGAAGAATCAGAGTGTAATGCGGAGCTATAGATCGTTTTATGAGCTGGTAACCATTTTAGATATGAATAGCATGCTTAGCGACTCTGCAATGTCCAGCTCAAGATGTTGTATGACATTGTATGTTCAACTGTTTTTTAAAATATATTTGGACAGGCAAACAGGCTTGTTATTTTTTAAAACCTTTGCTTTAGGTCATTGCTCATTTTCAGTCTGTAGAATTCAAGCACTTTAGCCACTTAAACATTTGGTAAAGGGGTGTTTCCACAACTGAGGCCTTTTAGCTCTTGTAGCTCTTAAAAAAGTCAACTTTATACCAATCTCTTTGCTCACAATGCCTTAAATGAGTAAACACAAACGGCGTTGTGTTTTGGTAAAAAAAACAAAAAAACAAAAAATGCTTATTTTTATAGTGTAAACCCTAAATATGCCCCCACATATGCTCCCCAAACACTTTTATTTCATTTTAAACTCAGCTTAATACATTACCCTTAACGAAAATGTAAAGATAAACCCATATCCGTAATGTACAGTTTACACTGAACTCCTGCAGTGCTAGAATGTAAATACCGATATTACCGCTGTAATATCGGTATTTACGGGCATTTTCTTTGGTATGCACTGTCCTTTTCTTTGGAGGTAAATACAGTAATAATTTAATGTATTTATAGTAATAAAAATACAGTAAAATGTAGGAGTAATCACCAATCATTTTTACAGTTCAATAATTTACTGTTCATCCGGCAGCGAGTTGTATTGTAGCTACTGAGCTCAACAGCCTCTTTTAGTTTAATTTACAGTAATAAAAATATAGAGCTTTAAGAAGGACAAAACAAAAAACAAGAGAAAAACAAACATTATTAACCATCCCAAGGCAGCTTTCTTTGTGTTCTCTGGGCAGTAAACATTTATACAATTATATTTTATATAATTGCAGCTGAATTTACGTTATTTGTTACAAAATTTGTCAATTATATTATTCTTAATAATTTAGCACTAAATACATGAAGAATTATACATTGCCACAAAATAAAATATTGTGGAGGATATCTGCTGTTTCCACGACTTTGTTTCCAACAATTATTAGTTCGGTTCTAAGAAAAAAGGACTGAATTCGAAACAATTTAGTTTCATTTTAAATTCAACGTTATACATTATCCTTAACGAAAATGTATACAGTGGCGAACTGGCAATCTGTGGCAATCCTGATTACCAAAAGGCCAAAATATTTATTTCAGACCAAACTTTTATTCAGAGAAGATTCTGAATTATCTTTGAATACCAAATAACCACTATAGACATGTCTACACATGCATATCTTATGCATAAAATAGCTTTCCTTTTTCATTCTGGGTTTTTTTTTTTTAGCTATAGTCTAAGGTTAGGTTTACAACACCACAATGCAGGCAAATAGTGTTGCTTTTCGGGTCTATTTGTTGTAGTTTCACAAAGTGCATACATTTCAAATTTAAAACTGCCTCGTTGACGTAAGAGTGCTCGTTATTGCCTCTCCAGGAATATGCTACTGACTGCCCTAGTCTGTTCTTTCACCATGGTTTCACGTACACCTTTCTTCTCCATTTTTTATCATCCGCTTAGCCCTCCTTTTATCATTTTGACATGGAAAGCCAAAAGGGAGGATGATGAGAACGTTTGTATGTACTTTGCATGGGTTCCTGAGTATGCTTTCAGATGGCTGTGTGAAATATTTAGAGAGTGTGGAGACACACAGCAGATGTGAACAGGAATTGTAGATTAGATTGGCCCACAGGAATTCCCTGAAAAGCTGTGCCCGTGCTCTCCAAACATAACACCAACAAATTTATCAGGAACATTTTCAGTAATAAAAGAAGAAAAAAACAAACTATTAATGATGTATCTCACTTAAGTATCAGCATTGTAGTTTACAATTACAGACTATAGTCCATCAGTTTCTCTGCTCTAGCATGGCTGTGCCCCTGTGCACAAAGCCATAAAGGTATGGGTGGATGAATTTGGTGTGGAAGAACTTGACTGGCCCACACAGACCTCAACCCTGTCCAACACATTTGTGATGAACTGGAATGGAAACTGGGAGCCAGGCCTTCCCATCCAAGATCAGTGCCTGACCTCATAAATGCTCTACAGAATGAATGGGCACAAATTCCCACAGAAACTCCAAAGGTTTGTGGAAAGCCTTCCAAAAAGAGTGGAATCTGTTATAGCTGCAAAGGGGGGGATCAACTCCATATTAAAGTCTATTTATTTGAATATAAGTCCCTGTTGGTGTGATGGTCAGGTGTCCCAATACTTTTGTCCATATAGAGTATCATTAATTAACATTGCATCTGCATTGTGGACCAGCAGGTTAGATGTGTCTAATAGAGTGTACAGTAAATGGATTCCAGGAGCACTGCTTTTTGTGATCCACTTGGTATAAGACATGCACTCAAATAATGCATGCTCCCAAACAAAATGGGACTAACAAATGATGCAGAGAAACAGATAGAGAAAGTGCGCCGATACGGTAAGCGAGTTTATCAAATGGAAAAAGAATGTAGGTACAAGGTAGGTGTACCTAAAAAAGTGGCTCATCAGTGTATAATACTGTGCAAAAGTCTTAGGCACCTATAAATGTTTTTTTTATCTGTTTATATCAGCAGTGGGTTTCTTTCTGCCAGCAAAACAAAAGTGAACATTAGAATAAACTCAAACGAACAAGAAAGCAGTAAAAAAGTATCAAGATTTTCTTTTTCCTAAAAAGAAGTTGATATTTTGTGAGCTGGTTAGAAGAACACAGGTTTGGTTTCAGATTTCTGCTCATTGCCTCCAG
>JBBJLS010000155.1:14698932-14748967 GCA_037577275.1 Bryconaethiops microstoma | reverse complement strand
TCTTAAAGCCCTGTATTTTTATTACAGTAAATTAAATTCATTTATTACTGTATTTACCTGCTTATACCAAAGAAAACAATAGCGCATACCAAAGAAAACGCGTGTGCATGAATTACAGTACAGTCTATACAGGTGTAATATCCGTATTTACATTCTAGCACTGCAGGAGTTCAGTGAAAACTGTACAGTATGAATACGGGTTTATCTTTCCATTTTCTTTAAGGCTAATGAAATTAAAGTGTTTTTGGAGCATATTTGGAGACACATTTAGGATTTACACTATAAAAATAGGCATTTTTTTAGACATTTTTTTACCACAATACAACAAGGCGGTTTTTCACTATACCTGGGTGCTCTTGGAACATAACTTATATATATATATATATATATATATATATATATAAAACCATCAATAATTTATGTTTCTGCCTGAGTATGATCCAGTAGTCAGGAAGCCAGGGAGTTGCACGGAGATCAAAACAGAGTGGTTTCTGGTGTGAAAATTTAAAATGAATGATGATTTAAAAGAGCAGCATGAAACACTGATACCAGCTGCCAAGAGAAGTGTGCAAATTTAATAAAAAAGTAGCAGATGGAGCTTTTTTTCTGGCCCACACTCAACATTTGCAGACCTCAAGCATATTTTACTCAAACTGCTAATAACATTGTCCTCTGGTGTGATACTCTGTGTCACTGACATATGGACTTAATTTTGTAATGGATATACTTGTAGAAGTATGTGTCGGAATGATAGTGTCTAAACAAAGCAAACCACAAGGTCAGTCATGCTAATCTGAGACTTCAGTTCTCAAGTCTAACAAAATGGCTTATACTTGCTGCATCACTGGACTGGACTTTCTTTTTAGGAGATAGATGACTGTGATACATGTGTGAGATCCAAAGCTAGTGGTGGCCAGTAGTTTAAGAGAGCAGAACTGCCTCGCTCACTCTGAATGGGTAGGATACCCCCCCTACCCTTTACCCAATGCGGTGCCAGGGTGGGCATTTGTTAGCTTTTAGCAAAATTGTCAATTAGTGTTCTCCTCTAAACATGTTGAATGTGTCCAATGTTGCTGTGTTAGAGGCAGCTCTGCGGCTGACCATATGTTTTCACCTTTCTAGTGTGGCAGCATTGTGTAATTTAACAATACTTAGCTAATACGTGGAAACTGGCCATGACTTAAATTCAAGTCAAGTGAAGTGGGTTCATTGTCATTTCAGCCATATAAACATTACACACCACAAAACTACAGACAGCACAACATACACAGAGTGCAAAAAAAACCAAAACACAAGAGCAACAATACAACGGAAGTGGACAACATTTAGTGCAGTTGATGCTTGAATTAATAAAATATTATGACACTGGGTCCTGGGACCATTGCTAGGATACCTAGGAGAATGTGTGTATATAATAAATAGAGGGGTATTTACAGTATCAGTTGGGTTGTAAGTTGCTGTTTAAGACAAAAATGTCTGATTGCCTGAGGAAAAAAATTGTTTCCTGGACTGGCGGTAGAGGCTTGTATGCAACGTAATCTTTTGCCAGAGGGTGTATGTGAGGAGTGTGTGGGGCCATCCACAATGCTGGTGAATGTAAATGTCTATGACAGAGGGGAGAGAGACCCTGATGATCTTCTCAGCTGTCCTCACTATCCTCTGTAGGGTCCTGCAATCCGAAACGAAACAATTCCCATACCAAGCCATGATGCAGCTACAGAGAATGCTCTCTATAGTCCCACAGTAGAACGTAGAGAATATTGGTAGCAGGTCAGTTTCTGCAGGAAGTAGTGACGCTGCATTGTTGTTCAGAAAAGAGTGCTCATGCTGTGCTCTCCTGAAGTCAGCAACCAACTTTTTTGTTTTGTTCACAGTCAGGGACAGGTTGCACCTCATTTTTGTATGCAGTCTTGTTGTTTGAGCTGATCAAACCCACCATGGTTGTGTCATCGGCATGATGATGTGGTCTGAGCTGAGCATTGCTGCACAGTCTGCAGCATGAACAGCAGAGGGCTGAGCACGCAGCCCTGGGGAGCCCCTGTGCTCAGCATGGTGGAACTGAAGAAGTTGCTTCCCATCCTGACTGGCTGAGGTCTCCCAATCAGTAAGTCCAGGATCCAGTTGCAGAGGGAGGTATTTAGGCCCAGCAGTCTCAGTTTCACAGTCAGATGCTGAGGAGTTATGGTGTTGAATGCTGAACTGAAGTCTAAGAACAGCATGTTCATGTTCTTACATAAATGTCCTTTTTGTCCAGGTGGGTGAGGGCCAGGTGAAGGGTGGCGGAGATGGCACCATCCATAGTGCAGCTGGGACAGTATACAAACTGCAGGGGGTCCAGTGTGGGAGGCAGCTGTAATTTTATGTGCCTCATGACAAGCCTCTTAAAGCACTTCGTGATCATGGGTGTGAGTGTAATGATAGTCATTCATGTAGGACACTGATTTCTTTGGCACAGGGATGATGGTGTTGGCTTTGAAGCACAATGGAATGACAGTGGTGGTCAAAGAGATATTTTTAGAACATCTGTCTGTTGGTCTGCATATCCTCTGAGCACATGACCAGGAATGTTGTCTGATCCAACAGCCGTGTTTTCTTTTCATGGTCAGACAGAGCACCTGGTTATTGGGGTTGGGGTGATCTTCCTTGCTGCCATGTCATTTTGTGCTTTAAACTGTGCATAGAGGTGAATCAGTGCATATATAACCATCACAGACAGGAGGAGATGCCCTGTAGCTGGTGATGGCCTAGATGGCATGCCACATGTTTTCTGAGTACATGTAGGCCAGGATAGGTTAGCCCTTACTGTTCAAAAGGCAGATTTTGAACTGAAATTGATCTGAAAGTGGTGTCTCAGGTTCTCAGCAGCAAGTGCACCTCTGCAGTCATCCACAGCTTCTGGCTGGAGCATTTGGAATTTGTGATTTGCATGACTAAAATCTGCAGTGACAATAAACAGTCCATTTGAATGCGCATTTTGGAACTGACTGAAGACGTTGTAAATGCTATCAATGTGTTGCTAGCATTTGCACTGGGCAGATGGTGGCTGCGCCACTAGAAATGCAATGCCAGCATCCTATCATGGAGTGGGTGGACCCTGCTCCTAGGGTTAGGGTCTATTCTAAAGGTCATAAATGCTGGCCAACTCCCACGTTCTTGCTCTCCCCTTCTTGGTTCCACATTCTTGTTCTCTCCCTTAAGCAGATGCACTTAAGGCATGTTTACATTCATGTTTGAACTGTGATTGAAGAATCTAAATTGAGATTTATGTGCATAGTGATAGATTTATCTGATCTGTCCCCTTTTTCTTTTCTCATAGTAATTTATATTAAAGATACAGTATAGATCACTACAATGGGATGTTAAGAAATCAACATCATTTTGAATTCCACAAATTACTTCTGTACTGACGCGGAACACCCATGAACGGCATCTTTATCATTTAAACTTGCACCCTTTTTCCTTCCCTGTCTGCACATGAAAACTATACTTGTGCACCAGTGTTGGACCCAAAGACTTTGTGCACTGTCATCTTGAAAAAGTTTTTCCAGTTTGGGATAAATAAAATTGTGTACAAATACATAAAAAGTGAAATTTATAGCCGAAAGCATACTGAGCTGTTTTTCCTCTGTAGCACTAATATCAGTACCTACATTCATCCTAATTGAATGAAAAATGCTATAACTAGTTGGCCTTGAAAATCAAGGTAAAGGCCAAAACTGACTAGTTGAATTCAACAAGATAGGGGGGATTTCACAGCTGGGATACTCTGTAACTCTTGAGAAAGACTATTCAAAAAAATCTTAGGACAGTATTTCCTTTTTGATATAGTTCCTTGGTCAAGGTTCAGTTTTTTTTTACATAGAAGTGTAGTTAACAAAGAACATTCTACTGATTTACTTGGCAGACTATCTCAAAAATATTGCTGAAAACACAAAAACAATCAAAGAATGTCTTTTCCTTCTCATGATCTTAACTAAATCTGGGTGATTTGTGGAATATTCCCAATATTTTCTAAAAAATACAACTCTTAAGAGAATGAAACACATAAAATACTAATGTAGCTGATATTGAATAAAAGCAAATAGCTTTTAAATCAAAGTCACAGCTGTTACTTTACTAACTGACAGCTCTTAGCATCCATTAGCATGTTTGGTTAAGCACTAAAGCTAGAGCATCTTTAGTGTCAGGACGTTATGACTGTGTCAGGTTGTTCTGGTTGACTGTATCTATTTTAAGCGCATCTGGGAAGGCATCTTTGGTCTAAACACATAGCTGACACTCATGCATAATTACTCAGCTGTCTAAATGTGTTCTGTGTGAGAGGGTTGCCAGTTTCAATTTTACCTCCTTTGTGCTGTCACATGTGATGAACACCACACTGACATCACGCAGCAAGCATCATTACATTGTATCACATAATTTGCCTGTTCATTTCTGCCATAAAGCCTCTGAGAGAGGGGTTTGAAGAGCTTGAGGTTGAGTAAGCACTGCGGCAGATATTCACCTGAGCCTGCATCACAGTATGCTGCTCTTTCAGTTCTTTAGCCTGTAGCTTCCAGTCTGCAGCGTGAGTCAGTAACTGTGGTTCCACACAAAAAGACACACACAACAAGAAAGAAAAAGAGACAGAGCACTGTGGGTTTACCTGCTTCTTCATCTGCAACTCCTGCTCCTTCATTGTGAAGCATTTCTTTGTTTTGTCAATTGCTTCTTTAAGCAACTAGCAACAAAGACAGTGAGATATTAACATGGGTTACCTCCTCAGATATTTTATGAACTCTCCATGCATCATTGACTTCATTAAATAATCACTACTCAACAGGTTGGTTAAAACAGTGGTTCTCAACTATTTTTGAGCTCCAAAGTCTCCCAAAAATGTGAAGACACTGGCAGATAATATGACCTACTTTTGTTTTAAAAAGAACCCCCTAAAGAATCAGATGAAAAAATTAATTTCACTAGACGATAAATATATTATATACAGTTGTACATGAACGTTTGGGCACTGCTGGCATAGTTTTCAAAGTAAAAAGAACCTTTGCATGTATAAAATGTGAAACACCAAATATTTATGCAAATTAATGCGTAATTATTATTTATTTGTAATGAATCTAATAAGCTATTACAAGATCTTACAAGAACTATAGTGGACTGACTGAAAGACTGCTCAGATTATATCATAATGATATCTTAATGATATTTTGATAATTAAAAAGGCTCATTAAACATTTCATTTATTCATTTTTTTGTTTGTTTTTTCCATATATACGGTTTGACAAAATAAATGGTAGTTATACATTAAAATGTGCAGAATGGTGTCATATTTAAATTGGTCATTTTCACTTAGTAAGCCAACAATATAAAATGTCAGCAAGAATGCCCAAACTTTCTCATATAACTATTTTCCATATTGAGGAGTATAATATTTGTGTAAAAGGTATGAATGTTTGCCATGTTGACGTTAAGTAACTACCCGCTCTACAAAGATTACAATTGATGGCCAACACCCCATGCCTTATGCACCTGCTCAAAAAAACTAAACCCAGTGTGTGAACTTAAACCACTGTTAGATAGTACAGTACATCCGGAAAATATTCAAAGTATCCACATTTTCCACAATATCTTATGTTACAGCTTTATTCCCAAATAGATTAAATTAATCTTTTTTCTCAAACTTCTACACACAATACCCCATAATGACAAAGTAAAAAATCAGGTTGGATGGGGAGCGTCGGTGCACAGCCATTTTCAGATCTCTCCAGAGATGTTCAATCGGGTTCAAATCTGGTCTCTGGCTGTGCCACTCAAGGACATTCACAGAGTTGTCCTGAAGCCACTGCTTTGTTATTTTGTCTGTGTGCTTAGGGTCGTTGTCCTGTTGGAAGATGAACCTTTGCTCCTGTCCGAGGTCCAGAACGCTCTGAAGCAGGTTATCATCAAGGATGTCTCTGTACATCTTTCCGTTGACCTTGACTAGTCTCCTAGTTCCTGCTGCTGTAAAAAATCCCCACAGCATGATGCTGCCACCTCCATGCTTCACTTTAGGGATGGTATTAGCCAGCTGATGACCAGTGCCTAGTTTCCTCCAGACATAATGCTTGGCATTCAGGCCAGAGAGTTAAATCTTTGTTTCATCAGGCCAGAGAATTTAATTTCTTATGGTCTGAGAGTCTTTCAGTTGCCTTTGGGCAAACTCTGGCCACTCTACCATTCAGCCCTAATTGGTCCTGAGTCCTGCAGAAATGGTTGTCCTTCTGGAAAGTTCTCCTCTCTCCACAGAGCAATGCTAGAGCTCTGTCAGAGTAACCATTGGGTTCTTGGTCACCTGCCTGACTAAGGCCCTTCTACCCCAATCGCTCAGAGTGGATGGGTGGTCAGCTCTAGGAAGAGTATTGGTGGTTCCAAACTTTTTTTTCCAAACTTTCCGAACATTTACGGATGATGGAAGGCACTGTGCTCATTGGGATCTTCAAAATCATGACCAATCAATGGAATTTACCACAGGTGGACTGCAATCAAGTTGTAGAAACATTTGAAGGATGATCAGTGGATACAGGATGCACCTGAGCTCACTTTTGAGGGTCATGGTAAATTCTGTGAATACTTATGTAAATGTTTTATTTGTGTTTTTTATTTTTAATAAATTTGCAAAGTTTCAAACAAACATTTTTCACTTTGTCATTATGGGGTATTGTGTGTAGATTTTTGAGGTAAAAGATTAATTTAATTTATTTGGGAATAAGGCTGCAACATAGGATATTGTGGAAAAAGTAGAGCTCTGTAAATACTTTCCGGATGCACCGTAGATTACAAAGGCTACTTACACTAAACAGTGAAATAAACTATTTATTCTAATTATTTTATGAGATTTTATGAAAAAGTTATTTTCAAAAACATATCAAGAATACATGCAACCAATCGTGACTCCTAATAATATGCAAAGTTGAGAACCACTGCAGCATATGACTAGGCAAAATACACCAATAAGCTGCTATATACAATACACCTACCTTACTATATACAATACACTCACTGTGCAATTTACTAAATAGATAAACCTTTCATTTTACAGTTACAGACTATAGTTCATCTGTTACCCTGCATCATTTCACCACTTCATCAACGATCAGGACTACCAGATGGCAGGTATTATTTGTATGGTGGATCATTCTCAACACAGCAGTAACACTGACATGGTAGTGAATCACATGGCAGTACTGGAGTTATTTAAACACTCTACTGTTGATACTGACTGTAAATAGAAGGTAGTTGTGCCTAATAAAGTGTATATTGTATCATTAGGACATATAGATTTAGCTGTAGATTCTCGGAAAGCAGTGGTAAAAACACCACAAATAAGGACCCTTCTGTTTGCCTTAGATGGGCAGAAATAAGGGCAATGTATGACTTACATATTCCTTTTCTCTATTATGCTTTTCCTCAGCTTCCTTCAGCCGGAGATTAGCTTCTTCCAGTTTGGCATCTGCCAGTTTCTGCTGCAGATCCCTTTGTTTAAACAGCTTCTCTAAACTCTGAGAGACACAGAAGCAGAACATGTAGTTAAAGAAGTTATAAGAGATTTATGCTGAAGTCTTGTGATGGTTGCCCTTGATTTTGAATGTTGTTTTCATAGGAATATTGTTGTCTGTTGAATGTAAAGTAAATGTACTCTATGGGTCAGTTTCCCGGACAGGGATTAAGCCTAGTCCGGGATTACGTAGTACTTTGAATAGAGATTTTCCATTGAAAAGGAAAGGGTAGTCCAAGACTAGGCTTAATCCCTGTCTGGGAAACTGCCCCTAAATGTCTAGACACCCATTCTAATTCAGTCCTAATCAGCATTATGTGCAGCTGCTCATCTTGTTCTAGTGGCCTTGCTTTTCTAAGGATGTTATGCAACCTGTGTGTGTAACTGAACACCTGCATCAACAGGGGATGTTGGAGTGAAACAGACTTATTTCAAGTAGCATATATATTAATGTGAGTGGTGTTTGAATTTAACACTTTATCTAGCTCAGCATAGGTGGAGAATGCTTTATTTTGAATCACCAACGAGAGTATCAAAGTGGAATAAGCATTAAAGTCATCCTTAGGAATACCTATATGTCCTGTGCTTGCCTCTCTTAACCATGTGGGGGCAGTAGAGATGCATGTCAACGTTTAGTGAATACCCCAAGTAAAAACGAGAAGTGTTTTTGCCCCCCACCCCATAATACACAGCTGTGAGTGAGCAGTCTCAGTGGTACCCATCAGCGTGACAGATTGAGCCTAGCCTGCGTCACGTTGGGCTTGTCATTCCCCTGCTGGATTCTCATGTGATTAAGTACGCTATACTAGAATGTTCTACAAGGTGCAAGTTTCACTGTCAAATAGGGCATGAATCGAGAAGTAAAAAGTAAAATGAGGATGAGTTCTTGCTGTGGACAAAGCAAGTTGGGAGCTTGTCAGAATGTGGTTCCCTGGGCGATGTGCCATGCAATTAAACTGCGACTGAGCCACATAGAGTTTGTCCCTATCTGTCTGTGAGCTAAACGATTCACACTGAGTTTGTGTGATGTTTGACCTTATAACTGAATGCTGTTTTCATAGGAATGCTGTTGTCGAATGTAAAGTTCATGTGCTCTATATGTACAGACACCCTTTCCGATTAGTGAATTCAGATCCTATCAGGTGTACACAGGTGTTCAATTGCGCATATCCAGCTTGTGCACTGGCATGGTGACTTTAGGCTCATGTGCAGCTGCTCCATAGCATCCCGTGCCATTGGCAATGCTTTTCTGTAGATATTATACAAGCTGTGTATGTGTGCAGTTGAACACTTGGGTCAGAAAAGGGTGCACAATAAAGTAGCTGAATTCATTAATTAGAAAGCGTGTCCAGATACGCTTTTTTTGTCTAGAGAATGGCTACCTTGTGTTATGCCCCATTTTTAAGAAGAAGTTTGCCTTGAGACACACCTTGTAACTTCCACAAGAATGGTTGGAGCTAAACTGCATTGACAGATATACCATGTGGATGCAAAAGTATCCAGATACCCCTTGGAAGTACTGCATTTAGTTATTTTAAGGTGCACACATTGCTGACACTGGGGTTCAGTTAGTACACACAGCTTATATAATCGTCACAGAAAAGCTTGCAATCAAATCCTCACGGTGATGTTCCAACAACTGGTATTCCAGAAGAGTATAAAGTCCTTCCAGAAGAGTATAAAGTACAGAGTTAATGCAGAAAAAGGAAAACAGGGGTGCGGAACAATCCCTATTAGGACTATCATTGAAGTATTTTCAGTTTCAAAATTAATAATGTTCCCTTGACTTCTATATTGATGCCTGAATAATATTTTGATACCTCCTTTTAAATTACAAACCAAAAGTGGGTGTGGCTTCAACTAGAAATGCGTGTGAGGTGCTAGAAGTCGGTTTATTTACTACTACTAATTAAGAATGGCTGACCTTAATAACATGATTACAAAATACAGTTTGGCAGTTCAGACAGCCAATCACTAATCTAGACTTTGGAACAAGCCTGCTTATAGGCTGTCAGCTGCTGATAAACCGAACTGCTTAGATGCTGAAATTTGGTATTGATATGATATGTAATATTTCAAAATGTGGTAGTATTAAAATACTACACTGTATCATGAAATAATTTAATTTCGATACCTATCTCTGGTTTTAATTCCTCAAACTGCAGTTCGATTTTCGGGTGTGCAGCAGTAGGTCTATTCGGTGTGAGACAAGGGCCAAACCCCATTATTTTATACCTTACCACTACACTATTACTTACATACTACACTACTGAAAGTGCTTCTAGTGGTGCACTATTTTTTACATACTATTTGTTGCGGTATTATGAAGTTTGGGCCCAGCCAATGTCTTTGTCTTGACAAGGTCAACAAAATGCATCTGTCGTCAGATGGCTTTGTGGTTATGTTATGTAGAAGTGTTATGTGGTTGTGTAAAGGTGGGTATAGAGCCTTACACCTATTATTTAAATGATGCCTCAAGTTCAGGAAAGAGAAGACTAGCAAAAACAGCATGAGTCAGAGTAAGTAAACAAGCCTTCCTGACACCCTTATTTTTAGAGTGTTATTGTAAATGTGTGGGGTACGTGCCCTCCCAGATTGGTGTTTTGCAAAAATAACCAAATGTACTCATTTTCTTCTTTATTAGAACTAGCTTGTATTTGTACACTCTCCTGCCAGCTTTATGAGCTAACTCACCTTATAGGTCCTCTGCCCACTACAATGTATAGTTACAGCTGAAAGTTGGGGCAGCCAAATTAAGTTACATGTTGAAAGAAGAATAAAACAAGAATCTGCACGGTACAAATTTAAATATGACACAGTTCTACAAAGACCAATGATCAACGCGTAATTAATTTAAGGTACTGAAAAACTGTACTAAAATGTGTACTAAAATTTGTATGAGTCCCCTTTCAGTTGATTTGTTTCTATCATTTTTTTTGGATAGACTTAAAATTATTTGATTAATTCTAGCCAGGTGTAGACATTCACAGAGTGTACTAAATTTGGACCCTTCAGGTTGCCATTTATTGTGCCAACACAATAGCCATTTATTTGCCAAATAAATTATTTGAGCTCACATAAGCAGTTGACTAAGGAACTGGATCTAAAGATAATTGACTCTTAAAAATTAAGAGTATCATAAAAAGAAATCTAATATCCATAACTGCCAAGGACCTACGGATGGATGTGGTTGACAGGAATACTAGTCTACTGTGTAGAGTTAGTGCATAAACATCATCTACAAGGAAGGATCATAAGAAACCTACCTTGAGCTAACTGTGATCTTATGCTCAAAGTGCATATACCTGTATGGATTGTGGCATGTCTCAACCCTTCTTATTTCCAATTTATTTCTGGTCAGTTTTGAATTGCGGGTCTGTTGCTGACCAGATATTATTTGGGTCATAGATAGTTTTCTGCTAATTCTGTCTCACTACCAGGTTTGAGTGCTTCAAGATCCAAAAATATCTAGAGCTGCTTTGTAGCTAGAAACTTTCTCCAGTGTTAAGAGATGGATAGTACAAACTGAGAATCTTCTGTAGTGTCTAACTGCAAGGTGGAGCTAGAAGCCCTTTGTTTTGAATAAAGTGGCAAATGAGTGTACAGTTAATTGATTGACACACCTGACCTCTCAAAAACAACTTGCAGTTGTGTGAGTGTCTGTGTGTGTGTGTGAGTGTGTGTCACTGTACCTCCTCTCTCTGCTCATACTGTTCAATGATGGCCTTGAGTTTGTCAGCCAGCTCGCTGTTTTCCTGGCACAGTTTGTTATTGCGGTTGCTGTGCTGCTCGATTTGGGCCTGGATGTCCACTAGCGTGCTCTGGAAATGAGTGGTAATCTCCATACGCTTTTTCTCATCCTCACGACACCTCTGCAGCATGTCTTCCTGTGTCAGAAGACAGACAGCTACAATGTTTAATGGCAAAGAAACCACTGTCCTATTTGTATTAGTTTCATATTTGGTACAGAATAATGTTCAGCAGTTACGGAATAATGCCTAGAATTTCTGTACACAGACAGACAATATTGACATGAAAATTAGAAATATTAGAAATACAGTTGGAAAAGTATATTATTTTACCCACTACAATGGTCAGTAAAATATTAGACCAACAATTTATTTCTTCTGTTTCTTCAAGAATTACTGTCATGAAATAAACTGATGGAAGTGAAATGTCTACTGGTAACCAACCAGACATGGCTTATCCTTCCTTCATTCAGTCTACTAACTGGTGCTTGGTCTGAATGTATGGTTTGGTAAAAAAAAAAGAATCTCTGTGGGGGTTATTTAAACTTTAAAAAGGTGGACACATCTAATTTTTTAAAGAACCCCCTATTCACATGTTCCTTAGGGAATCATAAGAGGTTCTTCTATGACTTCAGTAGATATATACTCATGAGCTGAAATAAGCAGCAGTGCAAGGTTTTTAGTCGTTTGAGAGAAAATATGCCTGAAGTGTAAACGAGCCGTATGCACCCCCGCCACAGCCTGCCCTGGAGACTTGAGCTACCATTTCAGAAACGCCACTTCCCTGACTCAGCTAATCGAGAATAAATCAAGCATGAAGCGTCGCTCTCAGGGGCCCAATCTGCTATCTTGCCAGCGTTCACACATGACGTGAGCCTCAAGCTCCCACCTGGGGAAGGTGAAGCCGTTACACCTGCAACTATGCTCTTGGGGGAAGCAAGTCATATTGAAAAACACTCTCAGATGTAGTACTATACTTGTAAGACCCTCAACCTTAATCCTTAGAAGTCAGAGTTAATCTTTAATCTGTAATCATAACCACAAACATAAGAGGAATACTAAATCCTATTGAAATATAATAAAAAAACCCCAAATATATGAATAAAAAAGGCATTCTTGCTAGTGAGGATAAAAAAGTCTATAAAATGTCTATAAAATCAAACACACACAAACACACAGACACAGACACATACACACACTATATGTATGACCCTATGTTGAAGATAAGAATACATTTATTTCAGCATCTTGAGGTGTGACAATTAGACTTCCGCCCACTATTGAGGCTATCTCATTATAACCTCTTCAAGAACTGGAATAAAACTGATTGCAGAGACATTACGGCTTTTAGAAAAAGAGATTGCTGGTTTCTGAGGGCATGTCATTTTTGACACCTGCAGCTAAAACCTCACTTTTCACGTCTAGCCAATTCCTGGAGCAGAGCGGCTATACAAAAGGTGCCTAATGGGATTGCGCTTCTCCTCTGAGTCATCTCAGCGAAAAACAAAGGGCCGAGGAATGGACGTGTCTGTCCGAGAGCACTCCTGCTTTTTCTCATAACAAAGTCCTCCCACACCTGTCTGTTGAATGAGGTAAATGCACTGAAATCAGTGTTGCTGAGATAGGCACAGGTGAAATAGTTCTAGGTGCCATGCATAAAATGAGCTTTGTGACATGTTTCAAGGGACAGCCTGAAAGGTGCGGCAGTTGTTTTCTGGTGTGAACTGAACAGTGAAAAAGGAATGGGACCAGCTTACTAAAATATTTGTGTGTTTGGCTAGAGCTGTGTGACTAGCTCAGGACCTCAAATGCACCTTTTCTGTTGAAGGAAACTAGTAAATATGATTGGAACACACATTAATTAACCTAAAGCCTGGGTCTCATTCTCATTCAAATAAAACATAGGGCATATATAAGGTGATGCTGCTTGTGATACAGAGGTACAACATTAATATGGCATTCACATATAATTACATGTCCTTACCAAGCACCGATTACTAAAAGGAATTAACTGCACACTTGCCTTTGCTACCACAGACCTCTTATTTCTGGATTAGTTATTGTTAGACATGCTACAATATACACTATGTCTAGAAAAATGGCCAGTGTCGACATTTTATCTTAATACTCATTGCAAAATGATGCAAAATGATGCACTTAATGCAAAATGATCTGAGATTAAACTCTTACATAAGCTTTACATATATATATATATGACCCCAGGTCAACATTTCTACAGAGGCCTAGGATCATTCTAGCTTTGTAGATATCAAGCTGATCTGTAGACCTAAAGGCCATTAAAGGCAAGAGCTGCCTGCACAATGCCTTAAGCCCTGCAAGGCAAAATCTTTGGCTTATGATTTTTAATGGAAGGGCAAATGCTACTGAAGTCCAATGACTATATCCCTCTTGTCAATGGGGCTTGACAGCATAGCCCTGAGTCGAAGGACCCTTGTGTGAACTCAAGCTCAAATACAGCAATAGATCATCTCAGTGGAATCTTGGAAACTCTCAGTGGAATCTTTTCATAGTTTCATTGAGATTCCAAATCATTAAGAGCTGCAAAATAA
The DNA here is from genome assembly GCA_037577275.1 of Bryconaethiops microstoma. Classification (NCBI taxonomy): domain Eukaryota; kingdom Metazoa; phylum Chordata; class Actinopteri; order Characiformes; family Alestidae; genus Bryconaethiops; species Bryconaethiops microstoma. The sequence goes on along the minus strand of JBBJLS010000155.1, from coordinate 14,735,120 downwards.
TTGAGTTACTAAATGGTAGATTCAGTGGAAATGTTGGCGATATATAATTTGTAAATGTGAATGGGAACTTAATGCTGGATTCTGATGTTGAGGAGTAAGGAAAAATGTAAAAACGCTTGAGGTTTGCAATCAGTGCACATTTATTACTCCTAGGACATCTCAATACTGCACCTTCAAGTGAAACAGTATTCCATGATTATTCTTTTTTTTCTTGAAGAACAGTCAATAGCTTGTAAGTGTACTGAATGCTTTCCTTTTTGTAACTCACTAAATCAAGGCATATTTCATGCTAATGAAATACACTGATCAGCCACAACATTAAAACCACCAGCTAAATATTGCGCTCAGCCACGTATCACAGAAGATCTCTAAAGGTGTGCTGTGGTATCAGGATCCAAGGTGTTAGTAGCAGATCCAGCAGGTCCAGTAAATTGCATTTGGCTTCTATGAATCTGATTAGTTTGTCCAGCACATTCCATGGATGCTTGACTGTATTGTAAACTGTTCATTTACTGCCCAACCCTTTACAGGTGCCATTGTAAAGACATAATCAATGTTACCACCTGTCACTCGTTTTAATGAAGAGACTAGTGAGCAGACACTATTTTTAATGCATTTGAAATTCTTTTATCAGTTGCACTTAAATCAGATGACAGTTTTATAAATAAGATCAGGAATTTCCCACTACTTTGCTGAAAGCTCATTGTACAGCAAAAATACAATATTGCATTTAGGTTCGCTGAATCACATAATTTTGTAACTGTAACTATAATTGGTCACATTGGTATCATGTCTGGGCCACCTTGGCTATGCCCCCTGCGGCCCCCATCACCAGCGTATTAGTGTACACTTGTCCCATCACAGCTGGAGTGACGTCATGGTTTGTTTATGTCTGAACCCGGTGCCGGGCAGCCCAGCTGTTTCTGCTTAGTTCTCTCCTTGTCCATCAGCTGAGTTGTTAGGCAGGTGGGCTTCAGCCAGAGACTACTACAGAATGTTTGAAGGGCATTAATAATTTATTGCATTAAAGTGTTATTAATGCTTTAGGTTTGACAGTTATTTTCATAACACATAATATGTACTACAATATTTTTGTTTTTCTGAGGTTTGATAGAACAAAAACAACAGCAACATTAATCCTGTATTTAAAGTTTTATTCAACAATTCACTGAAGTAAATTCAGTTAAATAATTTGCTCCCTTTGTAATGAAACATGCAGTTAGTCAGTTCTGATAGTATCCAAAATGTGCCCACAAAAGCATACGGTTACTTAATTATTTTTATGAAATTGATAAAACATCATCATATTGCACATCCCTAGGTCATTGCTAGAGCTTTAAATAGGCCCGAAATTTTGTTCTGAACTTGAATTCAGCTCCACAACTTGTTCTAATCTGACCTAACGTGACACACAGAAACAAGTTTTGAGTCCCAAGATGACTCAAGCCTTAAAAAAATTGCCTGAAACTGAACCTAACTGGCTCATTGTCTCCCAAAGGTCTTGATAAAACCTGACAGGAAATGAATTGTTATTATTTGGTGACAGTAATGACTTTCATAAGATTACAAATTTTAAAAAAGTGGGGAAAACTGTATGCTATGTTATGAGAAATTAGTTAAGTGTAATTTATTAAACAGTACTTTCAAACATCATGGTGCAACAGCTTGCCCAATCTTGTCAGACCCCTTGTCTTACCTTGTCCTGTTTTACTCTTTTCTGTCTCTCCCTGTTTTTGTTTTCATTTTCAATGTAACTTTTGTTTATGTTTTGATTCTCTATGAAACCCTTCCATCCTGTTTAGTTTGTTCAACCTGTCTGTTTGTAACTCCACCCAGTCGCAGCTGTTCCCTGTTCATCCTTGTGTATTTATACCCATCGTTGTGTTCACTCCTTGTCAGTCCACCATGGGTTTTACATCATTTCTGTCTGTGTTTTCCATGGCTGGGGTTTCCCTTCTGTATTCCCGGTATGTCACAATTCCCTTTCTCTCCCCAATGATGGATAGGTGCGTGTGCAGACGTCCATGATTTAAGTTCTTTTATTGAATTGAAAAAGCAAAATAAACAACAGGTTCGAGGACATGAAACAAGATACAAGGAGACAGGAGGATAACGCTCTCCGAAGAGCCAGGGCGACGGTGGACTGACAACGAACTTAAATACAAAATCTCGAACTCAAAAACCAATCACCAAACACATACACTTACACCGGCAGCTGAAAGTCATAACTCAGACTAAACTCAAAACCTGTGTACTCTGGATATCAAAATAAAAGACACAAGACGAAAAACCCCAACTTAACGCAGAAAAACAAAAACACAACATAGGATGGCCTCATGTGGCCGGCAACCATAATCCTGCCTAGGCCTGCCAGGCCTGACACGGTAGCCTTTTCCATGAAGTTTTCCCTAGCTTCTTGATTGCAATTTTCTATGTTAATATCTTCTTAAGTTCTAGTCATTTATTTAAAACTCATTTTTGTTTCTTTCCTTCCTCCCTACCCCTTATCACACATGGACTTACCATAATTTGGTGTTAGATATAAAGCCTATTTCTTTACATAGAGCATGGTACATATAACAAAAATATTTTTGGCCTAACAAAGAAAATATAAATATAATTTTGGCTGTTCTGTACTTTCCTGAATTGATTCATTGTATAGTTCCCATTTATTACATAAGTGTGGACTTTGTGGTATTAAATTTTGTTACTAACATGGGGCTCAGATTTGTGTGGGTTTTAGAAAATAAATTCCAACACTGGTTGATCATTTGGATCTGGAATATTACATCTGTATGTAGGCAGATTTCCAGGATTTGGGCTGGTGACCGCTCCTTTTAAAGGACACTTCAGCAGATCTGGGCTGTATGTTGCTCACCTTCAGGGTCCTGCTGTGTCTCTGGAGCTCACGGCACAGGCTCTCTAGTTTGCTGCGGGCCAGAATGGCACGGCTGTGCTCAAACTGGAGCTGGTCCCTCTGCTTGACCAGGAGACCATGTCTGTTGTGCAGGAGCTTCAGCTTCCTCTGTTCTCCCCTCTGCTTGTCCAGCTACACACATACACACACACATAGAGATTGTGCCATACATTACTCCACATACTGCACTTAACCACAGCTGTTTTTTCTAAAGCAGATTGAAGACAACAAATATCGGACTGTGTATGAGTGGGCAGGGTGGGGGCCTGGGGGTGAATTTACTAAGAGGATTTGGAAAAGCAGCCTGAGATAGAAGTATATGTTGATATGTAACTCCCTGATCCTAGCACCAGTTGCAGCTCTCTAGGATTTCCCTCCTTTTTCCCTTTTCTAGACTTTAAATTAGCCCCCCTTTGTAAACATGAATGTCCATTTTTGCTGAAAGCCCTAGCAGAAATCCTTTTACTTGCTTTGTACACCTTTTTTTCTTAGTCATGTCCCTGATGTCTGTGTGTTTGTTGAACAGGAGAAGCAGCAAAAGCTGTAGCCTTCTAGTGCAGCATATGGCCTTGCGTTCCGATTCAACTATGTAGCCCCGGAGCGCAAAATATTTAGGTCATTGCGGTATAAGCACAGCCACTTCTACCGTCTCACCAGGAGCTCTCTCTTTTTTTCCCCTCTACATTTCCTTTTTCACTCCATGTTCGCATTCTGTGTTCTATTTCCCTCTTTGCTTCCCCCATCCCCCACCCCAGTGTTGTTGCCGATAGTGCTTTGTGTGCCAAACAGTGCGTGCCTGCTTTGTCTCTCAGAGTTGGACATTACAAAGGTTTGTTTGATAAAGGTTTGGATTTGCTTTTGAGGTATTTTCCAGTACACTTTTGTAGTTCTGTTCTTAAGATGTGTTTTAACAGCAAAGGCCTGACATTTAATAGTCATTACATATTCGTACATAAGATGGCCCCTTTGTTCACTACACAGGTAGGAACTCCAGTTATACTCTCTCAGCACAAACCAATTTGACAGAGTTAGCTAGGAGAGTTGTAGTGGTAAAATGCTGCTAAGCAAATTACAAAATTCTCAAGCATATCATTATTAGAAGATATTGTGTTGTGATTATAAGAACATCTTATATTTAATTATGTCATTAGTGACACATGAGGTATGATGTTTTATGAGGTGTGTGTGTGTGTGTGTGTGTGTGTGTGTGTGTATATATATATGCTTTAAAAACAATAATTTGTGAAAATCGTTTATGTCACAATTATTGGTACCCCAAGAAATTTGAATTAAGGAAATGTAATTTTAGTAGAATTCCTTGAAGTAAGTGTTTAAGAAACTTTGAACATCAGTGATTTCCTTTTTCACTAGGGTATAAAAATTAGGTGACAAAGTCCAAATCCCTTAGTCATCCCCATTGGAAAGATTCAAGGATCTTCAACTGCAGTACGGCAAAAGTGTGTTGACCTGCACAATCTCCAAAAACCATCATGTCAGTTTTATAGTTTGGTAAGATTTTGGTGTTACCATGTCTCCAAAACCACCATCAGAGGAGCTATGCAAACAAACTGTTTGGAAGGTATGCCAGACGGTTCAACATTTACAGGCTACACCAATCAAATCTCTTACATAATGCTTATTCCTCATTGAGGGGATATACTTAAACAATGACACATTAAGCCTAACATGACTTGCAAGGGAACAAATTTCATTCACATTTTACTAGTCATAAACATTGTACTACCAAAAGAATAAACTCACAATCTAAAATACACATTTTATTAGGGTTGGCAAACCGCTCAAATGTTTTCATTACTTGGTTAATAGCATTTTTTCTATTTGCTAAAATTTATTGCTAAGAAATTGTTACATCAAAAACAGATTTTATAGCTATATTAATGGATGAAATATGCTCGACACACCACCTTCTAAACAAGTGATAAGGCTATCCTAAGAACACAAGGGCCATCACCGACTACAGGGCATTTTCGCCTGCTGTGACAGTGAGGCCTCCGGCTGAATCACTTTTAGGCATTGTGTGAAGTTCAAAATGACAGGGCATTGAGGAAGACCACCCCACCCCCAAACAACTAGGTGCTCTGTCCGACCATGGCTAATTTGAGGAGGCTGCCAGACCAGACATACGTTCCTGGTCATATGCTCAGAGGATGTGCAGATCAGCTGGAGGATGTTCTAGCAGACATCTGAAATATCTCTTTGAGCACCACCATCATTCCAACATGCTTCAAAGCCACCACCACCATCCCTGAGGTTGGTATCCTGCCTCAATGACTGTTGTGTAAAGTGTAAAGTGACCATTTGTCATATGTGAACACACCACAGCACAGAGTGTGAACAGCACGAAATTTGTTCTCTGCATTTAACCCTTTCACCAAGTGAAGCGGCGGGCAGTCAGGAAAACCCAGGGAGTAGTCTGTGGGGACGGTATCTTGCTCAGGGGTACTTCAGAGGTGCTACTAGCAATCCTTGACCTTCTGATCACAGGGGCACCTCCCTAACCACTAGGCTACCAGTTATATTTTTTATATTGTCCCATTGCACTCATGGCCATCATCATGAAGTACTTTGAGAGCCTTGTCATGAGGCACACAGCTTCATGGGTTCAGTTCCTGGCTAGAGTGGCCAGGGTCCTTTCTATAAATTCTTTGAATTGGAGATGCTCATAAGTGGGGCTGTGTACGCATGTGACCTGCAATGAACTGACAACCTGTCCAAGGTGTTTCTCCACCTTTCTCACTGTGAGTGCAGGGATAGACTGCAGCACCACCCTGTGCCAATGGTTAGGATAACTGGCTCAGATAATGAATGACACTTAAAAGATATTTTAATGAAAAATCTTTTGTTCATATCACCCATCTCTACAGGACACTCACCAACTCAGCGTACGTATTCAACACTGTCTCCACTTTCTCCTCAGCTGAGCTGAGCTTGTTCAAGTTCTGCAGCAAGAGTGAAGCCTCTTTACCTGTATGGAAAGATCAAAGTAAAACTTTTATTCAGCATGGTGGAGAGGTGAGGGAAAAACTGATGCAAAAGATGAAGGGGAAAACCACATTGGGGTTTGGGAAATATAAGTAAGCTACAGAATTAATCAACTGTGGGGATGCATGCTACATAAGTCTGGGCCAGTGTTGAGTCTTTAATCCCTTGGATGAAAACTAAAACAGCACTGGTGAAAATTTTAGGGTATTAGGGTTTCTACAAGTTATAATATTTGGCATCACTTGCCAGAAGAATTGCTGGTTTACATTTTAAGAAATCCGGAGAAAATCTTGTCATCTACTTGTATGGTCACAAAAGTGTATTGTTGTTCAAGAACCAACCCCTACTAATAACAAAGGATTTTTATTCATTTCAAATTCATTTTATGTACACTCACCTCCATAATTATTGCCATCTTGGTAAAAAATGAGCAAATAGGGTCATAAATGTATGTATGAATGGGGCTAATTATCTCAATCTCACTTTCGTAAGAGATTTTGAAAGGAAATGAATCTTTTGGTTTAGCAAGCATCTAAAACTATTTGGACATTTAGGGCTAGTTTCCTGGACAGAGATTAAATCTAGTATTGTACAGCTAATTCTCCATCGAAAGGGAAATATAGTCTGTAGCTATGCTTAATGCCTGTCTGGGAAACTGTTCTTTGGTGTATATCGTCTTCAAGGCACAGTAACGAAAGCAGCTTGCTTAATCTCAAGGGATAAAGAAAGGTTGCGAAATGATTGTTAAAATCAAATACAACCCCACAAATGTAAGTGGACTTTAGATAAAATATAATAGAAGGGAAATGTAGGATAGGGTCTCTTTAAAGTAAAAACCTGTTACGAGATTACTTTAAAAACACAGTGTTTAGGAATGACAATCTTTTTTTTTCTTAGCACGTCATGTAAAATGCTTTTACAACAGGAAACAAATGCTTGTTTGCCGGCAGTCTAGAATGGACAAGTATCTCTACAGACACTGTGTGTAGTATCCTCCCCAAAAAACATAAATTCATGACTTCAATTACAAGGTTCTAAGTAGCCAAATAGGAATATTGTATGAAAGCAGACAATCCTATTTTTAAAACCTTACTATCATGTCAGTGTACATGGTCAATGGTCATGACTGTTGGCTTGATTATAGCATGTGCTGTATGTTGCAGTATGCATATTTTCACTACTTAATGACCTTTTATTTCAGAGGGCCCAGTGATTTATCAATCAGTATTAGATTGAAATCAGGATGAAACATTTATTAACACTGTCTATCTCTAAAACACAAATAAAGCAATTAAATTAATATCAGTATATTTACAGTTTAAGGTTTAACTGACAAAGTGATTGAGTGAGTTAAGAAGTGACTGAGCATGTGCTGTGCATGGTCATGTGTGTGCATCTGCACGAAATAGACAGAGCACAAGTGACAGAGAGATAGAGTTTTCCCTCCTTCATGTGGATCAAGGAGTGAAAAATGACGATAAAGATGCTCACGGGTGAATGTAGAAGGAATGTGAGGAATGCGACCCTTGTTCTCTGGAGACAAAGGACAAAGGATAAAAGCTGAGCTTTTATCTAGTCTGTACAGGCTGATATAAAATTTCAACCTCACGTGATTAGATATTTTTGCAAATATCTAAAGTTCGTCTCCACAAAGTTTCTGTGGAAGTTTGAATTAAAAATTTGAAATGTGGATTTCATCCAGTCAGTACTGGGAATTGTCTGTTCCACTGAGGTCCAGGGATGAAGTTTCTGCAATGTCAAATGAAGAACTTGGTTGCCTCACTTACACAAATCCACAGATATGACTGTTGCAAGCTAGACTTTGATGATGGCTTGTTGTGTTGATCAGATATCTAAGCTAAACCTTAGCTAAGTTACTAAAACTTTGGCAAGTTCCTTTGTTTCCTCTCTGGAAAAAAGAAGGGTTAGGGTTAGGGTTTTTAGTCTGTTTCCAGACAGAAAAGATGGTAGCTCAATTAACAGCCAGAATGAATGAATAATAGTCTATAGGCCAATCTTAAGATGTATTTTATGACCACAATCAATATCTCAAGTGACTCAATGTAACAATGCATTGTAGAGGATAAGCATTTAATTGATTATGATATGTAACAATATAAAACAGTTTGCAAATGTCACGATACCATCTCTCTCCCCAATGATGGCAGGCGCATGTGCAGACATCCATAATTTAAGTTCTTTTACTGAATTGAAAAAACAAAACAAAAAACGGGTTCGAGGACCAGAAACAAGATACAAGCTTTAAAGGAGACAGAATGATAACGCTCTCCGAAGAACCAGGGCGACGGAACACCGACAACCAAGGTCCACCTAAGCTGAACTTAAATACTATACACAAACCAATCACCAAACCCCAAAACCCCATCAACCAATAAACAAACACCTACTCTTACTCCTGAGTACACCGGTAGCTGAAACTAATAACTCAGAAACTAATAACCCCACAACCCCCGCCCCCCCAAAGCGCACAGACCAAAACAACACCCAAACGGCATAGGAAGGCAGCGCCCCATGAGCCCTGCCCAACAGCCTATCCTTAAGTGACCTTCCGGCCGGCGTTCCGCATGGCCAGGGTGGTCCGGGTGGGTCTCATGGGACGCTCCCCTTTGAGTGGCCCAGTTCTTTCTCGCAGAGCCCCCTACCGGGAGCCCCTCGCTGTTTTCGGGGGCCGAACCCCTTACCGGGAGCAGCTCGCTGTCCTCAGGGGCAGAAAACCTACCGGGAGCCCCTCTCTGTCCTCGGGGCAGAGCCCCTCACCAGGAGCCCCTCTCTGTCCTCATTGGCCAGGCCCCCTCCTGGGAGTCCTTCTGTGGGGAACCTCTCGCTGTCCTCGGAGGCGGAGCCCACTCCCGGGAGCTCCTCTCCGTTCTCCTGGACAAGGCCCCCTCCTGGGAGCCCTTCCGCAGGGAGTCCCTCGCAGTCCTCTGGTGCAGAGCCCCCAACCGGGAGCTCCTTGATTCTGTCCTCCGGAGCCCTTGAAGACCCCAGTACCCGCCCTAAAAAATTCTGGGGAAGACCCACTGGGGGAGTTTCAGGCCCCTCTTGGCCCACTAAAGGCCGGCTTGGCTGGCTACAGACCCTTTGTAACAGCTGGGTGCCGTTACTGGCTTTTTCCCAGAGGGGGCGCTGGGTGATCTAGGCTCATTTCCTCTTCCCCTATAAAAGGTGCATCGGAAGCTAGGCTAGGCTACCAGCAGCAGCAACAACCTCTATTAAAAAACCAGAACCAGCAGAACCAACGCGTTCTTGTGGCATGTAAGTACGGCTCATGTTACCCTGATGCTTTAGGCATCTAATGTCTAATGATTAATGAGTAATCAACCTGTTGTGTGGAGCAGGTGCGTTTTCTGTTCTTTCTTTTGTCTTTGTCTCCTGATCCTTGGGGGTTGGTCTTCTTGCCATCGGCCTGTGGAGCAAGTTGCCAGCCTCGGAACCTACCCTTCCCGGGGAGAACCAGGCGGGAGACTACCAGGAGCAAAGATTCAGGGCCAGCAGACCTATAAAGACTATTTAAGATTAACAGACTTTGATGGACACAATCAAGTCAATCATTGTATATATGGACTATGCGGGGCGGCTGTGGGGAATTGTGTAAATATATATGTTTTTGGTATAATACATTGTGTGAATACAACATCGCTTGTTGGTGGGTTTTTTTTCCTTGTCCTATCAGATTTGTTAACAGCCTTACTGTATTGCATAAGGAGAGGTTTGTTACACCTTCTTGATCCTCTAACACCCTATTAAGCCCGCCCTGGGCATCTCAGGCCTCTGCTGCGCTATCTAGCCCCTCTCGGGCCTCTGCTGCGCTATCTAGCACCTTTTGGGCCTTTGCTGCGCTATCTAGCCCCTCTTGGGCCTCTACTGTGCTGTTAAGCCCATCCTGAGCCTCTGAGCCATAGTTAAGCCTCACTAGGGCCTCAGAACAACTGCTAAGCCCTCCCTGGGCCTCTGAGCCATCGCTAAGCCCTTTCTGGGCCTCTAAACTACTGCTAACCCCCACTAAAGCTTTAGGGTTAAAGCTACCCCCCTCTCTGGCCGCAGTAGAGCCTTTAGTCTCTGGTCTAAAGGCTCTACTGCGACTAACCCCTTTTCAGCTAACACAGGCCCCTCTAAGAGCCCCTCTGCAACTAACAGCCCTTCTACAGCTAACTCAGGCCCCTTTCAGAGACCCTCTGTGGCTAACTCAGGCCCCTTTAAGAGCCCCTCTCCGGCTAACAAACACCCCTCTAAAGGCACCTCTGCGGCTACAAGCCCCTCTACTGGGCTTAGCTGCTGGGCTAACGGGCTTACCTGCTGGACTAACATGGGCTTTAGCTGCTGGACTATTATAGGCCTTAGAGGCTCTTCTAACTAGCCTAGTGGCTCCTCTAATGGGCCGAGTAAGTCTATATACTCTGGGCTAACTGCTGTGGGCTCTGGGCAGCTAACTGCTCCAGCTAACGGGCCTAGCTGCCCAGCTAATGTGCCTAGCCGCCCAGCAAATGGACTACCTGGGCCCTATCTGGGCTATTTCAGCCTTCGTGCAGGCAAGGGGGGCCGGAGCCTTCTTTGCGCTGGTACGGGGCACTGAAGTGTAGCTTCGCTGCTCGGGTGCAGCACATTGACTCTTGGGAGTGCAGCATCGACGCTCTGCAATACAGCCACGTCGGCGCCCGGGAGTGCAGCCTCATCGATGCTCAGGAGCGCAGCCACGTCGACGCCCGGCAGCGCAGCATTGTCGACGCTCGGAGCTGGGACAGGATGCGGGAATGCTGCTGCAGCGACCTCTCGCTCTAGGGTTCTCAGAGCCAGCGGGAGGACCAAAAGAGCTCCCCTGCCTTCGCCAGGGTGCTCAAGGTGGGCTTCTGTGCCCGCTTCCTCCTCACAGGTCGAGGGTCCTGGCATTACACCAGTGGCAGGATCGGAAGAGCTCTCGTGGCTGGCGCCTTTGCCGGGTAGCTCAAGGCGGGCTTCCATGCCCACTTCCTCCTCACTGGTGGAGACACTTGGCAAGGCGCCAGTGGGAGGGTTGGAAGAGCTCTCGTGGCTGGCGCCTTCGCTGGAGTGCTCAAGGCGGGTTTCCTTGCCTGCTTCCTCCTCACTGGTTGAGGGTCCTGGCAAGACGCCAGTGGGAGGATTGGAAGAGCTCTCGTGGCTGGCGCCTTTGCTGTGGAGCTCAAGGCGGGCTTCCGTGCCCGCTTCCTCCTCAGTGGTGGAAATGCCTGGCAAGACACCAGTGGGAGGATTGGAAGAGCTTTCGTGGCCGGTGCCTTCACTGGGGAGCTCAAGGCAGGTTTCCTTGCCCGCTTCCTCCTCACTGGCTGAGGGGCTAGCCAGCTGGGTTCACCATGTCACGTGCTAACAGCTCCTGGGAGAGCGTGGATAGTTCCCCCAGGAGCCACTCCTCATCCTCCAGCGTCCACGTCTCGTCTGCAGTGCCTTTTGTTGAAAGGTCGGTCCATCTGTCATGGTACCCTCTCTCTTCCCAATGATGGCAGGCACATGTGCAGATGTCCATCATTTAAGTTCTTTTATTGAAATGAAAAGCAAAATAAAAAATAGGTTCGAGGACCTGAAACAAAACACAAGTTTTAAAGGAGACAGAAGGATGACGCTTTCCGAAGAGCCAGGGCGACGGTGGACCAACAACCAAGGTCCACCTAAGATGAACTTAAATACTATACACGAACCAATCACCAAACCCCAAAACCCCATCAATCAATAAACAAACACATACTCTAACTCCTGAGTACACCGGTGGCTGAAACTAATAACTCAAACCCGGTGTACTCATATAAAAATAAAAGACACAAAACCAAAACAACAAAAACCCCAAAACTAAACCAAGAGCGACCCCTGGTGGCTGCTGTCAGGATCTGACAGCAAACAACCAGCAACAGTCAACAACTCACTTCAGCATGTTAATGTTCCTATACTCTTCCCACTTTCTAGCTTCAGTCTCATTAGTAGATTATGTCACAATTGAATACAGCCATCATTTTCTGTCGGCCATTGTGAGAATATAAAATAATTGACTAATAATAATTAAATGAATCAGACTGAACCATTGACTGAGTATACCATTCCACCCATAAAACACAGTGTTTATCATTCTGACACAGTTTTTTCAGATTGAGCTTCTCTGGTCAAGATTTGGGCAGCTTGAAGAATATTTTAATTATTCTTAAAAATTCATTTTTCCTTATGTTGTCATAAAAAAAAAATAGGGGCTAGTTTGGCAAATCAACTTTAATTCCAGAATGTAATTACTGTTGAACATCGTCGTAATACATTCCTGATTTTCACTGCTGATTTGAAAGAAAAGCCCATTTTCCTGTTTTCCAAACACCCCTGACCCAATTTTTGCAGGATGTTTGCAAAATTTACCATAATAACGTTCGCAACTGCTGCTTAGAAGAGAAGTGCTCTCTGGGGGTACTGAACAGAAGCCAGGACTATTATTTTTGCATATTGCTTCTCTTTAAAAAAAAAGGCATAGACTCTCACAGCAAAATGAATTCAAACAATATATGCAATGAATGTATATGGGCAATTATGTGCATTAGCATGAGTTAGTTATTAGAGGTATCTGAACCTGAGTCATGCAGGCAAAATCTGTTGTCACCCTGTCTGCGTGCCAGGCAGATGTCTGTTGGCAATGTGATATGGCAGAGCTCTCATTCAGGTGCATTAAAGCAAGAAATCAAATGTTTTCTTTAGTTTTGCACAGGAGCTAATTTAGTTATTAAAGCTTAAAAGACAATCTTAAACTAAGAAGCTTAAACACCAATTAGCAATCTGCAAAAATTACCACACCTCAAATCTTGTCAATTTGTTAAGTAATCTCAAACAAACTGATTTCAAATGACACAATGTTCTTAACATACATACAAGTTTCAGACTTGAGGATGATTGCTACCTCTATTTTAAGCCCTGCAATGTGCTTTTGTCAGTTTTAATAGATAAGAGGATATTACAGTGTCAGTAACCACATTTAGATTTGCCAGTCTATTTCAAATGACTAAAATTGAGGTGATTTAAAGTCTATTGATGTGGGCCATGATTTAGATGTGCTAGTTGAACAGTGTTTATTGGTAAGGTTCAAGCTTCCACTAGTCTCTTAGCTCCAGTGAAAAATGAATGAAGCCAGTTGGAGACAATAACCATGTCTTGACTAACTGACTATATATTTTTTTGCCAAACTATCACTTTAAGTTGCTTGACAGCTAAATGCAATAGATCTCACACTCATCACAGGCAGGAAATGCTGGGACTTGGCTACAAATGATTGGAGAAAATGAAAAGTGAAAATATTGTCTACCTATAAATGTGTCTATTCCAATGAAACATATACCCAATAGGCTCTGTGGTAGGGGCTCTGCACAAATAAGATATGGGATGTGTGTATCCCATGAGATCAGCTTGTGTGGAAAGGCTGGGGGACATATTAGTATGCATGTTGTAGTTCATGTTTCTGCTGTTAATAAAATTTATTACAAGCTACTTTATGCGTATTATACATATGCCATTGTCACAAGTACATAGGATTAAATGAGTCTACATTAAAATCATATGATGTTGGAACAAGCAGTGGCTAGGTTGATATAAAAAATATTGGCGAAATGTTTGCCAGATTGTAACTAAAAACATGTCAGTACACTGTTACAGTACACTGTCAAAAAAAAAAAAGTACTTTTATTGTATCACAGAAAAAATGTATACCTCATATCAAAAGGTAAACAGACAGACAGTAAAGGAAGACAAGTACTAAGACAATTTTTTGTTATTTAATGTGCTTCCACTGCATACATCCACAACAAATATAATGTCTTTTATATATGACCAAAAAATACATATTCATAAGCATAAAAAAGATGCATGTTAAAAGACAAATTGTTAGGAAAGGTAAAAATGAGACACCTTATATCCATTACATTTTTTCCTTTCCTGAAAAACCATTATTAGACTTATCACATCTTTAAAATATCTACTGTAAGAAGCAATTAACTTTCACAGCATTGTGGTTCAATTATGTCTTTATTTAGTTATGAGCGTCACTCTATTGGAGTGACTATTCAAGTCAGGACACTGGCTAGGCCACGCAAGCACCTTCAACTTCTTTAGAACCTAGTCTTGTGTTATTTTGGCTGTATGTTTGGGGCTGTTTCATTATTCAAATGTCCTTCTTTGCCTCTTTCCTGGTAAGTTCTCCTCTAATACATCTTGATACATCCCTCTATTCATGTTTCCTTTGATGGCATTGAATGACCCAGTAGAGTTTGCAGAGAAGCTACGTCATATCATGATGCTCCCACTTTTGTACATCATTGTGGGTAAGGTTCTTGAAATGCGCAACCCTTCTATCTCCTGATATAATAAGATGAAGAAACATTTTGGTTTTGTCTGACCAGAATACACAGTTACAAATGAGACTTGATTTGCACAAGTGCTCATGTACAGATTTTTAGAAACAATACCAGAGCTTCTTTTGTAGCAGTGAAAAATCAGGACATCCTCAGAAATCTGCTGGCCTCTCTCCATTAATATTAGGCTGAAAGAAATTTTTCATGGCGCAGCTGTTTGTCATGGTTTCATGAACTTTCCAATATAATCAAACCAGCCATACTGACAGGGATAATAAGGTCTGTTGTGGCTCTGTCCCGCTGTTTAATAATGTCTGGTAAAACTTTTGGTAGCAACATCATTCATTGACACCAGCATTTTAATTTTTGCAGGGTTAATGTTTGCATTTAAGTATTTAACTATTTTGACATTTCAGTTATTCAGTGGACATTTTGATGGAAACGTGACACAACATTATGATGTCTGTTGGCTCAAAATTCTCCACAGTAAAAGGTTCTTATAGAAAGCCTTTAAAGATTAGATCATCCTAGAACGTAAATACAGCTAAAATGTAATAGATAATGTAAAGAATCTGTGATAAAAAGCCCATGATGGTGCAATTTAAAATCCAGAAGCAAATGTTACCTGAGTAATGTTGAAGTGAAACTTCTCAGCATCTCCCTATGCCAGTCCTGAACAGACCAGAAAATGATAAAGCAGACTACTCACCAAGACCTTTGAGAACTTTCTCTGCTGTTGACTCCTTCTCTGGGCTACTGCTGGCCTCCACACTGGGAACCACGTCCTCGGGTCTGGCTTCCTCATCCAGGTTTTCATCCTCTTTCTCCAAGATGGCGATCTGCTCCTCCGTCAGGCTAGAAGCTGAGCCATATGTGCTGATGATGTCCTCCAGCTGCCTGGCAAAATCCTCCATTGGGTCCACAGTCTGCTCCTCGTCATTGTTGACCTGGTCACTGGCATCAGCCAAACTGCTCTCCATCCTCTGCCGAACAGATATAAAAAACAATGACTGAGACCATTATAGTAAATTCAAATACCATCCTCATGAACAAGCTAGTTGATTCACTGCTTGATGACAGTCTTGGCTTGATGTTGAAATCAGATCAATGAAGAGTGATTACCCACTTCTTCAAAGCAGTTTGGAAGGAGCCCCCTAAATCACAGATCAGTAAATGTTTTTTTGGAGACAGATGACTGTTGGGCAATTTGTGGAGCTTGTGTAAATACGGAAGGCTTTGTGTTTTCTATGCAAATGCCTGCTTAGTTTACTGAAAATGCAAATTAAAATTTAGGAGAAATGAGAGAAAATTTCTTACTGATTAATGATTTCCTTGAGCAGGAGCCACAAGAACTGTAAAATGCTTCACATTAAATGTAGTTCTTACATGCTTGTGCTTATTCTTGTCAAAGGTCTTGGTGTAAATGTTTTAGCAAAAAGTATTTTGCTTCTATTTAAACCATTCAGAGAATTTTATGGTGAAGACACGTGAAATGAAGTAAAAAAATAAAAACATAAATTAAACAAAATGAAAAAAAGAATAAAAAAGGAAATCATATACACTATATGGCCAAAGGTAAGTGGGCAGTCCTCCTAATTACAGAACTCAGTAATTTCTCAGAGTATAAAATTAAGTATATAGACAAACATCGCTCACTACAGAGTTCCAAAAAACCTTTGGGAGCAACATTAGAACAATAACTATAGGCTGAGAGTTTCATGCAGTGGTTTCCATGGTTTTTACACACAAACCTAAAATGACTGTGTGCAGTGCCAAACAGTGACCAGAGTGGTGTAAATCCACCCCTGTACTCTGGAGCAGTGCAAACCTATTCTCTGGGTTTTGCAGATGCCAGGAAAATGTTACATACCACCCTGTATAATACCTATAAATTTGATGGAGGTGGGATGGTGTTATTTTTCAGGGTATGGACAAGGCTCCTTCATTTCAGAAGAAGAATAATGTTAATGCTGTCGCATACAAAGACATTTTAGGCAATTATATGTCTCCAACTTTGTGGTAAACAATTTGAGAGCCTTTTCCTATTCCAGCATAACTGTATAAAGAAAGGTCAATAAAGACAAAGCTGGACAAGCTGGAGTGGAGGAACTCTAGTAGCAAGCACAGAGCCATGACTTCAATAAAACTCCATTGGAATGAAATGCACACACCCAAGATTAGTCCCTAACCTCAAATACTCTTTTGACTTGACAATTTCCTACAGACACACTTCAAAAATGGGGTATCCAACAAGCTTGTAAAGCTGTATAGTGTATTATTGTATAGTGACAATATTACTGTGCTTCAGGGCCTCGCCTCACATAGCATTGCAATTTTAAGGCCTGCACGGTGGAACAAATTTTTATTAGGTGTGATATAACTTCACCTCCATATATTCCCATTCCTCCAAGTGAGGACCCTTCCATTTCAATCCCTTTGATACTAATGGGACATTTTTTTAAATTTTTTTAGAGTAATAGGGTTTAAAGTATGAAGTGTAACACTAGAAAGTCCCTGCTAATTGTAAGAATAGATCTATGTTTTATGAAGGAACAGTTCTATGCTAATATTGTACAGTGTAAAAAGTAAAAAGGGCTTTTATAAATGTGTCTTTTAGCTGATGAATGCAAAAGCAAGGCAGATATCTAATGTTACTCTGATCTAGGCAGTATTTACTTGCCTGAAGATCAGAGATTAGTCCAGCAGTAGTTTTGAATTGAAGGCCGTTTCACACAAACATATTTGGATATTTGTCATATAAATTTCAAAATATGACTTTTGTGGTTACTTTCAACAGCAGCAACCTTGAAACACTTGTCACAAATATCTGGTATTGGTTTAACACAAACAAATACAGTTGTCCAAAGAGCAAGCTAGAAGCCAAAGGGAGGCAGTGAGCTAGCCTCAGATCCTTGTGACACACGCTGCTGGGGGTAGAAATGGAAGAGAAAATTGTGCAAAATGCAGTAGCACAGTATCGCAGCACGTCTAAATCTGACACTCGACAGATCGCTGGCAGGCCCTAAGCCATCCATCTGACCTCCATTTGATTTCATGCAGAATGAACATGGAAAAATCCAGAGGTTGTTTATCTCCTAGCTCTGTTCCTTCATGACTGCTGCTGCTTATCAGGCCCGCCCCCCGCCGGCACCCCAACCCCCCAACCCCTGCCCCCCCCCGCCCATCCCGTCTACCAATTGCCACTCAGCCTCCAGGAGGGAGCCACATGGCACCTGTTCTGCAGCCCTGACTCTATTTTTGGAGCTTCTAAATATGGGCAAGCTATTTTTTATTCCAGCCACGAACGCTCTGATGTCATTGATGCCACTTTTGTGTAAAGTGGAAAAAACATGGACAAGAGCTTCCCTCAGAGACTGCAACTCTACTTTATGGACACTAGTGGTACCACTGTGTCTATCAGTCACTATGTGAAAATGTTATGCATAAGACTGGGTAATTAATGCTGAGTAATGCTGGGTTGTGGGATAACACACATTAGGCTTAGCTAACTGTGGTGTTAAAGTTTGCTAGCATTTGATTTTGGAGTTTGACCGCTTTGCCATAACGTGCTGTCTCATTTGATTTCATTTTACATTCTAGAGGCATTATTTAAAACCTTGACAAAGTGCAGCAGCCCACAGCAACTACAACAGTACACTACAACCGAAAGACTGTTATGCAATCTGGTATGAGTTGTTTGTGTCTAAACAACTGGCAGAACTAAGTAGCACTAAGAACATGTTTTACCATCAAAAATGCAATACTCACCCAATGCGTGGATATTCCGTCCAAACAGCAAGGGAGTACAATGGAGCTCTTAGTCCACACAGACAGTGGAGAGAAAGAGAGGAGTGAAAGAGATCCAACAGCACTCTGGTGACAGAGACAACAGCTGCGACTGACAAGACCCTCAAAATAACCTTACTCTAGAACCTATCTCTGGCAAATGGAGAGGTCATGCTCTTTGCAGTGAGGCTTTCCAGAGGAACAGCTGAGGAGGTGTCCTTCTCAGCTTTTGTTTAAGGCTTTTGTAACATTAACATCTTCAAAGACTTGCACTAAGGCCTGGGAGGTTTAGTGGCTGTGGGTCTCATTAGGTGCTACACCATTTAAGTAGAATAAACACTGGTATGTGCAACTTCCTGAAGACATGGTGATTTACCATGTAAGGTGATCACAGACAGAAATGGCCTGAAATACAGCTCCTGCTTGTTTTGATTCAATGTTTTCAATATGTTAAATCACACTCAGGTTATGTGAACAGGCCAGATAAGAACATTCTGTTCTGGGCTCTAAAACAGTACCTTTTGCAAGAAAGTTAAAATGCCATCTTGTGAGGTTTGAGGCTTTTGGTATATAGTGAGGTTAAATTCATCGTGTTGCTGCCAAGTGCCCACTTTTAGCCAGTGCCCATGCCACCATGTTTTAGTTGAAGTGGTATACTTTGGGTCTAACTCCTTTTTTATTTCATACTCACCATTTCATACTTCTACAGGTCTTTTATGTACTTTTTAGTTTAAGTAGAATGTAACCTAGCTTTTTCTGTTTTGAGGCTTATCAGTGGTTTGAAACCTCTCTTCAGATCAATGTGGAGTAATCTTTGCTATTTTTATGATAGCCTTGCAATCTGGATAGTCTTCCTGATTTGATACACAGTTTTTCACCATAACTGAATTATTGAGTCATACATTACTGTGGCTTTCTTCACTATTTAGGCACTAGGCACTTTTTTATTAGGCTGTCATGTTGACAGGGTCACTGAACACAAACTAAATACCATGGTTAGGCTATTGTTCCAAAGATTTGAATAATTTGCTGATTTGAGATTTGAGGTAATTGCTGTTATTTTATTCAGTTATTACAAAAAGTGCTTAAATAATGTGAACTAGATCTTTTATGGTGCTTTACTGAATAATTTTTAGAAACATTAACACCACAAATGATATCGATATTTTACTCAAAGAATAAGATTTCAGATAAGAAAGTAAGGCAACTGGTTTCCCAACTGTTTTAAAACCCCATATTATGGAAACCTAATAGTCCATGCTTTTTTCACACAGTTTAATGTAATACACAAACACTGTTACAAAACATGCCATTCATTCCTGGGTTATACAGTTCATATATGCAAACTAGACAGCAAAAACAGCCTGTTTTGAATGAGCTATTTTTGAGATAAAAATAACCAATTTAAATCTCTCTATTCTGCCCACAGCAGGTTAGCCCTGCTCCTTCATGCTGAAGATATAAGGAGTGCTTTAGCATGAATGGCTTTTTGAATGGGGCACAACACAGAGCAGACAATCCAGGCAGAGGTCATTTACTTATAGCAGTCGCAAAGGTGCAATAACAAAAATTCAGTTTAACTCTAAGAGATATACAGAGGTTAGAAAATGATCATTTGAAATGAAAAATAAATGTTTGGGGTACATAAAAAATACAAGAAAAAATTCACAGGCAATTTAAGTAAACGTAACATTTTACAGCTTACGGTTAAATTAAATAATGAATAATATACAAAGAAGTAATTTAAATAATCACTGTCTCAAGTTATCTGCCTCAAGTTTTGATTATCTTAGTTTTTATCAGATAATAAGGTTCCTCAAATTTCTTTTAAGGTCTCTAAAGGATTTTAGGAATAGGATGCAATAACAACGATTTAATAGGCTGATATAATAGCTGAGCAGATGCAAACTGTGCATTGCCTGTGTGTTCTACATTTCCTGAAAAGGTTTTTTCCATTATCCTCAGTAATTAATGGCTCATCAGAATGAGACTTTACAGGTGTACTCAAAACCACCCTCACCCATGTGACAATAAGAAGGAGATGCTAATTGATACTGCCAGTGTGTCAAAGAGAGGTCACTTGTCTTTACTGTGGAAAGACTTCCCCATAATCTCTGGCCTGGACTTTTAGTGGTAAGTCTCTTTAATTACCCAGATAGAAGTGATTCTGACATTGGCTCTGGGCTTAATTATTTCACTCAGACCCTGCATTTCAATTAATGTTTGTAATGTCCTTGGTCTTAAAGGGAAGGTGCTGGTTAGTTATCACATTCTGTTCTTTAGCCGAATTGTCCTGTGATGGATGACACTTTAACCTTGGAAGTCTTTATGTATGCAGCTTATGTGTCAGCATATATCAGATCTGGCAGGACCTTGGGAGATATAGCAATGAGGTCTTCAGCAATGAACATATTGCTTTGAGGTTTCTCAGTTCATAAAGGCCAATTGGTTTCGAGTTACTTTTGGCACATTCCCACTATTTCAACATACTAAATGTTCAAATAATAACCCAATGAACAAAATATTCACTCATTGTTTACACAGTTCTATTTTTAAAGCAGCATTTTAAAAGTAATAAGGCTTATTTTTTCTTGAATTTCATCTTTATTCCTCTTGGGATCCACTTATAATATTGTTTGGTTTTAGGTACCAAAAAAGTCATAGTTACTTTCAAAAGCTATTTTTGTTATTGTGCCTTTAGGACTGATATGTGTATATGATTGGCAGTCCTGTATGGTTACTCATTCCAGAAACATTCTGTGCACTTCATATATCTCCAGTTCAACTGCCTGAATGGGTTAAAGTTCAATAGACTGAATAGGAAAATATTTGTTTCAAATTAGTTTCATGACATCACAAAAACAGTGAATTAAATATCTGTACTTTCCATATATGGACTGCATGAACCACACATGTGTAAAACCTAAACAGTGTTTAGATACTTCTTCAAACTCTTATTTCAGAAAATTGAAGAACATTTAGTTTGTCCTAATAGAGTTGAGTAACTGCACTATATTTAAGTATTGTTTTGGAACTTGTTTAGAATATCATAGAAATTATATTCTTGTGCTTTCACTCATAATTTTCACTCTGTGCAGTTTTTTATTTAGACCTTCAAAAGTACACACTACACATGGCAAAGGCTAAGAGGATATCACTGTAAAATAAAACCTCAACAGCTGTGGTAATCTGTCTTTGTGTGATGACTAGAGTCACCTAACACCACCACATCACAAACCACCAAACAAAGAAAACTTTAAACATATCTATTAAAGCATTAACTTTAAATACATTTCAGTATACAACTTTTTGCATGTTAGTTCTTTCCGATGTAAAGTCTTGACTTCATGCTTCTGTGAACAAAATGTCCAGATGTTCCCTTAAATGCAGTTTCTTTGCACTTCCTATAAACGTCACAGTGTTCAGTTGAGCTGTGGCCCTATTTAAGAAAAAACAAACAATAATTATTATAAACCAACACAATTATTTTTAAACAAGTCTTTGTGAGTTTGGACCATGCCTGAATTATACAAGTATTAGAACAGGCAAGAATGTAGGGTACAAGAAACTCTTCTGCATGATTTATAAGGCTGGACCCCCCTTTTCAATGAACAGAAACAGAACAGAACAGAAGTTA
This sequence comes from Bryconaethiops microstoma, assembly GCA_037577275.1. Classification (NCBI taxonomy): domain Eukaryota; kingdom Metazoa; phylum Chordata; class Actinopteri; order Characiformes; family Alestidae; genus Bryconaethiops; species Bryconaethiops microstoma. The sequence continues at coordinate 14,713,411 of JBBJLS010000155.1, read as the reverse complement.
TGAGGTGGTAGTGGGGAGGGTGCAAGGTAGAGACTGGAAAAAGAAAGAACGTGTTCCTGAACTTCAGGTATTTTCAACTCAGTTTCTCATTTTTATTTAAGTAAAGTAAGTGAAGTCTCCCCATCTTCTTCTCAAACAGACACAAAAAGTGTTACAAAAATGTGTTTAAAACCTAAGCATTTGGATTTACAGTGTACAGATTTCTAAAATCAAATGTTTTCTAATCCAGGAATTTCACCGAATTATCTCCTTACCCATGCAGTCTAAATGAAGTCGGATCTGACCACACTCTCTCCTGCCTCTCCCACTATTCAGTGGCTGTCAAAAACATTCTAATCTCCTGCCTGCATTTTACACAAGCAGAAGAGCCCACAGTTTCTGCATCTCATTTGCATTTTTTTCCCTCACTGCGCAAATCTTTTTACTTCGATTCAGAAGGCTTAAAGGAACACTTTGCACGACAATGCTAATGATGCTAATAATGAAGGAAAGCTAATCGGGGACAGGTAGCATTATGCAAATGGAATTCTGCCAATTTGGCCCAACTGACTTTCATTAATTGCAAGCATTTTGGCTCAAGTATTCAGTTACCCCTGAGAAGTCACTGTTGTATCAAAAGCATTATGTAATTTGATAATACTTATTTCTCTCATAGCTCATTAAATCCAAGTGGGGATTCTTCTGGAAGCGCACATGGTACTTTCCAACTGTACTCTTAAGTAAAAGTAGACTTTTTATGATTTGAATATGATGAAACATTAGTTGTCAGCTCCTGAAATACATAGAAAAGGTTAAGAAGTGCAGATTCACTCAAAATATAAGCGGAATGTAAATGCAATGCCCTATACATTTAAAATGTAACTGTGTAATTACACTGAAATTATACAAGGTCAAGCGGGGACCTGGAAATAAGCAAAAATATAGAATAAAGTAAAATCATTTTTATTTTTAGACTGTATACTTGAAGGATTTAGCGACAAAGATTTGTTTTATGCAATACATTTTTAAAGATCAAACTGAAATTTACATAACTTCATTTGAATATTCTACACCCTTCTAATCTCAAGGAGATCAGTAATCAAAAATCAGTAGCTCTTATGGTAGAAAAAGGTCAGACCCCTGATATCAGGTAAAACAAAGTATCAAACAGTGATGCTTTCAAATCTTGAATGTCCTATATTACTGTTCATGCAGGAAATGTACTAGATTTGAGGATATGTCAGAATATTTTAAAATCTGGATTTTTTAAACAATGTGAAAAGGCACTAGAAACTGAGATTTTACCAAAAAAGTAGAATAATAGTAAAACCTGGTTCTGTCCATAATTGAACCAATAGACCGACTACTACTGAAGATTAACATAGGCAAATGTTTAACTTCCAATGGTAAAATTACATGTTTTGTTAACATAACATCTGTATTTTTCTGCCAATTTTAGTACACGATTCCTATTTATTTGCTGATTTTAACATATTCTAAGCAAGGCCACAATTAAGGCCACATTTGATGTTTTATTTTACAGACATGTTAAATTCAGCAAATAAACAGTGATTATGTATTAAAATGTGCAGATATGTGCTTATTATAGAGGATATGTGCCTTTTAGATTTCCTTTTAGAAAGCTGTCAAAACATTTGACTTTATCAGGGACACTCAAACATTTGTGTATGATTGTACTAAGGAATGAAGGGGATGTGTGTAAGTCTAGTTTTTGCCCACACTTATATATTAGGACACAATGGATACTTTAGAAATCAAAACAGCTGTCAGTTATTATAGATTATTTATTTGGACTAAGGTGGTCAGCTGTTTTTTCTCTTAATCAATAGTTTATTCAGTCTGTGATGCACTTTTACTTATTGACGACGTTCACAATGGAGGGATGAAGCAGTACTTGACAGGAGAGATGTGTCAAATACCACATGTTGCACCACATAACAGGGTGAAATTCTGACTGCTTGCTCCAGACATGCTCTGCTGGCTGTTCTGCCATTGTATCTTTTGTCTTATCACCTCACTGCTGCCTGGCCTGGTGATGAGAAGGCACAGAGGAGGGGTGAGGAGAACGCCTTTCACCATGAGCAAAATTTCTCTTGCAGTGAAGGCACTCGCAGTGACGACTGTCCCTCTGGGTTAACTTTGATGCAGTTGTTCCCCATTCTTTGCGGATCCAGGCGAGTTTAGAGGGCAGATTTGAGCAGGCCAACATCACAATGTCACTGGGTGGTATCTGCTTCCTTCCTCTCCACTTCAGATCTTGGCTTTTATAAAAGCACTTGCCTCTGTTGTAGCTAAAAATTGTGTTTACCAATAGTCCTGCCTCTGAAAGGCAGGAATGGCAGCTAATAAATCACTCCAGTTTCAGCATATTGCCAACATCTGCAGGGCATCAGGAGCCAAAAGGATGCCCTTGTTTTACTGATCTTCAATCTGTGTTATGAAGTCCTTGTTATTTTTGTTCCCATAATGGATTAGGTGTCATGAATCAAATAATAATGCCCCAACCCAGTGGTTTTAGGAATTTACTGGTGCACTGGTTATCCCTATCCTTCACAATTGAGTGCTTTTGTTTCAACACACTCACTTCAACTCAGGAAGGGTGTGTTAATTAATCATTTACTTGGATCAGGCATGTTAGAGGAAGTAAAACACTAAAGCAGGGGTCACTCCAGGGCAAAGGCTGGGAACCGCAGCACTGAGGAATACTCATTTGAAACCACTTGCCATGTTCTTCCTGGTGGAATGATGGTTTAGAATAGTGGTTTCTAATCTGTGGGCCATGGACCCCATTGGACAAAGATACTGCTAGAGGGCCTTTGGCCATGATAAAAAATGTCATATTTCTTCCAATGTAGACAAAGGAAATATGACAAAAATGTTTTTTTTTGCCAAAAATTGTATTTAGATCAAGCACTAGTTAGATAGTTATGTGTATAATTTCAGTGCAAGTCTCTTTTTTAATTGAATTAATGGTTAATTCATGGTTAAAAACAGGGTCTTTTGAAAGAACATGAGGCTGGCCATCAACAAAGCTCTAAAAAAATAAACCAAGCATTAAGCGAAACAAAGAAAATAAAGTGCTAGGCTTACCATGTGTGGATACTGAAAATGAGCCAACACCACTAAGTTGAAACAGACCTTCATTTGCAACTGACATGCAACACTCCGTAGCTGTCAAACAGTATCAGCAGAAAAATTAGTTGCAAAAGGTTGGGTATTCAAAAGGTATTAAAATCCCTGGATTTATAATATTTTATATATTATGTGTTTTGCTTTAAGATTGCAAGGCATTGTAGAGGTCTACATTATTGATAATTATGACTGGTGATTACTAATGACTACACGAGTGGGTTAGCATCCCAATACAATTATCCTGATACTATCACATTATTGGTGTGCATCTCTGGCAGTGGTTTTTATTATGAGGACCGCAGATGTACTTTTAGGGAGCTGTAGGCTGTCAATTTTTGTCTTTGCTTGTTGATCAGTTGGGCAAAAATCAATGCAGCTAGCTCATTATGTTAATATATTTCAGTGCATTTCAATATAAAAAATTACTGATCATATGAAATTTAACCATTATTAATAATGACTATAAGCAGAAAAGTCAGGTGTTGAATTTATTATATTTATTTTACAGTCAAGCAAAAACCAAATGGCTATATTGATTATTATGTTATAATTGTTGGCGCATCTAAAAGTGGTTGGCTAAGTTTCTCTTGTGGAAGCTTTAGAATTAAGGCTGTAAAATTTTGCATTAATTGAACTCCTAATTGCAAGTTAACCTAACAGCACAGAAGCTATTTTTTGCAGTGCCTAAATAAAAATTATTCCATTTAAAAAGCTTTTTTATTGTCAAATATTTGATAATAGTATCAGTGGCCAAAATCAACTTCATCAGGACATAATTTTGGCTTTCAGTAATTCCAAAACTTTATTTTCATTATGTGTACGCATGAAAAATCATCTAATTTCCAATTTTGTGAGCACAGTTTCAATTTTCTCTATCATTAGAATAAGAGCATCAGTGGTAGCATATACACCGTCAGTGGTCCTCCATGACTAGCCTCTCATTTTTGATTATGACAGTCTTTGGCCAATAATTAATCTTAGGTGTGCAAATGTGCAAATCATCATTCTTTTTTCGTGTTTAATGTGCTGTGTAGTTTTTTTTATTGCTTCACCTTTATTTAACGACACCAGTGTATACAGTCAATCCAAACTATGGTTTGTTATAAAATGTATGCAATAAAACATAAAAAATAAGACTACACCTAATTATGGGCTATTCAAACAGAACACCACCAAATAACATGCAAATGAACATGCAAATGAAACAAAAAATTCCAAGATCTCTCCAGTAGAGAGTAAAACAGACAAGCTTGTTGAGAAGAAGAGTGCCAGTTTGTTGATTTTGCCAGTTGGTTGATTAGCTGGGCCCTCTGCTATGGATGAGACCCAGTTTAGCATACTGATCTAGGTGCTGTATTCTGAGATATGTTTACAAATCAGTAAAAGCACTACCCTTGCAAATAATCTGTTTTCTATGTTACACTGTTAACATCCTGTGGTCCTCTGCATTTGTTTGAGTGGAAAACAAAATATTGCCAAAATAGAACTTTATAAACTATGGAGTAATATTAGATGTTAGCCCCTATATGGCAGTTATACTGCCTAGGGTGGTCATTTGTCCTATTCCAAAACATGTCATTATTTTGGAACCCTAAAATGCATCCAGCCCAGAATTCCAAGTTGCCTAAAATGTATGGAATTTAGCCTTAGGTGTATCCATAGGTCTACAGTGAGCTCTGTCCTGAATACTCTGCTGAATGACTCAAATTGCCAGCATCATTAGTTTGGTTTGCAGGTAACACCATTGCCCTCCATGTAGCAGACTGAATTCTAATTGATTTTAACATATTATGAAAAGCCCATTATATTTTTCAGGCAAGTTGTTTAATGCTACATTTTCCTACATTATGTAACATGAATAAATTGTAAGTTGTTCTGGATAACATCTTCCAACTACATAAATGTAAATGAAATGAGGGCCACACACATATAAGCAAGATGCAGAGTGCAAGGAGCTGGGTTCCCTACAAGATTATTACAACTGGTTCATCAATACTATGATGTATTAATATATTGACAGGTGATTGTATTTGGGCATATTCTCAGTTCCTTATTTGATTATTTTTTTGGGAATTTTAAATCCAGGAAGCAGGATGGTAGCAAAACCTACAAAAAAAATAAAACTTTCAAATGGAACATGTTTATTTTTCTACCTGACATGAAACTGATTCATCCACAAGTTGAAGAACTCAGTAATAGTTCTACATGACTTTTTCTTGTAAGAGTGCATGTATGCCATCAGTCTCTGGCTACACATTGTCACTCATTTGATTCATTTGGTTTTAAAGACAAGGGAATACATTTGAATTAGATCATTTCGTCAATTTACTGAATTAATGAAGACAAATCTTTTCTTGAGCTATTGGTATTTCTTCATTACCTTCTTGGCAAGACAAATGCCCATGTACATATTTAATTACTGCTCTCTCTTATCTTTCTCTTGCCATGTTAATTTAATTTCCCCAGCTGCCAGTAAGGTGGTTTTCATTCTCCTTTATTGTTAGGGGTCTATCTCTCTTGTAGTCCATTCTGCATGAGTTAGCACATTTTAAGCCAAAACCACAAGCATGCTCAAGAGAGAGCATGCTCACAAGTCCACCAACAAGCTCAAAAGGAACTTTGTGGTTCCAGTGTCATCTCTTCCTGCACTAACTTTCATATGGTCACTGGGGGACCTTTTTCTGGCCATTACTTTTTATTAATTTTCAATCATTAATCCATGGCATGTTACAATTCTCCCCAAATGAAATTCACACAATGGGTACTTAATGGTGTACAGAATAATTGCTGTTGCAGGAGAAATTGGACCTCAGGATGTTGAGAAGCAAAGAAGTTATGTTATGTTCTCTAGGCTATTTAAATAGTCTTTGGCATCTGAGCCTCAGGCTCTTTACCTAAGGGTTTCTCCTACTACATATTTAAAAAAACCACTGAAGCTCACAGACGCTATTTCCACAGTTAAAGAATGGCAGCAATGAAACATCAATTTTAAGTCAATTTCCCCGCAGGGGAGCCATGAAACCACAATTAAAATGAACTAATTTTTTAAGTATAGTGATTCTCTATTGTAATTCAATAAGGAATGTATAGCAGAGGATACTTACATGGTGATTAATTTTTCCTGCACTTCAGTTTGCACATTGCAGTCCCTTTAGTTGAACAAATAATAAAAACGTTCTACATGAGGAGAATGCAGAAGTGTGGTTATAGCTTAATGCACCAAGCAAGCTATGTCAAAGGTTAACCTAATGTACATGAAGAGGCATAAACATCCATTATGAAAAAATTTGTAATGATGCGAAATAATTGTAATGAGTCAAGATTTTCAGGAATTTAATTTTATTTGATTCATTATTTTATTGTAATGCTAGTGAGAAAATTGTGATAAATCTAAAAGGGTAAGTTTTCTTCAGGGGCTGATTTGCATCTGCATGCAGCTCCCCATGAATCTATTAATAAATAAGGTTCATTGTCATACTGTAACTGCAGTGTGAGGTATATTTAGAGACAATAACACTAAAAGACATCTGGTTCCTATTACCACCATGTTGTATATCATCACAAAAAACTTTCAATGACTATGTACGTCTTAACAAACTGAAAATTCAAAATGGATATTTTGAAACATCCAAGCAACAAACCATTTCAGAATATTTAAGAGTATAAAATCATCTATAGTATGAAGCTGTATTGAAAATGATATTATTCACGGATGCAATGGGAACACCAGGTTACATGCCAGAACACTTAAAGAAAACCTGTGCATTTTTGACATGCTGGAGTCTGTGAATACTAAAGGCGGATCCTCATCACTGTAGAATTGGAGCTTGAACATGTAAATATTCTGTCTCCTCCTGGCACGGCTCTTTCTCTCTTCAGTGCTGGCACTCGACAGTTTTTTCTTTTCTTTTTTTTTTTAATGTGCTTGCTCTGAGCTATGGCAACAGCAGAAGTTTCAATTTCACTGCAGGACAAACTCAGCTGAATCCTGCCAATTTGCATGACAATTATTCATGCAGTGAAACCGGATTCTTCCCCCAAGACTCAGTCAGCATTTTAATGCACATATGACGAGTTCTGTTTTTTTTTCTCTCTCTCTCTCCCTTCTGTCAATGTCGAGAAAAGACCATGAAGGTAGTACATGCCAACCAAAGTAAATTTACCTACATATCATGACAGAGTTAACAATCAAATGCACACATTTCAGTTCAATATTTTCATGTAAAACAATGTAGCAGGGTCTTTGGCATCTGAGTAAAAATCAAGTTATTTTTATGGCCATAAGCTTCAGCTAATCAATTCTTCATTACATTAAATTAGGTGCTGCTGATGGATGCAGTGGATGGAGGCCACAGAAGTAAAGAACCAAACAGAAGTTTTTAATTATATGTTCTTACTGTCTTTATATTGTGTTCTTACTGTCTAAACACACTAATAAAAAGTTGTGAACACGTTTTCTTTTGCTGCTCAAGACTCCTGCATATTACTGCATAGGTTATTATTGGTACACCCTTAAAAAGGGGTTCTTCAAGGGAACTTCATTAAAAACAATGTTATATATATCATGACAAATACAGACAGGTATCATAAGTATTTTACTGATACTGTTATTGATCCTACTACTGCATATTGATACCAATACTCTTACTGATGCTACTTTAAAAAAATTTGGTGTGAAAAATAAAGACATCACATGAAAAGATGCGAAAAGATTCAGCAGTTCTTTTATTATTATTTATTTGAAAAATAATAAGCTAAAATGTTTCCTGAGATTCCTGTTCAATGATAAGAGAGGAGCAACCACTACAAATGTCTGGTGGTGACATACAGAGTATTGCTCCTGCACCTCCCACTGATCCAATCTAGCATCAACCATCTGAAAATACCAGCTACGTTAAAATGTATGAACACTGCAAGAATATCGATAGCAGCAAAGTTTGTCCAGGAGATTATCGATACCAGTCAGGAACCAGTACTATTACTGGTTCTCAATACCCATCCCTATTGTCAACACAAAGGACAATTTGAATATTCAGACGGTTATTCTCTGGGACACAGAAAGTTGTATCTGATTCTATATAGCTTCTTTATAACTGGTTCTAAATAGCACCTAAAGATTTCCACCATTGTTAAAAGAACTTTTTGTGTATATATAAAACTGTTCTAGTCAAAAACATAAGTACCTATAATCCTGATAGCAGATTAGTTAATCTATTTCAGTATCAAATGAATAAAAACATCAAATGATCTTGAGAGCACATTCACTTCAGTAATGCATTTCTGCTGCTTTATTCATGTTTGCAAATTAAAATATAATAAATTAACATTTTCTTCTAAAAAATTATACAAAAATACTGTCAAACTTTCCTAGAAAGCCTCAACACAGTAGTATTGCCATGTATCGCATACTAGATAAGCACAGTGGTGTATCTATAACTGATGAAGGTGATAATCCCACATGGCCTTCCTTTAAGAACATTCCTGACCTTAGTTTTAACGTCCACTCGCAAAAAGAGCAGAACAGGGCAGTGGACATTCAATGCAGAGATGTGTGTCCCTGCTTTCCCCTCCGAACTCATCCTACCATATATTTCCATGTATCTTCCCCGTATTGATACCACTGTACCAATTTTAGCATGAAGTAGTGAACACACCTACAGACACACATCATGCCCCCGACACAGTTTCTTGTTGCCTTTTTCTGAAACTTTTCAGCAATATTATGGAGGAACAAGGTCTCTGTGTGATCGATGCAGATAGATCAAACAGTCAGGAAGCCGAAGAGAAGAGATTTAGCAATTCAAAACTTCCACCCATGGTCAGACAAGTCATTGAACAGCATAGATATCATGTAAATATTATGGCCACCGACATTTACAGTACAATGCTGAATGGGACAATTACACTGTACTGATCTACAATCATGTTACATAACCACCTACATCATGATGCAGCCACACATTTTTTTTGACACTGTTCCAGGTCTCTCAGTCAATACGTTCAAATGATACAGGAAAATAAATTTTCAATCTGATTTTTTTGTTATGTTCTGCTACAAATCAAAAGACGCTGAATAAACATTTGATAGTTTTCTAAGCTTCCATGGTCTTCTCCACACTCTACATGTCCTGCATGACTAGGAGTAAAAAAAATCTTGTATTGTTCTGCATGACCTGGTGGGGGTGTCCCTTAGCCAAGGAAAAAGTGTCGAAGGCAAGCACCCCTAACACCAGACCAACTCATTATCACTTCTCCAACATGGCCTCATACAGAGGAGGCAAATTCTTTTCAGGATTTCTTGTTGTGAATAAAAAACAACAAAAAAACCAAACAAAAAAACCCCATAAAAATAAATAAATAAATATAAAGTCAGGAATGTCGATTAAAAAAAAAAAAGGAATGGCAGTTTTAATAAAAAGCTTTAAAAACAGAAGGAAAACAAAAAGACAAAAAATAAGAAAACAAATTAAACAAACCGAAAACGCCAGTATCCACAATGATACGAGAAAGCCCGGACTTTCAGCTTCTTTAAAGAAGAGAAAAAAACCAAAAAATAGCTTATATAAAAGTATTAGCAGCTCACTCGGCTGGGCTGCTGTTTGCACACAAAGTCCGTCATGAAGTCGAACTCGTTCTGGCCCAGCCACAGCTCGGGCAGCTCCTTTATCCTGTCCAGACCCATCTCGACCACCAGCGCCATGAGCACCTCCTCGTCGATCAGGTCTGTGTCGATCACGCTGTGGGGGGCTTGCAGTTGCGGGGGCTCTCTCCCTGCCGGCCCGAGTCTGGAGCCCGCGTCCCGGAACCCGCCCTGCAGCTCGTGCGGGTAGTGGAGGAGGTGCTGCTGCGGCTGTGGGTGGTGCTGCTGCTGGTGTTGGTGGTGGTGATGGTGGTGCTGCTGGGTATAGTATTGGGTGTTCAGCTTCTGCAGCTGCATGCTGGCCGCGAGCTGCCCCTGTCCGCCCGTGGACACGAACTGCGAGGCGAAGCGCGCGGGGGCCGCCACGCCGCCGTTCGGGTGCCGGAGCCCTTGACCCCCACCGCTGTATTGCATGGGCTCCAACAAGGCGCTACCGTAGCCGGGCTGCTGCTGCTGCTGGAGGGAGTTGGAGAACTGTCCCATTCCCATCCTGCGCTGCTGCTGCTGGTGATGGTGGTGGTGGAGCCCGTTCACAGCTTCGGGGAATCGGCCATGGTTCATTGCCATCATGCGATCGACCATCCCCCCCGAACCCCGCGGGACGGGAGACACGCGCTCGTAGAAAGTAGCTCAGACACAGAGCTCCATCCCTGAACTGTCTCTTCCACAAACAGGAAAAGCTGAACTTTAGGCTCTGTTTCCGTGGGAACGAACAGCCCGACACTTGCCTGAGTGGTTTAAACCCTTCCGTGGAGTTGAATGGGGGCAAGTGAACAATTAATCTCAAAAAACTTCGCCTCCTTGGCTCGGGACTGCCAAAGTCAAATAAACAAACTCCAAGAGACTCTAACCACTCCGTAATCCAAGTGCCAGCGAACACGGGCGCTGCTGTCCACAAAGATTCCCAAAGTCCACGACTGAAAACACGCGACAAACCCAAAACCAGAATTCACTGATCCAGCTCTTCCAGCCCAGCTCATATACACATATTCGAGGAGGGGCGTGGCCAAGCGAGGCTCGAGGGTGACGAGACCTCTATGTTTTCTGATCACGCCCACATTTCCGACAGGTCACGCCCCTCATGCTTTGATTCGTTAGTACTTCCTACTCGCGAACGCGGCCTCCTGCGATCTGATTGGCTGATATCGTACTGCTTCAAACCCACGACTCATAATTACCAACTAATAGCCAATCGTAGGACTTTAGGGGCGGGGCTTGTCTCAATACGCGTGGGGTGGGGGGATGAACGCCTGACCAGAGCAAAGTCTGGATGCAAAACGTGCAAAACGTGAAGTTTAGACGTACGAGCCGCGGAGCAACATCTCTGAACATTACCTCACTACAGCTACACTATATGGACAAAAGTATTGGGACGACTGACAATTACACCAAACATTGACTTAAATGACATTGTATTCAAATACATAGACTTTAATATAAAGTCTATGCACTGATGTTGTACAACAAGGCCTGGGTTGTTCCAGTTCATTCCAAAGGTGTTGGATGGGGTTGAGGTCAGGGCTCTGTGCAGGCCAGTCAAGTTCTTCCACACTGAATTCATCCAACTATGTCTTAATGGAGCTTGCTTTGTGCACTGGGACACAGTCATGCTGGAATAGAAAAGTTCTTTCCCCAAACTGTGTCCACAAAATTAGAAGCATGGTATAGTTCAAAATGTCTTGGCATGCTGAAGCATTAAGATTGCCCTTCACTGGAAGTGAGGGGCCTTGCCCAAACCCTGAAAAACAAGTTTGTCCCAATATATTTGTACATACTGTGTATTTTTGTTTGAGGCAACTGTGAGAAACCATGGAATCACTTTTCAAAGCGCATGCATTGCACTTGGCTTACAACAACAAATGTCATGGATGGGGTTTGTCAGTGCACGCATTGTCTCAAGCCTGTCTGATATCAGTCATTGAAAAGCGTTGTAGTGGCTGAACAAGAAAAAGTTGGGACGGGACTACACAGATCACAGTTGGGGTGGAGAGTAGGGTAATATACAGGGAGGATTAGCTTTCTCAAACCTATATTTTAATAAAGAATGAAACTCCACAGACCTAATGAAAACAGCAGCTTTTCTTTTCAGCCAAACATGGCTTAAGTAATTTATTTGAGCTTGTTCAGTGGCTTTGTGTGTGTGTGTCTTTCTTGAGCCCCACATATCAGTAATGGCACTGTACACATGAGATCACTCAAAGATCCATTTTGTTAAACAGCATACCTCACCAATAGTTACTTTTAATCTAAAATTAACCTAAATGTTTACATTACATAACCCATTACAGATTTCAGCACAATATATAATGAATGTAAATAATATAAATAGAGAATGTATGTCTTTCTTGAGCCCCACATGTGTCTTTCTTGTCCTATCCCACCATTCCACTGGAAATCAGAAGGTGTTTGAAGGGAAGGGACTTTACTTAATGGTGGTGGAGCATAGGAAACAACTCTGACAAGTGAAAAAACAAACAACAGCACACATTTTTGTTTACACTTTAATATGCAGCATTAAACAGGAATAATTTTACAGTAAACTACAGACCCATTTTCCTGTTGAAAATGCTGGCAAGCTGAAGTAAATACAAAGCGACACCATGTGATGTTAATAGTTAGCTTGCTGATAATTTAAACAGATGGTTTATACAATCACATTTTCTTTTGAAATCAAAGCTTATCTTTCATAACTGTCTTCTGTTGATTATGGCCTAGTTTACACCTGGTCACTTAGTATCTTGATTGTATCCTCATTAGATTTTAGCCATATGCATTTATACATGGTAGTCAAATGCATGATTACAGTGGTGAGTAATATGCAAATCAGCTGCTCTTCATTTTTCTGATAAAAGCACAATTTTGCACAAGCATTTACAAGAAGAGGCTGTTAATAATATCCTTCTGTGTCATAGCCATTACAAATCAAGTGTGTTAAAAAAGTGTATTATAGCAAGTGAAAAATGATGAGGCAAGGTAAAGTTTAACAAAACTGGTACTTTATTTGAGCTAATTGACTCATTCAAACTAGGATATGGAATTAAAATTAATCTCACGTCAAGAGATGAACTGAAAGAGCGGCAATGCTGCATTATGTGCTGAAGGGTTTCATAAGTAGAACTGCAGCTGTGACAGTAGAGGGAGGAGTTTGGTTGTTTGTCTTGGAGAGAAGGATGCATTTACATAACATATGGCTTGAAAATAGCTTAAACTACCTCTTGAAGTGATTTATATCTGTTTTAAATGTGTCTTGGGTGCATTTACACCTACAGTCTGCCTTAAACAGATATAATTCTTATATTAGTGACCAGGTAGAAATGGGGTCTATGTGCTACAGAGTCTTTGTGGTGGAGCAGAAGTTGCAGGGGAAAGTTTTTTGTGTTAAGTGATACAACTTTGGACAAAAATACAAAGTAGGCCCTGGTTAGATGCAAATAAAATGTCAATGAAAGTGTTTTGCTTGTGTTATTCTTGTGAATTATGTAGAAACTCAGATGTCCACCACCCAAAGGCATTAAAAATGGTGGGCATATTAGCTATAATTTAAATTCATCATGAGAAAGTTCCCAACATAGTGCACTAATTAGTTCCCAACAGTGTGATTTCTACCCTGTGGCAGAAACTCAAATGGCTCCAAATAGTACATTATTTGGGGTGCAGAAGTAACTTTGTGATCTTCATCATGCACTGCTTTGGAATTATGGAGGCATTTTAGTTTCCCATGTTAATGTTAAATTTACAGTTACTGCATTTCGCTGGTGCTCTTATCCAGAGCGACGTATATCAGTGCTCAAGTAGTCCACATCTGTTCCTCAAACCTGTAAAATTCAACCAAGTTACTGCCAGCTAAATACACCTAAACAACTCCTGTCAAAGAAAAGTCAGAGGTTAAGCCAAAAGCAGGGAAGGTATGGAGATAAGAGTAAGTTTTTGAATATGGGATATAAATATGGAAAAGAAGAAATAAATAAGCAGAAACAAGAGGCAGAGTTAGTCACCAAGGTGCTCTTTGGGTCTTCAGACCACGCTTGACGACAGCGAGGGACTGCTCAATGGAGGTTCCAGATGAGCAGTGCTTGAAGCCCTAGTTTGTTACGAAATAGTATAAATAGCATAGACCCCTGGTGAAATCAGTGACAAATGAGAAGGTTCCAAACATTTCTTTTGTTTAGATTTTAATGAGATGAGAGACAGTAATGATGCCCTATAGAATGATACAACTCTTTGTTTCTTGTTTACATCTTATTTGTCGATTAATTTATCAGCCTGAGTGGGCAACGTTATTTACATTCAATCAATAATTGCTATTCCTGATGTTGTCAATGTTATGAACAAAATGCTTAGGCCTGTATGGATTCCCTGTGGTTATAAATTCTTTAGAAATGTATGATAGGTGTATCTAGTAAGTAATTATGAAATACATGATGTTTTTTGCAACTCAGGCCCACTTGGATAGTAAAAGATAGGGGTGGTGGTGGCCTAGTGGGTAGGATACCTCCCTCTGGACCAAAAAGGATATGGGTTCAAGCCCTTCCTTCAGCATATCACCACTGGGTTCCTGAGCAAGACCCTTAACCCCAAGTTGCTCCAGGGAGATTGTCCCTGTAGTTAGGGAATGGAAGTCGCTTTGGATAAAAAAGCGTCAGCTAAATGCCGTAAATATATAAATATCAAAGACCAAATGCAATTTGTATAGTGCGCATATTGGAA
>JBBJLS010000155.1:14685368-14698832 GCA_037577275.1 Bryconaethiops microstoma | reverse complement strand
CTCTCTCTCTCTCTCTCTCTCTCTCTCTCTCTCTCTCTCTCTCTCTCTCTCTCTCTCTCTCTCTCTCTCACAAACACCCTTCTCTCTCATCCCACTATACAACCTTTATCTTATACTGTCTCCTTTTTCCTCCCAGAAGAGTGAGTAAGCTGGTTTGGATAATGTGTGCAGGCTCATGACAGCTGGTGCTCAGAAATGTGAACTATTCGGGAAAACATGAGTGCTGTTAGCTAGAAAAGTAATAAAGCCTCATTCTTGTTGAGGAGGTATAAGTCTGTTTGTGTGGTTTAAGTGAAGTGGCCGTAAGAGAAGATCATGTTAAAGGTCTCTCTGTCTCTTGGGCAGGCCAAGTGAGGGAAAGCCCAGCCAGGCAGTGGGAAAGGAAGCGATGTTTCCTAGGGAACAGAGTACACTGTCATGTTATCTTTCATACGGGTATGTGGAATCCATAGCAGTCGTCTCTTCAGTGTTGAGAGTATAAATGCAGGCTGGGTTGATATTTTTGTATTTGTGTTACATAAACTTGACAAAGAAAAAAAAACAAAGCGTAATGTAAAGTGCTGGACCAACAGATTCAACGTGCTGTGGCACAGATTCTACAAATCTCTGAAACTGTACTGGATGGATAGAACTCCATTCTTCCAAATCATCTTCAATCTACTGGTGTCTTGATGGTGATGGAGAGTGTTGTCTAACAGGACAATCCAAATTCTCCTTTAGGTTTTAAACTGTGTCAAGGTCTGGTTTCAAGACCATGCCATATGATTTAAATCATTTTTACACACATTAAACCATCCAGGGACCATTTATGCCCTGTAGAAAGGGGCACTTTGTGGTTTTGTTACATGATAAAGGCGATCAGAAGACCTTTGTCAGAACATCTCTGTCATCTCTGTCCATCATGAAGCTCACTAACACAATAGTACGTTTGATTGCAAGACAGTTGTGAAACAAGTATCCACCTGGTGATTCCAGTCAAATGCACTTCATTTTTTGAAGATAGATGCTTTATAATGCATATTGTACTTCACTTGACATATTTAGGGTGATTCATTATAGGACTGAGTTTTTAAAACCAATTTTACAGTAGATAAAATAGATGATGAACAAGTATTATCCTGAAGATTTAAACATTTGCACTCAAGAGCACAATAATATATCATGCTGTGTTATAATGAAGCACATAAGAAATAGCATTTCTTTCTTTATTTGTATTGATTTTTTCCTTTAATCATAGAGTAGAAAAATGGGCTCCAGTAAAACAACAGTTGTTTTAGAGGAAAGACACACCCAGCAGTCACATTCACTGCAAAGTGCTGGGTGTGTTAAGACATCGTGAGCCATGCCTGAATAGGTCTCTAGTCTCTTTGCCATGGCAACCGAGCGGCGCAGTGCAGCAGGTGAATGGTGATGAGCTGATGATGAGGGGGAAGAGAGGAAAGGAATGACTTTCCACAGTCCTTCATTAACCCCATCATGACTGAGCTCACACAGCCCACCCACCATGCACACCATCAGGTTTTAATACTAATTACACTGCCCTATATACTCAGTAACACATTTTGTTAAAGTAACACGTTTTGTTGCATAATACAGTAACATATTCAGATCACATTCTGAATACTTCTTGATGAGGCACATGGAAGCTGCTCTTGCAGATTTACACATTTTACAGTTCCTTGTTTTTACTGACACTTTTCTGCATACAGTCTTTTAATTTGTTTCATGAAAGACACTCATCGTTTGAATCAAATTACTTTCCCCATTGCACTCATCACCTGATTCATTCCACTGCTTCTCCGACTACCAACCCCCCATAGCAGGTAAAACACTGATGCTGAACTTATCAATTGCAAAACTGTGAACAGCAAGGCTGCTTGGTTTGATCATACCACAAAAAAGCCTAGACACACTGTTTTTCTAAAGACATATTAAATGTAACTGTATTCTTAATAGCCTTTTCAAAGTGTAACAAATACAGTTCATTCAGTCCCAACCACAGCAGCACATGCTGCCACTAACCCTCCCAAGCTACAAATCATTCAGTCTGGCTTTCTCCCTCCTCCTTCTCTCAGAGTACTGTGGGTGAGCACTGAGTGGTGATTTGTATGTTCAGCTTTATGTAGTTTATGTGAAAGTAGCTTCTTCATTTACAGCCCTGTCACTCACTCAGCTGCTTCCTGATACAGAGTAAATGTGTTAGAATATTACAGCATGTCAGAAAGACAGTGGAAAGAGTGTGTGTCCCATCCTGTCTTGTATTTTTCCCAGTCTGTTCTTGATGTCTGTCTGCAACGCATTTTATTGTTTTGATTTGTTGATCCGCCCAGTCCTGCCCCTCTGTTTAGTGTTCCCACCTGTTGTCTGTGTTCTCTCGGTTCTTCCCCAGGTGGTTCCACTTCCCTGTTGATGGTTTATACACCCCTGTGTTTGTGTTCATCCTTGTTCGTGAACTGTAATGCTTAGCCTGTCATACCGGTCCTGTGTCTGCCTATTATATTTGCACCTTTTCCAAGTCCTCCCTTAACCTGGAACATCCCAGATTTGACCAATTTAAAACATGGACAGCAGAGCAGGTGCTCGGATCCTCAGTGCCCCCCTTTGTCACTGAGGACACCTCCAAGTGGGCAGTCAGGTCTACAGTTTCCCCCCCATGTGATGTAGAATGCGCTGAGTGAGCACCCAGACTCAGCAAACCATCTGCTGCTCTGGACTGCCCACCATCGCTGGCTCCTGCTCGTGGTCTGGAGAGGACTTCCTCGCCGGCTTCATCCGGTGTTTCGGAGAGCACCTACTCTTTGACCCCCTCAGTGCTCAGGAGAGCACCCTGCTGTTCCCGAGGGGTCCTATCACCACCAGCACTTCCTGCTTCTATAAAAAGTTCCTCATCACTGCCGGCTCCCTCCTGGTTCCATGTGACTGGCTCCCCAGCCTCATAGTCCCGCCTCACCAGCTGACCAGCCTCCCGGTTCCACATTGCCAGCAGCTCAGTCCCCTTGTTTCCCATGACCGGCCCCCAGTTCCCTGGTCACATGCTAATGGCCTCTGCATTCCTGTCGCCGGTCTCAGATTTCCAAGGGCCTGCCTCCTGTTCAGCCAGTACTTCCTAGTTCCTGCACATCCCATAATGCGTTTGTATTAGACACCGTTCAACCTTGACCCCATTTGTATCTGTCCCAAGACCTGCACTCTCACGAACCTTTCAGCCGAGCTAATGCTAGACTCTGTTTCCTCTGTCTGCCCTATCCGTTAGTCTGATAGACAGATATCCAGGCATTCCCTGCAGGATTGACGATTGCAACGTTCTCCTAACTGGGATTCCCAAAAAGTCCATTAGAGCTTAGCTTATCCAAAATGCTGCTGGAGTTCTAGAGTTAGCAGGTAATCTAGAGTCAGCAGGTTTGGGGACTCTCTGGACTGTGATATTATGTAGTATAATCTAGTTTGGAATGTCTTCTTCTATTTTTCTTATTTCTACTCCTATTGTTCTTCATAACTGACACAGTTCATAGGGGGAGTGCAGAAGAAACCATTCGTTAGGTTGAATTGGAATGTGCTAAAGTCTATGCTGCAGAGCCAAGATGGCTTGGATGAAGACTGTCCCTGACCCCAGTTATCCACAAATGACCCCAGTTATCCACATAGTCTGTATGTTCACTCACACACCATGTTCTAAGCTAGCTGTGCAGAGAGTTGGCTGACTTTCTCTTCACCTCTCTCAAAAGTGGGCAGTAGGTCAGATAAAACGATTCATGTTGCAGTGTTCTTATTTCTAATTGTGTCCAGAAACAAATAAAAAGTGTTACTTTAAAATTTGTGATTGACATTCTTTCAAGCTATTAACTCAGCAAGTATTACTATGATCTTAACATCCTAGTGTTCTCAAAAAATACTTGGGAGGTCTTTTGCGATGTCTAAAACACAAGGGATGCACAATAAAAGAGCTTCATTTCCAACATCCATGTGGCAAATGATGGAGTCTCACTGAATGGGAGACAGGTCTCAAACCTGTTGGTGGTGGTAAATTTACGATAAAGTGCTGGCATTCCCAAATCTGCAGGTTCTCTGGGTCTCACCCCACAGTATTAAAGCTGAGAGACCTCTCAGGAGTCTCGGGGATCTCACAGAAGATTCCAGGTGGACAGCTTCCAGATGAGCCTTTAGCTTGTAGAGTGTAGTTTGACACCCAAAGTGTAGCTGAATTTGATGCATTTGCTGAATTTCCATTTTTACAGTTTGAAGTTCCAGCACATCCCGAATTGCCTGGTGTATACTTGCTCCTGGCTAAAAACAAGCCATGCAGGTACTCAACTACATCTTGTGACACATGCTTCAAATAAAACTGGTAAAAGCAAGCAATAAAATAAAATGCAACAAGACATACCACAGAAAGCCTACTGCAGCTACAGTGTGCCTAAAACTCTCACGCTGAGAAACATGACAAAAACAAAGATTACTAATAAGGTGGTCTGGCGCACAGTGAGTGCTTTTACACACTATTTAAGACATTACACCAAAGAATGTGTGGCCGCTGTTAAAGAGTGTGGCTCAGTTTTGTAGTTTAGAAGAGTTTGTTTAATTGCAATTAAACCGGTAAGTCTGGAGTCTGGCGTGTAATTATCAGTTTCCATAGCAACATGATCCCTCCCTAATGAGAGACAATGGGAGGAAAGGGCAGGTCAGATGGTGAATACAACTCTTTACTTCTTTAATTGCTGGAACAAGGTTCTTGCTTTGAATAGCATAGTAGCAAAAGAGTTATATGTAAGCATATGATGAGTGGGTGCAGATTGGTGGGGAGATAACTGTGTACAGTGTGTGTGTGTGTGTGTGTGTGTGTGTGTGTGTGTGTGTGTGTGTGTGTGTTTCTGTGTGTGTTTCTGTGTGTGTGTGGGTGCATGGGTGGGTGTACGCGTATCGTTTGCCACTATGCAGCAGCAGGGAAGGAGCATTAGCGAGAGGCTCTGTATTTAAACAGTATAGATGGAACAGATGGTAAAGTGGGAGTCTTCTCTTCTTTTCCCTGGCAACACTCTCTGCCAGTGAACTGATCAGAAATCAGAGTCACTTAATAATAATCACCACTATCATTTAAATCCTTAATGACTATGCACACCAATCTCAAAACTCTCAAAACTCAGAAAATATTTGTTAATCTTAGAGAACCACTCTAAGAAGTTGGCACATTAAAGGCAGATACAAGGGGACATTCCATTTAGGGGTTCTGATAGAAAAGCAAACATTCCACTGTTTGCAGGTGGCAATTGAATATTCAGGAAAAGAGTGATTAAGAGATTTAGTAGTGTTTTAGAGCCAGGGAAATGATCAGTATAACTAATTACTTATATCTGGCTATCCAGAACTGCAGCTGCTCGTCCCTCTCCCAGAGTCTCAGTCCTATTGGCCTGCTGTGTACATCTTTGTGTTTTCCTTGTTATAACACATTCACATCAGCCCAGGAAAATCTTGTTAAATCATAAATTAATTGGATCAGGTGTGCTGACAGCTTGGGAAAAAACTGAAATGTGCAGAACAGAGCTGGGCCCCCAGGACCAGGTTGAGAACCACTGTTCTAGAAAAATTCACAATTGGGGAACTTAGGGGTTAACTGTTTAAAAATGGAGCTGTACTGTAAAGAGATAAGATGTAAAAGGCATGAATGATAGGATATATTTTACTACAATAAGAGGTTCTGGTTCCCACGTCATTTTCTTCTCAGTATGGATTATTTGAAGGTGTGTAGAACTGCACAGCTGTGAGACTGTTTAACAAATTAATATTCAGTATGCAGTGTACATATCTGCAACACAAACATGGCAAAAATATAAGTTACAAGATAAACAAATACTCCAAGGAAACACTGACACCAGTGGCAACTTATGGTATAACTTGTAGGTGTTAAAAAGGACCTAAACTTTCGGTAAGTGTGATCAAGAAGGACAGTCCCGACAGTCTCCTGGACTGTTATAAAACAGTCTGCCAGCTCACCCTGAGGCAGCGACGGGAAATTCAAGGTGTAACCAAGGTTACTAATTTCTCTTCCAGGAGTATCCTCAGTGTTTCACACTGCATCTGATTATCTTAATGGCACCGCACTTTGTTTACCTTCCACAGAGTATCTGTTTCTTGTAAGCTATTGACCCTTCTCAGTCTTCTTTAACTTTGTATTTGTGAAGCCAGTTTAATGCTTAGAACTTTCCTAGAAAAGTGAATATTATCTAGACAGTACAAAACAAACAAGTTCTTCACAGTGCAGAATCTCCACAGTGCAGAACAGTCTCCAGACAATTAAACAACAAATGGTGTATAATGAGGTGAATAAATGCATGGAATTTATAATTACCTGAATCAAGTCTAATTTTGACACACATGTACATTTGAGCTGAAGCTAATAATGACTGGCATAATTCGCAAGTACAGTAAACCCTGCTTCAGTGTTCGCGTTTCAGCATTCGCAGATTTTTTCTCAGAGCCGAACTAATAACACAGGTCAACAAAAAATTGTAATCATCAGAAACCACAACACACTTTTCTAAACCAGTTTTTCATGATGATTTCAGATCTGCTTTCAGTTTTTTTTCAGTCACATACATTTTTTGAGTAATGTTAGATTTGCAATAGACTTGCATGCGTTTTTTTATTAAACCACAGGCACCAGTCAAGTAACTGAATATTTTCAGTGCGAAGTCAGATAGGCGCACACTGTGGCATAGATATAATGATCAGTGTCAGTCATCTACCATTGTTTCTTCAAAAACGCTTAGTATATGATTATTATATGATACTTTTACTACTATCATGCAATATATAACTAACTTCATCACAAAACTGTACGTGCGGGAAAAACTAAACACAGATTTGAAATCAGCATGAAAAACACTACAAAACCCACATAAACTTATCTCTGATGATTTTGACCTGTTGACCTGTGTAATTAAACAAGCTCTTTATGTTACTGTGTCTTCAAGATTGATTCATATAAATTAATTCTATTCCACCCAGTGTTATGCCTCATTCAAAAACAGTCCTGGCTCAAACATTCCTTATAACTTCAGCATGAATGGGCAGGGCTAAACAGCTGTAGGCTGATTGGGCAGTCATATTCAAATGTGTTGGCTTTTGTGATGTCACAAAGAAACAGCTGAGTTTTATATGTGGGTGGTATGGCCTGACAGTGAACATTACATTTGGAAATGCTAACAGTGTTTACGCACTTGAAAATCCATAGAACTGTCTTTCCTTGATATGGAAGCTTTAAATATTGCAGTACAGTCCCTTGACAGATTGAATACTATTCACTGACATTCCCGCTTATTCTGCAACCTCTAATAAGAAATGCAAGCCATGTATTCATCGTAACATTCATGCTGTGTGTTTACTATACTGCCTGAACTGCTTTAAAATTATCTTTAGTTTAATCTACATGTAAATTAAAATAAGTAATTCTTTAAGAATTCAGTCAATATAACTTAAATCATGAGTACTGGTAACACTGGACATGAAAAGAATCCTGATATACACTCACATATCATGCTTTTGGTAGGAATCATTTGACTGGCTAAGCTCAAGTAAGAAGATTATGGAATTTTTTGTCCTTAAATTTCACCAGAGCAATAATTAGCTTCATGGCAGTGACTTGATTAGAGCGGACGGTGTGGGCTGCCCTCCCATACTTATTCCTCTCATCTCGCAAATGTTGCCAGGCAACTGCGAGCGGAACATCATGACAAATGTTTACTGCAACAAAACTTACTGGATGACTCACTTCTCCCTTTCATCAAATAGCAGGTGAAAGCCTGTGCTCTCAGACAATTAAGCTTTCAGCTGAAACTCACAGGAGCAATCTCTGTTCAAAAAACCCCAGTGCTGCATGTGACAAAATTCACCCATTTGAGCTCCTGACAATGGTAGCTTTGGGTTATTGGCTCAAGAGAGAGAGAGGCTGGCTGTCTTGTTTGGCTTGGCCTCCTATAGTAGAAAAGCACATTGATGAAATTTTTTTAGGATTATGGCATATTTAGTAGTACGTTATTCAATAGTAGGTTCACTCTAACATGAAGAAAATCTTTGTTGTGTTTCAGTCTCAGGAGTGTTGGCTCTCACCTTCAATCCCTTTGTAACTGGGTCTGCTTCCGTGCTTCTGCACACAACTGTCTTATGGGAAACAGATAAAAAATGTTCTCACTATTTTGACCTTTGGAGGGAACGACTGTTATAAGGAGCCAGTAAACAAGATATACATGCATGTTCTCTGACCTCATTGAAAGAAGTGGAGAAATTCCACCAATGATGTGACTTCGAAACTTTGAAACAATTTAAAATTCTTTTTCTAAGAAGAAGAAAATATTTTTTGTTTGATTTGATTGAGTTTATGTTGTCTTATTCTGTGTATATGAGAAAACATCCAGGATAGCAAAATAACTTCTTAGGTTCCAAAGATTAAACAGCTCTGAAAGACATCAGTGAAACAGCTACATCTTCATTGACAATGCTGACTATAGATACCTGAGAGAAGTATTTTAACTAATACTCCACTAGATCTAGGTCACTCCTTAGACAAAATAACTGTGCCTTTACTCATGAAAAGAGCAACAAACGACAAGTAAATGAGCTTGGCAGGAATTCCTCAGAGATGAAGACAGAGTTTTGGGTGGAGGGGATCAAGACCTTGCAAGCGCCAAGGTCAGCAAAGCAAAACAAGCTATAATCAGCCTAGGCACTCTTTAAGTCAGGGTTGCCCCATGCATGAAGAATGGGCTTTATTCATTTCAGTGAACAAGCCCCCCTTGCTGGCTGCTGGATTCCTGTCTGACATTCTCTCAATCTTCTAGCTCCAACAGGCCTCAAAAGGAACCATTTTTCTGCTTGAGTCTGCCCTGTGGGCATGCTGCCTCTGTCCATGTTTGGAGGTGTGTGTGTGTGTGTGTGTGTGTGTGTGTGTGTGTGTGTGTGTGTGTGTTGCGAATGGCTAGGAGTTTCTACCACATCCCTCCCACCCCACAACCTTTTTTAGTCTGTAGCACAAGATGTCCAGAGATGCTGTGCCTTTAAAAAAGAGCTCTCAGCCAGCTGTCTGGCTCTGGAGGGTGGAGAAGGGGGAGGGGGCGGACTGAGCTCTTCTGCTGCTGACTTTGTTTTTTCTTTTTCTCTCTCTGCACTGTCTTGCCAAGACTGCCCTCGGTGACGGCTACATCTGTGTCCAGTAGAGCTGAATGATATGGTCATAAAATGTAATGTTCATTAAATATGTTGAATATTAAAATTGTGATTAATGACATTACAATATGTGCATCTCTGACTGGATCTTCAGCAATTGCAGACCTTGAAAATAAATGTAAACACTGTTTTTAACCTTGTAGTAAGTTCATATCATGATGAGGTTTTTAAAACTCTGAGAATGTGGGAGAAAGATGATAGAAGATTAAATTATCTTGAGTGGTAGCAATGATTAATTTACCATTTTTCTTTTAAAGCACAATAACTAAAGACCCTAAACACCGAATACACCCTACTCTATCAAAACACAGTGACACATGCAGCTGCATGATGAGCAATGCCAAAGGTACTTTTTTATGTTGGTGGGAGTTCAAGGCACTGCATCTGCTTATATTTGTGTGATTCCACCACTGGGCCCTTGTAACTCTTATTAATTAAACTATATTTTTTACACCGAATATATTAGAATACATACCATTTTATGTTACGTCCCCCTGATAACTGTACAGTTACACTTTAACATTATAAATGCATGCAACAACAATAGAACTACTGGTGTTATATTCACTGTTACAGTTGGACTGCAATAGTACAGCTTACATAATTACAACTTACACAGTGTATTAACTACCGTAATACCGTAGACTACCGCAATCCCTTTGTAACAGTAAATACACTATTAATTCAACCTATAATATGTATAAACTGACCAGAAGAGCAACACAGGATTTGTCTATTTAAATAAAGAATTCAAAAACATGAAGGCCTATTCATGCAAAGTCTCTTTACAAAATGCTAATTTGACTTGGAAGAGCAAAGTATTGTGATGTTGATAAGAAAAAGGTGTGACCAGGAAGTATCTTGGAGTAGAAATGCTCTATATTGATATGCTAGCACATATGGCATTTAGCTTTATATGCCTTGTTACTAGTAAAACAACTAGATATTATGAGACCCTGTGGAGGGTTAACAAAACTCATCGGTCTCCTGATTGCAGTTAAACCCTATATAACGAGCTGAACATACTGAACCCAGACACTACCAGAGATGTTAATTAAGCATTAGAAGTTGTCTTTTTATTTTTAAGCAAATGTTTTGCTGATCCAGACAAATGGCATGTTTTGCTGTTCAGTGCACAGCTGGAGCTCAGTTATGACCAATTACTTTGTAATGCACAAAAAATATATTTTATATATATCCCTGTAGATGCAGTGTTTTTATTTTCAACAAAAAAATTAATTTGACAACGGGTATTCAAACTTTCAAAGTCTTATTGTTATCTTTTGTGTTATATTAAATAATATTACATAACAAAAGGCTTGTGGAATGAAAGGTGACGAGGTGACTTCCAATGGTTAAAAATGTTTTAAATGTATGGATGTATGATAGCTCTAATTTATCTCTAGGTTAGGCAGAAGGGAAGTCATTGTCCAGTATTTGCTACAGAAAGACTGAAATATTGGCCTCAAACTCCTCTGGGACTACAACTGAATCACATACAAGTCTACCCACAAGTCCATGTTGGTACTATGAGAACTCTATTCAGCGTCATGTGACCTTCCACACTACCATAACTGCACATCATAAACAAGCCCAAGCTGTTCAGTCATATGACACTAACCACCTTCTGATGTTCATTGAGATTGGCTTTCTCGCAGTAAAGACTGAAGCTCCTGCTCTACCCAGCTAACCCACAGCCTAGGCAGTCTTCCCTTTAACCACAGCTGTCTGGTCAGCTGTGTATTGATCTGTGTGTCCAGGCACTGCATTGGAAATGTTAATCAGTGCACAGCCCTGGAATAAGAATCCAGGGTGAGTGTGTTAAAAATGCATTCAGAAAAAAAGCTGCTGCCATTTATCTCAGAGAGGGAGCAAGTAAGGCTG
The DNA here is from genome assembly GCA_037577275.1 of Bryconaethiops microstoma. NCBI lineage: Eukaryota > Metazoa > Chordata > Actinopteri > Characiformes > Alestidae > Bryconaethiops > Bryconaethiops microstoma. Next base: position 14,687,732 of record JBBJLS010000155.1, on the reverse strand, counting down.
ACAGTACTAAGGTGGCAGTGCTGCAGAAAGATGAGATGAGAAGTTATCAGTGGATGTAATTTGATAACTGACCAGGATAAGACCTTAAAGAAAATTGCAGATTTTGAAATATATATTTTATATGAAGTTGTAATACATGCAGTGAAATGTAAACAGAGTTATATAGCATGTGTCTCTCTATTGCTCTCTTTGCATTCTGTGTACTTTGTCCTGTCTGCAATGATGTAGTCTCATGGTGTTTTTGTTCCTGTTTTGCACTATGGCCCTGGAGGAATGCTGTTTTGTTCTACTATGTACTGTGTATGTGGCTAAAATGACAACAAACCTTGACTAAACATGTTCAATTCTACTATATATAATATTACTTTTTATAATGTAATTATGTAATAATGTATAATTACTGCTGCACTGTGACACTGTTAAAACCAACCCCATTGTGTGGAGGCCGCAGGGGGCTGACTAGCTCTCACTGTGAGTAATTCCACCTGAAAAAGAATTGTGTTATAGTCACCAAATAATAAGCAAAAATAAAATGATAAAGGTGTGAATTCTGTGACATAAATTCATAACAACAAAAACCGCAAAAACTTCACCTTGAATACTTTCATGTCTTCAAGGTGAAGCTTGGGAAGTCTGTCAGATGGAAAAGTGCAGATGACACAGTACTGGTGACTTGAGGTCATTTTACCTCAATTATGTCTCTAAGGATTAAAATGTCCATATTCACTCCAATAACACAGGTCAACAACATTTTTTTTGTAATCATCAGAAACCACAACACAATATTAGATTTGCAATAGACTTGCATGCGGTTTTTATTAAACCACAGGCACCAATCAGGTAACTGTTTCAATATTTTCAGTGTGAAGTCAGATAGGCGCACACTGTGGCATAGATATAATGATCAGTGTCAGTCAGCTACCACTGTTTCTTCAAAAACGCTTAGTATATGATTATTATATGCTAATTATACCACTACCATGCAATATATAACCAGCTTCATCACAAAAACTGTATGTGCTAGGGAAAAACTAAACACATATTTGAAATCAGCATGAAAAACAGTAGACAACCCACATAAACCTATCTCTGATGATTTTGACCTGTTGACCTGTGTAATTAAGAAGTTTAAAAAAATCAGAGCTGTAGTGAACCTGCCTAGATGAGGGTGCATATTGGTTTCACACACATTTCACAGAAAGCTAAGAGAGGCAAAAAATGCTCAAAGGATCCCAGCTGGAGATTTGCTGAATATGGTAATATGTTAGGATCACCAAGTCCCTAACACTACCTCCCTGTGAACAACGCCTTTTCTGTAACCTAATTACAAATGTAAGCAATCAGAGTTCTCTAGACTCTTTATACTTCCCTTAAATTGGAATGAGATTAAATTAATCATCATTTCATAAAACAAATAATCTCTTAGTTTGATATTACTCTTTAAAAACCAAACAAATCTGTTTCAACTGGGAAGTGTGGAGAAACATTATGTATTTATAGGCAATCACACATCACTTAGGCCTCATTTATTCATAATTTAAAATTCATGTTAAAATGAATGTCTCTGCTCTGAACAGGGCAGGCAATTATACATGAAAATTAAAAGCTCATGTTAAATGAATGCCCAAAATCAGAGAAACACTTAAAAAAAAAGCTTTCAATAGTCTTTCAATCTTTTTGAATAAAATGTAAGCATATAGAGCTGTTTCTGAATTTAAACTTGTGAAGATGAGGTTGAGGTTCTTTCTTGTCAAAACATATATCATATTAGCATGATTAGATGTTTCCACAAATTGCTGCTCTTGTAGATTAGCACTGGAAGGTTTTCCTTTGCAGTCATGCTGAACTTATCATATTCACAGTCCAGATTACACTGTTGCAGGTAGCACATACATGCAAATTACTCACACAGACAGACATAATTACACAAATCTTATGCATTGAACAAAAGATTTGCTATCTTAGACATATGAGTAACACAAGTGAAAAAATTATTATTAAGATAGTAACTATAATGTGATTTCAATCATTTAAACTCCAATGTGTTAAACTAGTCACAGAAAAAGTAATTATATCACTGTAATTTACCCACAACAATGGCCATAGTTGCACTTTCCAGAAGATCAATGGTGCAAAAAATATGTCCAAATCTACACAGAATTGGCTCAGTAAACACACAATAATGTTTTTGACATGACCACCCCAGTGGTCTAAAGCCCACGGAAAACACATGGGGTGTGTTGAGGACGAGATCTCAACAGAGAGGACCCAGGATGATACGAGGATCTTCTGTATTGAGGAGTAGTCAGAGATTGCTTGCTCTGTGCTCTCATTAAGCATTGTACGACAGGACATTGCTGTCGT
>JBBJLS010000155.1:14658515-14669760 GCA_037577275.1 Bryconaethiops microstoma | reverse complement strand
AGGTTCTTCCCCACACTCTATATATATATATATATATATATATATATATATATATAGAGAGAGAGAGAGAGAGAGAGAGATACTGATCAGACTAAGGGAGATGCTCTGTGCTTGAAAGCTGCTTTATAGTTGTTAGTGTTCTTCAGTCCTGGGTCTGGAGATCTCCTATATTGCACATTTTAGTATTTCCTCTTCAAAAACCACCTGTTTAATCTTGCAAAAAAATTGTTCAGTATCTGATGACTTGTAGTATATGTCAGAAGCAGGAACTATGCAGGGACCATAATTAGAAACTCCTGGTCTAACACAGTAAGTCCCATTCTCAGCTGAATGAAGCACTTTGGACCAGAAAAGCGCCACCTTGTGCAGCACTACGGTAGTGCATCAGTGTGGGTGATAGTTTCCAGCTCCTCAGCCATAGACTGGATTACTGGCGTTATTTTTGTACATCATTCTTAAAACCACTTTTAAACAACAGGACTTATTTTAATTGTCTTGATTCAACATATAAATAATGAAATAAAAAATAAAAGTACTGACCTCAGTACCGGCAAACAGCGGCTTGAAAAAACAATTTACTGTTTTTTTTTTTTTACTTTTTCACATTTTCGTAAGCAAATACCAGCCAAGAAAAATGGAGGCCTTGTTTTCGGCACTCCATGGTTTTACGTCTCCATTGAGCTGCCATCAGCAACACTACTACTTTACTAAAAGAGTACTGTCCCAGCTTAGTTTCTGTTTACCTGTGGAAAAGTGTCCTTAGATCACTTTAAGGATCTTAACCTTATAAAAGGGTCAGAGTCCCATTCACTGACATGATTATCAGTCTCAGTCTTGGTCTAGTCACTGGCTGCTTGTTCCAGACAGCTGATTGGTCTTTCCTCCCCATCAAATATGCAGTCAAAGTGACTCAAAGTGACTCAAAGATGGATTATTTGCCAGTATAAGAGTATAAGTGTCCAGGCTTGCAGCTCAGACCTGATTTTTCAGTATATCTGATTAGAACAGGACAGATCAAAAACTGCATGAAATCAGACATTTTCCCCAGTTGGACATTTGTAGGTGGATTTAAATCTGCTTCAAGTCAAGTAGGCGGTTCAAATTGGATCTCTAGACACGTGGCCCCACCTCCCTAGTCAGCGCACTCGCATATATTACAACTCCAGCAACCAGCATAGATACACCACTAAATATGACCAAAGTCTGACCATACAGGTCTGACAATTTAAGAAAAAAAAACTGATTAGTGTTGTAGTGTGAACACAGTATATACTACAGTACTACAGCTGACCCGTGTACAGGGACTGACTGTCCTGTAGAATTAGTGGTATGTACTCGGACCGTCATGTTGGATACGTTACTTCACACTATGGTTTTCTGAGCACATTGTGGATATCGCCAATCCTTTAACACTGACTCACTGCATGTTTCATTACGAAAAGAGCTTCATTAGTCCTAATGGATTCAGTGAATCTTTAGTTAACACAGCATTTTTGACCTATGTAGCTTGTCAACCTACAGATCAACCATCGTGACTTTGCGTATCATGCAATGTTGTTGAAGTGTCATGATATTTTATTTTTTTCACCGCCCCTAGTGCTTCAATGCAGTATGTGTTGTGATTAGGGCTGGGTGCATTATCGTGTTAATGCATTATTTACCTTACAGCGACAATTATTTTCTTGTGCATTTTGAAAGTTTGTGGCTTTTTGTGTTTGTGCAGCGCTCTACGTCTCAGCTGGTTTTCGTGGGGGTCATGCGTCCCATGACTTTTGTCCATATCATATATATTTATAACTGTAAGGAGTGCCCCTCACTCCACTATCAACAAACCAGCGTGAATGTGAGGAGCAGTGGGACGACAGCACCAGCATCGTCTTTTTCTTGAATTCTCTGTACTGACCACATTTATGGCATTTAGCAGACATTTACATTTACGGTGTTTAGCACTTTTATCCAAAGCGACTTCCATTCCCTACAGGGGACAAGTTGGGATTAAGGGTCTTGCTCAGGGACCCAGTGGTGGGATGCTGAAGGTAGCATTTGAACAAAACATGTTCTTGAAGTTCTTTGCACAAAATCACTCTCACATGAAGAGATCTCACCAGCTTTATTCTTGATAGTTTCAGTCCCTTTCAAAATGAGCCATTTAAGGGTTCTGTCACTTTTATGCAAATAAACTGTTGCTGGCCACGCCCCACCCATCCCATGCTTACGCTATGTGTTTAACACACGTGAAAATGGCAGAAAACAGAGCCGCTATCCAGCCCTATATGTTGGACCCAGAGCAAGATGAACACAACACTTCATGAGTGACTTGTCTTTGCCTGAAGACATAGCCCTCAGCGTCTTATGCGTGCTCGTAAAACCAGCAGACAAAAATGGAGGATCAACTAATCTAGTGGGTGGAGCTCGACAGATGAGGGGTGGTTCAATGCAAATTTCCCTATTCTGATTTCACGATGGGGGGGCATCCAAACGGCTCGTAGAAGCACATGAATCCTCACACCAAAATCTTTCAGTTGACTCACTGAAAACGGATGGATGTTTTTTTCGTGCTTGGTGTGTTTATAGGAGCATTAGAGACCCAAATGGAAATACGAAAGGCTGCAAAAAGTGAGTTTTGCATAAAATGTCGCCTTTAATATTGGGCTAATGTGGTCGAATTTCCTGGCTCTAGTGAGGACTCTAGCATTCTAGCATTCTGGACTAATAGAAGGTTTATTTAGGTTAATGTTGGAGCAACCTGACAGGAGGCTGTTACAATAATCGTGGACTACTTTTTCAGCATCATGGGGAGACAATGCACTTCTTAAATATTTTGTAGAGGAAGAAAAACTATTTTAGTAACGGGGTCTATATGTGCAATGAATGATCGATGAAGTGAAATGACCATTTTGTCATACGTGAACACAAAACAGCACACAGTGTGAACAGCATGAAATTCACTAAGTGAAGCAGCGGGCAGCCAAGAACACAGCGCCCAGGGAGCAGTGTGTTGGTCGAGCGGACGGTACCTTGCTCAAGGATACATCGGTGGTGCCATTAGCAGTCCTGGGATTTGAACCTACAACTTTCTAATCACAGGGTCAACTCCCTAACCACCAGGCCACCAGCTGATCTGGATCTATAGTGATGACAAGATTTTTTTTTTACAATTGACACTGGAGAAGCTGAGGAGCTAGAAAGATCAAGCATTAGACCTGAAAATTTGTTTCTAGCAGCTTTTGGACATAGAAGAAGGACCTCAGTTTTATCTGCGTTGAGCTTATATTCCAGGATGACTGTGCCCCAGTTGGATGAGTTCGGTGTGGAAGAACTTGACTGGCCCATCCTGATTGCAGGGCGAATGCCTTAACTATTAAGCTACCGGTGCAGCAAAGGGGGCTGATCTTTGTTTTTCCTTATGGGCCCTACCGTATTAACCTTTCCTTGCATAAGTTATTGTGCTATTTTATGCTATTTTGTTCATTATAGTGTCTTTTTTTTTAACTCAAGCACAGAAATGGAACTTATTACATCAACTCGCGGTATTTTGTCTGCTTAAGGTTTGTTTATTTAATGTGGTAAGTGATTATTTTGAGTATGTACTCGAAATGTATACATAAATGTAATTTACCTCAACTGCAAGGTACCTTTTAGCATAACTCTATTGGATAAGGCGTGTTTACAATGTTAACTCAATTTATTTTAATTTTCAATGCGTTCAATGAAGGTACAGCATTTAATATTAATGTGGTGAGTTCAAGGGTTGTTTAAAAAAAGAGCGTCTGGTTAGCATTTCTAACGTTGTTTCGGAAAGGATAAACACTAATTTACACTGAGGAACTGTGAAGTGAGTCTATTTATTTATTTATTTTATTTGTTTTTTGCAGTGTCTTGGAGACCCACTAGCAGGTCAGTCGGGAGGTCAGCCGGGTGCTCCTCAGGTGGTTTACCCCAACCGCAATGGCCTGCAGGATCTTTTATGTGTGTTGAGGTCACCCAGCTCGCCCCAGCAGAAGCAACAGATCCTGCAAATTCTCAGGTCCAACCCACAGCTCATGACAGAATTCATCAAATGGAGAAAGGCCAAGAACCACACCAACCAGGAGCAATCAGTCCAGGAGAGAACAAACGAGAAGTTACAAGCTTGATTCAGATTAATTTTGCCCAAGTCAGCATTACAGATACTGTACTATCGGGGGAAAAAACTCTTGTACCGTATTTAATTTTCCAAACTCACTACTGTCTCTGTTTTTCGTTTTGTTCTAAACAAAATTTGGTGAAAGATTGTCGAATAAAAACATATTTTAAAGTCTTAAACGACACATGGAAATTTACAGCTCTCCTCACAATCCTGTCCTACCGAGGATTACTCAGCTGCTCCCGACATTGTGCTAATACAGAAAACTTTTACATTATGTTATTTCATCATGCGATTGAATACGTTTCTTTTTCTTCTAAACAGTTGAATTCCTGAAATTTCATCTAAAGGTTTGCCCTTGAGTTTTGGTAGCTCTCTCTTTCCATGGCTATTTTAAATTTTGTCCACTTGCACAGACTCTACAAATCCTGATCTCATGACCCATGAAATCAACAAGCTGGTCAAGTTCACTGTTTTTCAAATTGAGAACCTGTAGACCTGTAGCCACTTGTTTCCTGAGTTGAGTTGGTCTAAAATCCAATTTTTTGCACCACAGTCACTAGCAAAATGTCAAAGTCATTCTTGTCACCTGTAGTGACTCGACTCAAACCTTTGGGAATTCCAGAAAGGGAAATATTTTCTCTGGGAGCACGACCATCTTATCTTTGTTCAGCAAGCATTACTAGCGTTTTCACCAAACCTGGGGTGAAGAGAACAGCTATCCTGGAACCTCGGGTTCCCCTTGACTCAACTCTGCCGAAATGCTGGTATGGTTTTAGGCCTGGTCTTTTTTTTTTTTTTAAATATCTTGGGCATGCGCTAAGTGAGACTATGCAAGTGTGTCTTGAATAAACCTTAATTGGAAAAGCCTGAACTGCGTTAGTGGAATGACTTGAGGCTTAACTGGGAGATGGCGCTAGTTTAAGTCTCACTTTTTCGGGTGAGTCTGGCTTTCTTTAGCTACTTTCATGGAATACCCCCAGGATGTAATAAGGGAAGAAGGCAAACAAACGTGTGACCACCACCTGAACATTGTTGCAGACCAAGAATACCCTCTCATTGCCAGGGTCTTCCCTACTGGCATTGGCCCCTTACAGCAGGAAAATGCACCCTGTGAATCTGCACTAAATTGTTCAGGAATGGTTTGAAGAGCACGACAAACAGACTTGGCCTCCAAATTCACCAGATCTCAATTCAAGCGAGCATCTGTGGGATGTGCTGGACACACTATTCCAGTCCATGGAGGAGCCACCTCACACCTTACAGCACTTGAAGTATCAGCTGCTAATGTCTTGGTAACAGACACCACAGCTTCCGAGAAACCTTCAGATGTTTTGTGGAGTCCGTGGCTTGAGGGGCCAGAACTGTTTTGGCAACACAGTGGGGACCTACACAAAATTAGGAAAAATTCATGTTTTCACATTAAAGACATTGCAACCCTTAATCCCTAAAACCACCATACGTAAGTAAATCAGAGCTTGTGAGTTCCTCTACAGGGCATTATTGACTTAGTTTACACTGAATGACTTTGTTTACATTGAATCATGCAAAAAATTTTAAACAATCAGAGGAATGTCACAAGGGATGAGAGGATTGATACTAGCTATAATTATGCAAATGATATATTTCAACATTTAGGAAATGTGAATGGTGCATTCATCTGTTCCAGACAGTTTTTCAGACAGTATCCATTTCTCCAGAGTTGTGTGCGTGGTTTATTAAATGTGTTCACTAATTCACATATTCACTAATGCGGACTAACAAGCATTATGGTCCATGTTATTTTGATACAATTGATAGAGGCATCACAAGGCTTTTTCATATTTCACTCGTTTTGAAAGCAAGATGAATCACTAGAGTGGGCTGTTATTATCCCCGTGCAGTGCAATGAGAGTCTGTGGAGAAGTTATTTATCAAATGCAATTCATGCTCTGCCCTTTAGAAAGCTGATGAAAATGGATGGAAATTGTAACTCATCATATATTTGGAATGGTTCAAATTCTGTCAACTGCTGATAAGAGCTGAGTGCACTGTGTCCAGAAGTATCCAGGCACCCCTTCTGTATAGTTGATTCAGCACCTGCTACTGACAAAGGTGTGTATGCATACAGCTGTGCGATACATCCATCCAGTATCTGAACTGCTTATCCTCAACCAGGGTCATGGTTCCATCCAATAACTTTAGGAAGAGTTGACGTGGCGTTTGTGATCCAAAACTACTCATCTAACATCATTGCCTGACCTCGTGAAGGCTCCAAGGCTGAAAGCAGTCAAATGCTGGCAGCAATATTCCAAAATGTAGAGTAGCCCAGAAGAGTAGAGGCTGTTACTGCAGCAAAAGGTGGACAAACTGTCTACTAATACCTGTGAGTGAAGAAGGAACGCTGGATGAAAGGTATCCACAAACTTTTGGACATTTTAGCATACAAACTAACCTAAAAGAGCTATTCCAACCAGTTACACAAAATGACTTGAATAACCTTGAAGTGGAATTTTTAAATAAACACGAATAAGCTGGGTTAGCCAAAGTTAATGATGTAATAATTGAAATGGTTTGTTGGGTTGCTTTAAAGCATAAACATTTAAAATTAACGTATTATTTTATTTTCTGCTCAAGCAAAACGACGTTCTAATCAACCGAAACTTCACGGTGTAACTAATCTGTTATTCTCACTAAAGTAAAACATCCACATTCAAAAAACGTAATTTGAAAGGCTGCATTTATTGAAGAGGTCAGTCAAGATAAACAAGCAGCTTGGTTTCAACCACTACTCTGTATGTAATAGTTATTTGTATGGAACATTTTTTCCTGTTTGTATAATATTCCTGTTATGTAGAACATACCCCAGTTTTCACAGACGAAACTTTGTATACGTTTAAATACTTGTACATTCATACATGCTTTAGCATGGAATAACGCTTTTGTTATAAAACTTTCTTTGTTCTTTTATATCCAGTCGAACATAAACAGTAGACAATTACAAGTGAAAAAAACAATGTAAGATACTTCACCAGGCCCCACAGTGGTGTAGTGGGTTGCGCTGTTCTCTGACACCTCCAGGGTTGGGGGTTTGAATCCGTGCCCTGGTCTTGTGTGTGTGTGGAGTGTGCATGTTCTCCTCGTGGTGGTGTGGGTTTTCTCGGGGGTCTCTGGTTTCCCCCACAGTCCAAGGACATCCACGTCAGGTGAATTGGGGTTCCTAAATTGACAGTAGGTGTATGTGTGTGTGTGTGCGCTCCCTGAGGTGGGCTGAGTCCCTGCCTCACATCCGTTGACCCCAAGATAGACTCTAGTGAGGATTAAGCGGTTACAGAAAGTGAGTGAGTTCACATTCACAGACGTTAACAATAAAAACCCCTGCATTCATATTGCCTGTGAGAAAATCAGTTTCCACCTATTAATCTTCGGGCACACTCAAACGGAAGATCCTTTAACATGTAAGAACAATTTTCTATTAAGATATGTAATCATTGTATTTTGGAACTAAAATATAAACAGTTGCTACGAGTCACTCAAACTGAATTTAGACTATTTAAAGTAACTGGCAGAGCTTTCTTATTACTTTCTTTAAACAAAGCTCAAATACTGCCTTGTTCACAGCCCTTCTCAACACGTCCCAATTCAAACTCTTAACAAGTGCTTAAGCCGACTGGTCTCTCCAGTAGTAAAGGAATAGAAAATAGAAAAGGTTCTTCACCAAAATAGAAAAGGTTCTTCACCAAACCAGGTCCATAAAGTTGGAAGCATGGTGTTATCCAGAACGTCTTGGTCTGCTGAAGTATTAAGATTGCCCTTCACTGGGAGTAAGAGTCCCAGCCCAAACCCTGAAAAACACGTGTGTCCCAATACTTTTGTCCATACAATGTACGTACAGATGGCAAAATAGTCCATTACCTAGTTTACAAAGCACAAGGCGAAGGGTATTAGTTAGGTTAAACACAGCCCTGGTTAACTATATGTAAAGTATATGGAGAAAGTCACCAAAGAACATTATTTCAGTTGTTTTTATGTTAAGTTTAAAATTTTAATTTGATCTCATATAATATTGATATTAATCTTATTAAATCAGATTAAATCACAAATCACAAAGAAAATGTTATGACATATTTCATACAGATAAAGTAACATTACTGAGGGATTTTACCTTCCTCAGTATGCTCAATAAAATGCTGGTTTAGTGAAAAATATCATGACTTTCCACTTACCCTGAATATACTAAATCAGCAAATATCTGGTGTTTAAAGTTTGCTTTCTTGGTACTGGAGCTATGAGACTAATAAAACTAACAAGTAATGGAAGCTTACAACTACCAATTAGCATAAAACAAACCACAAGCCTAAATCATCTTATACTTCATATACTTTATGAAAAAAAAAAAGCTGGTGGCCTGGTGGTTAGGGAGTTGCCTCTGTGATCAGAAGGTTGTGGGTTTGAATCCCAGGATGCTAGTGCATGGGCGCTGGAAGCATGTGGGGGTCTCAGCTTTTGTCCGAGAAGCAAAAAGTGAGGGGGATGAAACAAATGATTTCGAAAAGTGGTGGATATGTCCCCCACCACTATAATAGTTTCGGCGTCCATGTGCTTGTGGTACCACTGAGGTACCCTTGAGCAAGTTACTGTCCCCACACACTGCTCCCCAGGCGCTGTGTTCCTGGCTGTCCACTGCTTCACTTGGTGAACGGGTTAAACTCAGAGAAAGAATTTCACACTGTGTGCTGTTGTGTGTTCACACGTGACAATAAGGGTCCACTTTACCTTACCGTAAATGAACAGATTTGTTATGTAATCTCCCTTCACCTAAATTTGTATTTAACTATGTCATATAGTGTTCGAAACCATGTAAGCAAGTTATTCTGTTTGCACTGATCGCTGACAGGGAATAAGCTCTCAGTACTTTTTAGCTGGGATTAGGTCCATGCTCACAAATCAGTTTGAGAGTTGAGAATTTCAAACCATGTTGTCTAGACTTAATCTTAAGGAAACACACTCTTGAAATCTGAAATACAAAAAAAGCACAAACAAACAGTAAAACATAAAGAAAGAACACAAAAGTACACTTTTCCCTTCGTAAACAGAATTTACAAACAGAATGCAAAGCCAATATCCATAATCCAGTGAGAAACTGCAGGTGTGAATCACACACTTTTCCCAAACCGGGTTGAGTTCTTAATTATCCGTATGGTTTCTGATAAGATATGACATACTGTTTTCTGTTAAAATATCCAAAGGTATGTCACAAAGCTAGTAACAGTAGTGGCAACCACATTGACACCTAATGTTTGTCTGTACTTTTTGCTTTTGGGGCTGTATGAGAAACCACAAAAGCAAGTCTATGTACAATTATTTGACTTGACACAGTTTGAGCCAAATTTGATGACTCAGACATGCATTGTGCTAACATAATGCTAACAGAGTACAAAACTGCACTCCATTTACTTCCAAAGTGGAAAATCGAAGCTGAAACTTCAAGCAGCAGTGATAAGTCAGCCCACGGAAAGGAGGTAGAACAGCTGTCAATATGGTGCAGAGACAACAGTCTTTCTCTGAAAGTTGACAAGGCTAAAGAGATTATTGTGGATTTCAGAAAGACACATCCTACCCACACCCCACTGAACATCAACAGCTCTGCTGTGGAGATTGTTAAGAGCACCAAGTTCCTCAGTGTGCACATAACTGAGGACCTCACAGCTGCATCACTACCTGGTACGGCAACTGCAACTTGTCTGACCACAAGGGCCTGCACAGGGTAGTGAGGACAGCAGAGAACATTATTGGAGAGCCTCTACCCTTACTAGAAGAGACATTCAGCACACAAACTGTTCAGATGCCCACCGCATTGTGCAGGACCCCTCCCACCCCTAACACGTACTATTCCCACTCCTGCCATCAAAGAGGAGATACTGCAGCAGCAGAGCCAGATCTGCCCCAGACTGCGGGACAGTTCCTACCCCAGGCTGTCAGTGTCCTCAACACCATGCTGCCCCCCAGGACCCTCCTCACTTCCTCACCACCCCATAAACTGTTTATACTGAACTTATACTCATGCACAGCCACTTTATCCAATAAACACAGACTGAAAGTCACTCACAGACCTTTAAGAATGTACATTTAATCTGATATTTATACTTGTTTTATACCGTTATACTGTTTATACTAGTTACACTTCTATACTGTTTATACTGTTTTCACAGTTCTCGACTACATTGCACATTTTACTTGTGTTTATAAGTATTGTACAGAGCTGTCCACACACTCAGGACAGGTTTGGTCAAACCATACTCTTGTTTATACTTCTTTATTTGCACTGTTTTGTAGTTGCACAATGTCTTATGTCTACTGCACTATGTGCACTGAGGAACCTGAACATGGCCATTTCCTCTCTCTGTATACTGTATATGGATGAGATGACAAAAAAGTGCACTTTGACTTTGATTTTGACTTTAAGCTGGAAAGCCAGACTCTAGCCAGGTTAGTCACTGTAGGCAATGCCAGTTGATAAAAAGATTTTAATAATAATACTAGTAATAATAATAATAATAATAATAATAATAATAATAATAGCAGCAACAATTAATACTACTACTATTATTAATAATAATAACAATAATAATAATCATCATCATAATCATAATAATAGTCATATTAGTTGATATGTGATGTGTTGTGCATACAAACACAATAGCAACACATCCACAGTTGGACAGAACTGTGTGTGTCACTGATTTTAATACAGTTCTATAACCGTCACTATGGCCATCTTGGATTTCAAGGTTGACTTGGTGAGGTTCCTCCAATTTTTCAAAAAAATTCACACTGGGAAATCAGAGATTCCGACGTTTCAGTTCAAAAGGAATGCACCAAAAGCTTCTGTTTCTTGTTAGCTACGTGTAAAACTAGCTCTAAGCACACTATATGGACAAAAGTATTGGGACCCACCTGTTTTTCAGGGTTTTGGGCTAGGCCTCTTACTTCCAGTGACAATACTAATGCTTCAGCAGACCAAGACATTTTGGACAACGCCATGCTGCCAACATTGTGGATGTAGTTTGGTGAAGAACCTTTTCTATTCCAGCATGACTGTGTCTCAGTGCACAAAGCAGCTCCATAAAGACGTGCTGG
>JBBJLS010000155.1:14636495-14658415 GCA_037577275.1 Bryconaethiops microstoma | reverse complement strand
CACACACACACACACACACACACACAAAACACACACACACACACACACACACACACACACACACACACACACACACACACTGCGCTCTGTCTTATCTAAGCTTTGGAACTGGGTCATTGTGTAGCAGCTTAGCTGTAGTCTACTCCACGTCCAATGTTCCAGACATCCTTTTGTTTACCTTCCAAATGAAAACATGTTCTTATAGTCTTTTGCCAAATGCTGTTTCAAAACGCAAACAATGCATTGTTTCAAAATGCAAACAATGCCTAACTTTTTACTCACATTTTACTCACATTTTAGCATTCGCAAGACAGCATGACATACATACAACGGTGCTTGAATGTTTGTAAGCGCTTTAGAATTTTCTGTACCATTGCTAAATATGATCTTCATTTTCATAAGTTCTAAAAGTGCCTAAAGAGAATCCAATTATACAAGTGTGACAAAAATATTATACATATTCATATGTTGACTAAGGAACATGATTCAATATTACATGTCAGTGAGTATGTGATCCTCTAGGATTAGCAGTTAATTTTCAGGTGAAAATGGAGTCATGTTTGTGGAAATGTATCATGGCACAAATAAAGGAAATATTGGAGGACCAAGAAAAATAGTTATTGAGGCTGTTCAGGCTGGAAAAGGTTACAAAACCATCAGGCTAACTGCGTACAACTGGAAGAAAATGTTTCCATCCCCAGGAGTGGTCGACCAACAAAGAGCACTCCAAAAGCAAGGGGAGTAACTGTTTGCGAGTTCACAGAGGAAACCAAAATAACTTCTAAGAAACTAAAGGACTCTCTCACATGAGTCCTCCATCATTAGAACACTGAACAACAGTGCTCAGCATGGCAGGATATCAAAGAGAAAGCCACTGCTCTACAAAAAGAGTGTTGTGGCCCATCTACAGTTTGCAAAAGATCACATGGATCAGGAGGCTATTAGGAAAATGTTTTGTGGAAATATGAGACTAAATTATTTTTCCTACAGCACTTTTGGGTTTAGATGAGTACAATTAAATTTACGGCATTTATCAGATGCTCTTCCATTCCCTAACTACAGGGGACAGTCTCCCTGAAGCAAGTTGGGGGTTAAGCGTCTTGCTCAGGAACCCAGTGGTGGTATGCTGAATGTAGGATTCAAACCAATGACATCTTGGTCCAGGGGCAAGTATCCTACCCACTAGGCCACCACCAGTAGTGTTAAGTGTGAGTGTGTGAGCGAATGGTGTGTGTGATGGCGCCCATTGACCCCGGGATGGGCTCTGGGTACGCGCGACTCTAGTGAGGATTAAGCAGTTAGTGAGTGAGTGAGTGTTGTGTTTGGAGAAAAAAATTATGCATTCCAGCATAAAACCCTTATGTAGTATCATGGTTTAGACCTGTTTTGCTGCATTTGGGCCAGGGTGAGTTGCCATTGTATGGAACAATTAAATATACAAATGAATTCATAAGGAAAATACTGACACATCTATCTGGCAACTGAATCTCAAGAGAAAGTGGGTTATGCAACACGACAATGACCTTAAGTACCAAAGAAAGATTACAGAAAAATAAAGTGAATGTTTTGAAATGACCTTTACTCTATAAATATGTTGTGGAAGGACCTGAAGGAAGCAGTTCATGTGAGAAAACTCACCAACTTCCCAGAGTTTAAGCTGTTTAGTATGGAATGCCAGGTCTATGTGCAGGACTGATCAATGAAAGGCTTAGCTGCAGTTACTACTGCAGAAAAGGCTTGGCCTCTGGATCATGTTTTATGTCATATTTATCCAGAAATATGAAAATGATAAATGGCTCACAAACTTTCAAGCAGCACTATAAGCATTTTGTGACAAGTGACATAAACCAACATAAACATTTATAAAGGCTCATTTGAACAAGCATCAGGGTGCTGTTGAAGTATTACTTCACCAGAGCCAATCCTAACATTTTTTGGAGTAGGCCTTTATAAATATATAGGTTTATATCAGTTGTCATAAAAGGCTTATGTGAGTGTCATGCAGAATTATGGAAACTGCCCTTCAGTAAAGTATTAGACATTGCAAATGGTCATCTGTAATATTGCTGTGAATATGAAATAAGAACAACTATAATGTAAAAAGGTTGGAGTAGTTTGATGTGAAACAATTCATGGTACTGAAACTGGCAGACTCTGGTTTGTTTATAGTTGTGGTGGAGGAACCAAAGGTCATGATGTCTACAACCTAAATGTTGTGATTTTTTTTTTACTATCCAAAAGCACCAATGAGCATGTCTTCCTCCAAGTTTTTGTACGTAATGCTAATATAGGTCAATTATGGAATATCCCTTTCACTTCTTAACTTAATTTTGTCTCCTTTAAACCCAATGGTTCAGCTAAAATCAAAATTGCACACAATTTTTCCATTCCTCCAAATGGAGTAAGTGGAAACATGCTTGTGTTTGGTGTTTTAAAAGAAGAATGCAAATTGGACCCCTGTATGGGGCAAAATCCCAAAAACAGTGAAAATTAAGAATTAAGAGCAACTATTGTTTTAGAAGTATAACCAGTATTTAAACATATATTCAAAATATTTTTCTGTGCTAATAAAACTGTTTTAGTACAAGTAGACATTCTTCTTTAAATATAATTGTACATATTTTGGTAGTTTTACACCCACCCTCATGAATCATGTACAATCACACTGACTATGTCATTAATTACGAAAGTCCAGTGAATGTGTGGTGTAGGTTGTGAGCAGGATAGACAATTCATATACAAATAATTTTTTTATGTATTTACATTATACTTTTCACTACAGCTAAAACATAGTATTTACTATAAAGAGAAAGAAGAGAAAAAACATGCCTTTTTCTCACAGTTGGTGAAGATTTGTTTACAAAAATCTTTTGTAATAACAATTTAATACTTTTAAAGGGTCCAAATCACATTATATGCTAAATAGTCTCACAATATAGAGTAAAATACTTTGTGGAATGGACATTTTGTGACATTTCATTGTTTGGTGGAAAAATATGCTTGGGATTTTTTTTTTTTAACCAGGGGAGTGTTAACCCTTTGATGCCTTATTACACCTTTAGGAACTGGAAACATCTCATCTTGTTCTGATTTGGCCTAATTCCTTTTTGATCTATCACTGACTCATTCTCTAATTCATAAGTGAAAATGATGCCCTTTAGCCCTATAAAAAGAACACCAGTGAAAACTGGATAAGGCCATTATCCATCACCCAGCTAACATTTGTTTCAAAGAGAAGAGGACACGGATTACTTGAGACAATGTATCCCTTGCAAAAGACACCAGTCCTCCTACCTTTATGTAATTTATTGTGCATATTGCCCTGATGTGCTGTAGCATCAAAGTATGGAACCATGTCATGATGTCTACATACATAAAAGAGAGATGAGTGATCCCTGTCACTGAACGGAAACTCTAACCTGCCTCAAACTAGTTTCACTAGCCAGACTTCTGCCTAGAGTCCCCACTTTCACCTGGTCAGTTCATGTATCAGGATTATATGCGGGCAAGCCCATATGGTGTAATTGCACTTGAGGTAGGAGGTGTTCTGAGATGCATTTCAGCCAGATGTTATAGCAGTATAAGACCCTGTTAACACCTGGTCACTTCATGTGACTTGTATCTGGATTGTATTCTGATTTGTTTACTCTTGCTCATCAAATGCGTCTCTGGTCAGCCAGACTGAAATCAGATTACTGTGTGGAGATTAATACACAAATCAGATTGGATACCACAACCACTTTTCTGTTATATTGTTGTGGCCCCCTCAGGTAGCGCCCAAGGACAGGTATGAAGACCTTTTCCCCCCTCTCGTATGTGATTGGTTAGCTTGGTGGCCGTGAGGGCAATTGGGGGGCTGTTGAGCCCTTTAAAGATAGCAGCCTCCATTGAACATTGTGCTCCCACACGTTGCTCCAATGAGGTGCTGGAACCCGGAGAGAGTGGACTGAGGTGCCATGAGTTCAAGTCCTCAGTGTTGGTGGCACCGAAGCTTGTGTCTGGTAGCTTTGCCGGTTTTGTGCTCTATTTCTCTCGTGTGCAGGTCCCTGGCAGCAGCAGTAGAGGACAGCAGATGGAGAACTGCTCAGGCACCTATGGGACGTGGCTCATACCATACGGGAGTGAGTGCTGCAGCCATTTTGAGGCTGGGTTGGGTATGTCTGAGCGTGTGTGTGTTCTCCACAGGGGTTGAGTAGCTGATGCCTGACGGACCTTCCTGCCTCAGGCCATTGCAACCCTGAGGTGCACCACTGATCATCCACCAAACCAGGAGGTGCTGCGAGTGTCCTTGTGAGATGAGCTATGACAAGAGATGAAAGAGCAGTTGGGGGAGTTATGGGACTGGTGTCAGAGCTTTGGCAAGCTCGGGAGGAGATGGTGCGTACCTCCATCTCTGCCGTACCGGTGTCCCTACCTCACCGACATGGCTGTGGTTCAGCAAACATTGGGGGACTCCGGTGGGATGACCAGGGAAGGCTGATCTGTCTGCATTGTGGGGAGCAGGGCACATAGCCCAGAACTGTCTGGGTGAGGTGAAGACTGTGGTCAGTAGCTGAAGGGTTCAGTCTAAAATATATATGAGACCTCATCTGTGATGCTGAGAGAGGCGTTGGTGGGGGATAGCCCCATCCTGGAGGTGCTGGCAACAGGAAGGGCAGTCCCATTTATCTTGGATACTGGCCCGCAGGTCACTCTGTTTAGTAGAAGCCTGTTCAACCATTGTATGGGGGCCTACCTGCCAGCCCTGTATGGGATTTTGGGTATGAATGTAATCCACCACTGATAGGAGGTGCTGCAGTCCCATGTGTCTCTTTTCAGAGCAGCTTAAGAGTGACTGGCGACCTGGGACCATGTCTTTTCCATTTGTCGGCACATCGAGAGGGAGCGAGTGTTGCAGCCTGCAACTGAAGAAGTAGTATGGGCAGATGTGGCCCAGGATTGGTTGTAGGATGCGGAAGTGCTGGTGGAGGACTAACAGGTGAGCCAACAAGAGTGGTGTGTGGCCCAGGCCGTAACATGAGTATGGGGTGGGAAAGTGCCACTCCGCATATGTAACCTCCACCTATATCCCCTTCAAAGACACCTGGCTCAAGTGGAGAGGATTGGCCCAGAAAGTCTCCAACCAAGAAAGAGCTGGTGCTGCGCCCTCCAAGAAATGGTGTAGTGGAGGTGAAGGTGAGGCCCACAGCAGGGACACTCCCTGAGCAGCTGCACACCCTGGCGGAATTGGAAGAGGGGTTAACCCTCCAAGAAAAACAATATTTATGGTAGATGTTGGCTGCACCGATCTTCGTACTGGGACTCTTCAATTTTGAGTATGAATGTAATCTGCCAATGCTTGGAGGTGCTGCGGGCACATGGGGATCCCAAAATAGGGAGGGGGAGTGATTAAAGAGAACACTAGCCCCTGGGCCAACCCGATTGTCCTGGTATGGAAAAAGGATGGGTCATGGAGGTTCTGTGTGGACTACCGGAAATTGAATGCAGTGATTCATAAGGATGCATATTGGCTGCCGTGCATCGAGGACTCCCTGACGGGACTGAAAGGGGCAGCTTTGTATTCGATACTGGATTTGGCTAGTGGATACGGCAGGTGGAGGTTCACCCTGAAGACAAGGAGAAAACCGCCTTCTGAACACCCATGGGCAGGACAGTAAAAAATTTAATAAACAACCAGACTGGCACGTTATTTGAGCTAATAGGCTCATACAGAATTAAAATGAAACTCATGTCAAAAGATGTCTTGTCAAGAGAACTGAAAAAGCTGAATAGATATGATGTCACAGTAATGTCAGAGGTTTTACCTGTCACATGTGTCTTGGAAAAGCGGGTCCAGATATAATTCTGATACTCAGAATGCATGAAGCGACCAATTGTAAATGGGATCAAAATCGGAGGGGGGAGTGATTAAAAAGAGCACAAGCCCTAGGACTAGGTTAGGGCGTTGGCCCTGCAATCAGAGGATTAGGGTTCAAATCCCAACTGCTAGCACCGTCCCTACACAATGCTCCCTGGGCACCTCATTGGCGGCTGCCCACTGCTTCACTTGGTAAATGGGTTAAATGCAGTGAAATCATTTCACTATGTGTTGTACTTGGATGACTAAATAAAGATTCTTCTTCTTCAGTTCCCCCACTGTGCTGCTTATGGAGGAGACTACCTCCAAGATGCACTGGATGTGGACCATTGCATTACCAAGTCGATGTATTTAAAACACATAAAACATCTAATATATGGCTATGTTTGCTAACTAGGACGTCTGCCTGCCTATTTAAGACTTTCCTTGTTGATTCACTGTTAGTGCAACGTGTGGATAGAATAAATAGTGGGTTACATTTACACATAGGCTGAACAAATAGAAGTATATTTATGGGCTAAAACCACAGCAGCATTAAAGCCATGATTTGAGCATGAAAAAGCAGTAAGCATTACAATGAAATAAAGGCTAGTAACCACCTGTGCTAGCTTAATCAAAGTTTGCTTGTCGGCTTAGTTAACACTGGAAGTATTTAACCAGGAATAATAATAAGTAATGCACACTAAATATTAAAAACACATACAGGCAGCTTCATAAAAAGAAATGGTCATGAAAAATGTCTTTGTGGCTATTTACCTCTGTTAACAGAACATTGCGTGAGTGTCATTTCCAGGGTCAATGGCCACTAGAGGCCGCTCTTTTTGTTAAGTTATGAAGGACTTTAATTTTGCCATTGTACTCCAGCCGGTCAAGGAGACGCAGTCGGCCAGTGGTTTGAGTTAACTGATTATATGTTTTGCTTGGTTCATGGTTTAATTCAGTTTTGATATATGTGTCTTTGTTTGGTGGTACCGGTGTCAGTCCACCGTCACTCTAACCCTTCAGTTAGTAAGACTTTCTGTGGATCACCAACAGGCCCTCATGCCTTTTTATTTTACCCTTTTTATCAATAAAGAAAGTCTCTACAGAAATGGAAACCTGCATGTGCGCCTCCTTCCCTTGGCAATGTGATGTGTCAGATGGAATGACCTGCCAAGGAGACACAGCGGGCATGTGGGCAAGGGGCCCACAGAGTAGAGGGGTGGACGGACAAGAATGAGTCAGTTTTCCATCACTGAGCTGCTGGGTGGTTTCAGCTCTGAGGATGAGTAAGAGGAGGATTGGGATGCCCCCGTCTCCAGTCCACTGACCAGCTGTCCGAGAAGTCCTTGATTTCCTCCGGGGCTCATCCACCCAGGCTTGTGTCTGACTCACCCCATACCACAAACCCTGTGCCGGTCCAGCAAGCCTCATCTGCAGCCACAAGAACATGGCTGCCCCCCGCGCTGGCGGCTCCAATGAGCCTGGAGCCAGCACAAAGGGCACCTGGTTTCATTTTGGAATTGCGCTACTGGAGGGGCGTTTTTTATACAATGAATTTTTTGAGGTGGCATGGACACTGAGGACACGAAGGGCCCCTAGGGGCTCCTCGAAGGGGCACGGACACTGAGGACATGGAGGGGCTTCACCTGCAGGGACTGTGAGGAGCGGAATAGTGGGACCCACACAGGCCACCCTGGCCATGCCGAAGGTAGGCCAGAGGGGAATCCTTTGGAAGGTGGTCATGTGGGTCCCACAGGATCTACGTTTTGCCACCACCTACCACGCCTCCTTCCTTGTGTGGGCCTGTGGCCCATCTGGCGTCCCAGGGTGTTGCCGTTGCGGGGAATACTATCATATCCAGAGTCAGGGGCCACTGTAGGCTGCCATTGTTTAAGTTATTGTGGGACTTTTAGTTTGAAATGGGATGTCTGTGTCATGCTGGCAAACTTCACATCATCTGTCAGCTGTCTTGTGTTTGAGTTTAACCCTCCTATTGTGTTCATTTAGGCTTAACTATCTTTGTGCTCCCGGTCACTTCTGACTGGGAACATTTTAGTTGATTATAAATCTAAGGCTCGCTATTTGGCGAGGTGACGATTCGGCGGCTCGGAGGTGTAGGAGGTGATGTGGGATGCAACACCCTGTCTCCAGTCTGCTGATCGGATGCCCAAGTCGCCAACTTCCTCTGGGGCTAATCCACCCACACTCAGGCCCTACTCGCCTCACAAAGCAACTCCCATGCTGGTCTGGCAAACAGAAGAAGGCTGCTCTCATACTGACAGCTCAGAAGAGCCCAGTGCCAGTGCTAAGGGCTCCACCCACACCAGCTCCCAGGCTAGCACCAAGCCTAGCCCCCAAACCTGCACTGTGGAAGCGGGCTCCCGTGCCTGCATTGAGCACTCCGGCTCCCAAGCCAGTGCTGAGGTATGTCACTTGTGCTCCTCTGGTCCCAGTGCTGGTCCCCAGGCAGGCTCCCATGCCTGCAACCAGGAAGTGGGCTCCCATGTCCGTCCAGAGCACTCTGACCCTGGCGCCCATGCCAGCTCCTAGAACATGGGCTTCCGTGCCCGGATGTAATTTTATTATATTTCTCTTTAATAACCTGAGAACCCAAAACTTCCAAATACATGTCTTACAATTTAACTGGGGTATGAATATATTCCCTTTTTTAAAATAATCAGTAGAAGTACAGTAAAAAATACGCTATACTATTTCTTTAGTGGTGTATCTGTAAAGTGAATGCAGGGTGGAGAATAAACCTGCCTTCAGTGAGCTGAACAGTTTTGACCTGCAGGCGAGCAGTCACAAGCAGATGAATATTTTGCATGACAGCTTGCATTATTGCATTATATTTTCTCTACATTTTTAAATGTCACTCTGACTCCTTTTCCAGTTATGTGACAAAGGACAAGCCTTAGCTTAGTTTTTGGAATTTAGTTTCTGTCATACCTGAACATAGGGAAGATTACATGTTATGCTAATTAAATTAGATAAACATGTGTTGACCTTCATAAATCAGGCAATGGCTAATGGGCTCACCCACTACTGGTCTTGCCCTCTAGGGCAGTTAGGGCAGTTACTAACCTGGAGCAGGATAATGTATATTTTACTTCTGTGCAAAAACCCTCATTACCATGATCTCTGATGGTATCATTGGTTTTTTAATCATTGGGAAATTTTTAATGTAAATCTGTAAAAAGTTTTTATGTTAATGTCTTTGTGTGGTTTGATCTTCCATCCATTATCTACCCTTTTGTCCCACGCTCAGGGTCAGGAGTCGGAGCCTAATCCAGCTATTATGGGCAAAGGCAGGGTACACCCTGGACAGTCACCAGCACATTGGAGGGCCACATACAGAGACAGATAACCATTCACAACTAAGGGCAATTTAGTATGCTCAACTGGCCTATCCCAATGCATGCATGTTTTTGGGGATGGGAGGAAACCCACTTGGTCACGGGGAGAACAGAAAGACCCTGCGCCCAACCCAGGAGTCAAACCCAGGATCTTCCTGCTGTGAGGCAACAGCGCTAACCCCTGCGCCACCATGCCACCCCAAAATGGTTTAGTCACCACACAATCTAGCTTTTGCTATCCTTAACCTAACTGCCTTGAAAACCTGTGAGATAAGCTGAAGAGAAGAGTACAAAACAGAGGACCTAGGACCATGGAGGACCCGGAGATATTCTGTACTGAGGAGTGGTCTCAGACCGCTCACTCTGTCTTCTCCAGATTCATAAGGTATTATAGTAAAAGGCTCATTGCTTTTATGTTGGCAGTGGCAGGATGCATAAAGTTCTAAGTGCAGAGCTGCTAATAATTGTGTGAAACTGTATGAGGTTCTCATTTTTTAAAATTCTTGAAATAAGGATTACACTTTTTCACATTTTCATTGTAAGAAACTGTTATGATGCTAGCTGTAATCATACACTCACCTATCTTGCAGTAGACTGTGGGAACAACGCTGCTTCTTTAATCATGACTTCCTGTTTTTTGGTTTTTTAAGTAAATGATTTGTCATGCATAGACATGCCATACTGTGCATACAGCGTGAAATTTGTTTTCTGCATTTAACCCGTTCACCTGAGAGAAGCAGTGGGCAGCCAACAGTGATGCCCAGGGAAAGGTGAGTGTGGATAATACCTTGCTCAATGGTTCCTCAGTCATCTACATGGAGAACACGAAAGGATAAACTAATGAGATTAAAGTGTGTTGACTATAAAAAAGTTACACACTTAGACACTACATGACATACATTACATTATTGCCAATAGACTGATAATGTTATGTATGCATGGCTCCAAATTTATAGTGAATGGTCTGTTTAGACAGATGGGGAGAACTAAAAGCAACAGGTTTAAAGATTAAAACGAGACCATGGAATTGCGTGAATGCAAAAATAGCCAAGTAGAAAGCAACTGACAAAATCCTGACAGTCATAGTGGCACAGTGATGATGAGGATAGCTTTGTTGGCCCAGGTGAACCTCTGTGTCAGCAATGAGAGCACCTAAAAGTAACTAAATTCATTAATTAGATGGAGGGTCTGGATACTTTTGAAGATAGATTGTACTCTATTACCCTTTAATTCAGATTAGTGCAGCAAGTCAGGTTCAACCTCTGCTGTTGCAGTAAATTTTATGCATGGTCCAGCATAATGCTAGCACTTGGAATGAAAGATAGTGAGCCACAGTTAGCATCTGTGACATTTGCTAACTGCTCCCCATTAGCTATCATACATTGTTAGGCACATTAAGTATTCAATTAACTTAAACATGCTATTCAAGCTAAAAAAGATCATGTGAAGCAAGAGCGTGCTGCCATTTCCCCAGTGGCTGCCTCCATATGATCTTTCCCTCTGTGGTGATGAACTCTTACATTTCCTTGGAAATATTTGTTGCCTGTCATAGATCAGCTTCCTTGATTATCCCTGAGGTAAACATTGTCACTGACAGATCTTTTTATATTTTATAAACCAATTCTCAGACCCCCTCCTTTACAGTGAAAACCTGTCCACTGTGGTTTTATGGATGTGCTCTCTTCAACACATGCTTGGTACCTCTCCACAGAGACAGAGCTACACTGCTCCTCTCATATGTTATGCATGAAGTGCTTCATGTTCTATTTACACTCAGATGGCTCCACATATGGTCCCTGTATGTGCAACAACTGCAAATGGCTCTCATTTCATCAGTGTGGAAGGAAGCTAAGCATCAGCCCTGAGATTTGCTGCGTTCCCCAGTGGGGAATCTTCCTCTTTTTTTAGCTTCTTGTCTTTGCTTGATGATGTTGAATATTTGGGACTTGTTATAGATACAAGATTGTCTTGAATTGAAAAGTGATGAAAGTAAAACAACTGTTAAATTACTAATAACTGACTTACAAATAAAAGAACAATAAAACTACTTAAAGAAATGCTTAAATTGTTAATTGTAAAAAACTAAAGATGACCAGTCGTGTCTTTGACATTCAAAGCATGAGATACAGGTGGTCCCAAGGGTTCTATATCCTCTCAATTAACCATTAGGATCAGTGGTGTAGTTGTGTCTGGACAAATGGGTGTACTGGGCTTTGTATAGTATCACCAGGTAAATGATTTGAAGTTGGTCTAAAAGTCTTTTATAAAGGATTATTTTAAAATATATACACTAAAGGCAAGTTAACATTGTTATTTTACACAAGATAATTCATAGTATGAAGTGTGAACGTTTCAATTTCATTTGATGATTCAAGGGATGAATGGATACAATCACAAAATGGATCAAAACCTTATTTGTTGGACTGGACATTCTAGTGGGGTGCCATCAGTTTACAGCCTCCAGATCCAGCTTAGTATGCTTTATCAAGTAACATGCTTAAATATGTTTGCTTCATTCCTACTATATTACCACAATATAAAGCTTGTTACCTTTATAATATGAAGTATGTTATGAAGAAAATTCTTGTGTCAAGAACATTAATGAGGTCAGGTACAGATGTTGGATAATTATCTTGGCATCACAATCACCTCTCCAACTCTTCCCAAAGAAGGGAATACATTTCCACTGCTCCATAGACCTATCTATGGGGCCTCTACCTGACATTTGGCTTTGAGCATATTAACCTTCGGCTTATTTTATTGTTTTTTACTTTTGTATGAAGATTGTACAAATTGTGTGTTAAATACCCTAGAGCTCTAAGAGCATTTTCCTGTCATGCATTACTTGTTCTTTTCTAAAATTTGAAGATTTAAAAAACACAAACACTAAAAAAATTCAGAAAGTCTTCAGCTTACACACACACATTAGTTGTATAATAAAAGATATTGAAAAAATGTATACAATTAGAACTACATACAAATTTTTACTCTCACATGTATGTCCCAGGTGGAGTTTATGTATTTGCAGTTCGTCTCGGTCTACGCTGTGTTTCAGAACAGTAAAAATGCCGCTTACTTGCACCCCCACCCTCACACACCCCACTTACATACATATGTGATTGTTCTTCTCAGACAACATATTTTATCCACTTTTTTATAATCAGAAATACTATTTTTTGACATTATTTTTAAAATTCCAAAAACGTAAAAAGTCGTGTTTCGCAAACCATTCCTGACCAATTTTTGCAATGTGGCAGCATGAATTTTCCTGCTGAAAGAGGCCACAACCTGTACTTGATGTGCAACAATGTTTAGGTAGGTTGTATGTATCAAAATAACACCCACATGCCAGATTCCCAGCAGAACATTGACCAGAGCATCACATTGCCTATACCTGCGTGTCAACTTTCTTTAGTGCATCCTGGTACCATCTCTTCCATAGGTAAACAACAAACAAGATATTGTAAAAATGGATTCATCAGACCAGGCCACCTTCTTCCATTGCTCCAAGGTCCAGTTCTGATGCGCACATGCCTACTGGGGGGTGTTTGGGGGATGCGCAATAGGCGCACAGGCCCTTGCGATAGCACCTGTCCCACTCCTCAGAAGACAGAGAAGTGCACCCTAATTGCATGGGTTCCCCTCCGACTCCTGAGTGGTCCACAGAAGAAGGTGGAGAATTGACTGATGGTGCCTCCCTGGAAGTCGAGCTGGCTGCAACAGAAGGACAAGACCGAGGAGGCACTGATGGCTGTGTCTGAGGAGCTGGCCTCGGGCGAGAGCACATCCGCTGGTCGATTTGAAGACATAGCTGGATCAGGCCATCAACAGTCACAGGAAGCTCTCACCCGGCAAGTTCATCCTTCATAGAAAGAGCCAGCCCCTCGTAAAACATGGCCTGGAGCGTAGGATCACCCCAGCACGTCTGGACTGCCAGGGTTCAGAATTCAGCCGTGTGGCATCTCATGGAATGCTCACCTTGTCGTAGATGGTACAGATGAGGGTTGGTCTCCACCTCACTATCCAGATGTTGAAATGTGGCCCTGAGCTGCCGAATGAATTTGGGATAGGAGTATTCCATATCCATATCAGCCCTCAAGACCGCAGTGACCCACTCAGCTGTCTGCCCAGTGAGGAAGGAAACGAGGAGTGCGATCTGGCTTCTGTCACTGGGATATCGGCTGGACTGAAACTCAAAGAGCACATTCGGTTTGGTTAAAAAAACATTGCACTTCCTGTCCCCACCATCCCACTTATCGGGTAAAGACAAATTCTTTGAACAGGAGGAGAAGGAGAGGGAGAAACACAGGGCCCCACTTGTGGCACCGATCAAGCAGAAGCAAGCTTCCGATAGGCCTTCTCGAGTGTGGAGACCCTCTGGCCCAGCCATAAAGGACTTGAGTAGAGCCCACATGAGAGCCATCACATCTTGACCCAGCCTGTCAATCACGTCCGCTTGCTGCATCATGGTGTCACACAACGCGGCAAACTCCACTGGGTTTATGGATGGTTCAGTCATTCAGTCACAGAATAAATGAACACTACCAAGTCACCCATGTAGCATGGAGGATAAACCCAGTCGTGGAGTAGCACAAGAGAGTAGGTAGTCCACGCACCTTGATCATCATCTCCGTTCCTTGACTTTTATACCATGTGACGCGCTCATTTCCAGTTCCTCTTGTGCATCACATGACCCGCGTGCATAACAAAATAGGCATTTTTATACATATATTAGGCATATATATGGTCAAAAGTACTAGGACACTAGGAGTTGGTCCCTTCTTTACAGCTATAACAGCTTTCACTATATTCTGTGGGGATTTGTGCCCATTCACACAACGTGCCCATACGTTCCAGTTCATCCCAGGGGTTTGATTGGGGTTGAGGTCAGGGCTCTGTGTGGGCCAATCAAGTTCTTCTACACCCAACTCATCCAACCATGTCTTTATGGACCGTGCTTTGTGTACTTGGCACAGCTCATGCTGGAATAGAAAAGGGCCTTCCCCCAAACTCCACAATGTTGGAAGCACATGGCGTTGTCCAAAATTTCTTGACTCGCTTAAGCATTAAGATTGCCTTTTACTGGAGGTACAGGCCATTAGAATTTAATAATTAAGAGGTGTGTCCCAATATTTTTGTCCATATAGTGTATACATATATATATACTGATCAGCTAAAAAGTATTATCCAGGTTTTATATGGTAATGTTATGCTTTATTATTTCTTTTTATTCACTTTACTGTCAGATGTGCATGCAGATTTTTGGGTAGTGGTTAGCTTTTACTCTTACTAGAACACAGACAGAACACAGGAGACACAGTTATATTAAAGCTATATGAGCCTTCAGATTGATGAGAAGACTGCTGAAGATTAGAACCATTCAGTTTACAAGAGGTTAATTTTAGCAAAATACACTGACCATTGGGCTTTGGAAAGTTATTCCCAGGACATACTTTGCATGTGTATATTGTGTGCCCACAAGAGAAAGATTTAACTATTTAGAAAGAACACACAGATTCAGGTTCTAACTAGAGTCAAGGCAATGTTACAGGGTGGTGTTGCAATGAATTGGTGAGTCTAATTTTCTCCTTATTAAACCCTTCCCCTAACTACTCATTATCCAAACATGGCTTAGAAAGTGTAACTAGTCCCAAGCACCTTAGACAAGTGCTCACAACTTTACAGCATGCCACAGTGTTGCACACAATAAGTATGTGTAAGGGGGGACTAAAACCAAATTGTTAGCTCAAAATACTGATGAGCTTTTAAGCAAAATGGAGAATTGTGACAACCCAGTCACTTGAAGTAGTTCTGACTGGATCGCCACCAGACATTTATTGACCAGACATTCATAGCAATTGCTCCCCATCATTATTTATACAGCAATCAAGTTAGCGTATTTTTTTCCTTCATGTGTTTTTTTTGCAAATTATAGAGTGGTATCAGTAAGAGTTCTGCTAAGTATTGGTACTGATAATCAGTATCAGTGTCAATATATATAAAGGCACATTTTTACACTTTAGATTTCTGTTTAAAAAAACAAGCAAAAATCTGTCAATTGAACATCTTGCTGAATGGTCACTTGACATTAAAATGACCTTATAGACAATATAGTCCACTTTGGCCTAAAAAGCATGTGCAATGAAATGCATCACAGTTGCATATGAAATAAATGTATGTGTCATACAGAGTGTGTGCTGTGCTCATTATTCTGAAAACAAAAACCAAAACAAAAGTAAGAGTGTGCATTTGCTAATTTATTTGGCTAAGATTAGTTAGTCAGCTCTCTCTTACTGGAAATTTTTTAAAGTTATGTCATATTTTATATATATTTTCCCCAGTATTTTAAACCCAGCAAATAAATAGAAAATATGCACTAAAATTGCTGGAAGTACTGAAGTTAAAGTCTGTATTGAGGATGTATTTTCACAATTGACTAAACACACAAAACCTGGGATGTTCAAACATTTGTAAACTGTATATTGTATTTCCAGCTGTGTACCACTGTTCTCCATACAGCAAACTGGGGTTTTAGTTCCCTGTCCAGGCCAGCACACCAGTAACGGTCAAGACTCCTAACATTACATTCACGTACATCTGTAACATGGTTAAATTCTAAGTTGCTCTGGATGAGAGTGTCTGTCACATGTGAATGTACTGCAACTGAGCCTATCCGTGCTTGCATTCATGCAGCTTGTAGCACCATGTTACACTTGTTCCTGAGTGGAAATGCAGTTTTCACCACTTTGCTAACACTTTTGCTAGTATGCTACTTGTTAACCTTATCTGAGCATTGTCCAGTATAGTCTGCATCAGCAATGTGTTTTGCAAGGAAATGATCCTTTGATGTACTTTGTCGATGAACAAATTCACCATGGCTTTAGCTATTAAGCAACAACTGAAATATGTCCTATAGTTGGGCTGCTCTAGGGGAGCAAATTTGGAAGTTTAATTAAGAATGGCCTTATAAGCAGTTATATTTTGCTCTTATAATGGTCACTCAACAGGAGAAAAAAATAAAGTAGAAAAGAAGTCTAGGACATGAAAGGCATAGTTTTCTTTCCGTTCAAACAGCTATACATTTATTTGCACTCACTGATGATCATTTATCAAGCAGTTACTGTATTGTGATTCCATTAGTCTAGAATCTATGAATTGGTATACACTTCCAAAATAATGTCTTCTTCTTAGAAATAATTCAAATAAAAGTTTCAAAGGGTTTTAATCACCATGGCATCAGCTGTAATTAAAGAACACCATTAGTGGAGCTTGCCATTTAAAAACTTTATTTGAAGAGAGAGCTACAGTCACCACAACACATGTTGCTGAGCATATGAGCCTTAAGCCTATAGCACTCATAACTGTACAGAAGCCTGTAGCATTATGGATGGTTCAAAGGGTCAAACTACAGAAAACTGTGCATAAAAATGAATTGCGGCAGTAATTATAATTTGCCATCAACTATAATTAGACAGCTATAATTAGAATTTATACTGTAATTATAATTATATATAGCTAATTGTACTCAAAAGCTACAGGGAGTCAAGTACTGTAGGCATTGGACTGAATAAAGAGCTTGCGTAATTTTAAATTATACTAAAAGAGGCTATGCTTTCATATTGCATCTTCATATCCTTACACATTTTTAATGGCTTTGTCAGTTGTCTCTCCATTATTAGGTGATGACTTTTCAGCATCCCAGTATGATACCGGCATGCTCCAAGCATGCAACCCACTGTTAGACAGAAATCAATACCTGCAGTTACCTCACATAAGAACAATAAGCCAAGACAATGTCTAGGTGCTTGACTGTGGGATTTCTCTGTGGATAGAAGCCATTCTAAGAGAATAGAGCACAGGGTGCACTTCAATTTACCCAAAGGTGTTCAAGCATACAGTGTAGGTGGATGGGCCTATGTCTTTCATCTGCTGGTGGCAGACACTGACATATTGATTTAATGGGAGAGGGAACATCGAAGTCCACACATTATTATTGTACACCAGACCTACCTTATTTTTCTCTTGCTGGGCTCCCCACTCCATCGGTCTCTCTTTTTGTCTTTTGCGTGAAGGCCAAGCATAATGCAAGGGATTGTGGGGGGGGTGGGGGGGGGGTGGGTGTTAGGGGTGTAGGGGCAGCATATTGTTTGACTAGCATATATGAAGTTACAAAGAAGTAATCCTTATTTTGAAGGCTGCTCCACACAATGAAACACCTTTAAACTTTCATGTTGTCATGTGAGGGTGTGGGTCTGGAAAATAGGACACATATGCAGAAGCTTGGGGATCAGGTATTATTGATGGAAACAAGGAAATAGGTGGCAAAAACCAGAGATGGAGTACTGGCTCGTGCAGCAAGGGGAATACAAGGCAGAGAACAAATGGGCAACAGTTTTACAGAAACACACAGGATTTGCACAAGAATCAGACAAGCTATGGCCCTTATATTGCCATATACTGGGTTCTGATGGCCTAAGACCATAACATTTATAGTGAAGAGCACATGTCTGACTAGGATACATACAAGGTCCACACCAGTGAAGTCAGCTGTACACACACTGATGCCAGCTGTACACACACACACCTGACAAGTGGGACCTACACAAACCAGACACACAAAGGAACAAGTGCACACTGAAGGGCAGGCTGTCATATCTCACAGGAGGGGCCCACCACACACTCAATGAGGAGGCCCAGCAGCCATGAGTGGCACCCAGGAAGGCCTCATCATGGAGCTAACAGTGAAGGTGGTACACTCACTCCCCATGAGAGAGGCCTGGACACCACATACATACAACATCCAAAGCAGCACACAAAGGAGAAAACCCACAAGCAGTAGGGGCAGTCTGCATGGTCCTGAGCAGCGAGGCTGGCATGACCCAAGCACACTAGGCCCAGAGAGTTTAACAGACTACCATGGCATAGCGGACCTGGACAGGGGAAGCACAAGCCAAGTGTAGTGGAAAAAGAAAGAAAGAAAAAAGAAAAAAGAGAGAGAGAGAAATCATGAGGGGGGCTTAAAAAAAGAGGAACAAACAAGGGCTAGGTAAATTTAATGGGACTCGTGGGACAAACCAAAGTGACTAGTAAGAAAGGCTTGAATTCAGGGTTGTCAAAATAGGAAATAGACCAAAACAGTACAGTGTTACACACAGAAACAGTCACAGAGATAACTCATTAAAGTCCACCACTGCACTTTGTCAATGGAAATGTGTTTGAATGTGTCAGCTGCCTAGGAATTTTTTGCATTATGACCTATACCTGTGTACTGTTATTAAGGCATATAAACAAACAAAATGGTCCAAATAAAGAAACTTACTGTATGTCTCTGCACTAATGATTCATATTTAATCATTGAGACAAGAGGTGAAGACATGTTTGTTTAGTCTATTGCCTTACATTAACCATAAATGACAGCACGCATTATTTCCATGGGATTCTAGTTTGCTACCAAACGGAGTGGCTAGTGTTCAAAGAGGGAATAATGACAATAAAGTACAGTTCACCTGAGGTCTCTCTTGGCCAAAACAGCTTAGGAATTAAGCAACAACTGAAATATGTCCTATAGTTGAGCTGCTCCAGTGGAGCAAATCTGGAAGTTTAATTAAGAATGGCCTCATAAGCAGCTATATTTGCTTCTATTATGGTCACTCAGCAGGAAAAATGAAGTAAAAGAGAATTCCAGGACACAGTTTTCTTTCAGTACAAACATCTATACATTTCTTTGCGCTCATTGATTAGCATTTATCAAGCAGTTACTGTATTGTCATTTTGCTATTTAAATGTCTTTATTTTTCCATTAGTCTAGAATGTTTAAATTAATCTACATTTTAAAAGCATTTCTTGTTCTTAGAAATAATTCATATCAACGAGTTAATTTCTATGAAGTATTTACTTTTATTAACAAAATTCAAAAATCATATTAATGCATTTATGATGACTTTATAAGCTTCTTCTGGAGTATATTCATTTTCTTAACTTTAACAAAAAAGCATGTCTCTCCAGATGTATGAGCACTTTATATTTTCACCACATTATGATAAAATACATTAATAACATGTATTTGTAAATTATATGATAAATGGACACTCCAGCTGATTGTCGAAATTGATGCGGAACAATGGGGATTCTGTCTTGGCTGTTGAACAGCAGACCAGCTCCTTATGCTTGCAAGGACACTGGAGGAGTCATGGGAGGTTGCTAACCCAGTTTACATATGCTTTGCGTATCTGGAGAAGGTTTTTGACCATGTTTCCTGGAGTGTCTTGTGGGGGGTGCTATGGGACTATGCGGTGCCAGGTTTGCTGCTATGAGCCATTTGGTCCTGCATAACTGCAATGAGAGCTGTGCATGATGGACTCCACCAGGGCTGGCCCTTCTCTCCAATTGTGTGTGTGATTTTCAAGGGCAGAGTCACAGTTTTTTGCAAATGATGTGGTTTTCTTGGGTTCATTGATGGGTTAGTTTGCAGCTGAATGTAATGTGGTCATGATGATGTTCAACACTTTCAAGTCTGTGCTGAAAAAAGGTGGTTTGTCCCTTCAGAGTTGGAAGCTCTCAGTTTACAAGTTGATCCTTCTTTCAACCCTCAGCTATGGTCACGAGTTCTGGGTAGAGACCATAAGAACAACATTATGAATACAAGTAGCAGAAATTAGTATCCTCCGCACGGTAGATTGGAGCGCACTTAGGCCATGTCCACACATACATAGATTTTTCTGAAAACAGAGATTTCCACACGACCACGTTTTCAAAAATATCTTTGCCACACCCAATCACAAAAAAAGCTGACAAAAGCATACCAAGGCAGCAGGTGGAGATATAACCTTAAATCATATAGGATTGGTGATGAATCAGAAGCCTTGGAGGGGGGATGTCATTACCAGAAACAGTGTCCGTGGTGCCTTTTGTTGAACAGTGCTACCTTTAAGTTGATATAGTTTGTACAGTTTATAACACTGATGAGAAATAGGCAAATAATATGAATATTTAACTGAGAAGAGCCTAGATAGATAGATAGATGTTTAGAGGTGCATAGAGCTAGTTTATACAGTCAGGTTCTAACACTGAGAAATTCTACCGTGAAGCAGGGCACAGGCTACTTTAAACTGTGCCATGCTATCAGCTTGTGTTGATTTCTGGACAGTGCTGATGTTTCCTAGCTTTAGATTGCATTCTGCCATACTGCAAAAAAAAGGCATTTTAGAATCAGAAAACTTTAGAAGGAAAACTTTAAAGGAAATTGCTTACATAATGATGGCTAAGACAGAGACCCCAGAGTATCGACATACACTCATATCCTACTTCTGGTGCCCCCAACTTCGGTGGCAGGCCGCTTCACCCACGATGTGGGACATAGTGATTCTGCAGGTTTTACTTCCAACTGCTGTCAGACTCTGCAACAAAAACTTTGAAGATGACCACACATGCACAGACAAATAAACATACACATCCAATACACCATGGTAATATCTCTTATGTGCAATATTCCTTGACTGCAATTTTTCTGATGGAACTATTACTACTGGGCAAAATGTGCAATGTAAAATGGTGCATTTCTGCTGTTATTGTCAATGCCTGTCACTCCATTGTGTACCTGTATGTGTGTGTGTGTATCTACAATGTTCTTATATTTACTTATATATCCACTCTGTATATATATATTTTCATTAAATATTTCCTGTTTGGCTTTCCAATATAGGAAATATTATAGGAATTATTTAATGAAACTTGATATATATGGAATGAAACCCGATATATATGGAATGAAACCTGATATATATGGAATGAAATTGGATCTTTCACTGTGTAATCCTGGTAAATGGGTAAAATCCCGTCTTGATGAATAGAGTGTATGATGTCTGCCTTCAAAGAAAGAAAAAAAAATTAATCATCTTTGGCTTTTATTGTGTGAAAAATTTCTTTTTACACCAATTGTCCGTATAAAATATATTTTGTAGAACTGTGGTGTGTACGCAAAGTACTCAAATGATATTGAATGAAAGACGCGATATATATACAATGAACGTGAAATTATGGGCTGGCACTGCTTTGGTCAACTTCACAGGGTTTCCTCTGTACAGCCCGAGGATGAACGACTAGGCATAGACTTTATTACTAGACTATATCAGTACGGCAACATTCTGCTGCTGTGGAGTGAATTAGTGGCTAAAGATGCCTCACACATGTTCTGCATGGGGCTGTACAAACCAATTTACGCTCCAAACCAGATCCCAGGGGATTATATTTCATAGGTAAGGCTGAACAATTGTTTTGATTATATTTGCCCATCATAAAATCCCGTTTCATAAATCTTAACCTTAGCTAAGACAGACTAAGTTAGCAAAGCTGTTCAAGTCAGCCTCCAAACAACATTTTGGCTAAACGTAAGCACTATGAAATGGGATTTTATAATGGTCAAATTTAATCAAAACCATTTTTCAGCCTTACCAGGGTTTGTTGTTCAACAGATTTTGAGAAAGCTGCCTTGTGATGTGTGCTGTGCTAGTCTGCTAACAGATGCTGAACCGGCATAATTATCAAAGCTACCACTAGTTCACATTAAAAAAAATGGAGGTTTGAGGATTCCTTCTAAGTGGACAGTCAAGGTGGTCAAAGTAGGGGAGCGTGTTATCTGACAGTCAACACGATGAGTAGAGTTTTTACCAAAAAGTTCTATTTTGGTTTCATCTGACCATATGACATTCTCCCATTCCTCTTCTGGA
>JBBJLS010000155.1:14610319-14636395 GCA_037577275.1 Bryconaethiops microstoma | reverse complement strand
AAAATGTAAAGTGACTATTGGATAGGGTTAGGGGCATTGGGTGGTGTGTTTTGACTGCATCACTCAGTCCCTCTCCTCAAGGTAGATTGAGAGCCTCTGGCACTGGCTGTAAATACCTTTGAGGCGTCACACTATTATTAGCACTTCCAGTCCAGCCCACAGAACAAGAGAGATGATTAGGAAGCCCAGGAATTCTCCACTAATGTAAGAACATGAAATGTTCGACCTTGGTTTAATGTACCTTTTTATACGATATTGGAGTCCCCAAATTATATAGTTACTGCTACCGTGTAATTGTTTGTAATTACATATTTATACATTACTTCATGTTAATTGCACAATTATATGATTAATTACATAGTTACATAGAAGACTACATAACTATATAATGCAGTTTACATAACTGCTTAACATTTTATACTGACAGTTACTGTATGTCTGGCTTTTCATGTATTACAGCAAATGACATAGCAAAAATGTTCCTGTTTTCTTTTCATTAAATCATAAATATTTCTTATTTATTGACTGAAAGTCTGCACACATTTTCAAGCTTTAAATTGAACGTGCAGTAACAAACTTGGAAACACTGTTTTCAATAATATAACCAATTTGTTTAAGGCAAAGTTATATGCAATGGTCAGAGACCATTATTTCATTAATTTAATTTCAAGCATAAACAGTGTAAAATTACTAAGAATAAGTGAAATAAA
Source organism: Bryconaethiops microstoma (assembly GCA_037577275.1). Taxonomy (NCBI): domain Eukaryota; kingdom Metazoa; phylum Chordata; class Actinopteri; order Characiformes; family Alestidae; genus Bryconaethiops; species Bryconaethiops microstoma. The sequence goes on along the minus strand of JBBJLS010000155.1, from coordinate 14,635,685 downwards.
CATGGGTCTGAAAAATTATACAAAGACAGAGGGGAACAACTTAACAACCTTGCAAGACTGGGAACCACCAAAACTTTATGTAACCAGAACTTAAAGGTTCTGTCTTTATAAGAGAAGAGACATTTATGCTGCACTATTGTTTCAGATCTCACAGATTTCGGCAGAAAAATTGAAAAACTGAAATATTATAATTTTACTTGTTTACTATTATATACCACTACCCTACAATGTTCCAAATGTAAATTAATTTGAAAAATGAAAAAATCTTAGATGTGTGCAGAATGAGGAGCAGAGCTGTAGATAATTCTATAATGATTGAGAAACCTGTATAATATTACAAATAGAGTTATAATTGCATTAGCACCCAGAATACTTTGAATTTGAAATGTTATAATCCAATTTCAATGTGGATAATGTATCAAGGAATTATTATAAATAACTAAAGATTGTTATGGTATATCTATTGGTGTTTTCAAAACCGTGAAATGTTAAAATACATTTGTGCATCAAATTTACAGTATTTCAGTCTATGTAAATGATCTCTACTTTACATTGTGGCCAAAAAGCTGAATGCAATACATAACAATAAGCTTTTGGAAATGTAAGCGGAATGAAATTAAAATTTGACACTGTATCTTCTTGAAGAGTATCTTCAAACGAGCCTTTAAAAAATTACATTCATTTTAGGACTATAGATCATATCCACACTACTCTGGTAGAGTGTAGAGATGGACATTGGGTAGTCACCCATGAAGTCTGTTGGTTGTAGATGCAACTGAATCAGTTAAAACAGAATGTTAGTCCTGATAGCAGCTTCAATTTTTGGTGTATGTTGAGAACTAGACAGTCAGCTTATTACTCACCAGTTAGATGGGCTAAACTTAACACGGTAACACTTCATAGTAAGATCACATGAAATACTGTTAATTTATGCATGATGTCTTGTGTGAGGAATCAATAATTCATGCACGTAATTCATTAGGGCTCATTGTGAATATGCAAAAGGCCTTAAGCATACCTTAATGCAAGAGTAGTGTATTAATGTAATAGCTACATTTATCAACACAGTGAAAATAAGGCTCGATATTAACATGTTAATGTTTCCAATATCAGTCGCAAATAACTGGATAAAAAACACAAAAGAAAAATGCTTACGAATTAAAATTAAGCCAAACAAAAAAGCAAGAATAAAAGACAAATAATATCAGTTTAACAACCACAGAAGTAGCTAACATACTAGTCTCAAGCTAAAGTTAACATGCTGACTCCAGGCTAATGCACTAATAACACATTAAATTATGCTTGTGTATTTAATTCCAAGGTTACAGATTTTTTTTGAGAAGGAATGTCCTGCCATCATCTTTCGACCTTCCTTGTTGCACCTGATGCAATATACATTAATGTAAATAGTTGTGCATTAAAATGAGTTATTATTTGCTTCTGCATGTTAAATGTATTATTCAGTGTCTTTGTTTATGGAATCAAGAGCTGCACATCAAACAAGGCAATATATTTGGTCTGAGAGCTTTTGAAATGTAGTAACCATGTGGTATCAATTCTTGTCATGGATTTCCACCACCTAGAATCAGAATCAAGAGTAGTATAGCTATACAGTATATGATGTATTTTGTACAGGCCAAAAGCACATTCTACCTGAACATTTTAATTAGCTTTAAACCCAGTGTTGTGTTTTGTCCTTTGTAAAAATGTAATAACTTTGTAACACTTTGCCCCACCCTCCCCTATAATGCTCGAGTTAGGCACAAAAAGCAGAGAGAAGAAAACAAAATATAGAAATACACATAATGTTTCTGCTCTACAAAGTGAGTTGGTGAAAGACATAGAAAACTCTGCTGGTATCAGTGTCTGTGGATGTTGCACACATCATGTACTTGTGCTTTCAATAATAGGCAGCAGTTTGCAGTAAGCTGGTTCATGTAATGAAGTGTCATTAGTTTATCCCATCTGCCAGAGCATTTTCGCCATCCAAGTGTGAAAAACCCAAAATAGCAGGTACAAATTACTTCCCGTTGCTTTGGGCTATGTTCGTCTCATTTCCACTGAGCTGGAAGTATTTGTTCTTCTTGCTATGCCTCTGAGCCTCGAGAAAGCACATCCCATAATCTTGTTGGCATGTCAACGGCAATCTAGATCCAGCAGTCTGTCCCATATTCAACAGGAGCAGGTTTGCATTCCACAAAGAGAGGGTTTCTAAACACACCGTATGTAGTTCTTTACAGTTTACCTGTAGGTATTTTGGTTTCGTTTGTGTGAAAAGGTTAAGGTTGTGGCAGCTTCTGCAGTTCAGAAGCTTGTATTGCATTGTTTTTGTTTCATGCAGAAAATCACTTTTTAAAACAGAAGTAGTTTTTCCATTAACATCTACAGTAGATCTTTTTTTGTCAGTTTTCACCTCCTGCTTTCTTTGTAAAATTTAAATAAATCATATATTTTTTCCCATTCTTTCTTCATTTAACTCAGTGACCTTAAATATGTCTTTACAAAGACAGTGTTAAGATGAGCAGGAACAAATTATGCCATCCAAGCATTGTATGATATGACCTTGTTTCAAGACATCTCTTTAAAAATGTAGCAGTAATTTATTAGTAGGCTCAAAGGATAATGAAAGTTTTGGTTAATTTGACCAGTAAAAAATTGTCATTAGTGTTGCTGAGGGACATTTGAGTACCATAACAGTTAGGATATCCTAAAAATCACCTGATAAATAACACTGTGTATTCGGTAGTAAAAGATTCAGACATGCCTGTCTTGTTGCAACAGGCTTGTCAGGGTACATTTCTGTGACTGGCCTAATGGTGCAGAATCTGTGATACTCTTTCACTCAACATCAACCTTAAGATTTACGTCCAGTATAGGTCAGAACTGACTGATGCAATTCTACGTTCCATTTTAAGTGTCGTAAAACTTGGAACAAATATCAAACTTTAAAATACCAAATGTTCAAATGTTTAACGTGTCAATTAAAATGTAACTTCTGGTTTTCACATGAATTGACAATGACTAATTTGCATGGTAATAATGCAGTTTATACATTCATTGATGAAAAACATCCAAGCAATTTATTTGCTATTTTTACACATAGCATTATGTTGCAAAATGCATATACATATACATAGATTTCATTACCACTTTTTTCCAAATAATAGGCATTCTCGATGTTAACTCTATTGTAACTTCTGTCACGGAGCTCCATCTCTCGGTAATGAGGGCAGGCGCATAGGGAGACTACCATTTTAAATAACTTTTATTTACAAAACAAAACAGACATGGGGGCCTAACCAAAACTCAAAACTATAACAAAGGAGGCTGGAGCACAAAGCAAGCAAGCATAACTGACTGTAGCAAAACATGACTGTGGACCAACAGTCAGGTCCAACACAAAACACTTAAATACAGGATCTTAACACTTAAATACAGGACTTAAACGTCCATGAACCAACAGCACATCAGCATAACCTTCCCTGAGTGCAGTGGTCAGCTGAAACACATAATGTAAACAAACACAAGACCGGTGTGCTCAGGCATCACAATCTGAAAGCAGAGTAATAATATTTAAAAATGAAATTTTAAATGAGCTAGTGCAAGATCAAATAGTTTAGTAAACTGAAGGTTGGAGGGTGTTCATGCACTGCACAATTCTTTATCCTAGGTTCTGTAGTGAATGAATAATAGAAAACAAGGGCATACTTGCTGAAGTGAACGCAACCCTGACTGTCAGAGACACAAATGTGAGTAGAATTACACCCCCCTTGTTTGCTCTGGGAAATCTCCTTGAATGTATGCATTGTAAATGGTGGGGGTGGGGGAAGTGTTCCAGACAACATGCCACCAGAACCTGAAAGTGGAAAAGTGGAATAACAAATGGTTCCTGCAGAATGAGGGGTGTTTTTTAGTGTGGTTGTGGGCACAACTTTGTGAACTGCGGTGAACTGCGGTGGTCCTCCTGGGGCCACTGTGGCGGTCCTCCTGTTGCCTTCTCCTCTTTCTGTGAAATTTACTGAAGCAATAAATCTGGTGCACTCGTAGGGAAAACTCAAAGTGGTCCCTCCCAAGAGGAGGGAAGACAACATGGAAAAGGGGGTTGAGGAGCTAATTCGCCCCAAGTCAAAAAAGAATAATCCTGAGGAACCTCTCTAGAGGTTGTGCCAACAAAGCCCACACATCCTGACATTTTTTAAGGTCTACCTTTCTTAAAAATTTAAAATTTAAAAGCACACACTCATGAATCTTTACAAAAATGTCTTTTTAATGGATAATCTACTGAAAGTTTTTTTTGAGAACCAAAAGTGCTTATTCCATGGTACCACTTTAAAGAACCCATTTTGGCATGTTTATTTTGACATCCAGTGTCAAATTCCAGGAATCAGGTGTAAAGATTTACTGTTAGATGAAATACTGATTTAAAAAGGATATGAAAACTAAAACTGTATTTTTTGAAAATTTGATTTCAGTGAGCTTATAATGCTCTATATTGAGCCCTTTTGTTCCATCCAAAGTTTAAAGCAGGGGTCACCAATTCTATATGCAAAGGAGGCTGCAGGTTTTCACTAAAATCAAGCAAAAGCTCACCTGAGTCCATTTGTTTAATGAGTTGGTCTCAAACAACTGATTATTTAGATGAGCCGAGCTCCTGCTCGATCAGAATGCAAACCTTCATCCACACACACAGAATGCCTGGATGAATGCGGTTAATAGGCTGTTTGTAATTAGTTTACAGTTTATATTCTCTGTAATTGGACTACAGTCTATTCAACAGAGAAGAATGGCAAGGTCAGCGAACAGCTAACAGTTTAATTGGCTGTGTTACTAACATTCATATTTGGGCTTCAGAATTTACAGAAGGAACCACAGTAAATAATAAAGAACACCCAGTTTTTATATCTGTTACAAGTGTTGCATAAGCAACAAATGTACATCCACAAAACTGCTAGCTTGGCACCAGCAACACTGCAAAATTTCAAAATGGCAGTCATGGAAAAAAGCATTATGCTGGCTGTGTAAAATGTGAAAGTGTATAAAGTGACAATTCTGTCATATGTGAAGACACCACAGCACAGTGTGAACAGGGTGAAATTCTTCCTCTGCATTTAACCCATTCACAGCGGGCAGTGAAGCAGCAGGCAGCCAGGAACACAGCGACGATACCTTACTCAAGGGGTGCCGCTACCAGTCTGCTAATCAAACAACGAAAGACTACTTTTAAACAAATGACAAGACATTATGTAACAGCAAACAAAACTGGCAGATGATTTTATGAATGTATTTGGTTCTCAGTATAAATGTATGAGTTCATGAAATGACAGGAACAGATTTTTTTACATACATGTTCTCCCTGAGGCTTAGTAGTTGTGCTTTCTCATTTTCCTAAATTTGGCACTCTATAGGTTTAGAGACACACAGCACAGGTTCAAGCATGCTGAAATAACCACTCTCTTAGAAAACAATTTTAATCTCAAAGAAAGATCCAGCATCACCCTTTTTAAATGAATGGAAGAACATTTTCTGGAACCGAATGTTCCTCTTTAACACAGATTTATACAAAATATATACAGTCCCTATGTATTATATAGGATTATTCTATCTCCATTCAGCGCTAGATGTGCCTATGTGTTCATTGTGCTGTATTAGCTACAAAACAGCTTACTCTTAAACTCTGTAGTCCAGTTGCAGGTAAGCTTGGGCAAAAACCTCCAATTCAACTGCAGTAGTTCATGAAGGCTAGAAACATAAAGAACTCACAAAGACATGGCAAGACAGGCATGGCAAATTAGTAATCAAAATCTGTTCAAAAAAACCTTGAAATTTCACAATATGTATTGTATGTCATGGAAATGTTGTGACATTATATTTTGGCCACATCATCCACCCTTAAGTCAACTCTTTGTTGTTCTAAAAGTAACTGAATTTCAATAAAATCAACTAAAAGAATATGTCCCATTTTCAGAGCTTTCTAGAACACTTTTAAGGAACTGCTTTGGTTTCGAACTTAACTTAAATTGGACTCCAAATATGTTTACAAATCTCATCATCTGTTTGTTTTCCTTCTTTAGATGTACTCATTGTGTTTTGGAGTTTGCCACATTTCCTTCGAGCTCTGTAGGGAGTGCTGCTCAGAGGAGCCATGCAGTAATAAGTGTTGGATGCACAGCCTGTGCTGCTCTCTCCCCAGGGCCCACACATTCCAGGGATTACTCTTATTACCAGCCATTCTCTCAATAGGGGTACTGGCAGCCTAATGAAATATTCAAATGGATAGAGGGATAAAGCTCTCCATTACTGAATTAAATTTTCAAAATGTTTGTGTGGTTTGTATGTGTGTGTGTGTGTGTGTGTGTGTTTGTGTGTGTGTGTGTGATTAAGTGAGTGCGACTGTGCAGCAATTATAGGCATTATAAGCTAACCACCCATCTTTTGTTTTTCAGATGAATTGCACAGATAGTGGTTTTTAAACATGCAGTTGAATTAAGACACTAGAAACGTTAGCGAGCAATCACTCTTCAGAGCAGGCAAAAATGGCAGGGCAAATGAACTTGTACTATACCATTATAATCTATGTGTTAAAGAGTATTTTCAGACCATTCTACACAGAGGCCTTTAGAAGCATGAACAGCATTAGATGGGGGCTTGTGCCTCTGTCCTTCTGTCCTTTTTCCCCCACACTGTTACAGGTGTCTTCTTGGTCAGCATGTATAATAATAGTATTTCATACTCACTCTGCCACTTCTGGTTTCTCTAGCTTCATCACTTGTGGGTACCCCCTCTAGGGCAGTCCCGCCAGAGCAGATTTTGCCATGTGAACTGTAAGCACTGTAATTCTGAACTATAAGCACTGTAAAAAAGCACTGTAAAAAAGTTTCATATCCAGATTACACCTGGTTATATTCTGGTTGGATTCTAGATGCTGTTTTACTGTTACTTGTACATCAGTGCATAAATCACTGGCATAGCTTATTTGCCTCATTACCACCAGAAAGGATGTATGAAGAGAGAATGGCCACTTAAAAATATTTCCAGGGATGTGTCACATGGTTTTAGTGAGGGGGTGTGAGGGCTCATTTTTCCCTTAAAGTTGACAACAGATACCACACCCCCTCTTTCCCCCATTAATCCCAAAACATTAGATTATATAATCTGAAGAAAAAAACAGTTGTGTTTTGGGTCTGTTTAGCCAGATTCCGGGACTTCACAGTGAGCTGTTGTTGGCACATGAGATGGAAGAGGGGTGAAGTGAATGATGCAGACACAAACTGAATTGGTATGCACTTGGTTCACACATATACAGTCTTTAATGATATTAATCCACAATCTTTGACCAGATGCTTTTACTGGCCCAGAGTGCAAGAAGACATCTGGTTTAGGGGTAAATCTAGCCTCATGTGTCCTTCATCAAGCGTTTCCTGCTGGTCAGCACTTGGCAGATAAATCTCCGCTTAAGTTTGATCCAATCGTATTCTGATCAAAGTCTGTCTGGCCTTTCTTGCAGTCAAGTGAAATCTGTACATGAAGATTCAATCACCAAAACATATTCCATTCTAAGGCTTGTTGTTTGGTGTCTATTTGGGCTACAGTGCAAACTAGCACATTATTCTTAGGTTGAAATTGCTTGAATGTCCTGACCATTTAATGGGTTAAAAACTTTGTGCTTTGTGACCTCATATGCATTCACCATGTAATTTTTGGCATGTGCAACCAGATACTATAAGTCTCAGTAATCAAATTCCTCAACCAAATAACAAATTAATTTTCACTTATTGCCATTTCTAATGAGGCAGAGTGGACTCGGAGGCAGCACCTTTAAGTAGCAACAGTTGACATCCGCTTATTGGACTGTTGTTTGTTCTATTTACTAGACAAAGATAAATGAAACAGTGATCACATTTTAGTGAGTCTGTCACAACATGAAATACATTAACCTTCAAAATTAATTCTACATTGAGGGTTTTACTCCGGGACGGCCATGCGGTCACAAGTCACCACACGTAAAATCTGGCCTCAAAGATGTTCTTAAGCAGTGGTAATGAGATCGGGCCATATCGTCAGCAGGGCTGCAAATGTGCCATCAGGCCCAAAGCAGGCCCGCTTTGCATGAAAGTGGGGCAGGGAATAGCTCATAATGAAGCTAGGTCTAGTTCTGTACCACGCAAGCAAATTATGGCCTAATGGGATTGCCCACAGAAATCTATTAACCTTGAGTCCACCCATACATTTTATTCAGTATTTAAATGATAAACACCATGTGGAGGCTCACGCTCAGCAGACACATAGCCTGTTATGATCTTAGGGCAGCTCCAGTTCAAAAATTGTTACTGAAATAGTTTGGAAAAGATGTTTCCTTATAATGGCCCTCAAACTAATGATCTACGTACCTACAAAGACTACATCGTGGGCATTGTCTGTTCAAATTTACATAGCAAAACTTCTTTGTAATGTGTTTTCCCACATATTCTATCATATTTCTGAGATACTGAACAGTCGTTTGCTTCCAGAATGTTTAAGAACAGAGATCAAATTTATAGAGATCATATTTACAGAGATCATATTTTAAACACTCATTATAAATTTATTTTATTAATATAATGAGTTAATGCCTTTTCAGAAACAACAATAAACAATAAGAGCCTGCATTTAAAATATGTCAAAATATTCTCTTAAGCAAAATTGTCATGTCTGCCCCAGTTTCAGGCCAGGCGACCGCTAGGTGGCCGTCCCGTGGCCGGGATACCTCCAAAAAACCCTTTTTTAGGGCGTGATTGGTGTACTGAACTTTCAGTCTCTTTCTCCTAACCAATAGTAGGGGTTGTTTGAATCGTCTTTCTGACCTTCCTAGGCGGAGTTATAGCCCAAAATCCACAAGAACCGCTTGAGGCGGTCCGGTTTGACTGACAATATCTCGGACCAGTAGTCATCTAGCCGTAGTTTAAATATACAGCCTTGTAGCCAATCCCCAGAGCTTTCCAGCAGTGTGTGGTGTTAGGGTCTTCCCCCTCCCGAAGCCTTATTATAAGTACGCTGGTATTGGTCTCGGATCAGTCGAGCGCTTTGAGCGTTTTGAGTCTGTGGGTCAATTTTTTATGGTCAAACAAAGCAAAATGCACACAGAAGACCAAATTCAGCATATTTCAGCATATTTGAGGACATTTGATGGGGATAATTGTCCAGGGGAAATAGGAGCGACGGTCCGAAGAGACACACTGGGGATTTTGAACTGGTCCTTTTTGAATATGAGAGAAGCGGTGTTGAAGCGGTTATTGATTTATAATTCTGTAAAAAGCTACTACTACACCTATACCAAAATGACATAGCATAATGGTATATGACACATCCTGTTAATTAGTCAGTTACATCTCAATTTGTTAGCACTTCATTTGATTCATGTTACTTAACATGGCAACTTTAACTTTTTAATGCCAATTTGCCCCATTAAAGAGCAAACAGTATTATTTATATAGCAATTTTGCCTAATAGAATAAACAGCTGTGACAGCACCCCCTCCCCAAGGCTGGCCCTTAACAGCACGGGCCTGGTTGAAGTCCTGAATGAGAGATTTGTCCAGGATTTTTTTGGTGGCCACCCAGCAGCATTTATCCAAGCCATAGCCCTCCCAGTCCATGAGGTATTGGCTTCCCCTCCCATGTTTATGGACATCCAAGATTCGTCTTGCAGTGTAGATAGTCTGGCATTGAAAATTCTACATGTGGGTGGTGTACCCAGTGGTGGAGCCAAGGTGTTGGTGAGGATTGGGTGTAGGTGGGAGACACAGAAGGTATGATAGACCTTCATGGATAGGGGAGGCATTGGTGAAGGTCACCAGATTGACCAAGTCTTTAGTGGATAGCCACACATGTTGTGCAACCTGAATGGGAAGTCTGAGTTGCCTGTGCCAGTTCAGCACCTCTTGATGATGTTGCTTTGCCCAAAGCAAGGCAGCTCTAACTCTCCTCCGGGTGAGGTGGCAACCTCTGTGCTGAGGGCACCCCTACATCCTTCTCCTGGTCAAGGACCATGGGAGTGCTGATATCTATCGAGGTACTTAAAAGGAGACATTCCCGGTTGCGCAGATCAGGAAGAAGGATTCGCCTATGCAAGGCATCAAAGCATCCTCTCAAGGTCTTGGTTGACCTTCTTCATCTGACCAAAACCCTGAGTTAAGGCTGACAACAGCTCCTACCAGTCAGCAGAAGACCCCCAGAATCTCAAGGTAAATTGGGGCCCATGTTGCAAGGGATTATGTTGCAAGGGAACCCATGCAGTTGCACAACATGCTGAATAAATAGTTTAGCATAGGAAGTGTAGGCAAGGAAACCAAATGACCTGAGAAGACTGGTATACTATATTAAACCTCCCAAAGAACAAGGCACAGTGAGTTTTTGTCATCAATTCAAATGGCTAATGAATATTTTGCCCCCTCAAGCCAGTGCTGCTATTTCTTCAAAGTGAGTGTGAAGACAAGGAGCTTGCAATTGACCAATTTCATCATAGTTGTGCTCTGCTGCTAGCCATTGGGAGTAGAAGGCACAGAAGTGAATCTTACCTTTTGTAGAGGCTCACTGAGATAGCACCACCCCAACTCCGACATTTGAGGTGTCCTCTGACATTTGTTTCAATGCAGAATTGGCCTCTTCAGTTCAGGTGATTTAGGAAGGTGCACCTTGAGTACTGAACCCAGGGATGAAGCATCGGTAGACATTAGTGAACCTAAGAAATTTCTGCATGTCTTTGACAGGTCTTGGCAGGGACCATTCTACCAAAACTTTTTTCTGCGGGTCCATGTGAAATCCCTCCCAGGAAACAATATACCAAGGAGGCAACCTTAGGAATGTGGAACTCACTCTGCTCGAGCTTAACAAAAAGATTGTTCTTACGGAGGAACTGAGATTGGGCGGAATTGCTGAATAACTTTTCCCAGTTAATGCTGGGGTTGTATTTACATAACCATGGGTCTCCTAAAATCACACAGAGCTCACCTATGTCAGTGAGGAGGAAGTGGAGGAATGTCTGGCGATTCGTAGACTCCTTAAAAAGGTTGAGCTCCCAGGCCAGGTCTTTGGCCATGAAATTACTCACAGCCCCAGAGTCAAGGGCATCCATGACTGGATGAGCGATCTATGGCCTAGATTGGGTGAGAACTACAGTTGTGCAGTGCTCCCTCTCTGAGATGAGTTTATTAGTTTCTCAGCTTAATGGGGCAGAGGAGGATGTTGTGCCCAGTCCCCCGACAGTATAGACAGAACCCTCCTTTCATCCTCAGGGCTCATTCTTTATGGTCCTTTGTACCTGCATGGGCTCACTGTGGGCAGAGTCTGATGTGTGTTCTGTCAAAGATGAGGTGGAGGACGTTGAAGGCTGAGGAGACTTCGTTTATTCATTGGCATCAATGTTCCCTGCAGCTAGTGTCTATCCATTAAAGGTCATGCATCAAAGGTCATGCATGAGTTTCCAAGTGGCCAGCTCAGAAACAAAAATAGTAATGAATGAAATTACCAAGTGGATGAGAAAAAAGGTGATGAGAGTGATGAGAGTAGATCCACACAGGGGAAGCTGGAACTCATAACTGAGTGAGTAGAGGGGGGTGAATGGAGCTTGATGGTGAGCTAATTAGGTAATTAACAAAAATAGGTGAGATAACAGGTGTGGAAGAAAAGGAACAGTGGGAAAGAACTACCTCCCTACCTCCCACTGGCAGTGGCCAGAGGTTCTGTCACCAGGACATGACACAAGCTTTCAGATTAGATCTTTAAATGGGTTAGGGTTAGGGTTAGGGTTAGGGTTAGAAATTCCGAAATTCTGGGCTGAACCCAAAAACAATTTGATAACTTTCTGCCTGAACCTGTCACAACAATTTTACTGGTTTGTGTCCAAACATAAGCTGAGAGTTTTTTCCAAACTAGAATTAATCCTCAGAAACTGATTAATGGGCTGGTGCATCAAAAGTGCATCAGGTGTTTGTATAGAAAGTGGAGGCTTCATGCATCACAGGAAGCTTTGTTTCCTGATTGTGTGTTGTGTAGAACCAGATCGCAAACTTTTAAAAATCATGAAGTCTACCGTTTTTTCACTTTAAAATGGCATTACTTGTTAAAATTGTATTGTTTAAAAGTCAAAATAACTAAATTTATTTTTATTTATGATAGTAAAACAGCAGAAAAAACATGGTGTGAGAAGGCCCATCACATGTATGAGAGGGGTGTGTGCTAGTGGGGCTCCACGTAAGCAGCGTTTTGACTGTTCTGAAGCACAGTGCAGGCAAAGAGTGACTGTAAATACATAAACTCCATTTGGGACAGAATTACTTGTGATTATACATAATTGTATATAGATCAATTAAATCTTTTTATCACATAATTGTTTTGTTCTGAAAAAAGTATATGAGACGCTTCTACCCTCAGGGTTCTTAACTCCATTAAGTTTTGAGTCCAAAACTGACCTCGGAATCTCAAAATCATGACCTCAAAATCTTTTAGATACAGAACTTAACTGACCCACTGTTTTCCAACAAACATAATAAAACCTGATAGAATAGTGCAGATTACAATAATAATAGCTGTCAATAGATCATGGAAAACATAAAGATCATATAATAAAATAACCAGCAGTTCAAAATAAATGCTGAATTCTGATTAAATAATTGTTTTTATAAATCAGTGATTTTTTTTATCAACATCCAATTCTTTTTGAGACTGGATGGGTTTTTCCTGCACTGTTCTCATACTGTGCAATGCTGCAAGCCTTCACCTATTTAATCTAAAAGCTCTCAGTACATTCTTTACATGTCTTTACATTCTACGTATAGATGAGCAAATGAAATAATAATAACATTTGGTTACAATAAACGGTCTTCTTCTGTATCACTACCATTTTTATTTATCATGTAATTTTCTAACAGATGTTGACCTTGTGGAATTTGTTGAGAACTGGATATTGACTTGACTCATGTCTTGACTTGGACTCGTAGCTACACCTGGACTCAGTAATACGAGACGGGACGAAATAAAAATGTTCTATTATAGACTTGAAGTTTAACCCATACTTCCACCACAGAGACTTGTGACTTGACTCAGACTCACACCCCAGAGTCTCGAGACACAGATGGGCGTAAATGGACTCATGATCTTCTCTGATAAAGTCTGCTACAAGTGGGAAGTATGCTGTGAGAAGTCAAATGTGTAATATGAATATGACCCAAGCCCAACAAATGTGTGGAAATGGCTTCCAAATCAGACACGGTGTCAGGTCTGGGGTCTGTGATGGGCCTTGTTTAAGTTAGTATTTTGGAGGGTTTGATGGGTGTTTGTGTTGGGTGTTATTAGAGTAAAGTATTTGAGTTTGGTTATTGGTAGTTGGGTTTTGAGTTCATGTATTTAAGGGTTTGTGTTTAGTTTTCAGGTGTGGGTCAACCCTCACTGTATTGTGGTTTCCTCCTGTCTCCTTTAGTTAAAACTATAGTTGTTGAGTAAGGCTCTCATGCCTGTTTTGTTTGGGGTAAAAATAAAGACATGAAGCACTTCGACTATGGTGTGTGTGTGCCTGCCCAACATACGAAGAGAAGGGGACGACTTGTGACACACGGGCAATTGAGTCACCTTAGGTTTAGACAATTATTTCACAATTATTTAGGTTTAGACAGTTATTTCACAATTATTTCACTCCTCTACAAAAAGTGCTGCATGGGGACCGTTTATCTAGTTGGCCAATACATTTAGCAGACTGACATGTCCATTTCAACTCATATTTGAATGTAATATGTATTTCAAAACATTATAAATGCAATTGATTATTTAAGCTTAAAAACTTGAAATTAAGCCCAGTAGATTTGCTCTGTGCAATCTGATCCCTGCCTGCTGCTGCAGGGGTGAATTAATTCATCCAAAGGGTGCAATAGTTAATAACAGCTAATATAAACATGCCCTCAGCAGTCGGGAGCACTTCATCAATCAATTTCTCAGTGTAAGCAAGCATTTCCAGCCTTGGCTAGCACCCTCAGTAGAAAGCCAAGCCAATTGTGCTGTGCTCGACAATCCTTGAGCAATGGTTAGTGGAATTTCAATCGATCAACAAGATTACCCAGTCATTTCACTGTCATGGGGTGGGGCAGGGGGACAGCTGGGACTGGTCTGAGAAGCTGTTTACAGTTCTGCATGCTTCTAAAATAAAAAACAGAAAAAAGAAAAAAAAAGTATTTCCATGGGTCAGATTCAAATACAAGCTTTGAGTCTTGCAGCTGCCTCAGGGAGAATTCCTTTAGTGAGAAGTAAAGAGCAACAGTCTTTGTCTAATTTATGTAGGGCATACCTACAACAACATGAATTAATCATATTAACTACTCTTTTTCTTATGTTCAGCAATAGGATTTTTTGCTCCTTTGATGCATGCAAAATTGTGGCAGTAAAATACAAATAGTTTAAAAGGACACTAAACAGTGCTACTGTAACTATTAAAACAATGAGCTTTGCAGTACACAAAAAATATGATTTTGTTCACTGTTACTATTGTTAGCTTCATATTTGGATGTTAAGATAATTTGTTTACCAACAACCAACCATTTGTAACTATCTAATAGTAGATTTAACAGGAAAAGCTAAGTTATTTTTTAATGCTAATTCCAACATGTTTTTCTTTTGCTAATCACTTTGACTGACACTAGGACATTAGTCACTGTGAGAGTAAAACTCAAGATCCACAAGATCCAAACATGTTCTAATTCAGTGTGTGAGGAATAATATATGGTCCACTGCTCATTAGTAAAAAATAGTCTGTTAATGTTCTTCACATCAGTAGGAGAAATGGGAGAAGTTCTTTGATCATAGTTTTTAAAAACACTATTTTCCATTATTTCTTTTTCCTTATGTGTTGGTTTCCTTTTTTATATGTATATAATCTATATAAACTTGAGAATATGGAATGAAACTCTGAATATATGGAAAGAAATCTGATGTCATCAAAGACTGCACCAACTTATTTTTTGTGTGTGCAACATTGCTCCATTTAGACACAGAAAGTATGTAAGAGTTAATTAACACTAATGCATGTATTGGCCAAAAATTATTGGTAACCATATTTATTACCGTTTTACAGTTAAAGAAGAGTATTCACTGTTTCATTGTGGAAGTCAGAGTGCAGTGTAGCTCAGAGGGGCTGTTTGTCGACAGGATTGTGGTTTCAATTTGTCAAGGTGGAAATTTTTGCTTGCCTCAACTGTGTGGTGCCACATCTCCATGAAAGCTCAGGATGATGGATAGTTATGATTAGATCCAGGGCTAGTGGCTATTTTTAATTCTAATTTTTCAGATGCAGGGATATTCATAAAACATTTAGTTCCTGATACCCAGGACTAATGACACCCCTGCTCCTTAACAAGCAATTAAAACTCACCCACATTTCAAACACAATCAGTGTAATCCTATTTGTCTCAGTCTGTTTAGAGGAGGGGAGGGGGTGAGGTGAAATGTTTCCTTCAGTGTTATTCCGTATGTTTCCATGGAACAACACAAGTACAGAAACAGAACACCACAAGACTACAAGTTTAGACAGGATAATAGTGTGGAAATAGAGAGTGCAAGAAAAACACAGTGGCAGCACCAAATAGGACAAGACAACATTTAGTGCAACTGACAGCTACATTATTATTTTGAATGAATGCAGTATTATGACAGAGAGTTAACAGTGAAAAATTGTAACTACAGTAGCAGCAGTACAGATAATGTGCAGTATATAATAAATGGCGGGGTATTTACAGAGACAATTGGAGTGAGAATTGTTTGTTTAAGACAGAGCATATCAGCATATATATGCATTGTGATAGGAGGAGGAGAAGGAAGTTCAGATCAGGGATGTGTTTGCATTTGCGTGGCCTGAGGGAAGAAACTGTTTGCCTTCTGGCAGTGGAGGCCCATATGCTATGGAACCTTTTGCCAGAGGGAGGAAGAAGAGGGGTATTTAGGGCCTTCCACAATGCTGGAGGTTTTGTGGATGCAGTGCATGGTGTAATTGTCTGTGACAGAGGGGAGAGAGACCCCAATGATCTCACCTGTCCTCACTGTCCTCTGTAGCAAATTTTGACTCTGAAACAGAACAATTCCTGTACCAAGCCATGATGCATCTACAGAAAATACTCTCTATAATCCCTCTGTACAATGTGGTGAGGATTGGGCTAGAAGGTGGGCTCTGCTCAGTCTCTGCAGGAAGTAAAGACGCTGCTGGGCCTTCTGGTCAATGGAGCAGGTGTTGAGGGTCAATGTGAGGTTCTCTGCGATGTGACCATCAAGGAAGATCTCCACTAAGGAATTGTTGATGATGTTTCCTCTACGTATGCCACCTCATCATTCTTGCTGATCAGACCTACCATTGTCATGTTGTCAACAAACTTAATGATGTGGTTTCAGCTGTACATTGCTGTACAGGCATGGGTCAGCAGCATGAACAGCAGAGGGCAGAGCACACAGACCTGGGAAGCCCCTGTGCTCAGCATTGTGGTACTTATTCTCCCAATCTTAACCAATATCTCTCAGTCAGGAAGTCCAGGATCCAGTTGCAGAGAGAGGTGTTTGGGCCCAGCAGCCTTAGCTTTTCAATAAGATTATGAGGAATGGTGTTGAATAGTGAACTGAAGTCTATAAATGGCAATCTCACATAAATGTGTTTTTTGTCCAGGTGGGCGAGGGCCAGGTGGAGGGTGGTGGTGATGGCATTATCCTTTGAGCAGCATGGACAATATGCAAACTGCAAGAGGTCCTGTGTCTGGGGTTTTTATGCTGTGATTTTATGTGCCTCATGACAAGCCCTTTGGAGGACTTCATGATGATGGGTATGAGCGTGATGTGACGATAGTCACTGAGGCAGGACACTGACGACTTCTTTGGCACAGGGATGATGGTAGTGGCTTTGAAGCAATGTTGGGACAAGAGTGGTCCTGGAATGAGACCCTTAGAGACTATAGCAGAGCACTTACTGTGGCTAGGAACCAGGTAGGTACAGAATTACAGGTAGCTGCAAAATTGCTATCAGGCTGCTCCAATAAGAATCTAAATAAGCTTTAGGTAGTCCAGAATGTGCCAGCTAGAGCTCTCATGAGAACCAAGAAAACCACATTAGTCTGATATGATCAATTTACTTGTTTAGTCTGGCCTTTTGTAATTAATTTGTCCTGTTAGATGAAGGGTGTAGAGCTGGGAAGTGGCAGACACAGAGAATTCTAGTAAATTGGTATGCTGGTGCTGTCATACCATCATTTGTTGATGGTGGAGTGGGGGCACCAGTGTTTCAGGGTGCTGTCATGTTTATGAATTGAATTGATGTAGCCAGTCACCGATGCTGTATAATTCTCCAGGTTGGTAGAGCCGCCATAGGTTGCAGGCTCCTTAAACATGTCCCAGTCAGTGTGCTCTAAACAGTCCTGAAAAGAAGAGACGGCTCCTGGGGGCCAGGTTGGCTGGTATCCATATGATGGACATGTGTTCAGAGTATCCGAGGTGGGGGCAAAGCTTAACACAATATGCAATGTTTGTGTAAAACCAATCCAGCATGTTGGCCCCCTCATCACAAAATCCATATACTGATGGAGAACTCATTCGATATTGCAGTGATTAAAATCATTGGTGACAATAAAGTCATCTTGTGTGAGGTTTGGAGCTCGCTGATGGCTCTGTAAAGTTCAGCAAGTTCGTTGGTAGCTTTAGTGCTGGGTGGGATGTACACCATAACGATGAGCACTGTGGTGAATTTGTGCAGTAAATATGATGCTTTACATCTAACATTCAACTCCAGCAGCAGTGAGCAGTAACTGGTGACCAGCACAACTTTCATACACCAGTTGGTGTTGATGAACACACATACCACTCCACCATGACTTTTTCTAGTCAGCCCAAAATTGTAATCAGAGTGTAACATTAGCATTTTGCTAATTTGGATAGCTGTGTCCAGAATGGGGTCACTGAGCCATGTATCTGTATAAACAAAAACACAACAGTCTATAGGTAGCTCTCATGTTGGGTAGTTTGCTGAAGTCAGATATAGTTCAGTTTATTATCCAGGGAGCAAACACTGGGAGCAGGATGGACAGGATAGCTGGCCAGCTAGCATTATCTTTTAGGTTAGCATGGACCCCTGCCTGCTTGCAGTGCCTTCACTTCTTTGTGCATTACTTGCAATGTCCCTTCCTCCGGTCAGCAACATATGACAACGGTGCAATCTGAGGGCCTGGTCCCCATAGCAAGCTGAGGGTATGGAGCTCTTTCCAATGTCCATCAGTGAGGTAAGTTTCTTATTTATTCCTTAATTGAAGCAGGGTCTGGTGGTCTTAGACATGTATCAGCTGTTCTGATACACGTTAGCAGAGGTTTGGTATTAAATTCAACACAAATGTACACTTTTGCACTGGTGTTGGACCCAGAGAGGCCGATGAATTTAGAGAGATTCATCCCCTCTCTGTCATTATGGGTAATGTGAGATTACAAACCATATCTTCACTCTGTAATTATAGGCAACATGAGATAACTGGACAATAAGATGGACATGTTTTCAGTGTGTCTGAAATAACAGAGAGTTTTGTGATTATAGTATGATATGTTTTACTCACATATGATCGCCATTGTTATATATATTTATCCAACCACTCGCTGCCGCGGGACTAGAGACGAGGCACCTGGATGCATTTATCCTCAACTCTGGTGACTAACCATGTCTCTCTGAACAGGAGACACCTTCACACAGCTTGTGGACTGTCTATCCAGAAGAAAACAAGACACTGGACTTCTTGTAGGCTAATGTAAACAAAGCATACAGCTTCACAGCCATCCCACGCTATCCAGAGGCAGCCAGCTACAGTCCGGACAGTGAGGGAGTGTTCAAAGGAGGCCAGGATAGGACTGTCTGGAGACTATGGACTGGGAGGCTCTTTATAAGACCCTGGAGAGGACATTGATAACCTCACCTGTGTGACTGAGCACATCAACTTCTGTGTGGATAACACTGTACCAGGGAAATCCATACACTGCTTCCCCAACAACAAGCCACGGGTCATGAAAGACATCAAAGCCCTCCTGAATGAGAAGAAGGAAGCATTCAGGTACAAGGAGAAAAGGAGGCAGCCAAGGAAGCACAAAGGCGCTTGTCTGTGAAGTTAAAGGAGGGAAAGGACAGCTACAGGATAACGCTGGAACAAGGGCTGTAACAGAATAACAGCAGGTATGTGTGAAAGGGCATGAAGAACATTAATAGCTTTAAGACCAGCACCCAGGGGACTGACGGTGATGAGGAGAAGGATTGACAGCAGACCTCTTTCCAGCACCTCCTCTATTTCCAGTGCCCCGGTTTCCTCCATCAGAGTCACTTTCTCTGAATGTGGATAAAACAAATAAGATGGTTGTTGACTTCAGCAGGGCGCACCGTGATCACTCCCCGCTGAGCATCGGCGGCTTGGTGTTCACATCACAGAGAACCTCATGTGGATCCTCAACACCAGCTCAATAACCAAGAAAGCCCAGCTGCATCTCTACTTCATGCAGAGACTGAGGAGAGTGCATCTTCCACCCCCAGTCCTCACAATGTTCTACAGAGGGACCATAGAGAGCATTCTGTGTAGCTGCATCACAGACTGGTATGGGAATTGTAGCATTTCGGATTGCAAGTACCTACAGAGGATTGTGAGGACAGCTGAGAGGATCATTGGTGTCTCTCTCCCCTGTCACAGGCATTTACATCATGTGCTGCATCTGCAAAGCCACGAGCATTGTGTATGACCCCACTCACCACTCACACACTCTCTGTCAGGATGAATGGCCAACAGTTCACTCGGTGTAGCATGGAAGATAAACCCGATCGCGGAGTGGCACGAGAGGGTCGGTAGTCCACTCACTTTGATCTGAGAGCGCTCTCTGAATAAAGTAGAGATTCCCACCTGGAATCATACACACAAAATACACACAAAAAACAGTGTACCAGAGTACTCATGGTCCAGAAGGGATGAGGTTGGTACAGTGAAGGGTGATAACTTAATGACTCAGCAGTGACTACCACCTTCATATTGACTTATATACCTACAATCCAATCTTATAGAGTCTGCAACACCATGTTGCAGATGTTCTATGAGCCTGTAGTGGCCAGCACCAATTTCTATGCTGTGGTGTACTGGGGTGGCAGCATGAAAGTGGCAGACACAAAGAGACTCAACAAACTGATCAAGAATGCTGGCTTGGTGGTGGGTGAGGAACTGGACAATGTGGAACGTGTGACTGAAATGAGAACATTGTCCAGACTTCAGTCCATCATGGCCAATGCTGATCACTACTAAGAAGTGCCTTTAACTGTAGACTCACCAGCTTAAAGTGCCCCACAGAATGTCACAGGATATCCTTCCTTCCCACCATCATCAAACTCCTCTCTCTGTCACACATTCACACAATAATCTGTGCAATAGCCTGTCGCTACTTTGTGGCACAATCTCTCACCAGGTTTAATGTTTAATGTGTATGACTATGTGCATTATTTTGATAAGATGTGCAATAGTTTATCAAGTGCAAAAATGTGCAATGTTCTCATCAGGTGCTAAAACATTATCATTAAGTACAATATTTGTCACCAGCATACTAGCACACAAGTCAGAAATGACGTCAGGGAGGGTTTAGGTCTGAGGCTGGTGCCGGGCAGCTCAGCTATTTAGATTAGTTTTCACCTCACTTGTCAGCTGGGTTGCTAGGCACCAGGTAATGGGCTCAGCTGTTTTACGTGTGTCTCTAAGTCTGTCATCTTTAAGTTTCATTAGTTTGAGTTCGTGATTGGTTGTTCGTGTCGAGACCCCCTTTGTGTGTGTGTGTGTGTGTGAAAGAAAAGCTGGCGAGTCCAGAATAGCAGGCGTGCGGTCACCCATCACCAAACCTCACTCGCTGTTCTGTGAACTTCAGTTCTAGCCTAGCTCTGTTTTAGGAGCGAGCATGTCATTTAACCATCTGCTCTCCTCTCCTCCTCAGTTCACACTTTGTGTCCAAGCCTGAGAACTGAAGCCAGGGCTAAGGTGGCTATAGAATATCACAGTGAACAGTGATTGTCCCCCTCTCTCTTTGTGTGTCTGTTCTGTTTTCCCCACAGAGGTGATTGAGCTGACTGATTGAGCTGCCCAGCCTGTGATCGGAGATTCACCCCTTCATGGCTCCAGCAGAACGTGCAGATGAATCTTACTGCCTACCCGAGAGTGCGCCTAAATGCATCAGAACCAACTCAGCTGCCCAGCTGATCAAAGCACCATTTCAGTTTGTGGACATGTTTCGATTAAACATTCTTGTTTCATTGAAGTTCTCTTGCCGTTGCGTCCTCCTTGCTCCCACCAACATGACAATACCTTATGTTCGATTTTCTAAACGGGTGCTGAATCATTTCATTATGTGCAGTAGTCTTACCATTTGAATATTACTACCTATGTCAATATTACTTATATAATTCTGTTCGTTACTATGTGCAATAAGGTACTCCTAAGTACCATCTGTTAGAAAATTCACTTAAATGTAAGTTATGATATTTATACCCATCATTTGTGCATACAGCATATAGTGTATTTTCATATTGAATTTCTTCTACAGATTCCTATTGGACCTATTTAGACTTCATATTTTACATTGTCCTTGTCCGTCTCTCTGTGTTCTTGCAGTCATAACAATTCTTGCAGGCATGACCTGCACTACATGATGCCCTTTATTCAAGACTAAAATGCTCAGTTACATCCTTTTCTTTCGAATTAATTAATGTCAACATTATAATGAACGTAGTTATAAAACATTAATTACAATTATGGTAATATTTTTAAAGGCATGTGACTTTAGTTGCAGTCTTCCATGTGGAATAGAGGCCCAGAAAGTTGTCAGCCATTTTACCTAGTATAGCTTATGTATGAAACAGGCTGTTTTTGTTACTGGGCCTTAAGATTAATGTTGATAACCCCTCTTCTTATTGGCTGTACTGTTCCGTGCCTCCAACAAAAAGCAGTTCAGGCTTTTTATTGAAAACTACTATAGGCTGAATGTAAATGCATATATATGTAACACCCCCAGTCGGCGGTCGCTAGAGGCCGCCATTGAACTGTAGATATGGGGGTTTCTCACTTTGACACTGGGTGTGGTTTCCCTGGTCGGCTTGAAAGAACAAGGTCTCACAGCTGGTCAGGGATCAGTCTATTATTATGTTCCGGTGTTTGGGGTTTTGCACAGCCGTTATAAATAGCCTGTTTCGTGTTCTCTCCTTTGTGGGTTCTCCAACAGGGTATAGCTGAGTTGTGTTTTTTCAGTTCTCTTACTTTCTGTTTTGGGCCCTCAAGCCAGTTTGTGTTCTCTGTTTAAAATAATAAAGGAAAAGAATGTCTGCCTGCTCCTGTGCCTCCCTGCTGAGCGGGCACAGCCAGTTTGTGACAATATATTTACCCAAATATACAAGATAATACAAATTAGGCCATTTTTACAGCTTAGATTCCACATAAGTATTATTAAAAAAGATAAAATTGAACCCTTTGCCACTGAATAGTCCAACTGATGTGCCAAAGATATTCCATAGCACATATGACAATTATACAATATCTCTTTTCACATGTCACCATTTCATTATAAGACCTGCTGTGAAGGTTTGACATGCTGGGAAGGGAATAAGTTTCGTCCCAAAGCCCACCAGCTAAAACTGTGCTCCCTCAGTGCATTTAAATATAAATTGTTTAACACATATTAGTCTCCTTTTATTTTGTAAAAACAAATACAAAAAAGGGGGAAGCATACAGTCTCTGAGTTTTTTAACTGCTAAGATGATTTTCCTTTTGTCAGCTCACTGCACTGGAATACAGTGATAAACATGTTTGAGGTCCCCAGGCTAATGTCAGTATCATCACCTTTGAGGCTATTCATTTAGAGAAGTCAGAGGGCATTGCTGGGAGCTAAAACCATAAATTACTGTGCATTTGGAAAGATTAATTTATTCATTCATTGTGGTCCACTGTCACAATGTCATATCATTTTCATGACATACTGTCAATAGGGAAACTCATTTGAAGACTTGCATGGTTGAAGTATATTTAACATGGAAATGTTCAGAGGTTCAAATGTAAAGAGCAAAGATTCCAGACCCAACTCTATATTTCTGGAACATACTTGGCATTGTTGCAGCAGCCGTGGCACTGTAATTTACAAAGTACAAATGCATTGTTGCAAACAGCTTATCATGAGGCAGTTATCTGTGAGAATCCTCACAAGTGTTCTGCACTTCTCCACCCACAAGAAGCACCATCTATTTTATCTAACAAGCTATGAGTAAGATAAGCAACTCTGATGCTGTCAGGACAAGAATGACGAGCTACTGTAGAGACCAGGTGTAGCGTGAGGGAAGGGCCCAATCGCAGATATAGACGAGAGAGCTGGTACTCACGTGCTTTGCTATAAGAACGCTCCAGAGGAGTTAGAATTCCCACCAAAGGAACTCCCGTTCTTACACGCACACAGAGAGGGTATAGAGAAGAGAGGGCTGAGAAACCCAGAGTACTCACGATACCAGAATACCACGAGCCGACACGATCTGAGATGGAACTCAAATGTCTGTGTGCAGAGTTACCGTTTCTTCCTCTATTTATACCCCCTGCGTGACGTCACTTCCGGTGCCGATCGACGTCACGTGGTCTGGTGCGCGTGACAGATGCATTTGCATGGTACAGTAGGCATCTATTCATTGTTTGTAAATCCTGGTCTGTCAACAGATTTATAAATTAGCTCATATTCATTGGAGCTCTAGCGGCCGCTGACCATGAACCTGACAGTACCGCCCGCAATGGCACCACTCAGAGGGCCACCAGGCCCCCACAAAGGCGGGGAAGGGGTGGAGACGGTAAACGCGGACCCCGTGGGCTGTCTCCCTTTGGGTGTTCACTGTGCCGGCTTTTGGTGTGGCCAGGGTGGCCCGTGTGGGTCCCACACATCCACACTCTCTCTGGGGCTTCTGTGCTCCTCGCCCCTCCATGTCCTCCAGGGTGGAGCCCCCCTCGGGAAGACCGTCCATGTCCTGCAGGGCAGAGCACCCTTGGAGAGCCCCTCCGTATCCTTCAGGGCTGAGCCCCTTCAGGAAGCTCCTCCATGTCATGCGGAGCAGAGCCCCCTCGGGGGTCCACCCATGCACCATCCAACGGCGCATTACCAAAGTGCCAGGGAGCCCAGTTTCGGGACCCGTGACAAGGGCTGCAGCTTCAGGAACTGGGGTTACAGCTTTGGGACCCGTGACGAGGGTTGCAGCTTGTAGCTGGAGCCTTGGAGCCGGCGTGGGCAGGAGCCGCGGGGCCAGCATGGGTGGCAACCCCTGGGGCCAGCATGGGAGCTGAGATAGCATCAGAGACCTTGTCTCTCGCTGCCGACTGGGGAGCCAGAGTGCTAAGAGCGGGCTTCCAAGCCCGGTGTCTCTGTGCTGGCTGGGGGATTAGCCTGTGCGCTTGCCTGGAGGCTGGTGATGGGGAAGCCATCTTCTGCTGTCTGTGGGCCTGCACAGTTTGACAAGAGATAAATTGATATTTTCCTGAAAATCCCATTTTTCAATCCAACGAATAATTTATTTTATGCACAGATAGAACATTTGTGCTGTTAAGGGATTCCATGCAACAGAAGAAAAAAAATTAACTATTATATTTAAACATTTCAGATCACATATTAATTTCCGTTGTTTATTCAAGATTCAGTAAATAACTTTTAGTTTAATATAACTTAAACCTGATACCAAAACTTTATTCAGTATTCAAGAAATAATACACTTATTTATTGGTATTATAATATTTTTTTCAAATCGTATACATCAAATTTGATAATAATTTTTCGAATACATTCCATAAATATATATTTAAGCATTTTGGACTTTTTTAACACCAATTTTTATCACCTTGTATGATGCACATATTTTTAATACTTTATTCTTACTTTCTCACTGCCCATTATGCAAAGTTTTAGAGAAGGTAGCACTGGTGGTAAAACAGTTTTTAATTATATGTGGGAACACAAATATATATTGAGGAAAAATGATATGGATCGGGAAACCTAACCCATCATGTAAATGCTTTACTAAACTAAACCATAAAGAGAGCTGTATCAAGACACAAATAAGAAAGATGAGCATCAGGGCTGTGCCTCGTAACTCTCTATTCCCAACATAATCCATTATGTAGTGGAAAAATACTTGATTTTATGTTGATGTGGGTAAAGGACTGTGATTTGTTTTTGTTGCATCCACATTGGATTAACTTCTCCTATCAGAGACCTGGGTCCTGTTCCATGAAACAGGATTAAGGGAAGTCTTGCTTATTTCAAGGGAAAGTAAGGGAAAGTAAGCCAGACTTTCCCTTAATCCTGTT
>JBBJLS010000155.1:14587552-14610219 GCA_037577275.1 Bryconaethiops microstoma | reverse complement strand
CCTATCAGAGACCTGGGTCCTGTTCCATGAAACAGGACCCAGGTCCTGTTTCATGCTTATTTCAAGGGAAAGTAAGGGAAAGTAAGCCAGACTTTCCCTTAATCCTGTTTCATGGAACAGGACCCTGGCTTGCTACAAATGGCTTACTACCAATGATCTGAAACCTATAAAGTTGTTGTCATGTCTGGTCCATCTCGGTCACGCCCCCAGCAGAGCGCATCTCCAGAATTTGGATTTCATCATCGTTTGTTGTGTGTGTGGTCGCCTGGTGCCTAGTCAACCCAGGTGTTAGCACTGAGCCTCGTTTTGTCCACGTCGTGTGATTGGTTGTCTGGGTACGTATGTCCCGTTAAAGCCCAGCTGATCTGGAAGATCGACGCGTGGTCACTCAGCTCCTACCTTCAGTGCGACTCGGGTTTTTTAAGAAACAGTATTGTGTGTTACCTTCTGTGTCTGTACCCTGTTAACCATCCCTGGTTCCTAGCTGCCTCGGCTTCAGTCCTCCCTACTCCGGTCAGCTCTCCAAGTGGCAGCTGGAGGGCTCCTCAACTACAGCTACTTAGCTTTGTAGCTGGCAGTTAGCCGTTCCCACTAGTGGCATTTAGCCGTTCCCACTAGCGGCCAATATATTGGGACTATTGGACTGGCCTCGGTAGCATGGAGGCCACAGACACTCTCGTAACTCGGCGAGGTGGCCGAGTCTTCCCTTTGGCGAGCTGAGGTTCCTGTTAGGAGTGAAGGTTCTCCTGGAACAACCTTGTAGTAGTAGTGATTGAAGTTTGGTTTTGTTTTGGAGCTCAGCGAGCTCATTTGTGTGTTTGGTTTGCATTAAAAACTTCTTTACTCATTCATATGGATCCTGCAAGTCTGTCCTTTCTACAAGCCCGACATGATGGTTGTATCGTACTTACATCATATTACACTTATTTTACAACTCAGTTATATATATTTTAAAACATTGAGTTAAAACTCAGCTGTATTGTAAATGTGTAGCCTTAGCAGCACTACTCTGAAATGAAAATAATGATTATGTCAGCAGTGATGATGATGGTGGTGATGATGATGATAACAACCAATTACTGCATCCAGTTTGAGTAATGTGAGGCAGGTAGCGAATGAATAAGGGGGAAATGTTCTCTGCAGCTCTGCTTCAAGACGCTCATTATGTCGCAAAAGTTTTCCTGTCACATAATTTCATCTGAGCCCATATTTCAAGGCACTAATCTCCTGAAAATGAGATGTCTATCTCCAGGGAGTTAGTGCGAGTACATAGGGAGAATTTTTCACTGTGCGTGGTATGTAAATTTGTAAAGAAAACAAGGACATCTGCTGTTTACAAATCAGCATCCTCTCACCAAGAGGACATGGCACTAATAGAATATTTAAACGGCTCATGCATTTTGACAGTTGTTGATCCAAACCATCTCAGTTAAAAACACTCATCAAACATAATATGGTCCTGATGCTATTTGTAGGTGGTTAAGAAACGACATGTAGAGATTTATTATTTTGTACACTGCATAACATGAGAAAAGTGATGCCATTCTGTTTACAATAGACAGTTCAGTTCATGTTACCTTCAGTGGCCCATTTATTAGAACCACCTAGCTTATAACCCTGGTGTGTATTTACAGACTGTAACCCATCTATTAATGCCTGATTTGTGTTAGTCATTCGGCAACACTTCATCAGTAATCAGTTTCTGACCATGGAGTTGCTCTTAGACAAGTCTCAATCTAGCAGTCATGTTAACCCCCAGTAACACCCCTTATATCAGTATCACGTGCTCTACCATGACATTATCATATCAGTAGTGCGCACTACCCCCTATTTTGTAGCCAGTACCTGATCAGTTCAGTAGTTGAGTAGAGTAACAAATTATGCAAGACAACAGATGGCCTACTGTAGTCAGGTTTGCATCCAGCTGTTGAACTAGATTCAAGTGAATGACTGCAGTGTCTCCAAAAATGATGCAAGTTAGGCTGCATTTACATCAGCTCTGTATGGAGAAGTACGGAGTGAGTCTACAGAGAAATCTTTATTCATAGATAACCTAAACACTATATTTTTATTAGGGCATGGACACAGGATGTCATACTGTCCTGTTTCACAGCTGAAACCTGGACACAGAATCACTTTATTGCTCCCAAAATACTCACAAAAATACCTGAATGGATAGAATACTAGCTATTCTGTAATTGTAGATCCTTTTCATATGAAAAAGTTTAGGTCCTGTAAAAAGGTAAATGATCATTAACTGGCCACCAAGTGGAAGTTGACGGTAGGTGTTTCTAATAAAATGGCCAGTGCATGTTTAAAAGGTCTGTTGCTTCATTGAAAACTTAAATGTCAACCTTCCACTCCTTAAAACAGCAATATTGACATGAAGCTGTACCTACACACAGCACTTTATTAATCACCTTGGGAACTTGCTTCTATTATTATCCTGGGAATGGAAGAGAGAGGAGGAGTGAGTGGGGCTGGCTGTGTGCCATGTTTTTTTTTTTTTTTTTTTTTGGTGCCTTTGGCCTGGAGAAAGTTTACCTGTTTCATAAGCTGTTAATGATTTATTAAGAAGGCCTGACACTGTGCACAGCAAAGAACTTATATGCCTGCCTCATCCCTCTCAAGGTGACATCCTGTGGAGCCGCAGTGCGTGCACAATGCTGGAGACCTAGTGAATTTTTTAGCCGCTGTCAAAACACCTCACCTGCTCTTGCTTTTCAGGAAAGGGAGGAGGTAGAGCTGCAGTCAAGCTGTCAAAAGAGAAGGGTGAATCAGTGGAAGAGAAAAGGCGGCACATCCCTTGCTTTTTTTGTCCATTTTAAAGGAACTACATTCACAGCACAGTGTGGATTATACAATGACATTCGAGGGGTCAGCATTTTGTCCTGACAGTGATTGTAAAAGTGTCTGAACTACATAACATAAGGCATTGGTTTTTAAGGACTGATGTCTGACACGCTTAAGTAGGCTGTGCCAGAGACAGCTAACCTAGTAGCACATAGTAACTACATAACAAGATGTGTTGACTTGCTGAACTGAAAAGCCATTGTAGCTGTTGTTAATTTCTATTTTATGATTAAGCATGACCTTAAAGTATGCTATGTTCATATTTTAATCAATATATGTTTTTAAATATTTTTACATCTTAATATCATAATGTTATGTCAGATAAGGAAATAGATGGGTTAGGTTGGATTTGCATTAGGTTGTTAGATAAAAAATATGAAAATATGATGATAAAAAAATAATTTAAATCTTTGTTGAGCCATTAGTTTTCATGATAGGTTTCAATGGTTCACTGACGGATTAATGAAGTTCATATTCCATTGCTAACTCAATTGTCCAAGTCCAATTCCACTGTAAGCTAAATAGCTTGGTGAATATAAATCTCCATTCGGAGCTGTCCTAAAATCAGCTATAGTAAAATTATCGAGATATCAGAGACAATAATGCAAATAAGTAGGGCATTGCCACCGACATATTAGAATGTTACCAGTTTTTTTTCACGTGGTCCTGGCGAACCCCCCTTTGGAAAGGAATTTTTATTTGTTTATTTATTTAAATTATTTGGTTTGCTGTTCAGAACAAATGTGCTGTATGTATAATGGGATTTCAGATAAGATAAGATAAACCTTTTTAGTCCCACAAATGGGAAATTGACTTTGTTATGCCAGAAAGTGGACAGTACAAAGGTAAGAGCAGCGAAAAACAATAGAACAAAGAATAAATTGCACATTGCTCACAGTAATATTTCAACCCTAAAGTTGCACGCTACACTAGAAAACCACAAAAATTGCACATGTTGCACGAGAAATATTGCACACAAGAGAAATTTTGCACACCAATGAATCTTACACTTATAGGTCTGTGGTGTTTGGAAGTGTGGGTTTTTTGTGTTTGTGTGGTCAACTACAAGGTGTTGCTTGTACAGTCTGACAGCAGCTGGAAGGAAAGACCTTCTGAATCTCTCCTTCCCACACTGTGGGTGCAGTAGCCTGTCACAGTCTCCTGCATGGGGTGGGAGAAGTTGTCCAACAGGGATGATAGCTTAGCCACCCCTCTCCTGTCACTCACAACCTTCACAGGATCAGCCTGTTCAGTTTCTTTCTGTCCCCAGCGGAGATGCTGTTGCCCCAGCAGACCACACTGTAAAGGATGACTGATGCAACTACAGAGTCATATATTACATAAAGAAGTGAAGCTGTGTATTCAAAGTAAAATCAAGCACAAACACATCTCACCATGTGTTGGTAAATATATAGT
Organism: Bryconaethiops microstoma; assembly: GCA_037577275.1. Lineage (NCBI taxonomy): Eukaryota > Metazoa > Chordata > Actinopteri > Characiformes > Alestidae > Bryconaethiops > Bryconaethiops microstoma. Next base: position 14,605,950 of record JBBJLS010000155.1, on the reverse strand, counting down.
AAATCTTCTTACACAGTGTACATGTGTACACACCACTGCGTTGCTGATAAGTCGGAGTACACGGGAATCATTCATGTCATGGGTTCTTTCTACAAATACAGGAAAATTCAGGTGAAAATACAGAAAAGCGTGGCTCATAATAGAAAACATATCAATGTAAATAGCTGGCTGTCACATCTGTGGCTGTGTGCTCAGGGAGTGAGGCGAGGCGCACTGCGCAGGTTCCAAAGATGGTATTTATTTATAAAAAGACACAGACGCTACACGAACCAAAACCAAAGCAAAAAGGCACAAGGGCCTAACAGAAGTATACTAAACAGAAGATACATAAGGAATGGGTACATGTGAGGGATATTGTGAGGGATAACCAGCCAATGAATACATGAACACTAGTAACTTAAATACAAAACACACTCAAACAAGAACCAATCATAAAACACAGTCACTTAACATAATCACTTAACAAAACACAGTACAGCTGACAGTGACCACAGACACAAACATATACTTATTTCAAAATAAGAATTTCCAACACAAAACTAACCAACAGTGGCCTCTTCCGACCGCTGGCTGAGACATTATACTGGCATTTGCATTCATTAAGAAACCAAATTGAGAAAAGCAAGATGTAAAATACATCTATTAGCTTGATGTACTAAACCGCTGGCAAAAATCAGATGCGTTCAGCTGGTGTGTTATGTATAAAACTAGTGCCTAAATCAGACCTGGGCATTTTAAGGCCTGCGGGCCACATATGACCCTTTGGGTATCCCTGTCTGGCCCGCGGTATGTCAGTCATAAACAAAAATGAATAATGTTGTAAAAAAATCGATTCTCAGATACTAATCGACACAAAAATTTAGTATCGCGTTCGATATCAATTAGCACTGGTATCGATACTTAAATGCCAGTTTTGCATCTGCCAGTTCACGGAAATCACTGGCAGACTACAACAATTTTCAACAGGAATTGCAACGGACAGCCCCTCCCCCAGCTACCTGGAGGACCCAATGTTTACATGACAGCCCGTTCAGGATTTAAAGGTGCGTGCCGCTTTTTTTTTTTCCTCAGTAGAGAGCCAGGGGGCGCTTTGGGGGAGCTTTGGGGCTTTGGGGGAGCTTTGAGGCTTTGGAGGCCCGAGGCTCTCCCCCTAGGCTCACGCACCTTTAAAAACAGCTGTCACAAAGCATTTTGCCCCGTAGCTCGGCATGGAAACAACCTAGCGCCGCAAAATTTTACAGGGATCCTCAGCTCACCAAGACCTTTCGAACGAGGCTGGTCACGAAGCTCAGAGAACCAGCGCGACAGCCCCTGAGCACACTTTAAATGATTTATTTAAAAGTTCCTGTTTGTTTTTCCTCCCCCTGTAGTATCGAAAATAGTATCGAGCACCATCCTTAGTATTGGTATCAAGTTTAAAAATTCAGTGTCGTGACGAGCCTAGTAGCAGCTTATCAAAATATATAATTTACTGCTTTTTACAATGGGAGAAAATTAATACTGAGTAGAATTAAGTTCAAGTTATCGTTGGTTCGGCCCTCTAACACAGTTCAGATTTTTCATGTGGCCCCCTGTAGAAATTAAATGACCAGCCCTGGCCTAAATAGATAGCTGATAGATAGTTTGCGTCAGCCATCATATAGCTTTGTTTTCTTACAAAAGCACCGCTGGCTGTATATTTATAAGTGTTGCATAATTCACAGCTTATAGATGACACTAATATGTCTAAAAACCCCAATAAAGCTGGCTGATATACTCATAACAGAGCCGTACACATACTTTTCATGCTGATATCACTGGAGTAATGAAAATGATCACCCAAATTAGATTAGTGGTGGTTTAAGGTGGTCACTTTCCGTTTAAAAATGAGGTAGGTGGTGATTTACATCTGGTGGGCTAGTGCACCTACATATAGTGGACAAATAGTGTATGTGACAGTGATACAGTATTATTGGTTGTTATACCATAGGTGTCAAAACAAGAGTGTCACAGAATGGCCATGTTAAAGTAAGTGGGCTATATAAAACCTTGTCTATAATTGAAAGCAGTATAATGGGTATTCAGCTGGGGGCTACCCTAGATTTGAAATTTCATGCAGTTCTCATTAGAAAGGTGTCTCTACTAACAGTATCCCTGTAGTCATAGACATACAGTTTTTCTAAGTTTTTCAAAGCCTATGGAATTTGGTATGTGATACAGGCCTATTTGTGAACATCAATAGTATCATAACAATTAACAAATGTCATGCTTTTCCCTTGTTAGTCAACCGTAGAACAAATTTCATTCTAAACATTGAGAATTACTAATATTGAAATATTTTTTATTATTCTAATATTATTATTGTTTTTTTTATTGTGTTGTTGAACATCAATAATGAATGTGAAAAAAATTCACTTACCTATCACTGCAGGAAGAGGGCTTCCACTTGTCTAGCTCTTATGAAATACTCCTTATCCTGAGACCAAGACAAGACCCAGTCAAAATAACGATGAGCTCATGGCTACGAGAGAAGTCTACAGTACTACAACATTATTTGTCAGTTCTTGTTGGGGACTGATATCTTTTTTTTTGTGTGTGTGTGTGTGTGTGTGTGTGTGTGTGTGTGTGTGTGTTGTGTTGTGTGTGTATGTGTTGGTGTGTGTGTGTGTGTGTGTGTGTGTGTGTGTGTGTGTTGGTGTGTATTTGAGCGTGGAACAGGGAGACAAAGACAGAAATACAAAAAAAACTAAATATGACTGAAAGATACTTTAAATTTGATCAGAATGAGCAACTTTTAAAGAGGCAAATAAACTGCTTTTGATTCAGGACAATCAGCCTTTGTGATACAAAAATATCTTAGCCACCCACAATAAACAATAATAACATTATATTGAAGATGATGTGTAAATTTTTGTTTTCATTGAGAAAACAAAAATCTGCCAATGGAGTCATCAGAATTTACCTTTTAAATTAAGCAAAATAAACAAATATTAAGCACAATGACTAGGTCAAGGAAAACAATAAGATTTATTGGTTTAAGTTTTCTTTTTTTAGTGTCTACTATACATGTACAGTGAGGGAAAGAAGTATTTGATCCCATGCTGAGTTTGTATGTTTGCCCTCTGACAAAGCAATGACCAGTCGATAATTGTAATGGTAGGTTTATTGTAGCTGTGAGAGACAGTGCACAAAAGTCAGAGCCTGATGTGCATTGTAATGTGTGAGATAAGTATATGATCCCTATCAACCAGCAAGATTTCAGGCTCCCAGGTGTCTTCACTGTATGCAGGTAATGAGCTGAGATTAGGAGCACCCTCTGTAATGGAGTGCTCCTAATCCCAGCTTGTTACAGTACCTGTATAAAAGACACCTGTCCACAGAAGCAATCACTCAATCAGATTCCAAACCAGTCACCATGGCCAAGACCAAAAAGCTGTCCAAGAATGTCAGGGACAAGATTGTAGACCTTCACTGGACTGGGCTACAAGACTATCACCAAGCAGCTTGGTGAGAAGGTGATAACGCAAGAATTCGCAAATGGAAGAAAGACGAAATAACTGTCTGTCTCCCTCAGTCTGGAGCTCCATGTAAGTCTCACCTCGTGGGGTTGCAATGATCATTAGAACATTGATGAGGCAGCCCAGAACTACATGGGGGGAACTTGTCAATGATCTCAGGGCAGCTGGGACCATAGTCACCAAGAACACAATTGGTAACACACTACACACTAAGGACTGCAATCTTGCAATGCCCGCATTGTCCCCCTGCTCAAGACAGCACATGTAAAGGCCTGTCTGCAGTTTACCAATGAATGTCTGAATGATCCAGAGGAGAACTGGTTGAAAGCATTGTGGTCAGATAACACCAAAATCGAGCTCTTTGGCATCAACTCAACTCACCATGTTTGGAGGTGGAGGAATGTTACCTTTGACCACATGGAGGTGGACACATTATGCTTTGGGGGTGTTTTTCTGCTAAGGGGACAGGACACCTTCACTGCATCGAAGGGACGATGGATGGGACCATGTACTGTCAACTCTTGGGTAAGCACCTCCTTCCCTCAGCCAGGGCATTGAAAATGGGTCATGGATGGATATTCCAACATGACAATGACCCAAAACACACGGCTAAGGCAACAAAGGAGTGACTCAAGAAAAAACACATTAAGGTCCTGGAATGGCCTAGCAAATCTCCAGACCTTAATCCCATAGAGAATCTGTGGAGGGACCTGAAGGTTCAAGTTGCCAAACATCAGCCTCAAAACCTTACTGACTTGGAGAGGATCTGCAAAGAGGAGTGGGACAAAATCCGTCCCAAGATGTGTGCAAACCTGGTGGCCAACTACAAGAAATGTCTGACCTCTGTAATTGCCAACAAAGGTTTTGCCACCAAGTACTAAGTCATCTTCTGCCAAGGGATCATATACTTATTTGGCACATTACAATGCACATCAATCTCTGACTTTTGTGCACTGGGTTTTTGAGGATTTTTTTGTTATTCTGTCTCTCACAGCTACAGTAAACCTACCATTACAATTTTAGACCGGTAATTTCTTTGTCAGAGGCCAAAGTACAAACTCAGCATGGGATCAAATACTTTTTTTCCCTCACTGTAGATATGTTTTTATTTCAATAAACCTCTGTAAATACCCTACTGAGGTGCAATTGCTTAATATAAGCAATTGCATCTCATGTTCAGTACATATTTTATAGTTTTTGTGAGATGCATTTAAGAATCTCCTTCCCCACTGCTTGTTTAAAAGGGTCTAACAGTGCAGCCTACTTACATCTCATCTCACTTTTTAAGGGGAAAATCATGACTGTCCATGCCAGCAGTGTTGTCAGCCAAAAAGATTTTGGATTACATAATTTATTACTTGTTTAGTCTCATAATTCCTGAGGCTTGTAGCTAAATAAGCAAACACCAGACACAAAACATGTCTTTAAGGTAAGGTAGCACACATGAGACAATTAGGAAAAGGGGGTATCATGTGTTTCAGACATGGAGAAATACACTCAAAGAGAACTATTTATGCTACTGTCATGTCATGTGGGTATGGAGAACGCAACTGCGGGATAGACGTCAGAACAAACAAGCTTTAATGAATTTAGGGGCTCACAGAATGAGCTCAGGGGCTCCAAATGAAACAAGGGGAGCGCGCACTCAGCAGCTGTCCAAGTCACCCTCTACTTTTAGACTCACTCACAATGGTGGCCAGTAAAGTTGGTCTGCTTCTCGCGGAGCTGTTTGATGTGAGAACCTTCTCACCGACTTCGGCCTGTAGAGACAGAGGGGAGACACAGAGAGAGAGCAGACTATCACTGTCTACCGTGAGAGCCTTGGGGAAGCCTTAGCCTAGCAGTGTTTCCCTCCGGACTGCAGTCCGCATTCCAACTGCCACTTGAAGTGCAGCTGACAGGAGGCAGGCAGAGCTGGGCTGGTGAGGCACAAGTCCCTGTTCCTTTCATCCCACACAAGCTGTAATAAACTCACACAGACACATGTAAGATAGGAGATTGGTGACCAAATGCCCTCTCTCCGGTCTGGCTGGCTTTTAATCCACGTCATGCAGAGGGCTCGACACAAACAACCAATCACAAAACTGAAACTATTACTCTAAAATCAGAGACATTTAACATGAAAATGAGACAGGTCTGCTTGTAATCAGGTGCCTAGAAACCCAGCTGACTCACGTGCAGAGCCTCCAGCCTCTACACCTGGGTTGCCCCTGCCATCACACCAACACATGACATCACAAAGACGGGACAATACATGTATACACTTAATACTCAGGGAACGGGGACCACTGGGGGCGTAACCGAGGCGGCCCAGACATGACAGCTACAACTACACAATCACACAGAGATGCAAAATATATCTAAATGAAACAATCCAAAAAATACTTTGAAAATACGCTGTACAAAAGACACTACGCTATATGCACAAAACACTGTGGTTAGTGAGAGATACTATAGAAAAATAAATGAAATTACTGCTGAAATAATTTACTTTTTAAAACAAGCAGTTGGAAATTATGTTCATTGTTGCACAGAATAGGGATGTAGTGATATTGCACATGACCAGACTATTCCACATAATTAAAAAGATATTGTACGTAAAAGATGATGATTTTGCACACAATAAGAAATTGCACATCTAGCAGCAGGTTATTGCACAGATTATTGTGTGGGTGTGTGACAAGGGGAGGAATTATAAAGTCTAATTGCAGTGGGGAGGAAAGATTTTCTGTGGCGCTGGTGAGTCTAGGACTAAACATGCTTTTTTGGATGACCACAACACTATGGAGTAGATCGGCATAACTGATTACCCTTTTTAGATGTTCAGGGGTCATGGTGTCTCACAGGGAAGGAAGATACAGATGCTAACAAAAACACAAAGAGCTTAAATCTCACAAGGCACACAAACAGTCACTTGAGGCTAGGGTCCTTCTCCCACCTGAGGTGGTCCTGATGCAAGTTATGCTCATAGAGCCAGTGTGAGGACAATCATGAGAGAGTAACACGAAAAAGCTTTAAGTATCTAAGAAGAAACCAAGTTGGGTGACAAACCAAAAACAAACATACACATGGACAGGGGGGCGTGGCAGGGAAACCCCAGTTTAGTAGTCTGATTATGACCGCTGAGGCCATGGCGGAGGCGGCATGGATGTGACATCAGGAGACTGCAGAGAACTCAGAAGATCAATCAGAGAGCTAAAGATTGACTCGTATGTACTCTTTCACACTACTAAGTCATGTTAATGTGGTTTGGCTTGTATACGATTTCTTGAGGTAAGCAAAATAGGCTAAATATTTAGATATCTAATATATCACACGGTTCAGACACACTCAGAAAAGAACAATATAAAACAAAGTCTAAATAAAAACTCTGCACATTATTGCACAATATAATAATGCACACAATGATAAAGATTTAAAGCCAATGAAATAACACAACAAAGTAGCATCAGGTTACTGCACTGATCATTATGTGGATGTGTCACAGAGGGAGGAGTTATAGAGTCTGATGGCAGTAGAGAGGAAGGATTTTCTGTGGCTCAATGTAGTTCTCAGTTCAGGCACAACACTATGGAGTGGGTGGAGTGGCCTTGTCCATGATGGACTTATGTATAAACAATATTCTCATTTTAGTCACAGGAGACAGGAGAACGTGATCTTCTTAGGTTCACCACCAGTTCTTTGGTCATATTAATGTTGAGCTGCAGCTGATTCAGCTAACACCTGTCAACAAAACTGTACACATCCATCCTATATTTCAAATCGCCCCCACGCCTGATACATCTAACTATTGCCCAGTCATCTGAGAATTTCTGCAGTTGGAAGCCCTCTGTGTTGGATGTGTACAAGGTAAAGAGGAAAAGTGACAGAACCTTTCCCTGTTCTACAAAGCGCTGTGTCAGACTCAGAATAGAGATGTACCTGACCAGGAGTTTCGCCCGTGTACCGTGAGGGATGAGCCCAAGCGCGGAAAGAAGTGAGAGGACTGGTGTGCTCATGCACTTTGATCTGCAAACGCTTTCACAAGAGTTAAAATCCCACCGGAACCAGCGTTAAACATGCACACAAGAGAAGCAAGGTGAGTACTAATGAAACCCAGGATGAGGAGACGAGAGGGGTGAGGTTGAGGACTCAATGTCTGAGCGACGAGAACTAACCCATTTCCTGTTTATATTCTCTGTGACACGCTAATTTCTGGCGACCCGTGCTTGTCACGTGACTGGTGCATGTGACAGTACCCCCCCCCCCTCCAGGACCGGCTCCAGATGGACCAGGCTGGGAGGATACCCGATGATGGTAGTCCTGGATGAGGGCTGGATCCAGAATGAACCACCCAGGAACCCAAGACCACTCTTCCGGACTGTAGCCTTCCCAGTCTACAAGGTACTGGGTGCCCTGACCACGGCGTCGCGAGTCAAGGATTTGCCGGACGGTGTAACACTGGGTGGATCCAGAGAGAGGCAGGCAGCTGGAGCCGGAAGGTGACTGTGTTTATCCGATGGGTGATCCTGTAGGGTCCAATGAAATGGGGTGAAAGCATCTTGGATTCGGTGCGGAGGTGCAGATGACGGGTGGAAAACCAAACCTTGTCACCAACATGGAACAATCGTCCCGGTGGGTGCCAACGGCAATGTTGTACTGTGTAGCGATGGTTGGCTCTTTTGATGGCTTCTCGGGTCTGACACCAGAGCCGTCGACACCTGCGGATAAACTGTTGGGCCCACGGTACATCAACCTCCAGTTCTTGATGTGCAAACATCGGAGGCTGGAAACCATTGCATACCTCAAATGGGCTGAAGCCAGTACTGGAGGAGGTGTGGAGGTTGTGAGACAACTCCGCCCACACGAGGCAGCAAGCCCAGGAGCACTGTCGGTCTGCCACGAAACACCTGAGAAAGCGCTCCAGTTGTTGGTTGATCCGCTCCGTCTGACCGTTAGTCTGCGGGTGGTAACCTAATGAAAGACTACAGGTGGACCCAATCAGATGGCAGAAGGACTTCCAGAACTTGAGACGATGTCCTGAGGGAACCCATGCAAGCGGACTACATGCTCTAAGATGATTTCAGCAGTGTTTTTAGCAGTAGGGAGCCCCTCCAGTGCCACCAGGTGCACGGCCTTGGAAAACCGATGCATTATGGTCAAGATGGTGTTCTTCACTTCGGATTCCGGGAGTCCAGTAATAAAGTCCAGTGCAATGTGAGACCATGGTCGATGGGGTACAGGTAGAGGTTGGAGGTCTCCCTGACTAGGTTGGTTAGTGGTTTTGGCCCGAGCACAGACTGTGCAAGATTGAACAAACTCCTGGACATCCTTGTGCATGTTGGGCCACCAGAAGGCCTATAGAAGAAGGATGAGGGTTCTTTGGATACCTGGGTGACTAGCGATCATTGATGAGTGTGCCCACTGGAGAGCTTCTGACCTAAGGGGTCCTGGCACAAACAGGCCACCAGGAGGTGTCTCTACCGGTGGGGGCTCCAAGGTCTGCCCCTGGTGGACTTGATCTTCCAACTCCCACCAGAGAGGCAAAACAACGATATCGGGTGGGAGAACTGGCGCGGGGGTCGTCCGGGGGTTTTCCTTTTGGTGCTGACGGGAGAGGGCATCAGCCTTGATATTCTGATATTCTTTTGTTGAGGCCCCGATAGTCAACACAAGGATGTAGTCCACCTTCTTTCTTTTTAACAAAGAAGAACCCCACGGCTGCAGGAGAAGTGGAGGGATGGATGGTACCGTGACAGAGTCCTTCACTTATGTACTCCTCCATAGCCTTTTGTTCTTCTTTGGATAGCGTATAGAGGTGTCCACGAGGAGGCTCCGTGCCTGGGTGAAGTTCGATGTGTAGATCATAGAGTCGATGAGGTGGCAATTCGATGGCTTTGTTCTTGCTGAATACTTCACCTAGGTCACAGTAGATGGCAGGGATGGAATTAAGGTCAACTTCGGGGTCCTGGGGCTCCCTAGAGCACGTCCCAGCCGATGCCATGAGACAAAGCTCTTGACAGGTCAGACCCCATTGGAGAAATTTTTGTTGAGACCATGAAATTAGAGGCTTGTGAACCAGAAGCCAAGGGTACCCAAGAATGATGGGAGGTGAACGAAGAGAGGTGACAAGGAATGAGATTTTTCATGATGGTTCTTGATGGTGAAAGACAAGGGAGCAGTGCGATGGGTGATCGGACTGTGGGATAAGGGTCGACCGTCGACGACAGTAATGTTTATCGGCTGGGATAACGCCTCGTAGCTCACACCCAGCTGATCAGCAAAAGATTGGTCAATGAAATTGCCAGCAGCCCCCAAATCCACGAAAGCAGTGACACTGACCCATTTGTGGCTGAGCTGAATGTGAGCTTGAACTGTGAACTGGGAAACAGTGGGGGTGATGGAGGTGGAGATGGAAAGACCAGGCGAATTCCTCCTATAATTCACCTGGTTTGACTGTTTCCCGGTCAGATTGGGTAAATGGCGCGATGATGGTTTGGTGAGGTGCAGTAGGCACACAGGCCCTCTCAATAATGCTGTGCCATCTCTGCTGTGTCCAAGGAGGTGCGCCCTAACTGCATGGGTTCCCCCTCGGCTCCGGAGTGGGCGTCTGACTGAGGTGGAGGCTTGGAGGGAGTGAAGGTGAGTGGTCGGGAAATCGTTGATGGTAGAGAGCGTGGAGCTGGTTGCGGACGATTGAATTAATCCCTCCAAATTGACAATTGAATGAATCCCCCCAAAGTAGGAGGAGTCTCGCATCCAACTAATTGGTCTTTCATCCGAGGATTTAATCCTTCATAATAGGTGGTCCGTAACGCCGAATCACACCATTTTGTCTGGACAGCGAGGGTACAAAAGTCCGCTGTGTACCAGTTGATAGATTTGGTTCCCTGTTTGAGATGAAAAAGACAGTTGGTTACCTCCACCTCACTGTCAGGGTGTTGGAAGGCAGCCCTGAGTTGACGCACGAACTCCTGATAGGAAAAACATGCCTCGTTGTTGGTTCTCATGACTGCTGTAGCCCACTCCGCTGCCTGCCCAGTGAGAAGGGAGAAAAGGAGTGCGATGTGGCGTCGCTCCGTCGGATATCTTCCGGGATGAAACTCAAAGACGAGATTTAGATTATTGACAAACACATCGCACTTCCCGTCGATCCCATTCCACTTATCAGGTAGTGCCATTTCAGGTAGAAGGTGTAGAGAAGATGGTGGTGAAGGTGAAATGGTGGGGGTTGGAGATTCTGGCATCTTAGCAGTACTCTCAGATCGATGAGATTGCAGAGGTGCGACATGAGCACGAAGATCTTTCAGTTCTCCTTGCAAATTATCGATTGCGATTCCCTGCCGAGTTACCAGATCTACCAACGCAACCCAATCTGCTGGGCTCACTACAATGGGCTCAGACATTCTGTCACAAGAGTAGATGAACAGAGACGTACCTGACCAGGAGTTTCGCCCGTGTAGCATGAGGGATGAGCCCAAGCGCGGAAAGAAGCAAGAGGACTGGTTTGCTCATGCACTTTGATCTGCAAACGCTCTCACAAGAGTTAAGATTCCCACTGGAACCAGCGTTAACAAACATGCACACAAGAGAAGCAAGGTGAGTACTCACGTAACCCAGGACGAGGAGACGAGATGAGCGAGGTTGAGGACTCAATGTCTGAGCGACGAGAACTAACCCATTTCCTGTTTATATTCTCTGTGAGGCGCTCATTTACGGCGACCCGTGCGCGTCATGTGACTGGTGCATGTGACAACCTGTCACCTCTTAGCTCTATCAACATCACCATCAATCCCCTGGCTGCTGGTCTTGAATGCAGTTATTGTCTTCATGCCCCTCCACACATACCTCGTGTTGTTCTGTTGCAGCCATTGCTCCAGCTTTCTCCTGTAGCTGTCTTTTCCCTTCTTTAACTTCACAGACAAGTGCCTCTGTGCCTCCTTGTCTGGGTAAAAGGTGCACCATGTTGTGGTCAGATCTGCCCAGATGGGCAGTGGCTGAGCAGCTGTATTAACGTACATTGATATTAACATACAGCAAGTACAGTGTCTTGTTTTTTGTGGATGGACCATCCACAAACTGCGTGAAGGTGCTCAGTGTCCTATTCAGAGAGTCCCCAGAGATGAGGATGAAAGCACCTGGGTGCCTCGTCTGGAGTCTTGCGGTCATGCTGTCATTGTGTTGGCCAATGGAGGAGCTCAATGCCCAGGCTGCAGGCTGTGTTCCTTATTCAAAATGGGACACGGGTGGCACAATTGCTCATTACCAAAAAAGTGCTTTACACTATTTTCTGTTGGGTCTGACTCAGCTCGTCCATTGTCCAGTTATCTCAGGTTGCCCAAAATAACAGAGGTAAGATATGGTTCATATCGCCTCCTCCACTGCTCACTAGACAGTTGCCCATCTTTTGCTTCTCTTTTCCCTTGACCTTTTACTCCTCCATGAAACTCCCTTTTTGTCTTTCCCCTCCATATCTCTGAGGGAATGGTCAAGATGACTACACTGTGCTTTGTTGTGTGTCGCCTCAACAAGATTAGCTGGTCAGGGGTGTAAACAAAGAATCAGCCACTGCCACCAGCTGTGTTAGCATTAGTAGCATGCTAGTAGCCCAAACAAAGAGCAGTAAATTGCAGAAAAGCATAAGTAACTCTCTTAGCCCTGATGGTTATAGAGGGCACAGATAATTAATACTAAATATACTAAAACAAGAAAATACTCAAATACAAAGACAGGACACAGAGCAGTCATAAACATCTGGCTACAGGCTTGGACCTGTCTTCTAATGTACACTGCAAAAACATCCCCACAAAATCTTACTCTGAAATTTTCCAATTTCAAGGTAATAAAACTTTTTTTTCTCTGATCTATATATTTTTCTTAATTTTTTCTTATTTTGCTTAGTGCATTTCAGTAAATCATACCAAGTATATTTTTCTACCCCATTGGCCTAATATGTGCATTAACATCTTATTTTCATGATATTTTTTGCTCTTTTGGTCACATCTGTGCCGTCTCGACCACGCCCAGAGTGGCCCACTCACCGGAGTTTTAAGACTGGGGAAGTCCCCTCGAGTCCATGCTTCATCCTGCTAGTTTAGCCCGGTGCCTGGCAACCCACCTGTTCCTGATTAGCTCGTTAGTGTTAGTAACCTGGGTTGCCAGACGCCAGTTACGTGGCTCACCTGTCTCTCATTTGTATTTTAGTTAAGGCTTGTTTATGTTTCATGAGTCTTGTCCTGTGATTGGTTGTCCACGTGAAGCCCCCAGTGTCTCCCTAGTTAAAAGCCAGCCGATTCAAACAGGCTAACGTGCTGTCACCCTCAGTCTACTCTTTGTAAGTGAGCGCATGTGTGCACCTTGGAACTTGCTGGTGTGTTGCTGTACTTTCTGAACAGGCTTGTGCTTTGTGTGAGAGACAAGCTACGGATTCCTGCAGGGAGGGTTCAGTTAGGGGAGTGTAGTTTCAAGGGTCACCTCAGTGACTGTGATCTCCCACTCTCTCTCCTGTATCAGCAGAAGTAACCAGCCAGGCTGCCCTGTCAGCAGGGTGGTACCTCCTGTGGCGGCCACGCTTCGCGGAGCCTCTGCTCTACCGGGCTCCTGGATAGGAGTCCTAAACGCATCGGGTCCATTTCAGTCCGCAGCAACGTCTTCGCTTCCCGGGCTGAATGTGACTGTCACCCTCGGTCCGGCAGATTTGGAGAGGCTACCTGCACCCCATTTAAATAACTGTTTGTGTTCTCTGAGAATTGTGAAAGTCTCAGTTTAATTAAAAACTCTAATTGTGTTTCCTAAGACTCACGCATCTGCGTCCTCCTTCCCTGTGTCCACCATGACTCTTTTGTTGTAACTTAAGTTTTTTCAATACACAACAGACTGTAAAAAGTTGCCAGGAGTAGCAAATTGAAGGTAAAATCAGACAAAATATTGTATGTGCCCAGCTTAGGCTAATATATGTAAATGGCATAATTTCTGTTTGGCTATCCTGAACTCTTTTGAATCTCATTCAAAAATAGTTTAGGGTGAAATGTATGGAATAAAGTGTTTCAGTAAAATTATCTGGGAAGCTGGATTTTAGCCACTCTTTTCTGCAGCCTTTGAAAGGCTACAATGATAGATTTGCTTCATGGCAGCCAGGCATAGCAAAACATTAATTACTTTCCCTGCATCTTGTACTAAAAGAACTATCTGCGGCAAAAACACTCTTTAACACTTCAGTGTGAGTGGGCAGGCTAAAGGTCTGTAGACTGAAAAGGGAGTCAAATTACAACCATCACTACTGAACACTAATGAGCACAAATCAATTAAGAATCAACATAGATGCTTAAGCAGATTGAAAATGTGGTGACATTTTTAAATTGAATGTGACATTTCTGGTCTAAACAAATTAAGTGACTTTTGGCCCACCTTTGTCTTTCTAATGTGTACTCATTGCTAAAAGCAGTGCAAATTCACAGAGATATGACAAACCACTGACTCTTATGTTCTTGGCTTTGAAAAGTCAATAGCACTTCTCTCCCTCTCTCTTGCTCCCTTTCTCCCTCCTCCTGTCTCTCATACACACGCATGCACTCACACACACACAAACACACACAGGCTGTTAGGAATGTGTTGCTCATTAGTGTGTTGCAGAGTTACTGTGCAGTTTGCCATGCGGAGCTGAGCTAATGGAGTAAACCTAATGTGCATCAGGACAGCTTGCTGGCTCATTCATGCCGATGCTGAGAAGCTGTAGGTTTTACGGAAAAACAAATGTGTGTGACTCATTTGAAGAGAAAAAACCTCTCTTAAGATCATCTGTTTATTTAGATGACTTATTTTATCTGTGCGTTCTCCAAAAAAATAAATCCAAGAAACATATCTCTCAATAAAATGGTTTATTTGAAGACTGTATGATTAAGGTCTTGAATTACATACTAGGAGTAAGTCAAGGCATCAGGGCTGGTGGTGCAACCCTGAAGGGCTTTATGATTTCAAGAAATTGTTAGAAGATTCAGTGGCTTGAATGACTTGACTGATATCTTGAACATCAGCAGCTATAGGTGATAAACATCCCTCCCCCTCAAACCCCCCCCCACCAAAAAAAACCAGACTTAACAAGCATTGTAACAAAGTGTACATCTCTAATTAGAAAAAGATCTCCATGGGAAATACACTAAATGCAAGCGGATCTCGAAATGGCATCATTACTCACTCTTCTTTACTTGAGCACACAGGTATGACCTTCAGAATAATTTGGGTTGGCACTTCTTGTCAGCTGGGTTGCCATGGTAACACCTCTCCGGAGGACCAGGCAGCTGATGTACAGCGCAGGCCTCGTTCACTTGTGTGTGAGCATGGCGTGCTTTTTGTACTGTCAGAATGGACTACTTGAAGAGCAGGCACGTAACTACTGTAGACTCACCAAGCCCTTTAGATTACCCTTGAATTTTTTTTCTTTTTTATCTCCCAGAATTTCCTGTCTATTATTCTGATTCATTAGGTCATTCAGACCACTTCAGAATAGATTTTGGCATCACAGAGCATAATCTATTGTAGCCTAAGGGTAAAGAGGTTCAGTAAATGCATAACGAGGTATTTGGTTTTACATTTGGAGTATTTTGGAATTTATTTTGGCTGTTAGTAAATTAACCACCTATACAAACACATTTTATTGGCCATGTCATACAGCTTGTAAAACATATTGACAGAATGTTAACAAGTTCGCTGCAAGTTCGCTTTATAGACTGACCCTTATCTTTCAGCTTTAACAGTTTCACCTTTTGTTATATCTAACATTGGGCAGTTTCAGCACATATGCCACTGAGCACCCAGTAGTTTTTATGGTGAAGAATATACATTTTAATGCAACATGTTAAAAATATGTATTATTATAGGCCTCATGCCATATTCATTGCTATAGTCTGTGCCCAAGTTGACAGAGCTTCTAACCAATCAGAATTAAGGTGTGATGTCAAATTCGCATTCTTCAAAGAAATGTTTATTCTGCAGGCTCAAATAAGGTGCTGCTGGTAAAACTGACCAGTAGGAAAAAAAAACAGGGCTTAACAGAATAACAAGAATCTCACACATTCCTAGAAAATAAAAACGATTTGTTAAGCCCAAATACATGCTCAGTTTTTAAATAGCAAAAATCATTCAATCATTTTTAACTACCAAAAATCTATCAATCGTTTTCACATTAAAGAAATCTAAAGGTGAGTACCACTGCTGTGTGTTTAGCCTCCTGAAGTGCCTTATGGAACATTTCAAATCAACTGTGTGAATAGAGCTTCTATGTTCAGTAATGCATATTCCTAATCGGCAAGTAGCACCATACCACCATACTGTAGATCACAAGAATGCGAAGGGAGCTAAAACAACTGAGCTCACAATTCTCTATACTGAAGTCGACGTGTTTGCATGTGTTAACATATCATGAAAATCTCTAACTCTGGAGTATACAAATTAAGGAAGACTGGAAAAATGTAGTTACCAAAGTCCTCAACAGATCATGGTATATATTTAATGAGGTTTTGATATATCTACAGAAATCAGAACCATTTGTTTTTTCATAACTCCACCCTGCAGGATTGCTGGAGCTCTATGTATCCAGGATCTTGCCTTTGAAAGGATTGATAAGCGCTTCTGTACGAAATTTTTAATGTTTTTAAAGGACTTGATTTGACTTTGCTTGTAATAGAACTAAAGAGAATTACCCAAGGATATACCCTTCAGCAATTCACTACTGATCTTGACTTCAAATCCATGAAGGAGTCATTTGATGTGTCCATCATAACATACAACTAAGGAATACTAAAACAATGAATAGGGACACTATTTATTACAGTGATAGATGAGTTTATCCATCATATTCAAATGCAGACAAACAATGCAGCAATCACCCTCACTTTATGCTATTAACTACCTCACTTTATACAATCAACTGCCTCACTTTATGCTATTAACTACCTCACTTTATGCTATTCATACTGCTTAAAATGTCTATACTTTGTTTTATACTGTGCTACACTCATACTACGCTCAATTAGCACCTGCACTCTACTGCAACCCTGTTTACTGCCAGTACAGGCACCCTAACGACCAGTCACTGTTATAATTCTACATATACTCATTGTGTTTTTTCTATGCTGCTAACTGTGCAATAAGAAAAAGAATATAATTCTAGTGCAACATATGCTTATGTGCAATTACATGTGTATATATAGTGCAATATTTTAATTTCTGCTAAACTAAGTTTCCCACTCACATTACTGTTATGCCGCTACATTGTCTGTTTATTGTTTATTTATTGTAGTGTTCTGTCATCCCTGGAACTCTGTTTAATGCTGCTAACTGCCGCCTATGCAGTAATCAGGCCTATAGTGCAATACACATCACTCATACACATTTGCTGTCTATTAATTGTCTATCTGTTGTCCTCTGTTTGTTGTAACCAGCACTCTGCTGAATGTTGTATGTTGCTATATGTTGCACCGTGGTCCATGGAAAAACATTGTCTCATCTCACTTTGTAGGTGTACACAGCTGCTGATGACAATAAAGTAACCTTGAACCTTGAATCCAGCAGTTTTTTTAGGATCAAGAAGTAGGTCAGATCACATGCAAAATCCTTCTCACACTCAAGAGGGGAAATGAACAAAGTCCTCCATTGGTGAGTTTAAATGAAATCAAAGAAATTTTGTTTTGTAAACATTACATTATTATCATATTATTAATAGTATATCCTTTTATACCAAATTTTAAAACATGTTGTGGAAGAGATTCATTAATACATTTTGTAAACTAGTTGAAAGGAATGTGAAAGAGATGACCTAAAGTCACTTCTTCAGGTACTGGTTAGACTGAGACATGGGTTCTCTGACTGAACCTTTATGTAATTATGTAGATTTTCCTACACAAGTAGTTTTACACGTGCATTAAAATTCGGCAAACTTTTCCATGGAACATCATACAGCACGCAATAATATTCTGTTAAAATCATATAATTAACAGTTAACTCAACTTTGTCCACATCTTTGTATGCTAAACAGACAAACATTTTGCCACGAATTTTCCCACTTTCACACCATACCTCTACAGAGAAGTATTTCCTATAGCTAGTTCTTATGTGAGGTGAGTCAGTACCAGACATATTGACCAAGGTAGGCTAAGGAAATGTATCATCAAAACAAATGGCTTGGCTCTGCTCTCAAAAAGGCTTAAACACCAGCGCATATACCTGAAGGTCAAACTGTAACAATGCAGTCAAATATATTCTACCATTTCATACATATAAGTTTTGCTCCACATATTTTGTTTTATTCCATGTATTCAGAGTTTAATAGATAAGATAAACCTTTATTAGTCCCACAAGTGGGAAATTTGCTTTGTCACGACAGAAAGTGGACAGAAAGTTAAGAGCAGCAAAAATTAAGAAAACAATGGAATAGAATAAAATACTATACCAGCAATGCAGTATAAAATATACACTATACAATCTAGAAATATAAAATATGGACATCTGTATTGTAGAATATACACATATATGTATATTCAAACTAAATGTAGACAAGTTGTATGTATGTATACAATGAGTGTGTGTGTGTGTGTGTGTGTGTGTGTGTGTGTATGTGTATATATACAGTGGGGCAAAAAAAAGTATTTAGTCAGCCACCAATTGTGCAAGTTCTCCCACTTGAAAAGATGAGAGAGGCCTGTAATTTTTTATCATAGGTATACCTCAACTATGACAGACATACTGAGAAAAAAAAATCTAGAAAATCACATTGTCTGATTTTTAAAGAATTTATTTGCATATTATGGTGGAAAATAAGTATTTGGTCAATATCAAAAGTTCATCTCAATACTTTGTTATATACCCTTTGTTGGCAATGACAGAGGTCAAACATTTTCTGTAAGTCTTCACAAGGTTTTCACACAC
>JBBJLS010000155.1:14549969-14578085 GCA_037577275.1 Bryconaethiops microstoma | reverse complement strand
GACACAATGAGTCAATTGGGCCAAAGTCACTTGGTGAGAGAGCTAGATAGATCTGAGTGTCATCTGCATAGTTATGACAGGACACATCATTCTCTTTAAGAATTTGACCCAGAGGAAGCATGTACAGGTTGAATAGGACAAGTCCCAGAATGGACCCTTAAGGGACTACATATTTCATGGCAGTTTTCTCCGATTCACACGAACCAATTGAGACAAAATATCTCCTGCCTTCCAGGTACGACCGGAACCAACTTGGGGCCGTACATGAGAACCCAACCCAGTTTTCAAGTCTGTCTAGCAGGATATTATGGTCAACAGTGTCAAAGGCTGCACTCAGATCTAACAGCACCAGTACAGTTTCCCTGCATCTGTATTAAGGCAAACATCATTTAGTACCTTAACAAGAGCAGTTTCTGTGCTATGATGTTGACGGAAACCTGACTGATATTCATCAAATAAACTTTTTGTGTCCAGGTAATTACTGATTTGATTAAAAACTACTTTCTCCAGAATCTTGCTTATAAAGGGTCTATAACTGTTAAGAACGGAAGCGTCTAAATTATGCTTCTTCAGGAGGGGTTTAATAACTGTGGTTTTCAACAGTGCTGGAAAAATGCCTGAGTTCAGGGAGCTGTTCACAATGTGCAACAGGTCCTGTGCTAAGCTACTAAAAACACTTTTAAAAAAGATTGTAGGTAGAGTGTCCAGGGAGAATGTAGACAGTTTAAGATGAAGCACCTCAAGAGTTCTAGCATCTATAGGATCAAACTCAGACATGATAGACGTGTTATTTCTCCAAGCTGGCATAAAGTTACTTGAATGTGTAGATCCAAGATTATGTATAATATCTTCTATTTTTTGGTAAAAAAAAGATGCAAGTTTATTGCATTTTGACACTGTAAGGAAATCTGAAGGTAACTGCACCTGTTGATTTGTTAACCTCTCGACTGTGGCAAAGAGAGTATAAGAATTCTTAGTGTTCCTGTTAATGATATTAGAAAAATTGTTCTGTCCAACTCAAGGTTGTATCTGTGGACATTCACTTTGAAAATGTCATAATCAATTTGGAGTTTAGTTTGCCTCCAGCGGCGCTCTGCTTTCTTACACTCTCTCTTCTGATTAGTTACAGCAGAGAACTTTCTCCACGGTGCTTTCTGTTTACCAGAAATAGTTTTGGCCTTGGTTGGTGCAATAGCATCAAGGACCCTGAGCATTTTAGAGTTAAAATGATTAAGACATTCGTCTACAGACTCCGCTATTATGCTTGGAGTCATAGATAAGCTTTCCATAAAGACAGCCCTGGTATTTTCATTAATGTACCTCTTCTTGACAGTTCTAGCACCAGTTTGGATGACCGACACATCAAAGAAATCACAGTGATGGTCTGACAAAGCCACATCTAAGGCATTCACAGAAGTAACATTGAGGCCTTTACTGATAACCAGGTCCAGTGTGTGACCTCGGATATGAGTGGGGTCGGTTACATGCTGAGTGACTTCAAAAGTGTCAGCAATTTCTCTGGCAGTACTGTTGTTAGGAATGTCAATATGTATATTAAAATCACCCGCAATGATGAGAGTTAAAATCAGTAGAAATTAGTGACAGCAAATCAGAAAATTCATCAATAAAATTAGGACAGTACTTTGGTGGCCTGTAGATAAATACTAGCAGAATTCTCCATTAGCATTTTATGACAGCTAAGAGATATTCAAAAGAATTAAATTCACCCAATGATAACTGCTTGCACTGGAATTTATCTGTATATAACACACTAACACCACCACCTTTCCTGCCCACACGAGAGACATTTAAAAAGTTAAAGTTTGGGGGAGCTGTTTCGTTAAGAACTGATGCACTGCAGCTGTCATCTAACCAAGTTTCAGTTAAGAGCATAAAATCAGTCTTGTATGTATTAATAAGATCATTGACTAAAAATGATTTGTTTTTTAGTGACTGGATATTCAAGGCTGCAAACTTCAAAGTGTGGGAGGGGGCCAATACAAATTGTGGCTTGCATAGAATAGAACATAAGTTGGTGCGACTGACCCCACAAACTAGGTGCACTCAGTTGACCCAGTTCCCAATAATTACAGGAATTTCTGAAAAAGGTCCCAGTGTGTCCTGAGAGTCATAATAAGTGTTAACACTACTATAGCAGAGACCTTTCAGATATCAGTCCTCACTAATGACGGCTGCATCCTGAAGCTACCGGCGTTGTGGGAGAGGATGGAGAGCCCTACCTACAGGAGGGCAGGGCTGCGGGGGATGGGGAAAGGCCCCTTGAGTAGGTGGCAGAGGTGCACGTTGCTTCTTGTTTGACTTGGAGGCTGTCAGTCGTAGAGTGTGGGAGTGTAGTCCCTACAGAAGATGAATCCAGTTTTTTTTTAAAAATACTGTAACTGCGGTATGTCCGGTGACTGGGGGAGTTCAAAGCTGTTGCCTTGCGGGGAGAGTTCCTTAGGGTGACATAGGGGGTTGGTTTTAGGAGTAGCGTAAACATCCATGTCTGTGCAATTTGCAATCAGTGAGCACCCGCTTTCCTTTGGTTCAGTTTAGAGAGGTTCCCAAGCCTCTCTCCAATCTGCAGTATATGAGATGTCAGGTCGAGCCTTTCTTTCTGTATCAGGCTTAATAGATACAGGAAGTCTGGCTGAGACGCATCAAGCAGAGAGTGTAGAGGCTCCTGGTTATCACTGACGTTCTTATCAACACTACAGGCGCCATGGAGCTGAACAACATCGTCTGGCACAGGGTGTTTAGTGTCAACGAGATCTGCTCCAGCATGGTCTTAGCCAGAGGAGCTGGGACAGGATCCTCCAAGCAGCAGTTAATGCACAAGTTAAAATTGTCAATAAAATTCAAGCCCCTTTGATTGCATGTTTTGTGCAGCCATGTGTTGAGGCTGAGAGAGTGTGAGAACTTGTTATTAGAGCAGTTGGTAGCATTAGTATTAGCTCTGAATGTGCCGTCCAGGACATCGGTGCCGCCTGGGTTTCGCTCCCTGCCTGATCCACTGGCTGGAAGTCCCGATGGACTTAGTAAAGGTTCAGGTTCGGTTTCGGGGCTCTGTTACACTGCTCCTAGCTGGCACCATTAGCTGCACTCTGCTAACCTCAGCTGTGAGCAAGTCTGGAGTGTAGACGGGGCCGTCTCAGACTCACTGCTGCCCGGGACCCGGTTCGCTGCTGGTACTGTTAGGATCCTGGCTTCCAGAAGTGCGATTCTCTGGAGGAGTGCGATGCAGTTCTTGCATTGCGGTGTGTGGAGCCATGGGA
Source organism: Bryconaethiops microstoma (assembly GCA_037577275.1). Lineage (NCBI taxonomy): Eukaryota > Metazoa > Chordata > Actinopteri > Characiformes > Alestidae > Bryconaethiops > Bryconaethiops microstoma. Next base: position 14,574,810 of record JBBJLS010000155.1, on the reverse strand, counting down.
AGCTTTTTTAAAAAGACTGATAATGCGGGAAGCGCCTAAAATGAGAATAAAGTGATGAAATAAAATGCGGGATGCGCCTAAAATGTGAAAGATAAAAGTGATGAAATGAAAGTGATGAAATAAAAGCGAATAAATAAAAAGTAGGGCAAAGCTAAAAGCGAAGCGAAGCGGAGCAAGGCACAGTGCATCCATCCAGCAGGGAGTCTCAACCAGCAGTAGTGGTGTGGTCCACATTTTGTTCACATGCTTACCAAGTATCGGTTAAATTGCATAATGAAACCTAAATCCGTCACTGCATGTCCAGTCCATCTACAGGACATATCTGCTGTCTATCAACATTTCCAATAGCTCAAAGAGGACAGTAAATATGTCACAGAGAAGACCCAAATGACTGATAAATGCCCAGTTGTAACGTGAGGGAAGAGCCCAATCGCGGATACACACGAGAGAGTGGGTTGCCCACGCAGTTAGTATAAGAACACTCCAACAGGGAGTAGAGATTCCCACCAAAGGAATCCGCGTTCTCACACGTACACAGATAGGTAAAAGGAGAAGTAAGTTCGAGGAACTTGGAGTACTCACGGTACCGTGGCGTTGATGAAGATGAGGACACTTGGTTGGGCATTAGAGCTCAATATCTGTGTACAGACATACCTTCTCTTCCTACCTTTATACCTGGCGTGACGTCACTTCCGAACCCGATCGACGTCCAGTGATCTGGTGCGTATGACATAATAAAAGAATCAAAATCCCTTGTGTATAAATAGATTGAAGCATGCGATTTTCTGTCTCGCTGCTCGCCGCAATGATGCCCCTCAGCCATTCAGATGTACAACAGCAATCTGAATATCTGAATAGCAGTGGTGTGATTGGCTCATTGTGCAGCAGGGGGCAGTGAGAACACGCCCCATTTCACGCTGTAAACAAACGTACACGCTCATTCCACACACTGGAAAACTCGCTTTGGGGAGTGAGCCAGACACGCAAAGTCTGATTTATCCGGTGAGACAGCGAGGATGAACAGAGGCACTTTGAGCTCCTCTTGCGTAAGTAGCCTAATATCTGTTTTACTAGCTGTTGGTGGTGCTTTTTCGGTTAGATTATAAGGAGAATGAAGCTGTATCTAGTCTTTTGCTGGCCAGATGATCATATGCAGCGTGCAGGGAAAGACAAAAGAAGCTCTGTGGAAGTTTGGTGCATGTAATGTGTACCTTTGCCCTCATCAGAAAATAAACTGTTAAGCTGCTTGGCATCATGATTAGACTATTTTTATTTATACTTATATACTTAAACTTTATACTTATACTTTGCGTATACTTATATACTTACACTTATATATTCATGCTGTTTTTTTTACTTACACTATTTTTGTGATGTTGATTCTTATTTCTTCCATTTTTACCATGTGTAGCAGAGTTTATGTTGTACCAGTATGTGATAAATAAAAGTCTTGAACTCTGAGTATTTAAGTATTTGTAAAAGATTTAGAAGATTTAGTTACTACAAAAGCTTTGGGAGCAGGGCCAGGCAGACAATGACAAGCCATTGACACCTGGCCATTGACAGGGGGAGGGGGAAGTTACAGGTGTGAAACACCCATCTAGTGAATATGCATGTGAAAGAGCAGAGAAAAAGTGGGTAGTCTTATTCTTTTACAAACTGCACTAAAACTACATAACATTTCTGAATGTTCTTCTTACCTTTTTGTAGCCAACACATGTTTACCAAGTTCAAACTTCAAACTTTGTTTGAAGACACAAAATTAAAAAAAAATAATAATTTCGTTACATTCACTTTATTCACATATTATTGTTGCTGAGGTTTTCCAGAATATAACCATATGTGTCATTTTTTGCATAGATGTTTTAGTGAGATGAAGTACTTTAAAATGTAAAGGTGTAGCAAACTGCCTCAAAGTGCCAGAAAGGCTTCGGACCTCAGAGGGTTAACCCCTTTTCCACCACAATCCCATTTGTACAGACATCCTGTTGTGGGTGTGTCATTTCTAGGCTCAAATTTATTTTTCCTTTTAAATATGTATATTACTGAGAAAATTCAACTGAAAATAATAAATGTTCACCATTTTTACTAGTGGTCACTTGAGCTACTTGGTAATTAACTGTTACCATAAAGAATGGTGAGTCTGGTGCATAAAACACAGAGTTAAAGTAATCATCTCCACTCAAGTATTCTTTATGATCCTGATTATGTATCCTGGACCTATTTAGTTTGATGGGTCTGAAGATATGCTCTTCAGTTTCAGGTAAGAATCTGAAAGGTAGCAAGGTTAGCACTGGGGCTTCTTTATTTTCCTGATGGACTTTGTAAGGTTGGTCTCCTACTCTACTTACCACTACATGAATTGTCAATTCCCACTTATCTGTGAGTTTATGTTTTCTACAGATCAGGACATTGCTGACTGAATCTTGGCCACCAATATCCATGGTTTTATAGAATCTGGCTTCATGCAGCAGACTTTGAGTCTACAGGATGCTAGGGTTGCCTACCAAACATCAGCTTATAAGAAGCAAATTCAGTGACTTCTTTTTTGTCCAATTATAAGTGTGGACTAACAGCTAAACAATATACAGTGGAGCTTATCCTGAGGTACAGTACCCAACATATTCATTTTCATTTTAAACATTCCACAGGTTTACCTCTTGGATGATACAGAGTTGCCCATACCTTTTAAATACCTGCAAGCTCACAAATTTCTTTACTACTTCTGGACTCAAAATCAGCATCAGTGAGATGCCACTCTGGAAACCTATAATGTACAATTAATTTTTTTCTAGTGGTTATGTAACCTGGATATTTACCGGAAGAGCTGACTTTTCTTGTGATGCTTTCCATTTCACAGAACTCTCACAGGTTCTTACCTTTGTCTCAACATCCACTGACATCTAGGGCCAATAAAACCTAGAACGAACAAGATCGAGGGTATGGCTGATGCCCATATGCCCCATGTTGTCATGCAAACTCACTAGAACAATTGAACATAGCCTATCCAGGAATTTCAAGTGGAACATAGTTTTTCCATCTTCTTGACTCAATCTATACAGCATTCCATAATTAATTTCACATCTCATGTCTCACTCACATACATGGTATTGTATTTCCTGGTGAGCAATTTCTTCTCTAATTGCTCTATCCAGACAACCACAGTAAAAGAGTTACTGTAATCTGAGAATCTGAGAATTTCTTAACCACAGCCCATTTCAGAACAAGGAATTCTAATGTTTCAGCAGGGTAGTTTGATTTCCTGCAGGAGAGACCTCTGCTTATAAAAGCAATAACCATAATTTTACCATTCTGCAAATGGTATAGGGCTGCACCCAAATCTGCTGCACTGGCTTCTGTACATTTAACATGCAGGCATCCATGCCCAGGTCATTGAATGGATTTTTGGGAGTGACATGGGGGTGACATGGGATCCACGTACAGCTCTACCTCTTGGTCATTGTCCAAGGGGATGAGGTTGCATGGCTCGCGCAGAGCTCTATGTCTCGCCCGTTGTCAGCGGGGTGGGAAGGTGAGTATTGGTTGGGGCGGGTGCGCATAGAGCTCTACATCTCGTTTTTCTGGGGGGCATGAAACTAATGATTTTGAAAAGTGGGTGAGACATTTTCCCCCTGCTATAATTGTTCCAGCACCCATGGATTTTTCCATATCTATTGACCAGATTTCAGGTCAGGAACAGAGAACCATTTTAAGGGGAAGGGAGTGGAAATGTAATAACATGAATTGACAAATGAGCTTTTATAAACATAATCCATGCCTTTAAGACTTTCAAATGAAAAGAGGCCTTATAGATGCAATGCAGAGGAAACATGTAATCTAACAGGTTGGCTCTGAATTTGGACTGGGAAGTGAATGGTATGTAACTTTAAATAAGTAAAGCAAATTTAGTTTCCCACATGAGCCCATTTAGATACACTGAACTTGTGTTTTATGGACCAACAAGATTTAAACACATATACATATGCAATAAAAAAAACAGCCTTAGGCCACAGCTAAGCAGTACTCTAATAACATTAAACCTCTGACCAGCTGGAAGTGCTGAAAATGTTTTATCCAGTAATGGAAATGCATATACTTCCACTTATTGTGGTTTTGCTCACAAGAGATCTCTAGATTTCTAGAATACTGTGCATTTACTGTCAGTATTCTTGGGTTAATAGTGTGATTGCATCAGGCTGCAGGCTTTCGCACAACTGATGTGATTCTTGTATCAAATAAAACAAACAGAAACCAATTCAAAGAGATAAGTGACATTCTTAATGAAAATAAATTATGTGTTTAGTTCTACATTACAGCACACGGGACTATACCAATGAAACCAACGATCTGAGAAGAAATAGAAATCTTTATTCATGGACTGGGAAGTGAATTGTGTGAAACTTAAAATAAATTAATAAATAAAATAATAAAGCAAATTTAGTTTCCCATAATAGGAGCCATTTTAGATACATTACATTTGTGGCACACGGAAAGCATGCTAGAAAAACAGACATCATTAAGATGGTCAGGTCCAAACATGCCCTTCATGTGTTCTTTGTGGCTCAGCAGAAAATTAATGTGTTGATTTTAATTGACTTCTCTTTTGCATGCAATCAGCAAATTCTGTTTTAAATATGAAGGTGCTAGGGAAAGCAGCTGGTGACCCATCCCCCACTGTAAAGGGAGGAAGGGAGAAATGAGAGAGAGAGAGAGAGAGAGAGAAGGACCATATGCTGTTATACAAGCTTCTTTTCTTTCCAGAGGAAGATTGCCTCAGCATGCTACTTAAAGGGGAAAACATTCGTTCATGCAGTAAACTGCTCTCAAACTGAAGGAGCTGCTGTGCCAAGATACACAATGACTTATGTTCAGCATTTTTGGGTCTCCTTTGTAACAGACACAAATTTTGAATAACTACACACAGCGGTCCTTGGATAATGCTGCAATGCTGTAGACAAGTAGGGTTGGTGCTGGAATTATCGACGGTCTGAGACACTGCTAAACTCCTTTTAGACATTTTGGGGCAGTTTCCCAGACAGGGATTAAGCCTAGTCTTGGACTACCCTTTCCTTTTCAGTGGGAAATCTCTATTCACAGCACTACATAATCCAGGACTAGGCTTAATCCCTGTCCGGGAAATTGACCCTTTAAATCCTGGACAGGGATTAATCCTAGTCCTGGACTATATGGCACTGTAAATTGAGATTTTCCATTGCAAGGAAAATATAGTCAAAGACTAATCCCTGATCTGGAAAATGATCTTTTATGTCTGCTTGATCAAGATATCTTCTAAAAATATCATCTAGCCTCCACATTTAAACTGCAGTAGATGGTGTTTCAGACACAGAAAAGCAGTGACTAAAAGTATGTTTTTCATTCTATTGGCAAACTTGGTCACAATTCAATAAGTCCTTCAATGCGAAGTTTTAGTGTGGTTGCATGGCTCCATAACCATCAAACTACCTTCCAATATCAGCAGCGTTCTTCACTTACGTTCAGGTGGTGAACTTAAGTGCTAACTGGTAGGCCGTTAAAGGGTGGCATTACAAAGCACAGGCTGCCTTTACTCAGCCAAAAAATTACTGACTTATTATGTGTGGTTTTATGAATCAACAAGATTGAAACACATATAAATATGCAATAAAAATCAGCCTTAGGCCACAACTAAGCAGTACACTAATACCGTTAAAGAGCTGGAAGAGCTGAACATTTTTTAGCTAGTAATGGAAATGCATACTATTTTACTTCTTGTAGTTTGCCTCACAATAGATATAAAGGATCTCTAGATTTCTGCTGTGCATTCACTTTGAGTGTTCTTGGGTTATTAGTGTGATTGTGTCAAGCTGCAAGCTGCAGGCCAGTATCCTGCTAGCCAGCATTCAATCCGATTATGCAGTACAACAGTTTACCGCATAGACAGAACAAAGGAGTCAGGGAAGACAAGAGGTGTGTCATTTTTCCCCTCACATGCTCATGCTCACCCAACCTGGAACTTTTGGTCATCAAATGTCGCCCTTTCAATCTTCCTTGAGAAACCACATTGGTCATAGGCTGCTCTGTTTATATTTTGCTCAGTTTATCAGACACAATTTTGCTCGGTTTATCGGACACTATGAGCGACATGAGGCTCTCACTCTACACCAAACAATCCACTGGGACGCTGCGTTCATTATGATAGGGAACTTTAATAGTGGCAACCTTAAATGCGCACTTCAAAACCTTCACCAACAGATCACTGGTACACTCCATTTAAGGACTGTTACAGATCACAGTCTCTGGTGGTGTTTGGGAAATCAGACCATGCTGCTGTTTTCTTTATGCCTATACCAGTTAGGAAGGTGATTGCGTGATGGACTAACCAATCAGTGGCCGCTTTGCAGGATGACGCAGACAGGGACATGTTCTGACGCAGCTCTGATGACACTGACATGTTTACAGAAGCGGTTGTGGGATTTATCGGGAAATTAGCTGGAGATCGCTCACTGCCGCCTACAAAGCAAGGCTTGCTGCCAATTATATACCAATACAAAGTTGCGTCCTGCAACGTACTCAGGGAACTGCGGACAATAACAGACTAAAAACTGTCACTCTGCAATTATGAGTGTTGACACTTCACTGGCTGACAAGCTGAACAGGTTTTATGCTCACTTTGAAGCTGCAGCTGATAACACCACTATAAACAGTTGCAGGAATAGCTGCACGCACACTAAGAGTGCCAGTAAAGGGGATGCTCTTATCATTACAGAACAGGCCGTGAGGAAAGGCTTTAGGAGAGTGAACACTAGGAAGGAAACAAGACAAGACAGCATTCCAAGTCAGATCCAGAGAGCTTGCGCTGACCAGATAGCACCGGTGTTCACAAAGATCTTCAACCTCTCCCTGGCTCAGACAGTGGTTCCCACATGCTTCAAACAATCCATCATTGTTCCTGTCCCAATGAAACAACCGCCCACTTGTCTCAGCGATTACCACCCAGTAGCACTGACCTCAGTTGTGAGGAAGTGCTTTGAGCGACTGGTCAGAGACTTCATCATCTTTTCATTTCTTGCCACCATGGATCCACTGCAGTTTGTGTACTAGACTAATCGTTCCACCAGCACCATCTCCCACCTGCTGCACACAACCCTGAGCCACCTAGACACTGGCAGGGAGAATTATGTTATAATATTTTTTTATGGACTATAACCCTTCAAAGCTCTCCACCAAGCTGAAGGATCTAAGACTGTGTCAATGGATCCTTAACTTTCTCACAGACAGACAACAATCAGTGATTGTTGTCTGTCAACAATCAACAATCTCAATCTCCCTCTATCACTCTTAGCACTAAAGCCCCCCAGGGTTGTGTTTTGAGCCCCCTGCTGTACTCCCTGTACACTCATGACTGTATAGCCATGTCACACTCCCCCTCCAATGTCAAATTTGCTGACAACACTCTTGTGGTGTTGTGATCTCTGATAACATTGTGATGGCCTACCTGGAGGAGATTAGGATCCTGGAGAACTGGTGCCGGGAGAACAACCTCCTAAACAAGACAAAGGAGCTGATTATGAACTTCAGCATGAGGCAGGCAAGGAGCTTACAGCCCCTTCACTCTGCTACAGGCTATATTCAGTTTTAAACCAGAATCCAACCACCGGCTTACTGAGACAAGAGGTGAATAAACACCACAAATCCAGTATCCCAGGTAAGAAATGCTCCAACTAAATCTTTTATCTCTAAACTACCCTATTTAGTGTATAACTTTCCAGCGTGGTTCTCCCTCACCGATGCGTATTCACAGCAGCTTAAAATGGCTCACTCTCTCTAGAACTTTCTTGCATGCATGCTCTTTACTAGCACAGGCTCTTTACTATCGTGGGCACACTGCATCCAATTCATGGTACACCTGGTAAAAGTTTTATTTTGCAAAATAAAAGTTGGTATAAAGTTAACATAAAATAAGATTGCTACATTTGTGTTTTGTGCAGTAATGAGACGATTGATAAGCTTAATTGCTACATTTGTGTTTTGTACAGTAATCAGACTATTTATGAGCTTAAATAATTATTTGGGTCAATTGTGTACATATTTATTTTTATCAACTGGGTTACATATGTGACTGTTTGTTGTGGTTTAATTAAAATAAACAGTCTGTGAATGCTGGCTTGCCTTCGGGCATCCTTACACATAAATAACTTTGTAAGAGCTGGCTAATGGCCTCTGAAACAGAAGATTGTCTTAAATCTTTATTATGAAGCTAGAAAGGTATTTAATTTTTAACTTGGCTTACCGTCTAACCAAGAGTTGAATTGCTAAAAACCTAGTAATTACCAGCTCAGCCTTCTATGTTAACAAACTAAAGACAGATATCTAGATAGTGCAGATATCTGTCTTTAGTATTTTTAGCCATTGTTATCTAGCAGGTATTATATTTGGTGGACCTTTTTCACATATGTGATATAGGTTCTACAAAGCCAGAATGGACAGTACTGGGTAAAGCAAGCCAGCTAAGATGCAAGTTTTATTTATAACAAAGCAGTGAGAGAAATGATCATATATAATCTTTTTACTATTATTACTTTTATTTTTACTTTTATTTAATGTATTATTGTACCAATGTTACTCTTTATATCACTGCACCTGTCATACCTGTATCATACATTTTATTTTTTGTGAAAGAAAAAGAAGATAACAAAAAAAACTTTGACGGAAACATCTACACTCATTGTTCATTTGATCAGGTCTTCCGACCACATATGCACTTCCAACTATTTGTAGTTAACAGTTACAGACTGTAGCCCATCTATTTCTCTTTACCCTGCGCATCAAATGTCAAGGCTACCAATAAGCAGGTATTATTGGTGTGATGGTCAGTGACACTGACATGGGAGTGGAACATTAGTGTTAGTAGTTACTCAAATATACAGTGCTCTTCTCCTACCACTTTGGTTCTTTTAGAATCTTCCATTGAAAAGTTATATAGGTACGAATCTTCTATTTAAAGGTTAAATAGGGACACAAAAAGGTACCTCTATGCCAGGCTGACTTCTTAATGTTCTCTTCAAGATGGCAGGCTGACTTCTTAACTCTCTTCAAGAAAGTTCTACTGGAAAGCTGTCAAAATCAGTAAGCTCTCTCCTTCCTGATTGTCTGATTGTGGTATGTTCTTTCATCACCTCACTGAATCAGTTGTTCCAAGTGCAGTTTGTGAACTTTGAAGACATCTGACTACAGTGTAGAAGCAAGCTGTATCTCCATGTGACTGTGACCCTGTTTACAGCTGGTCACTTGATGCATCTTAACTGGATTAGGTCAAGCTGCATTAAAATATAGATGTAAATGCCCCCAAGAAAGATTTAAAACAGATTTAAATCTGATCACTTCAGGAGGTTCTCTGCGCTGCATTTGAGCCGCATGTTAGAGCGGTTATATCTCCCAGTACTGTGTTGGTGCCTTCCCCTTACTGTGCTGATTATGGGGAAGTCACCACCCTTCAGACTAGCTTAATTTTAATTCTGTACCCCACTTTACAGGTAACAGTAAGCTCAAATAAATCACTAGTTTGTTAGTCTTGTGTTTTAACACAAGTGGTTCTTAATGGTGATGACACAGAAGGATAATTATTATTAGTTGTCCCTGGATGTGTTGTACAAAATTGTGCTTTTCTTTTAAGAAGTTAGCATTATGCTACTGATCGAAGCATTTATAGCACTTACAGCAAGTTTTCATGTCACAACATGGGACTAGCCTTAGTCTCAAGTCATTAGGGGAGAAATCTAAGTCAAGTCAAGTACTTTATTATTTTCAAGTCAAGACAAATCTAAAATCCAATTCACTCTCTAAAGATCCATCTGGAGTCAGGTTTCAGCATAAAGCTGGCACTGTTATTCAGGTCACTGTTAAAATGAAAGATGGTCAGCTATTTGAGAATTAAATTAAATTTGATTCAATTAATTTAAGACAAGAGAATTCAATTTAAAACCAGTTCTAGACAACAAAGACTCAAGGAAAGTCATCATGTTGTTATCATTGTTTATTCAGCGTCATGACGCCCTGACTCCAGGGAGCAAGGGAGGCGCAGACGCTGAGTTCCATTTGTAGTTGAGCTTCATTTTATCAACACAAAAAGGCACGAGGGCCAAAACACAAACTAAACCAAACACAGGAGACATGACATTGTAAAATCTAACATAAGTCAGTCGACCGACACCAGAGTCCAACACAAAGGGAACTAAATACACACACACTTAACACAGGACCCAATAGGAACATACAATCACTTAAACAGAAACACCGGACAGCTGTAACCAAAGACACAAAACCAAAACCCGGTGTACACAGACACAACATCAAAGTAAAAGTCTAAACAGGACAGAGCGGGCTCTAGCGGCCGCTGACTAGAGACGTCACAGTACCCCCCTGCCTGATGGTGCAACTCTGAAGTGCCATAGGGGCCACAGGCCCACACAGGCGGGGTAAGCGGTGGGGTAGGTGGATGCAAAACGCAGACTCCCTGGGCCCCACACAGCCGCCTCCCGACAGTTGATACTCTTGCCAACCTTCGGTGCAGCCAGGGCGGCCTGTGTGGGTCCCACTCGACCGCTCCCCTGAGGTCCCTGCAGGTGACGCCCCTCCGTGTCCTCCAGGTCGAAGCCCCCAAAAAATATTCCTGGGGGGAAATCCCTGGTTCTTTGTCGGGGCCACTACGGCATCCCCCCCACCCTCCCGATGGCGCAATCCCAGTGTGCCATGGGCTCCAGGCCCATGCCAGGCCAGACACGGGGCTGCAGCTTCAGGGACAGGGTCTGCAGCTTCATGAATGGAAACAGGGGCTGCAGCTTCAGGAATGGGAACAGGAGCTGCAGCTTTGGGAACTGAGACAGAGGCTGCAGCATCATGCATGGGGACTGGGGCTGCAGCTTAACAAATGGGACAATGAAAAGGGACCTGGGTCCTCGGAACTGGCATAGACAGAGTCCTCAGAGCCGACGTGGGAATCAGCCTGGGAGGAGCAGACTGGAGACAGGGCTTTGTGAGCCACCTTTCGTCCTTTGTCCCCGAGCTGCGGAACTCCCACCTCACCAGATAGCAAGCCTCAGTGGGAGCTCCACCTCGGTCGGGCCGAAGGCGAGAGGGCCGCCGAACACCCCCGGAGCCAGGATTGTTGACACGTCCACCAACCTGCTGCCTCAGCCGTCCCAATCCTCCTCGTCTTCATCTTTGGAGGTGATCCAACCCAGCACCTCGGGAATAGAATACCGACTCACCCTCATTGGTTCGTCCCACTGCTGGGTCCAGTTTGCCTCACTTGGAGACCTCACCACTTTGTCCCACGTGCCCGTGGGGAAATCCGGCTGCACATATTTTGTTGGTCGGTCCATCTGTCACGCAGCCCTGACTCTAGAGAGTGAAGGAGGTGCAGATGTGGTGTTCCATTTTCACTTGACCTTTATTTTATAAACACAAAAAGGCACGAGGGCCAAAACACAAACTAAACCAAACACAGGAGACAGGATGTTGTAAACTCTAACATAACACATTTAACACAGGAAGCAATAGGAACATACAATCATTTAATCAGAAACACTGGACAGCTGTAACCAAAGGCACAAAACCAAATCACCGTGGTACACAGACACAACATCAAAATAAAAGTCTATACAGGACAGGATGGCCTTTGGTCGCTGACCAAAGACGTCACCCTTAGCCTGACATCTTGTCACATTATAGAATACTGTGACTCACGTGTGCTGGTGCAGTATGTTGCAGACACACTAATATCTAGTTTGCAAGGGGGATCAGGCAGACCTTTTACGAACTTCCAGAGAGTCTGCTTGAGACTTTCTTAAATTAATATAAAATTCAGAGTGAAATGGATGTAGCAACATAAATGAAATAAAAGCAGTTCCAAAAGGAAATGGCATTCCAATGTGACTGATATACAATTCATATGCCGTGTACTTTAATTCCATTTTCAGTGTCAGAAATCCTCACCTTTAATTTCAATTTTGATGACAGTGTGTACAGGGCCAGAGTTAACCTGTCTGGAGATGAGGACAGCTTATACTCCAAAACATGCAAGATATGTGGTAGTATTGCAGTTAGTACAGAGTCTGAGTCAAGAATAAGACCTGAACAGACTGAGTCCAAGTCAAACAGACTGAGTCCAAGCCCAAGTCTTTGTGATAGTCGAAGGCAAGTCTGGCATGGGCAAGACTAAATCAAGACCAAGATTGGATTAAGAAACAAAAAATAGACAAAAAATCATATGTAGTTAATTTATAATCATTAGGTCGGTTTCCGGGACAGGGATTAAGCCTAGTCCTGGATTACGTGGTGCTGTGAAAAGAGATTTTCCATTGAAAAGGAAAGGGTAGTCCAAGACTAGGCTTAATCCCTGTCTGGGAAACCAACACATTATGTATGATAGATTCCATAGTAATAATGAATAAAGTAGCCCCTAACATTTTGACTTTAAAAAAGTGTTTCATGAAAGTTAATTTTTTTTCATCCCTTCTGCTCAATCTTAATGTTAGGCTTAATGCTAAATGAGGAGAATAGTGATAGATGTTCATATTTGATGATGATGTGATGATAAAAGTACCAGGTACCTAACACCGAGATATGTGTATTTTTATGCATTAGGCTAACTTTAGCTAGTTTACCATGTGATGTTTTTCATTGAAACCTATATATTGTATATACATATTACGCTCACAAAAGTTTGTTTTATACCTGAGGTTTGCGGCACAGTGAAAAAGTTGAAAGTTTCTGCCTTGCTTCTGCATTTAACACACCTCACTCACACCATGTGAAAGTATTTTGTACATGCTTCTTTGTACAGCATGTGGCACAAAGTAGTCTTAACACTGAAAAAAAATTGTGTTCTCATTTTTGTAGTGCATGCTGATATAAAAGGCCACCAAAGCTTGCACTGTGCATGGTGCTTCAGCTGATGCTGCTTTTAAATGCATTTCATTTTGTGCATCTTTCACAAACACATCAGTAAATAAGAAGCCCTGCAGGAAACAGTATAAATCTTCCTTAGTCTAGGCTGAAACGAGACTGTCACTGATTGTAAAAATCATATTTGATATTTTTTAAAATAATGCTAATTTAAAACAATGTATTCCAATGTTTTCAGTACCATGTCAATAGAAGGGGCAGTACAATGCTTTTAATACAGTACAATGCTTTTTAAATGCTTTTAAGGCTTATTAACCCTTAACTATCGGCTGAAAATGAATTATCTGCTTATAACCATTCTGTTAAGAATAAATTAGAGTGAATAAAGCATTATCTAGTATACTTTAAATTATTCTTCATTTCGTTAATTAATCTTTTATTATGCTTTTATTCAGCTTAATCAGGCTAATAGCTAGTAAGCCAACAAGGTATAGCTGCCCATTATTAATTTTATTAGGTTGTAGTGTGAATTAAGCACTTTCAAGAACATTGTTATTGTTATTTATAAATCCAACTGTGCCTTTTCAAAAATAGTCTGATAAAACTCACCTTATAGGTAGGAACCTGTTAATTTGCACAGTATGCACACAACCCATGTAAGGTCTTCAGCTATGCAATTCAACTCTGTTAAGGCGTACCCAATTAAGGTATTCAATCGTGAACACACAGCTCAATAGAAGAGCACAGGCAATAGCCTGTTCTATGCTCTGAGCCACCGCACATGAGCACAATGGCCACTGCAAAGTGTTGAGTGATATAAAGTCTCTCAGCACTGGGTTCTGCTACATTCTCTGGAATAAGGGAGCTCCACACAGTACTAGTGTGATGAGCTGGAATGGTGTTAGTTATCCAGAACTAATCATCCAGCATTAGAACAAGACCTCACTCGTGCTTTTTTTGGCTGCAATCAAATCCTTACAGCAATGTTCCAACATCTAATGTAAAGCCTTCCCAGAAGAGGAAGGCTGTTACTGCAAAAAAGGAGGACAACCTCTCCATTAATAGCCCTGATTTCAGAAAACATTTGGACGTATTACAGTACTAGCACTACCAATTTAATTCTGCAGATATTTTAAGAAAAAGTATTTTAAGAAAATTCTGTAATTATGAACTTGTGGTACTCTGTTTATCTGATACAGTAAGCTAATAATATTTAGAAATGTATATAGTGTTATAGTAACATACTGTGACACAAACATTATTTGCACATCGATCATACTTTTAATAATAAGTAATAGCCATTAGAATCAGAATCATGTTTATAGGCCAAATATGTGAGCGACATATACAAGGAATTTGGTTCCGGTCGATGGTGTCTCTCAAGCACAACAGTATAAAAACACAACAATATATAGTACAAGAGAGCGCTGTACCGAGGCTGCCATCTGCGGCGCCATCTTGGAAGAATCCAGATGAACTTACCCCTTAATTCACAAATCATAAAATGTGAATTACAGAACCGTACAGCTTTGTCCATGACACAGGTGTATTATGACTACACAAATTAAATCAAAATACAATTTACAGAAAATGTTAGAAATTACTGAATTTCCTTGTACTAATCTTAAGTTGTTTGTCAAGAGGCCTTCCTCTTGAGACAGCAAGCAGTGCAGTTAGAGCCTCCATGCAATGTGTCCTCACATAGGAGTTATTAAGAGATGCAAAAATGCACACCAACATTATGATAATAATATAGTGGACACACATAATGAATTGCCCCACAGCCCAGTCTATGCCCCTCCACTGAAAGCATTTTCAGTGGGAAAAGAGGGGGCACTGGCAAGGCTACACCGTAACCAAACATTCATTTTGCGCTTCAGTTATTTAAAAAGTCATATATTAAATACGCAATGAAAAAATATGGCTCATTATTTCCACTTTGTAATGATGCCTTCTCTCTACAGGCTACAAGGGATTAAGACTGCTGTTTTTTTCTACTTAAACAAAGTTCCCAGGCATTAGGCCTTTGAAAGTTAACACACTGTTTCCTGAAACAAGTGAGACCTTAACGTATTATTATTTTTCTTATTATTTTGGCTGGTTGTGTGAACTACATTTTGTTTTGCAGCCACTGAGTTTGATTAACAGGTACTTATTTTGAATCATTTTGACATGCTGGATGCAGTGCAGCTGAGAATTGATCTTTTTTCTCAATTATGGTTGATATGCATTCGAGACAATGGGTTGAAAAATCAGCCTTTATTTGGAGTAATCATTGTTTGAACATAGCTTAAACAGTGCAGAAAACCATTAATATTGGACTAAAAGGTGTTACACAGTGAATAAATGGCACAAAAATGTGATATATATGAAATAGACTTTTTCATATGTTCTTCACATAATGGGCAAATAATTACAAGGTAGGCTGGACAGGCCACTTTCCATTGTAGAAGAGCAGAGTGAACACAGAGAGCTTCACCACACGCTAAGACTTAATGTGAGATTTTTCCTTGCTTGGATGTTCATAGCCAGGGCTGGCTCTAAGCAAAACACAATTGTGCCGACAGAGATTTGCAGATTTCCAAGATCATAACTAATCTGCAGCAACACACAAACACCAATGTGTGGTTCTTACAGATGAATGAAAAAGCTCTACTCCACTGTATTTTGTCACCTTGTCACACATCAGTTGTTAAATTGGCGTTACAGTTAGATGTATATGTGTGCTGCACATAGTAGCTTTTGTCCTGCAGCATTTCTGTTGCATAGATATCAAAATAAAATGCTAACCTCTGCATTATAAAAAACTGGCTCCAAATAAAGCTCTTTATGCAAAAGCTGTTAATCACATTCTCTCACTTTTATATGAACTGACCCTTCCTTTTGAATATACAGCAAAAAGTGTATATAACGTAATGTTAAAAATCTTTCATTATAAGCAAAGCTGTCTAATAAATAGTGTGATTAGCCTGCCACAGTCCATTGTCTTTCTCCATTTTATTCTGAAGTGGTATTTTGTACTCATATTGTGGGGTTCAGTCAACCATGGCAACATTAACTGCAAGACAAAGCAATTTAAAAATACTTATAAACCCAGAATGTAGAGTTAGCACAGTTGACACCATTAATTTCCCTTGCAGAAATTATTGACTGTCACAGAGCAGACACGAATGGGACTGACAGGTCGCCCAGTGTTGCGTGAGGGAAGAGCCCAGTCGCGGATTGGCACGAAGAGGCTGGCGAACCCACGCTTTTTGATCTGCGAACGCTCCGAACTCGGAGTAAAGATTCCCACCAGGAATCAACGTTCGCACACGCACTCAGAAGGGTAAAAGGGTTTGGGGTTGAGGATTCGGGGCTGATAGTACTCACGGTACCGTCGAGTCGAATATTGGCTAGATGCCAGGTTGGGACCCAATGACTGAGTGCTGGCTTAGTGCCAGCTTCCGGTTTTTATACCCTGCCGTGAGTCATTTCCCACGCCCCTGGGATGTCACGTGGCTGGTGCGTGTGACAGTGTGTTTAATACAGAGTGTGTGTTTAATAGAGTGTGTGTTTAATACAGTGTGTTTAATACATTGTGTTTAATACAGTGTGTTTGTTTAATACAGTGTGTGTTTACTAGAGTGTGTGTGTTTAATACAGTGTGTTTGTGTTTAATACACTGTGTTTAATTCAGAGTGTGTGTTTAATACCAAGTGTGTGTGTTTAATACAGTGTGTGTGTGTGTGTTTAATACAGTGTGTGTGTTTAATACAGTGAGTGTGTTTAATACAGTGTGTGTTTAATAGAGTGTGTGTGTTTAATACAGTGTGTTTGTGTTTAATACAGTGTGTTTAATTCAGAGTTTGTGTTTAATACCAAGTGTGCGTGTTTAATAGAGTGTGCATGTTTAATACAGTGTGTGTGTTTAATACAGTGTGTGTGTGTTTAATACAGTGTGTGTGTGTGTGTGTTTTTAATACAGTGTGTGTAATACAGTGTGTGTGTGTTTAATACAGTGTGTTTAATACTATGTGTTTATGACAGTGTGTGTGTTTGTGTGTGTTTAATACAGAGTGTGTGTTTAATACAGTGTGTGTGTGTGTTTAATACAGTGTTTGTGTTTAATAGTGTGTGTTTAATATAGTGTGTGTGTTTAATAGGGTGTGTGAGGGGTGTGTGAGGTAGAAGAGGGTGTGTGAGTTGTGTGTGAGGTGTGTGTGAGGGGTGTGTGAGGTAGAAGAGGGTGTGTGAGGTGTGTGAGGTCCACAATGCCGGTGTCTTTGTGGATGCAGTGTGTGTGTAAATGTCTGTGACAGAGAGTAGAGAGACTCCCATGATCTTCTCAGCTGTCCTCATAACCTTCTGCGGGGTCTTGCGTCTGAAACATTGCAGTTCCTGTACCAGGCTGTGATGCAGCTACAGAGAATCTCTATGGTCCCTCTGTAGAACATGGTGAGGATTGGGGTTTGGAAGGTGCGCTCTCCACAGTCTCCACAGGAAGCAGAGACGCTGCTGAGCTTTCTCGGTGATGGAGCTGGTGTTGAGGGTCCACGTGAGGTTCTCTGTGATGTGAACACTAAGGAACTTGGTGCTCTGGACACTCTCCACCAAAGAGCCACGGATGCTCAGCAGGGAGTGATCACCCTGTGTTCAGCCCTGGGGGTGCCTGTGTTCAGCCCTGGGGGTGCCTGTGTTCAGCCCTGGGGGTGCCTGTGTTCAGCCCTGCGGGTCCCTGTGTTCAGCCCTGCGGGTCCCTGTGTTGCTTCTGATCCTGATTGACTGAGTCAGGAAGTCCAGGACCCAGTTGCAGAGGGAGGTGTTTAAGCCCAGCAGTCTCAGATTCCTGATCAGATGCTGAGGAATGATGGTGCTGAAGCTGAACTGAAGTCTATGAACAGCTTTCTAACACAAGTGTCCTTTTGGTCCTGGTGGGTGAGGGCCAGGTGAAGGTGGTGTTGATGCATCAGAACGGTTGGGACGGTACGTGAACTGCAGTGGGTCCAGTGAGGGAGGCAATTGTGACTTGATGTGCCTCATGACGAGTCCCTCAAAGCATTTTATGATGATGGGTGTGAGTGCAACAGGATGATAGTCATTGATGCAGAACACTGATGACTTCTTTGGCACGGGGATGATGGTGATGGTTTTGAAGCATGTTGGGATGACAGTGGTGTTCAGAGAGATGTTGAAGATGTTTGTGAGAACATCTGCTAGTTGTTTGGCACATCCTCTGAGTACACAACCTGGAATGTTGTCTGGTCCAGCAGCTTTCCGTGGGTTGACTGTCAGCAGAGTTTTCCTCACATCTGCCACAGTCAGACAGAGCATCTGGTCATTGGGAGGTGGGATGGACTTCCTCACTGCCTTGTTATTTTGGGCTTCAAACCGTGCATAGAAGTTGTTCAGTGCATCTGGAAGGGAGGCCTCACTATCACAGGCAGGTGGAGATGCCCTGTAGTTGGTGATGTTCTGTAGATGGAGATGGTCTGTAAGTGGAGATGCCCTGTAGTTGGTGATGGTCTGTAGATGGAGATGGTCTGTAGGTGGAGATGGTTTGTAGGTGGAGATGGTCTGTAGGTGGAGATGCCCTGTAGTTGGTGATGGTCTGTAGATGGAGATGGTCTGTAGGTGGAGATGCCCTGTAGTTGGTGAAGATCTGTAGTTGGTGATGGTCTGTAGATGGAGATGGTCTGTAGGTGGAGATGGTTTGTAGGTGGAGATGCCCTGTATTTGGTGATGGTCTGTAGATGGAGATGGTCTGTAGGTGGAGATGCCCTGTAGTTGGTGATGGTCTGGATGCCACATGTGCCGTACATCCACAGTGTCTTTGAAGTGGCTGTGGATTTTCTGGGCATGGGCATGTTTCGCTGCTCTGATGGCCCTGGACAGGTTTGCCCTTGCTGTTCTCAGGGCAGCCTGATCACCTGATTTGAAGGCGGTGTCTCGGGTTCTCAGCAGTGTGTGCACCTCTGCAGTCATCCACGGTTTCTGGTTGGAGTGATGTTCTTGGAGACTGTGACATCATGGATGCACTGACTGATGTAACCAGTGACCTCCAGGTCGGTAGAGCCGCTGTAGGTTCAGCCTCCCTGAACATGTCCCAGTCAGTGAGCTCAAAACAGTCCTGAAGAGCAAAGATGGCGCCAGGGGCCAGATATTTGTCTGCTTTTGGATGGGCTTGGCATGTCTGACGAGTGGTCTGTAGGCTGGTATGCACATGATGGACACATGATCGAAGAATCCTAGGTGGGGGCGGGACTCAGCATGGAACACGCTGGGGATGTTTGTATAAACACAGTCCAGCGCGTTCTCACCCCTCATCGGAAAGTCCACATGTTGGTAGAATGTGGGGAGAACTGACTTGAGGCTTGCATGGTTCAGATCACCAGTGATGATAAACGGTCCGTCAGGATGTGAGTTTTGGAGCTGGCTGATAGCTCCGAACAGTTTGGTGAGTGCGTCGTTAGCGTTAGCGCTGGGTGGGATGTCCACCGCGAGTATGAGCGCGGTGGAGAATTCCCACAGTAAGTAAAATGGCCTACATCTAACAGACATAAACTCCAGCAAGAACTCGAGATCAGCATAGCGTTCACACATCAGTCCGAGTTGTTGTAAACACAAAGCCCTTCTCCTCTTGCTTTGTGGCTAAGATTAGCATCACAGTCACTTCGGTACATTAGCATGTTGCTAATAGCTGTAGTCGTCCCTGGAACACTGTCGTTGAGCATGTCTCTGTAAAAACATAAGCACAACAGTCTCTGAACTCACGCTGGGTGGTGCTGGAGTCTGGATGTGGTCCAGTTTATTGTCCCGGGGAGCGAACGTTGGCGAGGAAGTGGCTGGGATTGCCGGCCGGCTAGCGTTAGCTTTTAGCCTAGCATGGACGCTTGCTCGCTTGCCCTGCTGTCACTTCCTTGCGCATCGCTTGCGATGTCTCTTCCCCGGCCGTCGGCATCAGGCAGCACCGTGGTTTGAGGGCCCGGTCCGCGTAGCGAGCCGAGATCTTGGAGTAGCAGCAGCACCTCGTCTTCGAGGTAAGAGCAGGTCTGGTGGTCATAATCATGTGTACCATATGATCGGATCCACAAGTCCAGAAAAAAAACACACTTTTGCACCAAAGTGTTGGACCCGGAGTGGCCACTGCGACCTCACGTGCCGCCATCTTAGTCTACCAAGTTAATCTCAGTGCCAATGGGGTTAAACTGCTGTAGACTGAATGGGTGGAGCTAAACTGCTGTAAACTGTGTGGGAGGGCCTAAACTGCTGTAGGCTGAATAGGCGGAGCTAAACTGCTGTAGGCTGGGTGGGAGGGGCTTAACTACTATAAACAGTGTGGGAGGGGCTAAACTGCTGTAGGATGGGTGGGAGGGGCTAAACTGCTATAGGCTGGGTGGGAGGGAGGGGCTAAACTGCTATAGGCTGGGTGGGAGGGAGGGGCTAAACTGCTGTAGGCTGGGTGGGAGGGGCTAAATTGCTATAGGCTGGGTGGGAGGGGCTAGACTACTATAGGCTGGGTGGGAGGGGCTAAACTGCTATAGGCTGGGTGGGAGGGGCTAAACTGCTATAGGCTGGGTGGGAGGGGCTAAACTGCTATAGGCTGGGTGGCAGAAGAGCTTCATACTCAGCTGCACAGTGTGTAAAATATTTTGCTGTCTCTGCATAGACACTGTACACACACACACACACACACACACACACACAGAGATACACACACACTCTGCTCCTTGGGGACAGGGCTGATGGAATGTTTTGTGACAGTCAGTGATGATGATGAATTCTCAGTCTGACACACACACACACACACACACACACACACACACACACAGCCCATCACTTTAAAGCTCTCAGGAGTGAACTGTTTCTTACTGTAACACTCAGTGTGTGATATTGTCCACACTCTCCTGCTGAATCAAACTGAGGCTTTAAAGTCAGTCTGAAATCAGAATATTCTTTCTCTGGGATCTGATCAGGCAGACACAGCCTCTGCAGCCTCGCCTCTCCAACCTCGCCTCTGCAGCCTCGGCTCTGCAGCCTCACCTCTCCAACCTCACCTCTGCAGCCTCGCCTCTCCAACCTCGCCTCTGCAGCCTCGCCTCTGCAGCCCCGCCTCTCCAACCTCGCCTCTGCAGCCTCGCCTCTGCAGCCTCGCCTCTGCAGTCTCACCTCTACAACCTTGCCTTGCCTCTCCCGCCTCAGATAAACAAACTCTGGTAAAAGTGTTATTCTCCTCCCTGATAAATCAAAGTCAGTCTGTGGCCTCAGGAAATGGTGTGTTTGTGTGTGTGTGTTACAATTATATAACACTGTCATAATTATATATCCGTTATCTCATAATTGTCTAACAATTATCCAGTACCAGCAGTACATTATTACTGTTTCAAAAGATTAATCTTCTCTCTGGTGAGACGGAGTGAGGCAGGGTGAGACAGAGTGAGACAGGATGAGAGAGTGAGGCAGGGTGAGACAGAGTGAGGCAGAGTGAGATGGAGTAAGGCAGGGTAAGACAGTGAGAAGGATTGTGGCATGGTGAGGCAGGGTGAGACAGAGTGAGGCAGGGTGAGACGGAGTGAGGCGGGCCGGGTCCTACAGCTTCTATCTCCATGTTCTGGTGTTCCTTCCAGTCTGACAGCATCACTGAACCGGATCACAGTGACTGAGTTGGTCGGAGGTCTGATCTGAGATCAGACCTTAAAATCTCAGTTCTGCTGCAGACACTGTTCCATTTATTCAGCGAGAGAAACCTCCTCATGATGCATTTCCATCTGTCCATTCATTAACATTCACCACCAACCATAAACTCAGCCTCCCTCACCTGTTATTCACACAACACTGAGAAACACACCACACACACACCCTGCACTCAGCATCCTTTACATATATCCAGCACTGTGTAGGCACACTGCCTCCAACGCGGCCTTATTAAACATCCCATAATGAGTTTTACCTTCCCCACAGTATCTGCTGTCATTTAAAACTGTAAAAACACCATAAAACACAGTAAATCGTTGTAAAAGTCAACGAAACGGAAAAAACACTACATTTTAAAACACAGGAGAAGACTGTAAAACAGTAAAATACAGTATAAGACTATAAAACACTTTAAAACAGTAAAATGCAGTAATACACAAACTATAATCCAATAAAACACAGTAAAAGACTGTAAAATATAGTAAAACTACAACACAATAACTGTTGCTCATCTGATCAGTGGCTAGACTGCCCCCCAGTGGGTCGTGGTGGTACTGCAGGGGCTTTTTAATTGCATATATTTATTGAAAAATAGAGAATTTTTTAAGATGGCAGATATCATTAGTATGATTAGTACCATCTGCAAAAAGAAAACGTCATATTTAAGTGGAGCTCAGTGATTGGTCCGGCAGAGCGAATGAGTGGTCAGCCCTAAGTTCTGTTTTTATAGTTAATGAAAGTTTCAAAGTTCACACACTTTCTGAATCTGTCTGTCAGGTCGCGAGAAAACAGTCACGCGAGAAAGTAGGACTGCACTGAGCTCAGATCAGAACGACCGCGGACACCGAGACCCTACAATCACACAGACACGGCTACAGGATGTCCCAGATGTTTCTGTTGTCTGGGATGAAGTCCGATATGGTTCTGTCCAAACGGGTCATTGAGGTCATGCGGGCTGCAGGTCGCCGCTGTGCTGTTTTCCAGATCCCACAAAACTCTTCTGGAGTTCTGATGGTCATTTGCTTTTTGAAGATGGTTTTGCTCTTCTTTCAGTTATTTGGTTTCTGTAACAGTTAAAACACACCATGACCTTCCGGAGATGTTCTGGAGATCTGGTTCCCCTGGTCTACAGTTCAGTTACGCTCTCCTCTGGAGCTGCAGTGGGACGTGTGTCCCCTCAGGACAGTGTGTCTCTGGAGACGGTTTTCACCACGCCGGAAACCAGTTCTACATTTTACAGTTTTATTTACACTACAGGGCAGACGTTTGGACCAACCCTGGGATTTCAAATAAACAAATACACGACAAACATTAGAAATACATGAATGTCACTGTCTGGTTCTGAAGTTCATTTATTTAGCACTTTATCACACAAAAGGTCATTCAACATGCTTTACATAAATAGAATACAAGATAAAACAAAATATAATAAAAGAACAGAGAGAAAATCAATAAAAGAACATTTAAAGTGCAATAGAACTGCAAATATGTAAAAGAAGGAGGAGAATAGTGCAGTTTTAGCAGCTTTTTAAAACTCCAGTAAATGAATTAACTGTAAATTATTAGCCTCTTGGCCACGCCTCCTCCACGTGACGTCACGCTCCACAGCCCTGGTTCCGGTCCGGCCGAGTGTCCACCGAGCAGGTGTGTAAACATTTTCACACACAAACTCTCTCTCTGTCTCTCTCTGTCTCTCTGTCTTTAAACACAAACTCCACACACTTTATTCACCGTGTCGCCTGCAGTCCGCTGCAGCTTCTCTCCAGACCTGCAGAGGTTCTGCAGGAGGTTCTGACTGTTCTCCTGAAGTTTATCTTCAGGACTTACCGTGTCCGTAAGTTCATACTGGTAGCGTGAAAGACAGAAGCTGCATTTCGAGTCTTTTTCGGTCAGTAAAGTTATATAGAGGCGCTTTTAAAGCGAGTTCCGTGAAGAAACGGGGCCGCTGTGGAGCAGCTCTGGCCCTAAGCCACGCCACCGGCGCCGCAAATAGAAGGAGCCTGCCAGCCAATCGCAGCGCAGGATGCCACGCATGGAGGAATCCAGGGTTTATTGCTCTTTCTGATAAAACCTGGACCTCGACCTTGCAGGGGATGGGTCATAATACAGTCAGGATCTGTAGCTCTCCAGCTCCGGCAGCCATTCTGAGGTTAGGAAGCTCATCTCCTCCTTCTTCTACAGCGATGTCCCTGAAAGAGTCCAAGCCTAACCTCAGTGTTCCTCAGGCCACTGAGATGGTGGGACGGCTGTACGGCCTGACTGTGTCCAGCGCCCGACCCCTGCCCAGCTACGACGACCAGAACTTCCACCTGGTCTCCTCAGAAGGCGGACAGTTCGTGCTGAAGGTCATGAACTCAGCAGACAGCCAGAACCTCCCACTGCTGGAGGTCCAGACACACATCATGAATTTCTTGTGTCAGAGAGGACTTCCTACCCAGAGTGTGGTGCCCACGGTAACCGGACAGCTGATGAGTCTGGAGGAGATGGGTAGGAGACGTTTGTTTGTCTGTGGTCTTGATTTAACCTAAACAGACAATTCGTGTGTGTGTGTGTGTGTGTGTGTGTGTGTGTGTGTGTGTGTGTGTCTTTTTTAAACAAATTAATTGAATGATACATAATCAGTGTTCCTGAACGTGGTGTGTGAAGTGTGAACAGACGAGTTAGAAATAAACTGTAGTTCAGATTTGCTCTCACTGTGTTAACGCTGCGGTTTCTGATTTTTAGGCCGTGTTCAGATTTTAAATTACACGGCAGTCACATTTACTTACACACTATGGGTTGCCATAGTAACAGAATTCGTGTGAATACGATCAGCTGAGTCTGTAAGTTTCTCTACAATTAACCACGAACTGTTAATAATTTGTCTCTTTAATGAATTATTAACACATTAACGTCGTCAGGCATATTTTCATTAATTAATAACAGACAGTCTGAGAGCTGTGGGTTCAGTCGGGTCACTGAACATCAGAGGTGAATTATAACTGCCCCCCCCAGTATAACTGCCCCCCCATCACTCACTATAACTGTCCCCCATCACTCACTACAACTGCCCCCCCCAGTATAACTGTCCCCCATCACTCACTATAACTGCCCCCCCAGTATAACTGTCCTCCACATCACTCACTATAACTGCCCCCCCTTCACTCAGTATAACTGTCCCCCATCACTCAGTATAACTGTGTGTGTGTGTGTGTCTCTGTTTATGTCTGTGTATATATATGTGTGTGTGTGTGTGTGTGTGTGTGTGTGTGTGTGTGTGTGTGTGTGTGTGTGTGTGTGTGTG
>JBBJLS010000155.1:14533407-14547813 GCA_037577275.1 Bryconaethiops microstoma | reverse complement strand
TAGCAGTCTTGGGAATCGAACCCACGACTTCTTGATCGCAGGGCAAACGCCCTAACCACTAGGCCACCATCTGCCCATTGGCTCTGGAGTGGAGCCTCTGGGCATGGGAGCGTGGCTACGAGGCAGATATGCGGCGCTTCCAGGCTTGGGAGCATGGCTGGTCCGCATCACGGGCCGAGGGGAAGGGCCAAACCCGCGATCTGCTCCTCGAGCCGACCTAGCTTAGCAACTAGCTCCACGAGGCTCCGCTGGACCTCCAGCTTCATTCTTACCGCCGTGGAAGCCGCCATGTTAGCGCCACCATGGGTCTGTGGGTCTGCACACTGTGCAGGTGGGACCCGCTGGACCGGCTCGGGACTCGCCTCCCCGAGCGAGTCAGGCATGAGCGCTTGGGGCCGTGCTCAGGAAGACAGCTGGGATGGCCGGAGCAGCCGATCGGAGGACCGGTTCCGGGGGGTTCGCAACCCCCTCTGCATCCGTGGCTTCTTAGCCCGTTTGGAGACGAAGAGGTCCGTGAAAACCTCCGGAGACAAAACCGCCGGTTTGTCCTCCGTTCGGCCACTCCAGCCATAATCTATCCCTTCCTCCTCCGAGCTAATATACCCCAACAACTGAAGGTGTACCGACTTGCTCGGGTCGGTTCCTCCCCCCGCCGGGGCCAGCATGTCCCACTCACCCAGTTGGCCATGGGTTCCCACAGATCCGTGGCTGAGTCTGCTGTGCCTTGGTAGGTCCATTCGTCTGTCACATCAAGGCAAGGCATGGTTAAGCAGGAGGCACAGATGCAGACTTCCTCCATTGTAGTTGTTTTATTTTTTTAATTCAAAACACAAAAGCAAAGGGCGCGATGGCCAAAAACTCCAAACAGAAATCAGGATATTCCACAGAACGAGACAGGGCAAGGGTAGGTGTGAGGGTGAACGGAACCCTGAGAACACAAAACAGGGACTATAAATACACACAGAAGTGGAACTCAAAACAGCTGATACGAATTGGGTCTTATCTCTGGCAGCTGAGCAGCCTCACTGCCAGAGATGAGACCCCACCCACAGACAACATAAAAGCTCTATAGTCCTTGGCAGCAGTGGCCCCTAGTGGCCCCTAGTGGCCACTGACAGAGGTTGTGACAGATTCAAATCCAAGGACTGCTAGTGGTACCCTTGAGCAAGATATTATCCCCACACATTGCTCCCCAGGCACCGTCCTGAAGGCAGCTTCACTTAAATGTAGAGAAAGAATTTCACATTGTTCACACTATGGTGCAGTGGTCTGTTCAAATGTGACTAAGGGCCACTTTACTTTACTTCGTCTTCTTTATATCTGAATGAAGCCAAGCCACATAAAAATGTGTAAATGCATTTGTACCACATTATAGCAGTGTAAACACATCCTTTTCTCCAAGACATATTTCACAACCAAAACCCTTCCAAGTACTGTGACAGCAGCCCCCCCAATCTCTCTTCTGCTTGTGCAAGAGACTGCCCTTTGTACTGCTGCCACTTGATGCAGACACTGTTGCTCTCCAGTTCATCTCCTGATATGAGTTCTTCTCTGATTTTAATTTTAATTATTTAGCCCAATTTAGACAAGCCAATTCACTCAAATAAAGTGTGAGTTTGGTTGAACATCAATGTACTTCATCATTATTCACAGTTTCGCTAGAATACATATTCTAACTGTTCATACTTCTGGTAACTAAAGACTTTCATCACTGATTAGTTTTGCACACTTTCCATATTATTAGTCTGACTGCTGATGATCACACTACTGTCGCAGGTTCAAATCCCCACTTTATACTGTTGTGTCCTTGAGCAAGACACTTAAACCTCAGTTGCTCCAGGAGACCTGTCCCTGTAACAAATCATTGTAAGCCGCCAGCCAAATACCCCCTTAATCAGTTAGTCAGAGTACTGATCATTTAAAAAATATATTTTTGTTGTAGAGTCACCCATGTAATGTTTGGGGATAGAGTGAGGACGGTCAGGTCCCCTTTAAAATGTGTGTCGAAGAGTATGTGACATCATGGGTAAGGAAATCGGAAATGGACAAAAAGAGAAAAAATACACATATGTGGAAGAATAAACAGATTTCACAACACTAAAGCTCAGATCAGTTATAAAAGAAGACATGTTTCGCTGTTTGTTGTGGTTTAATAAAAACAATCAGCCCGTAAATGCTGCTACGCATTGAGCCGTCCTTAACCACAAATGGCTTGGTAAGAGCCAGTGAATTCCCAGTGGGCGCAGTGTATAATCTAAATGCAGTAAAATGAACTGGAATTTATGTAATTTAGGTGAAGTAAACTAAATTTAATTAACAAGAAGTGAACTGAACTGAATGTTATTTCACTAAACAGACATGAACTGAAATAAACAGAATTTAATTGAAGTGAAGTAAACTGACCTGAATTAAGCTGAACTTAAATCAAACTGGACTGAACTGAATTGTATGGTATTGCCTTTTATTTGACTGTGTAGATGTGTGCATTGCTAATAGTATCATCATGGATGCTCTGTATGTTTATGTTCATATTCAGTGGTGGATAGTACACTCTCACTATTTATGTAAAGTTGGGGGAACACGAGCCTAAGAATTTCATTACGGGTAATGATGCTACATTGTTATCTGTATATGACAATAAAACTTGAACTTGAACTATTCCTTCAGGTCTGCTTCTTTGTCTAGTCATTTTGTCTGCTTTGTCACTATTATTAAAGGAAATCAAACAAAAACACATTTGGAGTTTGAGGCATTCTGATCAGATGCCTACAAACTTTTTGGCCATACAGTGTATGTGTTTAGGCTCTTGCACCAAGTTTACATATTATATGTGAGCAGAATGCATGTGATATGTGTCTGAAACAAAAAGCTTAACAGATGAGACTCTCTGACTTTTGAAGTCTGGTTATACATTGGTGTTTCCAAATGGTGTAAAGCTATATAAAAATGTAATTAATGTTTTGATACAATGATATGCAGTATTTTTTTATCTTGAAACTTTGTTACTAGCAATCAGAATGTGGTCAGTAATTTTAATCTGATGCCAAGCCTCTGAATATACATCATATATCATTTTCTGTGAGAAATGATTGAAAAAAAGCTGTCCTTGAACATATGTATCTACACAGTCACACAATGGTGTATTTACACAGTTTACCTATTGCAACCTCAAGAACAAAGTCAGAGTGGCAAAATTCAGCCCATGTCCAGCACTTCAACACTATCTCCAGTTAGTACGTTCTTTGGAGCTGAGGAGCTGCTTTCTTTGTTGTTAAGATATGTCTGTCCCTGAATTTGACTTACTCTGCCAATAGCCGCTTGCCCTGGGAATGACTCCCCTGTGAACAGCCAAGTTTTTCCCTGGGAATGACTCCCTTGTGAACAGCCAAGTTTTTCCCCTTTTGCATTTTCCCCTCCTTTTTTCCACCACCTCTGCAATCAGTAGCTTGTGTATGCAATAATGTGCTTAACACAATCTGTTAGATAATGCACTTCAGAGCAACACCAATACATATCACGGCTTAAGATTCCAATGGGAATTTGCACAGCAGTCCTACAGTGAAAAGCTGCTCTTGTAAGTTAAACCAGCATTATGCAAGTTCATGTTCACTAAATAAAAAAAAAAATAAAAAGTCAATGTGTGCGAACAGCGATGTTTAAGTACAGGTTCAGAAACTGTTTCCAAAAGCAGGTTCATCCACCAAGACTCTCATTTTAACATTTGGAACTAAAACTAAAACCCGCAGTCAAGTCTGGCCAACAGAAGAAAAGCTGCTCGACATTCTTATCAGCTTTGGGCTTAAGGTATCTGACTAACTAATGAACTTGGCATTGAAAAGTTTCCCCACTCCTTCAGTTGAAACTCTTGAGCAGGATCTGTTTAGCCTGTTCCCTGAAAACAGAAATATACATACGTTAATGAACCAACAACTAGTCTACCAGCAGTGCATCTACAATACCTACTGATGTTATTATATCTGTTCATATGTATATAATGCAATAATATCACACTGAAGCCTATAACATGATTATACTTAGTTGAAAGACTGTGGAATACATGGTACAAATGTTTTGAGTTCATTAATTCCAGAGTTAAACATCAGCTAGAAACTTTAGAAAGAAAATAAAAGACGGAAACTGAAGAAGAAAAATAAAATTAAAATCTATTTCTTGTTCATAAGCTGCATTCAGTAGTGTATGTATATATGAGCATGTCATCACACATGCAGGTTGTAAAAATACTTATTGTGAATCATTAAATTACTCCAACATATAACTATGAATTAGCCTATGATAATTTATCAGAAGCTATGATCAATTCCAGAAACAATGCTGCAGATTGTCAGTAAAGTTACTAAATTCCCCTGGCATGCTAGCTGCTTGGCATGATATGCAGCAGATGTGAGAGACATGTTTTACATGTTTTCATTTTTATCGTCTTGGACCACATGGAATCTCCTAGACTGGGCAATCAAGTGGCCCATCCATGATTCACAGTGGGTTTAATTCAGCCAGTTTTCCAAACATATGGTGGGCACCAGAAAGAGCGCTTTTTAGCAGACACTGAGATTGCGATGCATTGGCAACTGGTTTATTTTATTTCTCACCTTTGAAATGGCTATTGAATAAAAACAAAAGCTTACACTGAATTGTTGCCTTTGAACATTTGTTTTCCTTTGTATGTCTGAAATGAACAAGTACACCTACATTTTGAACCCACTGAACTGAAATGAAACTGTCACTGTGAGTAATATCAGGAAATTACTGTCAGGGCTGAGGGTTTATGATGGTGGGTGGCCACTAGGGGCCACCTGGGTGTATTTAGTGATTACATGTTGGGGTTTTCTCATTGGTGCTTTGTGTTTTGCTATTTAAGGGTTTTGTGTTTAGCTTTCTGGTGTCAGTCAACCCAGTTTCTACACTTGTTTCGTTTCCCAGTCGTTACCCTTGTTTTTCTCCTATAGTCAACTATAAGTTCAAGAGTTGGGCTCTCATGCCTGTTTTGGTTCTTTGTTAATTCCTGTTGAAAATAAAATAAACCTTATGATGCACTTCGACTACCCGTGGTGCGTGTGTGCTTGCCCCGCATGTGAGGAGAAGGGGTTACCACAACGTGACAATTACTTTTCGGTGCATACACATGAATTTAAATGCTGAGTTATTGCAGTACTATATTGCGCAATTAATTCCTCAATTACATATGGAATTACATTTGATTCTGTATCTGCAGGTTCAAACCTGCTCTTCTGTCTGCCTTGATGTCAAGAACTGCCAAAAACATGGCAAAAATGTATTGCAGTCATGGACATCTGCGGTCAAAGTGTTTTGTCTGTGCACACACATTAGCCAGTTTTAACCTTGTAAGCATCTAACACTCACGTTGGTCTGTTTACGTGACTGGTTAGAGTGTCATGCATTTTTTAATTTATGCTATTAAGTAAACTATATAGTAACCTTTAGAGCACGGTAATAATGAGGGAGTCGGGATCCATTTCAGTCACAGCCTCTGTGATCTGGACACATTTACCTGTCTATTAGATCAGTGCATACTGATAAAATTTCATCTGCTGTTGTTTTATTGTCACTTGGCAGCCAATTAGAAGATTAAACAAATGGTTAAACCGTCAATGCATTAGTCTGAAAAACATCAAATAACAAGATTGTCTTTGAAATATGAGATGAAATAAAAGGAAAAAATGTATATGCTTTTCGAAGGCAGCACTGGAGGTACTGGAAACTCTTCAGCAAAATCAGGAGTGTGATGTGGCTCTGTACAGCTGGATAGTGACATATGATTAAAAGCATTACCAAAAATGTCTACTGACAAAGCTGCTGAAATGGTCACAGGCCTGGGTATCCAGACAGTAGAGCCTTCAAGTGACCATTAAAATTTTATAAGGTGGCTTGCTGTTCAGATTTCTCATCTAATTTGTTTTGCTTTCTGTAACAATGTAAAAGGATTTGTATTTGTGGGGTTTCTTCCTGTTTTATGCTATTTGTGATCAATAACTGGAGCTATTGATAAGTTAAATTTATATTGAATATAAAATACTTAGTAGATAGTTTACTGCATCATTATTTGACAGTTAACATAGTGAGTTATGCCCACATGTCCTTAGCTCTAAAGGATTAATATAATTAAATCAAGCTTTTGATGCTGGCTTAGATTAAATTAAAATTCATGAAAAAGATGTATTTAGTGTATGTGATACAACACTGAGCAAAGTAAAGCAATATATATTCAGTTTTGCATCTATATTACACCTTCACTATGTTAAAGTGGTTGTAATAGGTGTAAAAGTAGTTTAACCTGAGCTTTATTGTAGTGGATGTAATAGCAATCCACTGTGCCACAACATTATCACATTAATCCAACTCTTATCCTCAATGCTGAGTAATATGTTTATGTAATATGCAAAAGAGGTGAGAATTCTGTCAGAGTGATGAAGGAGAGGGCTCCAAGTCAAAGCTGAGATGAGCTCTATCCCTGGAAAGTAGAATGGCATGCACTCCAATAGTCATTTATCATCTACCTGCTGTACCCACAATCCTGTGTCACATGAAGACAGATAAGTCAAAGAGGGAAGCGGCTCAAGTAAGTTCTCAGTGTGAAAGCATGAGAAACCAACACTAAAGTAGGTCAGTCCATAGAGCAGCACCATCAAAGCACTTTATTATGGATTGAAGTCATGTTTTCCATGTTTCTGTTTTCTGTGGACTGTAAGACTGGACAGAAATAAGTACAAATGTCAGTCTGTAAAGAAAAACAAATGTCTGTGCCCTTTGTGCTCTGTCTCATTTGCTCCTGGGAAAAGGACAGTGACTCATTAATGAAAAGTTGGGTGTTTATGGAACTGATGTTCAAAATGTAAAAAATTGATCCATAATATAAATAGACAAGAAGAACGGAAAAAATGTCTAGACAAGCAAATGTCCTCTCATGGCATTTTTATATAGATTTTATTTTCTAAATTCTTGAGGAAGTTCAGATAATATATGTATAATTATTTATTTATATTTGTGTAGTTATTTTCATTTATCTATTCAAACTTTTTAGATTTAGGACAAGGTTTACTAAGGAGGATGCTAAAATTTTGTGAGGATAGCTGGCTCTAGTTTGTCACGTGGGTTGTGGGTGTGGTAAAGGGGATGTATATGCAGGAACTTGGGGATCTGGTTTCATTAAGAAAAAGCAGGTGATGGAGCACTGGCTCATGCAGCAGGGGGAATAAAGAGAGGGAATAGACTGGCAATGTCCTTTACAGAAACACACAGGTTTTGTACAAGGGTCAGATGGCCCAAGGCTGTATACATATACAGTGTTTGGCTAGGCTAAGGTATTCACCTTAACATACAGGATTCAGAAGAACTGTGGCCCTCACATTAACATATACAGGGTTCAGATGTGATAAGGCCCTCAGCTTAACTTGCACAATATTCAGACAGGCTAAGGCTCTCTCATTACATTAACAGGAATCTCAAAACATTAACAGGAATGAACACATATTTGACAAGGGTACATACAAGTCTTAGTTGTAAGTGTAGTCATGAGGGTGGGTGGATAAATAAGGGCCAGGTGAATATAATGGGGGTCATAGCACAAACCAAAGTGAGGAGTAAGGATAGAGACAACATAAGATTGTCAAAATAAAAGTCCCATGTAAACAGAACAAAACAGGGCAGAGTGTTACAGTCAGATTTACTGTGACATGTCAATTACAGATTGGCTAATTTGAATAGTTTCACTCAGGCAAAAAACAAGGATTAGTTTGAAGTAAAAAAAACAAACAGATTCTGCAGATTCTGAAAACAAAAAGTGGGGGGACGAAACAAATGATTTTGAAAAGTGGGGTGGATATGTCCCCTCCTGCTGTAAGGGTTCCAGCACCCATGTCTAAATTTATGATTCAATGTCCACTTATAGATTAGCTCAAAGAAGCAGCATGCAAAAATTGGATGCTGAGAAACAAATTACCGTGCCCCCTAATGACATATTTGCACTAAAGTTTGACACGCTATCTCAGAATTAACTAACATGTTAGCAGAAAAGGTTTAAGAAAATCAGACAAAGTTTAGTTAAGTCCAGTGGATTGATTAGCATATGGTGGTCATATTGTTAATCTATTTCAATATGTTTTTAATTTTTATTATTAAACACGTACATGTGAATGCTTTGACACCAATACATTGACAATCAGGCAAAAGACAAGGACTAGTTCACAGGTTTTGCATAATATGCAAAAGCGAGGCAATTTTTGTGGGAGGGGTTTAATGGGTAATAATAATAAAAACTAGAAAAAACAAAATTCCTGAAGAAATTTTAAAAGGGCCAGCCGCCAAGAAACTACCTACAGACTCCATACCAACCATCTCCTACATAGCATTAGCATAGCATTAGCATTAGAATTAGCATAGCATTAGCTTAGCATTAGCAATAGGGTTAGCGTTAGCATAATGTTAGCATTAGCCTAGCATTAGCATTACAATTAACATAAGCATAAGCATAGCATTACCCTAGCATTAACATAGTATTAGCATTAGCCTAGCATTAGTTTAGCATTAGCCTAGCGTTAGCATAAGCTTAGCATAACATTAGCCTAGCATTAGCATAGCATTCACATAGCATTAACATAGTATTAGCACATAGTTTTGTATGACAGCTCTGTACCAATACTTTTGGCCATATATTTCACTTTAAACAGTATGTATTTGGGGGCGTGGCCTGAGGTCTCCTATGAGGTTTCACAAGGCTTGGTCACGGTATGGAAACTGAGAGCTTATTCTCCTGAAACTGCATACATTTCAATCGGGTGAAAAATGAATGGAAGTGAATGGGTGAAAAAGAGATGAGCAAAAGACAAGGAAAAGATGAGTGCAGGTCTTCACCGACCACATTTGTGTGTCGGGGAAGTTGTCCCAATGTATCACATGAAGTTTGGTGGGTTTCGGACGAAGCTTGTCCGAGCAGGACGATCCGAAAGTTGAGCCCTATTCATTCTCTATGGCATTTCGGCCATCTTTGTTGGATGGTAGCGTCACCACGGTAACTCGAAACGCCAATAAAAGTAATACCACATCTCGCGCTGACGAGGCCTTCGGCTCCATTCATTTTAATGGGCAGGCCCTTAGTAAGAAGAAGAAGAAGGAGATGAAGAAAAAGAAGAAGAAGAAAAAAATGAAAAAGAAGGGAAATCCCTTACAATTTCAGCAGGGTTCCAAAACCATTGCTTCTGACAAAAATAGAAATGTTTTGTTCTGACGTTATGTTATATGGGGTATATCAGTTCACACAAGTTAAATGAAAGTGACCATTCTGTCATATGTGAACACACCACAGCACACAGCACAAAATTCTTCCTCTGTATTTAACCCATTCACCAAGTGAAGCAGCAGGCAGCCAGGAACACAGCGTCCGGGGAACAGTTTGTGGGGACGCCACCTTGCTCAGGGAACCTCAGAGGTGCTTTGCAGTCTTGGGAATTGAACCCACAACTTCCTGATCACGGTGTGAACGCCCTAACCACTAGGCTACCAACTGCCCCATAGCAACCTAAAAACATATCTGTATTTTGCTTTGTCATTAGAAATTAAAGAGCACATAAAAGAGACCTGTGCCAGAAACAGTTTTTTAGATGACAGTCAGATTTACTGTGACATGTCAATTATAGATTTTCCATACATTTTTGCTCCTTTTCATACGTTTTCAAGAACGTATAAAAAAAACGCTGTGAAAGAAAGATTAAAAAATATGTTAGACGGGGTGCCCAAATCTGGTCCTGATGGCAGGGGACCAGCAAAGTTTGCTCCTCAGACACACTCAGTAAACTCGGCAATTAACAGATAATGTGAATCACGTGTATTTGAGCAGAGACATCACCAAAATGCTGGACACCAGCCCTCCAAGACTGGGGTTGGGAACCTCTCTGCTAGACAGATGAAAATGGAGAAAATCCTAAGAAATTAGTTGGATTATATGCCATTTTAAGTGAAAAGTCTTTCCTTTTGCTTTTTTCAAAAGAATATTTTAGCAGTTTTTCATTGGTGTTCAAAGTTTAAAGTTGTGCCTCTTTCTACTTGGCTTTAAAAAAATTCCAAATTTCCCAGTCCCTTCATGTTGATAAATCACTTTAGGATGGTCACATGCAGCAGTGCCATGTGAAAAAAAAAAAAAAAAAACATATTGATGAAGTCAGATGTGCTAAAACCTCATAGGTGCATGTTAATAATGCAGCTGGGCTTTTGTGCAAGCTAAATGCATCAATGCCACTCCAGGTGTTTAGTGAATTTGGCCATCACTTTGAACAAGATGGGTGTGAAAAATAGTAAAATCTGTTACAATATTTAAGACACTAATGGGCATTTTTGTTTAGAAAGTGCACTTAAAACTTAGGCAATTGAAATTAGTTTATCTGCTTAATTTGAGAATATCCTTTATTTGTACAAATAATGAAAGTTATATTCATTTAATTAATGCTTGGGCTATACCCTGACCCCAGCTTTGGCTTACCGATAAGCCAAGCAGATATGTAAGTTGTAATACAGAACAAATATAATTACTGGAAGATCTGTCAACTTTGCTAGCTGGCTTTCCCACCAATAAGGGATTTATGATTTGTAGCCTTACTCTGATCTAATATCATCACCAGCTTTAGTTGGCATGCAATACTGACTTTGAAGAAATGTTTTGCTTACCACTTATCACTGTGGGTTCTTTTTTTTGCTTAATGTACAAATTCAGATCTCATTTTCGATATATTTTCTTCAGTTTTGTGAGTTGGTAAAATGTGAATTAATTTCCTTTTAGTTTTTACTGATAATATTACTGCTTCAAGCTTGACCCCTTATTAATAAATTCACTTATTACGCAGATCAAATACACAATTTCTAATAAGATTAGTAAATTTAATTTTGAGGTTTTAGTCTTGTTGCTTAAATGGAAGTGTATTAACTGTTGAACTGTGCAGTTTAGGTTACTTGTGTAGTTTGATAAATGTCCTGAAATATTCAGCACATCATAAAACATGGTTGACACATGCACATTGATGGAAAAAAACACAAAACTGTACACAACAAATTTAAGAAAACAGTTCTATTTTTGGGAAAACAGAAAAATTCTCTATTGGCTATTACAGTTTCTAGTCTTTCAGCATATGTCAGTACCAAGTTTCTGCATACATCAGAGGACATTTTGGCCCTTTCTTTATGACAAACTTCTTCAAATCACCTGACTTACATGGATCTTTTCGCTTGAACTCTGATTTACAATACAAATTCACTATAAATTCTCAATAGGATTTCAGTCAGGGTATTCACCAGAACATTCAGAAACACAGATTTTCTTCTTCTGGAACGATGCCATTTTTTCCCTAGCCCATGTGCATTGGATCAAAGTCCATCCCCTGGGCATCTTCAGGCCTCTGACAGACAACTGCCGATTCTTCTTCAGAATACACTGATATGTCTATCCTTCCTTCTGTACTTGGAGGCACAAGTACAAGAAACAACCCCCATACCACAACGTAATTTTGCCCCCTCTAAAACTTGTGGTATTCTTTGGACATATGCCTAGTTGTTCTTCTATTCATAGCTTACTGTGATTCCAATGAAAAGCTCTATTTTGGTCTCATCTGATCTGAACATATTCAAGATAGAATATCACATATTACTTGCACCCCTTATGTAATGCTGCTAACTTTAGTTGGTGAACAAAGCTGAACGAAGTTTAAGGTCTCTGCCCCCTGTTTTCCCTGGAAATGTTTTCCCTTGTGTGTGGTAACATTTATATTGAATGTAATGATTTGACTAGGTCCAGGCTACTGCGTTATAGTCCTGGATCTTTTATTGTATTTAAAAATATTGCCTGCCAGATTGGATATTGTGGCACTGGGCTTCCAACCGCGCTGTATCAGGTAGTAGGCACTGCTTGCCGAGCTGCAACTGAGGTGCTGAAAGGACAGCTCCCAATTGGTTATGCATTGATGGCAACTCCTCCGCATCACTTAAGAACTTCTGTTTTGGACAGATGATCAGTATGTGCTGGAGGGGTGACATTGCTTGACGCAGTGCACCAGATGGAGATTTACTCCTCACCGTTAACTAGATGTCAGAGGAGTATAAAACGGGCCCACAGCGGCATTATGGGTGACGTGCAGTTGACTATTTCCAATGCATCTTTTGCTCCCCTGTATGCTACACCATAGAGTACTACCCGCGTTACTGCTAACAACGCTGGTTCCCTACACGCTCCTTCCTGTTGCACTTCACACTCTCACCCTACTCTCACTCCATTGCACTGCCCTGAGAAAACTGCACCTGCACATCCTCCAACCCACATCTTTTCTGTACAGAGCTGTAAATAAATGTAACTTGTTTCACCTACAACCTCTACCTCTGTTTCAACCCAAGCGGTAGGTAATGCTACAACATATAAACAATTTATGAGGTCTACTTAAACTATGGATGAGCTAAACCGCTGATGTTGGTAGGTTTCACACCATCACTTTACTAATTCATTGTTATGAAATGAAAGGACAAACATGTCATCTTCTACCACTCTCTGTTAATACCTACTACACTTAAGGAGGATTTGCTTACTTACCTGGTCTGTTGTTATGAAATGGTGCTTTTGATAAACATTTTTATTGTCAGAACCACACAGCCTCCTTGGCTACTCTGTCCAGGTCTCAATAATGCTAATCCTAGCATACAGACTGCTAGCCTAGCATCAGATGTGCCAAGCCCTTTCTGAAGCAAAAGAAAATCTGGCCTACAGGAACCATCTCTGTTCTTTAGGATGGATTTGAACACACTGACTGGGAGGCTGCAACCTACAGTGGCCCTACCTACCTGGAGGAATACACAGCGTCAGTGAGATGCAATGATGACGTTACCAAGACTGTCACCACACACCCCAACCGGAAGCCGCGGATAGCTGCAGAGTTGTGCCCGCCTTTGAGAACCTGAGACACTGCCTTCAGATCAGGTGATACGGCTGCCCAAAGAACAGCAAGGGCCAACCTGTCCTATGCCATCAGAGCAGCAAAGCATGCACATGCTCAGAAAATCCACAGCCACTTCCAGGACAATGGGGATATAAAATGCAAGTGGCAGGGCATCCAGCCATCACCAACTACAGGGCATCTCCACCTGCCTGTCATGGTGAGGCCACTCTTCCAGACATGCTGAATAGAAATATGAATAGTTTGAAGCACAAAATGGCAAGGAAGACCACGCCAATCCCAAATGATCAGATGCTTTGTCTGACCATGGCTGATGTGAGGAAAACTGCTTAGAGTCAACCCATGGAAGGCTGCTGGTCCAAACAACATTATTAATTTTGTTCTCAGAAGATCTTACCCATCTGGACAAAAAGGACATTTATGTTAAAATGCTTTTCAAAGACTTCAGTTCTGTACATCTCTCTCTCTCGCTCTCGCTCTCTCACACACAACACACACTCTGAAAAGAACTGCTTCATTTCTCCCAATCACACTGTACACACACACACACACACTAAACTGTTCTACCATAAACAAAAAAAACGTACTCCCAAGTTGCCATTGTAAATACTCTGTATTTATTTAAATACTTTACATAATTTTTATCCTGTTGACGCTACTTACTATTTTATAATAATTAATTATTGCTGCCTACCTCAGTCTTTGCATTCCTTTGCAGTTTTTGAACACTTTATGACTCTGCTGCTAGAATACATTGTCATAATACTGTACTCACTGACACTAGTACTACTAACTGCTCTTGGTGACCCGACTGCATGTCGTCTCATCCTTTAAATTATGGTTCCATTGCTCTTGATTATTTTTGCACTCTAATTTAGTCCTCTCACCTTGGCAGACCAACACACAAAAAATAGCCAAAAATAAATTTCCAGAATGTGGAAACGCTAATGCAGGTTTGCATGTGGACAGAACTCACCTTCCCTCTTGTCTACCTGGTATAATTGTGCTTTAATATGTAATGTTCTCTCGATCTCTACCGTCTCTGTTGCTGTTTAACTTGCTCATCCACACTCTTGTTCTGGTAAAGCTGAGGATGTACTGCACCCTCTCCTTTCGTTTTTATCTGTAACCTGTCAAAATAAGATGCTTAACTTTAGGTGCACTTTAACCTCCACCTCAGATCATGAATCATGGATCACATTACTGTGCTGTGCAGTACTCTTTATAAACACTGAAGAAAAAATCAGTCTCAGAATCATAAAAAATTATGCAAGATAAATGCATTCTTAATTCCCATAAGATCAAAAGTAAAACAAAACATTTCTGTAGAATTCCTGTAAAAATATTTACTGAATATATGTACTACACAATAATCATGGACTAATGATATTTTATGTTAAATGTAATATATATTATATGTGTGTGTGTGTGTGTGTGTGTATATATA
>JBBJLS010000155.1:14501568-14527951 GCA_037577275.1 Bryconaethiops microstoma | reverse complement strand
GAATTGTCCTGAGTCTCCTGCCGGATGGCAGGAAAGTAAAAAGTGGCAGTGCAGGGTGGCTGGGGTCCTTCATGATGTGCTCAGTTTTTCTGAGACAGCAATATCGGGTTTTTTTGTCACAGTTGCTTCAATCACAGTCGCAGAGCAATCACAGAACACTTCTGCTTTTCTCTGCTTTCCCTTTTTCCTTCTTCTTTACAGGAAATAGGCGATCAAAAAGCTCCAACAAACATTTAGCATATTTTTTCATTTCATTAAATTGACAATACCCTGTTCGTTTTACAGTATCACGTAAGCTCTTGCTCTCTTGCTCTCTCTCCTTCTCTATCCAGGCTAAGATCTCACAAGCGCTCAATCAGTGCTTTGCTATCTCCTTATAAACTCCCTTATATCTGCAGGTCCACCTCTGCACATCCCTTTTTTGTGAGTGAAAGGCATGATTAAGACTATCTTTGATTGTGGTTTTGATCACATTTGTGTGATGCTGTTCAATTGTCTACCTGTGACAAAGCAGCAATAAATCCATTATCTCACTTGTCTTTGATGAGATACACACAGACAAGTGGGTTTCAATGTAAGGTTTCAAGTTCTGTTTGCTGGCATGAAATTCCTTTTCACCTTTTCATCATCAGCTTCATGTTATTATGCAGATTTCACATAAATGTGGACAATTGGTTAAAATGTACCTTTCAAAACATTTTAAAAACGAATCAGCATGTTTTCTTTGTTGGTTTTCAAAGAAATGTAATGCTCTACCAAGATGGTGCTAGGTGTTGTGGCATGTCGTCTCTCTGTTTGTTGCCTGTACATAACTTTACTGTGTTTGCATTCATTTTTATGTAACTGGAATGTGCGGCGGCAGTGATCAATAGCATCCTGGTAAAGATGACGCTGTTTAATGCAAGATCAATTTTTATTTTGAATGTCATGTCTCAGGACCTGGACTTTTCATTTTAACTTAAACCTGGCTTGCTCCAGATGAAGTCACTCCTGCAAACTGTAACATTTTGAGAACTACGGGCCATAGGAAAGTTCTGTTCTGGCTAAAGATAGTGTTTCAATCTTGGGAGATTTTAATTTTCATGTTTGCTGCCCTGCAAAACCATTAGTTCATGAATTTACTCAGCTCATGGAGCCTTTGGCCTAACATAGTCTGTAAAGAGTTCTACTCAACAACAAGGTCACATACTTGATATTGTACTCTCTTTTGGACTTATCATTAATAGTGTGGAACCTGTGGATGTTTGTTTTCTGATCATAAGGCAGTCATTTTTAACACCCTGACTGTACCCCATCATGCC
Organism: Bryconaethiops microstoma; assembly: GCA_037577275.1. Lineage (NCBI taxonomy): Eukaryota > Metazoa > Chordata > Actinopteri > Characiformes > Alestidae > Bryconaethiops > Bryconaethiops microstoma. The sequence goes on along the minus strand of JBBJLS010000155.1, from coordinate 14,526,650 downwards.
CATTTCTTGGCAAAGGGAAACAGATTTTGGACAATACAGTATTGTCTATTTTAGACAATACTGCCCCATGGCAGACAAACTTTTAATATCCCATGATCTCATGAAAAGTTCAGTCAAAGCTGTTAATGATTTGGTAAAACTGGGAAGGGCCAAGTATTTACTGATATTTGTAGCTATGCACACTACAGGGTACTTGTTAACACTATAAATTAACTTGGTAATCCTCTACCTTCACATAGCTTTTGGGCCCCATATGAATTATGGGAAATTCATCTAGAGTTTTTTAATTGGAAAGGTTTTTTAGGTTAGAATGTTGATTAATTCCTTTGACATTGTTTCTACCTCTTCCCCTTTTGGTATAGCAAGTTTTGAGAGTTTGAGGAAGTTTCAATCTCTTTATTACAGGACACAAAAGAACAGCTGAAACCCACTTCTACCGTTGCAGATGTCACTCCACTACAGCTTTTGAAACAGACATTTGGGCATATTGATACGTATGTTGTTTACAAATAACTCTTCTGGCCTTTAAACAGGCCATTATTCAGCCACTCCTAAAGATACTCAATATTGACTATTATAACTTGAATAATTTTCATCCTATGTCTAAGATTTTATAGAATGTTTGTCTTATCCCATCTTCAAAAACATTTAGATGGTAATAATATTTTTGAGAAATTTTTGTCAGACTTTAGATCAGCACATAGCACAAAGTCTGCTCTACTGTGGGTAACAAACGATTTACTCTTTTCACTAGATTGTGCAGTCTTAATACTCTTGGATCTTAGTGCTGCCTTTGATATGCTGGACTGTAATATACTCCTTGATCGTGGGCCGGGGTTTGAGGAACAGTATTAATTTGGTTTAACTCTTATTTGAGAGCAAACCTTTTCAGTTAACATCGAGAGTTTCAGTTAACATCCTCAGCACCTATCAGATATGGGGTTTCACAAGGGTCCATTTTGGTTTAATTTTCTCACTTGGTCAGATCTCAGAAATGTATGGCATTTCTTTTCTGTGTCCTTTAAATTTAAAAATGTGTGCATGAGACACAACCTTACTTACTGTTTGGATCATATAAAGTGTTGGTTAGCAAGTAAGAGAGAGAAAAACCAGGATCATCCTCCTTGGCTATCCTGCAGATACTACATCAATAAAGAAACATCTTAGTTAGCTATCTACATATGTGAAACCCCATGAACTCAAAAGAACTCATGTTTAACAAGCAGATAGAGCAGCCTTTTTTCAGTTCAAAATTTAGGCATATCCTTCCGGTTGGACTACTGCAATGTTTTTATGCAGGTATAGGTCAGTCCTTTAAAGCTCATCTCCAACAAGTATAGAATTATGCGGCAACATTATTGACTGGCACAAAAAAGAGGGAACATATTAAACCAGTGTTAGCAACTGAATTATTCTCCTCCACCTTCTTTTAAACATTTGCACTTCTATTGCACTTTCAATTTTCTTTTATGGATTTTCTATGTATTCTTTGATTTCACTTATTTCTTCCTTTATTTTATGCTATTTGTCAATTTTTTTTATCCTATTCCTGTAAAGCACAGTGAATTACATTTTGTGTATTAGAATGTGATATATAAATAAACTAGGGGTGTCAAATTTATGCGTTAATTTTGATCAATTAATCACAGAAAAAATAACGTGTTAAAAAATAGAGGCCGATTAATCGCACCACATGACTTTACCACGGTCCAGTGCTCTGTCGAAACATGCTGCCCATCGAGATGTGCTACCGTGCTCTTCTGCGCATGTGCAGTTCCACAGTTTTGGGATTCAGTGTCACGTCCATAAATCTGTGCTACCTTGGGACACTGGCAGCTGTATGTTGGCATTTTTCCAAAGGGTAGCATGACTCAGCTTTCGATTTTCTTGGATTATGCATGTTAGTTGCCTATTTCTCATCATTATCAGTGCTAAACTGACTGTATAAACTGTATAAACTTCAAGGTGGCATTTTTCGACAGGGGAGCATGAATCGAAAGACTGCTTATAAAATGTTTTTAAATACAATATATCTTTCTCCGCCTTATAGATGAACTTAGTTCTGTCAATGTTCTTGCTGAAGCATTTTTTTCCCCTCAGCATATTAGGTCATATTTTTGATTGCTGTGACCATTATTGCACATGAACAGTGCAAAAACAGTTATTTAATAAAATAAACCTTGAAAGTCTGTCATTTTGATTATTTATTCACTCATATGCCAAAATTCATTTACATTTTTAAATATTTTTACAGCAAAAATGTGTGTGATTAATGTAGATTAATTAATCAGACAGCTTGTAATTAATTAGATTTTTTAGTCGCGTGACACCCCTAAAATAAATTTTAAACTTTTTACTGGCTCTCAGTAGATTTTAGGATTAAGTTTTTAAAGCGCTGAATGTCCAGACCCCTTCATACATCATAGAACTTCTCCACCTCCAGACACCTTCAGTCATCCAGTGAGCTCTACTTAACTGTCTTGCACACTCGATTGAAACTCGAGGGTGACAGGGCTTTTGTAGCTTTGACACAACGGCTATGGAACTCCTTTATTAGATTCTCCCCATCTATTCTGGTATTTAAAAAAAGGTATAAAATGTACTTTTTTACTCAAGCCTTTGAGTGAATTTAGCTGATAAATCTTACAGATTTTTTTGGTTTGTGTTGTATAGCACTTTGGTGAACATGAACTGTTCTTGTGCTCTATAAATAAAGTTTACTTACTTACTATTATAAAAAAAGTATTGTGTAAATACACCTTAAAAAAAGGAAAAAGTGTTGTGTAAATATACAACATTTGTGACAGTACTATTTAATGTCATACCCCACCCATTTTATGCCCCTCTTTTGATGTCAGTGCTCACCAATACACAAACCTCTACTGCTTAGGTCATGTTTGGGGCCAAACAATATTCGATGTACACCAATCAGCCATGACATTGAAAACAACTGTATAAGGTTTGCATTATCATGCTGAAGCCAGCTTGCCCTCTTCCTATAATGCATCTTATACCCCAATAGGCGACACACAGGCACTCCACCATCCACATGATGTAATTCATCAGAACAGACCACCTACTTCTATTGCTCCATAGCCCAGTTTTGATGTTTATGTGACCATTGTAGACACTTTTAGTAGGGGACAGTGGTCAGCATGGGTACTCTGACTGCTCTGTGCCTACGCAGCCCTATATGCAGCAAGCTGTTATGCACTGTGTGTTTTAACACCTTTCTATCAAAACCTGCATTAACTTTTTCATCAATTTATGCTAAAGTAACTCTTCACTCAGTCAACTAATCAGCTGTTTAATGTTAATAAAACCTTCTAAACTGAAAAGTAAAAGAAAATATGAACTTAAAAACAGATTCACTGTGTTAATGATGTACTCTATGTAGCATTTATTGGTCACAATACACTGTAGTCAAAAGATGAATATTCGAAGCCTCAGATACACAGAAATGATGGAAAAATCTCAACATTTTGTGAAACATGAGAATGTAAAAGACAAACATTCTAACTAGACAAACACTTCCCACTTTTGCTCCCAGGTGTTCAAATTCTTTCTGGATGACAAGCTTTCAAAAGTCTTTTTCTGAGTAGAAACGTTACTATTTTAACAAGACAACACAGGTTTAGCACATTGCTTATGGTGTGATCTCCAGTATTAGAAGACACATAAGCACTGAAGTGTGAGTAACCCTCCCACCTCCTCTGCTTTCTGCATTCAGCTACGGAGTGAACCTTGAAACTAAGTCATCAACAATGACTTTAAAGCATTCTTCAGGCCACAACAAAAGGTGACTTAGAAACTGAAACAGCATTGTCAAAGACAAGTGTATAAAGTATCCATGTCATCAGGAAGGAATGCAAGACACTTGATGTCAATTAAAAACTTGTATACTCAGGGAGGGCCCTTCATCTACAACAAAGGCGTCCCCCCATTGAGCAGGACAGTGACTTGTTTTGGGTAAAAATATAGGCACACAAATTTTTGGGGATGCTATTGTATGATTTGAATCTTTAATTCAGTGTTTCAAGTTCTGTAAATCTTCGATATAAGTGGTTAGCCTCCTTATCTTCTCTCCCTGTCTTAAAGCTTCTGGTCCTGACAACATATCTGGATTGGTGCTAAAGGAGTGTGCAGGCCTGCTGCACAATGTCTTCACTGATGTGTTTAACAAGTCAGGCAGTTGTTCCAGTGTATTTTAAGACTACCACAATCAAACCAGTTTCAAAGAATTAATCTGTGACATGCCTAAATGACAATTGTCCTGTTGCACTGACATCAGCTGTCATGAAATGGTTCGAGAGACTAGTCAAATCTACCCTTCCCAGGTAACTGGATACCGTTCAGTTTGCTGAATGCATACAACCGGTCTGCCGACAATGCAATATCCACTGCACTACAACTATCACAGACCTACCTGGACAAGAGAGAACCTCACGTAATGATGCTGTTCATCAACTTCAGCTCAGCATTCAACACTGTCATTCCACAGAGACTTTCCACTAAGCTGACAGGGCGTCAACACCCCCCTGCGTCCTTCCCACTTTATACTGCTGACACTTGACTCCTCAGCAAAGTCCAGCTGGAACCATGACAATGAAGGGCCCCATCAAAAACAATGATGTCTCAGCATACACAGAGGAAGTGGCAAGAGTGGCTGCCTGGTGTAATGCAAAAATCTCCCTCTTAATGTTGACAAGACAAAAGAGCTGAAAATAGACTTCTGCTAGACACTGCTTCCCACCTCTCACCATTGATGTGACTGTTGTTGAGAGAGTCAAAAACACCAAGTTCCTGGGCATCCACATTGCAGATGACCTCTCTTGGTCCCTCTACTCCACGTCTATATCCAAGAGGGAGACTTAAAAAAAACAAGTCATCCCCACCAATACTCAGCACATTCTACACAAATACCACTAGAAGTCTGCTATCTAGCTGCATCACTTTCTGGTGCAGGAAATGCAATGTTTTGGACTGTAACACACTGCGGCAAATAGTGAGAGCATTTGAGAAGGTTATAATGCCCCTCTACCTCACCAGAAAGACATTTACTAAACCCACTCCTGTAACAGAGCCAGTAACATTTTTTGTGATTATACATTTTTATTGTCATTCTGTCAATTTGTCAGAAGGCATATATACAGGACGGATAACTGACAGGAAGAAGACAATAAAAAAAAGGAGCACAGAACAACATTTTGCACTTGACAAACTCATATAGACTAGACTATTCACAGAGCAGCAGCTATATTCATCCAGGTATTTACAGTGGTTGCCTTTGCCTTATTAATCTTTGCAGTTGTACACTCTAAACAAACAATATAATGGAATGAGACAATCCAGAATTGCTTCACGTTTGTATCTGGGTGTATCCATTGCTGTAGTATGGTTTTCTTAGCAGCTGTAAAGCCTGTCATTAACAGCTTTTTATCACATAGTGAGGACTAGTACATTGAGTCATCATTAAGCAACAGTAAGCAAGTCAAAATGTAGTCCTGTAAGATCACATAGCATACGAGTTGTTGGATCATTGGACAGTCCCAGAATATATGTAGAAATGAATAGTTTAAGTAAATAAGTACATGACTAAGGTTTTTGGAAGTAAGGCAAAGATTTGACCACACTGTTCCCCAATCTGGGTGGAATCCTAACCAAGAAATCCCATTATGATAGAGTCTTTGAAGGTTTATGAACGTTAAGGAGTAAATTATTTTAACATTTTGTGACTGCATCTGTAGAGATCTTGAGAGGATCAATCTAAGTAAACATTGGGTGATCATTTAAGACAGAATTCCATGGCATGTCAAAGGTTTTCATTGCGGATCGTAGCCTTCTTTTTTGATATCCCGGAATGGGCGCACGCCATTTGCATCAAATACATTTGAAAATGTGAAAACCCCCTTGTTTGACCAAAGGGGATAGACAAAAGGTTTATGGTCTGACAGAAAGTGGAAATTATTCCATGTTGAGAGATTTTGTTTGAATGATCTAATGCGTTTTGAGCGTTGCACCATGTAGCTAAGGTGGTTGAAACGATACTATCAAATTTGTTGTGATTTACGATGGCCTACCCCTGTGAAAGGTAAATCCTTGAGTCTGTGGGGACACACTATAGTTGCTTCAATACTTCTCCATGGCACTACACTGGCCGAATGACAGAGCTTAAAATTGGGGAAGGCAAGGCCACCATCTGATTTGGTGCACTGTAAAACTGAGAAATGTATCCTGAGTTGTCTGCTGTTCAGAGCCAGTAACATTATGAAAGACCATTCCCACACATTGTATTAGCTCTTCTCTCTTCTACCATTTTGCAAATGGCATCAATGCTTCCTCTATGGTTCTCCTAGACTGAGTAAAAGTTTTATACCACAGGCCATCAGAACTCTGAATGCACATAATTGTCAAGTCTCTGCCTAACCAAGTATCATTCCAGTGAACTACCTAACTTCATATTTTTTATACTTTTTATACTTTCCATACTACACTCTGGACTTTCAACATCACCTGCACTTTATCTTCTGTTTACTTCCCACAATCTGCACTCAAGTCTTGTTTGATAAGCTTATAATTTACCACTCACTCATTGTGGTTCAATGCTGCTAACTGCCTCTTGTGCAATATCATACTTCTGGTGCAATAATAGTAATCCAAAAAGGTTTACATCCCTTTAACATTACTGTTACATTGTTGTACTGTCTATTGTATTGTTTCTCTCATAACTTTCACTTTACTGAATTTTACTATTTGTTGCACCATGGCCAATGTAGAAACGTTGTCTCACACACTATATATGTGTACACAGCTGCTGATACCAATAAACTAACCTTGAACCTTAAACTCTTTAAAATAAAGTTGACTGAAATAAAGGGGTCTTTGCAACAATGTCATAGAAGAATGACTTTTGGTCCCCTGAAGAACTTCTCAATTTAATGGTTTGAGTTCAGTTTTTACAGAAAAATCTGCTGAAACGTTTCTGTGCCACTGCTACCAGGAACCCTTCTGCCCCCCTGATTTAAAATGAAAACAGTCATAATTAAATGATTAGTCAGATCTGGCATGTTGTAAGTAGAGAAAACTCTGAAGTGTGCAGTGGGCTTTCAGGACCAGGATTAGGAAACTAAGGTCTACAGGTAGAAGTTGGACTGTACTTACTCTCCATGCAAATACACAAAAACACACACCCACCCACTAATTCATGCATGACTGCAGGTACATGCATTAACCACTAAATGTTGCCTGTGGTGACTAAGACTACCCCAGTTTACACATAGCAATGTAACTAAACCACTTAAATACATAAATATTGACTAATAATTGTAGAAATTGTTTTGATTTTTTAACCAGTCTGACAAGGAGAGTGTTATTTCTGTTGCTGCTCAGAATGGAGAGAGTATTTTTCTTTCTTGTGTCAAAATTCCACATACAAAAGGTAAGCTAAGTATGTATGTCTCTTATGTACCATTGTTCATTTTTAAATGGGTACACGTCAATGTTAGCCATTTCCTACTGGACTCCTACTGAGATACCCAGAAGGGCTTAGTGCACAGAAGCTTGCAGAGCTGTCGATATGCACACAAAATCTCAACCACATGTTGTGGTATTCTGTGGTGTTATTCCTCATGCGGACACTGATTGAGCAGGTTTGGGTCAAGCTGGAACAAGACAAAAATGTAATTTGACAAAATTCCATTTAAAGGCAGGAAGTGCACAGGAAAACTGGGCAGTCTGAAGACTGATTGATCAAGGAGGTTCAGTGTTATGTTTTTATACAAAGCCATAGTAAATCTAATGTTTTCTCATATTGCTATTAATAGTTCTGACTAAATAAAATATAATTCCTTCTTATATCCATTCTCTATTGCTGCGTTCCATATATATTTGAAATGGGAAGTCGGAGTTTGGAGTGGCATTACACCTGACTGTCTGATGTTCCGGTATGACAAGTTCAAAAGACAGGTTAACCATTGTTAGTCATCATTAGCATTGTTAGTCAGTTGATAATGAATTACTCATTACATTTCATGCATGGATCAGCCATCTTGGATTTTGAGACACATTGTATTTTGAGATACAGTGCAAAAATCCCATTCACAAAACCTTTAAAGAAATATACTGAAAATGCTGCTCATATTAAAAAAAAGGTAATACTTGTTTTTTTTAAATAATATATTGTGAAACTAAGCAATACTGTTTAGTTCTTACTACATCTTATTGCTTGTAAAAAGTTGTAAAAATGTAAAAAAAAATACTCTGGCTGTTAATATAACATTTTAAACAAGATGTAAACATCTAAAACTCTAATATGCTAAGCAGGAACCAGAGATCAATAAAAGCCTATTTGTCCCACACAAGCCTCTGACCGTCACGTAGAGTTGCCAAGGGACTGAGACGCAGATGCAGGATTCCATACTTTTTACTTTATTTACAAACAAAACAAACCAAATGGCCTACAAACAAACAAAAGATCACCCTTGATCCCCAACAGAACACCCAAACCAAATGGACGGTGGACCGACACCGGTACACAAAACATGGAGTCTTAAATACCCTACTCCCTAAACCAAGGACAAATGAAAACACGTTCCTTTAACTTAAACCACCAACCAGCCTGCTGTGAGTATTCACCCGGCCGGAGTGCACGTGTCAAAATATAAGTCCCTTATAATTAAACAGAAAGAGCGGCCTCTAGCGGCCGCTGACCATGGACATGACACCAACATAAAGAAGTAGATATTATTGTGGTTCAGATAATGGATGGATGGATAGATTTTATTACTAATTTCTAGGAAATTAAATCTAAATCATTTGGCAGATTTATTTGCTTCATATGAGAATTTACATCTAAAGCTCTAGTAAGAGCTAGTGTCAGTATTGTTTAGGTATTAGTTTTTCGATTAGCTTTTTATTTCTTTTCAGTGATTCTGAAGAACATACTAGTACACACTAGTACCAGTCAGTTTATGTGATCATATACTTGGATCGAATTTGGAATCGTAGAATTCCTGTAATGCTTCTAAAAAGACATATAGGCTTAATCTTCTCTACTCTGCATCTCACTGTGCAAAAAATCCACATGTAGAGCAAATCTAAGAGCCCTTTGTTCCTTCCTTATTGTGCAAAGCATGTTGGCCTTCCAGATTCTTGACAGCTTACAGCTGGGGAGCAGGGAGCAGAGGAGTTGTGGTGGTTGCTTGTTGGTTCTCAGTGGGATGTGGCCATGATCAAAGTTAGGCTTTAATATCCTCAAGCAGCTTAAAGAAGAAGTCTTGCTGTTTGGTGCTGGCCATGATGAGCTCGCTTGGGGTTCACTGTACTTGCTAGTGTTCTGCCATCTGTGTAAAATGCTGACTTGGCTGCGTTGTTACTCGGCCTCAGAAGAGAAGGGTTGCTGTATTGTGCATAAACCCGTGGAGAACAAACCCCTTGCCCTGCCTGGGGAGAGGCCCTGCATCAGACCATGTGGCCAAAGGCACGTACGAAGAGCAGCGCCTTTGGCACCACAGAAACCACGTCCAGAGTGGGCAGCAAGTAGAGTGGTCTGCCAGCTTCACTGCAGGAGTCATCTGGACATCAGCGACTAACCAGCACCAGAAGTGACGAGATCAGGAAACATATGTCAGCCACCTCTCATTGTCCTGTAAATGAGCTTTATTTCTGATGTGGTTTACAGGACACTGCATGTTGAAAAGCATTTTTTTTTAACCCCTAAAAGCTTGTGGACCCATATGTGAACAAAAATATCAGCTCCTTGCTCATAACATGACCTACTTTTGGTAACTACTGAAACTAATGTTACTAATTTATAGTAGTCACTGGAAAATAAACCATCATCTTAAAGGGGAATTGCAATTATTTCTTTACTATTCAGCCAATGAGGTGTAAAATGATGCATTATAGATAAAACAGCTGACTCAGATATCTTCTTAATTGTGGTAATTAGATCCAGGAGTTATGATGTCTACATTATGAAAATAACTGTCATTGTCAGTTTTTACTGAGGCCAAATTTACTGCTCAAAACATTTAGTTATCTTTCCTGTGTCTGAGTTTTTATAGCTTTGACAATGTTAAAATATCAATACATCTTTTATTTGGTGCCCATTTTCTATTTCAACACCCTGCACCCCAGCTCTCTGCTCTGCGTAGCTTATGTGTATGGTTATTACGTTTATTCATCGCATAACCATTAGGGATGGGTATCAATAACTGCTACTATATTGGTACTGATTCATGTCTAGTCAGTTCTGAAATATTGATAAGCACTTGGACAAACTGAGCTGCTATCAGTATTTCTGCAACATTAATGAATTCTCACATAGCTGTATGTTCAAATGGTAGATGTTAGATTTAATGAGTGCAAGGGATGGAAGCAATGCACATCACCATATTTGTTATCTGCTCTTTGTTATTTGCACCAAATTATGGAGAGTAGTAACACTGAGTGTTGAGTAGTATTGGAATCAGTAAGCAGTATCAGTATCAATATTGGAATCATTAAATCCAAATAATTTTAAATAGGACTACTATTACTGAAAGATTAGAGTTTAGTGAATTACTGTCTGGAATTGGTGGCTGGTCACTCAGAATCGGATTTGAGCTGGCCATGCATGCTGCCAGGCATGTGCACCTTAAACCAGCAGACTGTGGGCAAACAAAGAGCTTTTAATTTTTACATTGTATGTATGGATTTTTTCCTCTGTTCTGTTGTCTGGCAGGACTTCAGAAAAGTGCAGTTTTCACAAGCAGTGCAACTACATCAATATGACAGAGCTAGTGTGAGTTTGACAACATCTCCATGTTTGTTTAGTCATTGTCAGTTTTTACTGAGGCCAAATGGATAGCTTTCTTTTTATATGAATTGGTTTACTATGTAGAACAGCATTATTTTAAGGTCCTTTCTCTACAACAAGACCAACTATTTATAACTATTTGGGACATTTTTCCCTTTCAGTCAGCAACTATTTTTGGGGGGGTGGGTGACGCAACACAACTTGCTGGGAGGTAACGGATATCCATCTGTTAAACAAGCAATAATAAAACATGTTGAATTGATTTAGCATTATCTGCAGGGGGGCACTTTAGTTTAAAATCTGCATGACATGTGCCAGCACAAACACCTGCTTCAGAAAGCGCGGTTGTTGTTATCAGGGAACCACCTCCCTATCACCTAGTTGTAATGGTTTAAACAACAAGATCAAGGCTGTCCCAGCTGTTACTGTTGTTGTTGCTAGGCAACTCCACCATTATGCTCACAAAATGTCCCCAGCTTTGTCTCACTAGAAAGCTCACCTCACTTGTCCTGAGGTCAGGGAGGAGAGCGAAGAGTATATAAGCAGATTTTATTGACGCCTCTCCTTTATGTATTCATCACTTTGCCCCATCAGTTTGTATATTAAATAGCATGTGAAACAGGACTGAACACAAAAAAGCCCCCTAACAACATCAGTCACTGACAGATCCCTAAAAAAAGGAGCATGTCTCTGAATGTTGCCATGACATTGTTTATGGGACAATAACAGCCAATTAATAAGGCAGGGTGAATTATTAAATTAAGAACACACAAATACTGTTAATAGATTGCATATTAAGCATGCTTTCCTCATGATTGCTGAAGAAACATTCATGGAGTGTCTTAATGAGGGTCCCACTTTTACCTATTTGATGAATCAACAGTGCCCCCTAGACGCCAGCAAATGTTATTGGAAGGTTGCTGCTTTATTTTGGTAACAGTGATTCAGACTTACACATCTTAGCCATTGGTCCCCACTGAGCAATTTGATTAACATTTCAGAAGCAGCATTTGCATTCGATCCCAAACAGACCAGGAGGCAGAAGGCATTTTCTGCAATGCTTTTGGTGACTGAACCCTTTTGAAATGAATGCTCGTTTTTTTCTCTCACTCTGTAGATTTCTAATCTCTCAGTTGTAATTGACTTTTTCAATTGAATTAATTTTGGTCAAGCTTATTCCTCTTGGGTGCGTCATGGGATGCATGTCGCTCCATTAACTCGTGCCATACTCAGCAATTGTGACGACAAATCTACTGTTTCCACAGTCTCCCAAAAGTCTAGCTGGAAAGGGTAAGTACTTTTGTGAGAAAATATTCAGTCTTGGTTTATTAAGTATTTAGTGGACAGGAGCTTGCCTGCATTTCAAACTGTTTCCATTTGATGTCAGCAGAGATCTCTGCGGACTAAAGACCTTCTGGAAGAGACACAATATCGTGAGAACTTTCTGCTTCCCTCTGGGGGTCAGCAAAAGACCACTCCACAGACCTTCCAACTTAAAGATGTATCAGTGCAATAAATGCTTAGTGATCAGAGGCAGAAACCTCATGCAATTGCCTGAGGGATTGCTGATAAAGAATGGTTGTCTGGCACCAGTATTGTTGAGGGAGATTTTGTGTGAATGGTGAAAGTGATGTATTTCTGATGCACTCTCTTTCCCTCCACCGTATATCATCACACCAAAATTGGGAAGGGCATCAATTTCATGATGCATTTTGCCCTGTGGCAAATAGCCTATCGTCCACGGTGGCCTCAGGAGTTCCCAATTGAAATCTCTATTACCGTTCCTCATACATACGCATAATTCAAAAACGGCAAACAAGTCACACTGAATTTTGCATTCACTGGGATCAAGCTGTTTGATCTGCCTCAATTCCTCTTTTCTCTTTCTCTGTGGCTCTAGAACTCATTATCATGGAGTGTGGAATGAATTTACAGCTCCAAAATGTAGCTGACTTTGACGTAACCCTTCTATCTTTTGACAGCTGTTCCTCAATTTTAAAAAAATTGGCCCCGAAGCCTAAATTGCACCACAGTGACTGTCCTTCACATCTTTTCTGTGAACCAGGTGAAGGTTCTGAATATTTTGCTGATGAAGAAGAATCCAACAACCTTCTTGCTACTCATGCAGCTTGCAGACTTTACTAAAATTGGACGTACTTTAGTAAAGGACCCGCAGTTGCGGCTACCCATATCTACATATGACCTAGAACCCGTAAAGACATCACTATTCATCCAAATGTTTAGGTTTAAGACACTATTTTATAAACATTTTATATATATTGCAGCATTTCGTTCTTCTACTATTTTAGTCTTAACAATCTTATAATATTAAAACAAAATCCTGTATTTGATGCTGCAGTCAAGCTTTTCCCAACTTTTATCTGAATCAGAAGAACAGATTAACTGAAAACTGGCACATTTAAAGATGCTGTTTTAGTACTTTATGCGGTTTTGGTTAAAGTGAATCCAATTATGGCAAATTGTTTCAATACCTAACATTTTAAATATGCAGTTTCAAAAAGAACATATTGAAATAATTAAAAACAAGACCGCTAAAAGGGTTCAAGCTTGCTGTGAGGTGAGTGGAGTAATTACCAACCATGTGTGGATGAGAAGCATTACTGTTTGGAAAATTAAATAATGATAAGAATTGAGATGATGACATTAGTGGAGATTTACAATGTTGTGATGGCATGAGTAAATGGATAGATGGTGGATGAGTAGATACACTGTAAAAATACTGTACTGTATTTTGTACTTGAATATTTTTCTGCTGAATCTTCTATTAAAAGTTCAATACTATAAAATTTTATAAAACAGAATTACAGCTCCTTGCTGATGGAAATTAGCAACTTAACACAGGTTAAATTTAAAAAAAATTTAAACATACTAAAATGGCACATTATAGAAATATAACTGTTGCATCCCACATTGTATGTTACTTACTGTTTTAACTCACCAGTTGTGCTGGATTTGTTTTGAATGCAATGTGTGCTTGGGAGTTGATGAAATTGCAGGTATGGATAATTCTGTTTGGAGTTGTTGCTCTCAGGGCAGTAGTAATGAAGCAATGTGCATAGCTGGTAGCACATGGGTGTGTACATTGGCAGAAATGCTTCTAAATTTTTCAAAAATATTCTTCCGTGGTCACAAAACCCAAAATACTTAAGATAATATAAGTTAATTCTATAGGTGTTTGTGTCTGATGAGGAGGATGCATTAGTAAAGGATGAATGCTGCTTTCAGCTGAACTAAAACTTAAGCTAATAGTTGTAACATCACATGCCGGGGGAACTTTTCTGCTTCTAAAAGAGATCTTTTCTCCTAGGTTTATTACATGCAGGCATGTTGAGGTATCATTAGAAGCCAAAACCGTTTCTTCAGCAATTTTCAACAATAAATTCTGAAGCATCTGAAAATGTCAATCTCAGGCTTCTCAAAGGCAAGCAAATACTTACCCGCTGACTATAGTTTTGTTTAGACCATGTGATAGAATTTCCCTTTTCCAACTTTGGTTCAAAATTCTATTGTTTAAAGAGTAAAGTTTTTTTTTTTCCTCACAAGTCCAGTGGTGTCCCCGGTTTGTATCTATACAGAACGGTCCAAGACTCCTAAAGCTTCAATTTCAAACCATGTAGTTGTAAAGTATATGGTAATTGCTTGAGAACTTAGTGATATATTCTGGGTATTGGTGTAACCCCTCACTTCCTTTACCATCCTCTATTGAGACAATGCTCATGTTTTATTTCCCTTTATCAAATATGGACCTCTGGTCAATTAGAAATGGAAGACAAGGGCAACAACACCACTGCTGAGGACGTTAACCTCCCTACAATACACTGTGTCAAAAGGGTGCATACCCGTTACTATATGTATGTAAATGAATATCCATTGCTATATTTAGAAGCTTTTGATCCTTCATGCACCCAAAGTTATTGCTTCTGCTTGGCTGCAAATATATTTAGGCCTTCTTTGAAGTCACCTTGAAGACTTTGGTCTCCTCCCTTTCTATAGATTGCTAAGAGAACAGACTGGCTTTGTCCAAAACTCACACTCAAGTTGAAATGAAAAAGATATTTCAGTAATCAAAGTGAGAATATGAAATAAAAGATGTTAAATGAAACATCTTTTGTTTCTAGGTAGCAATTAATTCTCTCCGCCAGCTTAGGACAGCCCAAAAAGGTAAACAAACAAAATATAATTTCTATAATTTCAACTCATATTAACTCTTTCACTCTGGAGAAGCCAGTAGAAAATCCAGACAGCCTGTTCATTTTCATTGATAAGTGCTTCGACAGAATCATAATGAAGAAATCCAAGGCTCTGAATCTCACCAACCCACCGATGGCTAACAAAATCACTCCGTCCACCAAGAGGAGCTGGCCTGAAGATTCGCCCGAAGCAGCCTCTCCACCTGCTAAGGACTTTGTGAGCATCTTGGACTCCATCAAAAACAAGCTAGCTAGCTTCGATGGATGCCTGTCCCTATTGGACATTCTCCACAGAGAAGTCCAAGCCATGCAGGAATCCCTTGAATTTAGCCAGCAACAGGTTGAAATACTCATGGCAGAGAACGCACTGCTTAGAGCGTCAGTGAAATCCCTCACAGAAGGTGTGAGCCAGCTCTCAGAAGAAAACAAAAAGATCAAAGAGTCGGTGCTAGATCTACAGGTGCAGAGCATGAAGGACAAATTAGTCTTTGCAGGCATCCCAGAGAAGTCATAGAAGAATCCAGAATCCACAATCAAAAACTTCATGCTGAACCAGCTCAAACTACCAGCAAATGCTGTTAACACCACCACCTTCCTTCGTGTCCATTGTCTTGGAGGAAAAAGACCCGACGACCTATTTCAAACAAAAGGAGCTGGTAAAAAAGCAGAGACAGGGCGTAGAGAGGAACAGACTTCAGTGTAAATGACCAGTTCCCCCAGGAGATCCTCACCACAATTCCCTCATGTATAGTCAGCCCGCTACAATTCTAAACTAAGGGGAGTAGCCATATTGTTGAGCAGAGAAATACACTTTACTACCATCAATCTTTTGCAGACTCAGATTTATTATAGTTAATTTGTCTATCCATAATAAACACATATGCATCGCTAGTATATATGGCCCAATCTTTAGAGATTGAGTATGCTGTCTCACCCCAGGAACACATCTTGAGTGAATTAAGCAAATTAAAACTCAAATTAAATGAAATAAACAATTAAAAAAAAAGTTATTGGTGCAAAGACATGGAACAAAAGTGGCAAATTTCTAGCGAAACAATTAAAACTAAATAAAGAAAAAGGAATGATTGCCTCTGTAAATAATTCATTGGGTAATATTACTCATGAAACTGAGGAAATAAAAGACACTTGTAGAAATTTCTATAAAAACTTGTACATGTCACAAATTGATCCACCAGATGCTGACATCAAATAATTCCTCAATAACATAAACCTTCCAAAATTACAGGAGGATCAGGTTATGGCTCTGGATGCACTCATCACATTGGTCGAACCCCATGATGCCTTTCAACATATGCCCAGTAAGAAAGCACCAGGTCCAGATGGTTTTCCAACAGAATTCTATAAGGAATTCTGGACTACACTGGAGCCTTTTTTTTTTTTTAGAATGGTAGGGAGATCGGCAAGCTATCCTCAAACATGAACTCTGCTATACTGAAGTCTGTTCCTTTCAGTTCCCTGCCTCTGCTTTTTCTCAGTTCCTTTTGTCTGAAATATTCGAATTTGCCTACAATAGGTCTGGGTCTGCGGCCGTCTGATCCTTTTCCTCCAAGGTGATACACGATGGAAGGTGATGTTGTTAACAGCATCAGCTGGGAGATTGAGCTGGTTCTGTATGAAGTTTTTGATTGTGGATTCTGGATCCTCCTCTGATTTCTGTGGGATACCTGCAAAGACTAAGTTGTCCCTCATTCTCCATGCCTGTACGTCCAGCACGTCTCTTTGATCTTTTTGTTCTCTTCTTACACCTTCTGTGAGGGATTTCTCCTACTCTCTGAGCACTGTGTTCACTGCCATGAGTATTTCAACCTGTTGCTGGCTGAACTCCAGGGATTCATACATGACTTGGACTTCTCTGTGGAGAATTTGCAACAGGGATGGGCGTCCCTCGAAGCTAGCTAGCTTGTTATTAATGGAGTCCAAGATACTCATGAAGTCCTTAGCGGGTGGAGAGGCTGCTTTGGGCGAATCTTCAGGCCGGCTCCTCTTGGTGGACGGGGTGATGAGATTTGGAGCCTTGGATTTCTTCATTATGATTCTGTCGACGCACTCGTTGACAAAGCTAAATAAGCTGTACGGATTTCCTATGGGCTTCTCCAGAGTGAACGAGTTAATATAAGTTGGAATGTGTGAAATTAAATTTTGTTTGCTTACCTTTTTGGGCTGTCCTAAGATGGCGGAGAGAATTAATTGGAAGTTGTTTGTATTTTTCACATGCGTGCTGCCATGTTGGTGGGTCGTCGTCTCACTAGCACCTCCTACTGGTTATGGAGAGAACAGTGCTATTTTAAGTGTTGGAAACTATAATCATCTCTTTAGAGGCAGAATAGACATTTGATAGGGCAAACTGGAAATTTATTTTTGCAATTCTAACCAAATTTGGTCTTGGGACATCTTTCATTAATTGGATCAAAACATTATACAGTTCTCCTATTGCATCGGTCAGGACAAATGATTACACCTCACCAAGCTTTAGTCTACAGAGAACAACAGGCAAGGCTGCCCTCTTTCCCCATCACTTTTTGCCATTTGTCTTGAACCATTAGCAGCCACTATCAGACAAAACAAGGATATTAAAGGTATTTAAATTAAAAACGAGCACTCAGAACTCAGAATCCTCCTTATCCCAGACATCCCAGATCTCTTTCATAGAAAAATTCTCAGCAGTTTCTGAATATTCCATCAACTGGTCAAAATCCATTGTCTTGCCCATAAACTGTGTTTTCCAGCACACATACACAAACAAATTACAATTAGGGCACATCAAATATTTAGGTATAAATATCTCCCCCAGGCTGTCAGACTTGCCAAAACTAAACTGCACTCCACTTCTTAAAACAATAGAGGATGATCTCACGCGGTGGAAGTCCCTACCTATATCATTCCTACCTATATCATAAAATGATGATCTTGCCCAAAATTAACTACTTATTTTCAATGATCCCCTATAAACTCTCATCTGTTTGGTTCAAGTCATTCGATTCACACATCTCCAAATTTTTATGGAAAGACAAACCACCATGAATCAGTTTAAAAACCCTACACAAGCCAAAAGACTGTGGCGGTGTAGACCTGCCAAACCTTTATCATTACTTCCTTGCCAATAGATTATCGTATGTTTTGAAATGGATTAATCCCAGCCCGTTAGATACACTATGGGTGAATGTGGAACAAATGTTCTGTGAGAACACAGATATCTCAGATTTGCCTTTTATCAGGTCCAGCATCAAAAGCCATGAGTGTTTCCAAAGCATTAACATCAATACATCTCTGACAGCCCGGTGGGACTATCTCAAAATAACCAAGTCTTCGCTTTCCCTATGCAAACGTACACCCATCTGGAACAATCCTGACATCCTACTGAATAAAAGACTTATAAATTTCACGTCATGGAAAGAAAAAGGCATAAGGTACCTGAAGCACATTATCCAAGAAGGAAAATGTATTCCATTTCAAGAACTCCTATCACAGTACTCTATTCATAGTGGTACATTTTTATAATATCAACAACTTAAATCCTCAATACAGGCAAAATTTAAACATAAAGAAATACACTGGCGATGACCTATTAGAGTAATAGAATTTATGAAGCTCTCCACCCCGAAATTACTATCAAAAATATATAGAACATTGTCAAGCACAGAACGTTCAATTTCACTTAAAACCTCAAAATGGGAATTAGATTTGTCGGCTAAACTTGATCAGAATATATGGGCACAAACATGCTTAAACACTTTTAGAATGACAAAAAACACCATTCTACAATTTATACGGTGTAAAACTCTTCATAGAACACATTATACAGGGCAAAGGATGTTCAAGATGGGTCTCATAAGTTCTAACATCTGCTCTCACAGTACAAGTAACACACCAGATGACTACATGCATGCCATGTGGGGGTGCACACCTGTTAGGAGATATTGGCAGAGAGTATGCGAAGACTTATGATTAAGTTTAGGGATGAATTTTTCTGCTTCCCCGAAACTATGCATGTTAGGAGACTTGTTGATGATCTGGAGCAATGTTGATCTGGAAGGGAACACTTATAGTCCTCACTGCCCTGTGCATTGCCAAAAAAACTATTCTCATGAATTGGAAATCCAAGAACAATCTTGATATTAATCACTACAGGTGTCTGGTGTTGGATCATATTAGTATGGAGAGAATGTCTGCCTCCTCCAGTGACCAACTGTCAAATTTTAACTCTCTCTGGTCTCCTGTAATTGAACTCTTAACATAGTGGGGGTGGGGGGATCGTGACTTTGCCAGGTGGCTTAGGTGGCTTAGGTGGCTGCGGACCTCTGTCGGCCCCGTGGGGCCGGGGGGTTGTGGTTGCCGTGCAGGGTGGCTGTGGGTCGGTCCTGACATGGCGGGGCTGGGGGGCCATGGTGGGCTGCCAGGTGGTTGCGGGCGGGGCTGCTGGCCTCCCGGGGTTGGTGGCCGTTGTCTGTCGACCTGCTCCCTTGGGGGAGGGCACTGCCTGGCGTGGGAAGGGCTTCCTCAGGGAGCCTGCGGGATGGTGGGCGGGGGGCTTCTGGCTGTGCGGGCCTGTCACCGTGGGCCACCTGGGTGCGGGGGCCCATGTCTGGGCCCTCCCCCTCTGTCTCTTGGGGCTGGTGCATGGCCCTCCTGGGTCCCCCGGCCACTGATGGGACCGCAGGGTCTTGCGGCCTCTGGGGCTGCTCGGTCTCCCTCGGGCGCAAGGGGCGGCGTGGTTGTGGCCCCTCACCCTCATTGCAAAACATTCCATGACAAATTCGGACATTATATGCGCACTCACACTCACATAGGCACATGCACACACGTCCAATCACACACACACACACACACACACACACACACACACACACACACACACACACACACACACTCACACGTATACATATGCATGCATATAGGCACAGGCATACACTTATACACACATGTACATACTTATTTGCACACACTTATATACACATACTCACACACATACACAAATATACACTCACTCACATACGCACATACACCCATGTATACATACATAGGCATACATATGACAATCAGAGGCACATATACACACACAAACACACATCCACTCACAGTCACACACATATACACTCATGCATACGCACGCATACACACACGCACACAGGTATAGGCATATACATAAACACAAAACTACCCAGAACCACAGGTTTCTGTGTGCTGTTACAGCATTGACCGTAGGTGTGTATGTTGTTTCTGTGCTGTTACAGTGTTTCCGTTACTTTATATTTTGTTTTGTGTTTGTGTGACTGGATCTTGTTTTTTAGATGCAGCATTCGGAGTGATGACACAGTGGCAGCAGTTTTCACTTGGATCTCTTCTTTGTCTTTCCCTGTTTTCTCTCTCTCTGTTGGCTCCTTTCCTTTTCTCTTTATGTTCACTTATATCTCTTTCTCTGTTTTTCTCTACCCCTGTCTTATCTGGTTTAATTATAAATGAATAAATAAATAAAAAGTTCAACTAACAAGAGGGGCTTATACTGTTAAAGCCTCACTTGGCAAAGCAAAGGTGTCTGGCGCATCATGGCACCCAGCTTCACATTCTGCTAGCTAAAAAAATGAAAGTCCACCAAGAAATGTCCTCCACAACTGGGTGAACTGGAAATGTTAAGAAGGCCTATCAAGGATTTAATAAACTCTTCAGTGTGAGACCCACCAGTGTGAGGAGGATTCTGCTGAACACAGTGCCAGGTGTCAACATTATGGTACGTGACCACTTTGGAGGATTAGAACTCAACTCCGAGATGTACAAATGAGTGCACCCATCAGTCTACAGCAATTACTGAGCATGAAAAAGACTCCTCTTGAACACATAAAATGCACTAAGGCTTCATTCAAGTGGTGATGTGTGCTCTACAGCCTGCTATACCAGCTGTGAGAGTACACATCAACACTCAAGTGCAAGATTTAGTGCACTGCCAAAAAGCTTAGTGACCATGCCAAAGACATAGCCTCCGGCGTATGCCTCAGTGCTTTCGATCATTACCATCTGAAAAGTATTGACTCAGGCACTCCAAATACAGCTGCACAGAAGGTGAGGGTCAAACATGTTGACAGACACTTGAGAGGTGATGGGGAGGGTTCATTCAGTCGTGGATAATTGGATTTGATGTTTCCTCCTTTTGCTGCCATGACATTACTGAATGTTCCATTTGAGACATCCATTTTCAATTCATGAAGAGTTTACTACTGTGAATAAATGTCATCTAGTGTGCATGTGGACTGTCTTGCAATTGTAGAACTGCTAGCACTCAGAAGCCAGAAGCTAACTACTTGTCACAAAGATATATGGCTTTTTTTGTGTGTGTGTGTGTGTGTGTGTGTGTGTGTGTGTGTGTGTGTGTGTGTGTGTGTATATATATAATCCAGCTTATTTGGAAGACCCAATGAGGTTTGAGATTGCCCTCATTTAGATTGAGGTCATCTCAGGCTGTTTACCTTAGCGTTGGTCCCCATCATTCATAACAATTATGTCACTGGGTTGTCAAACCCATGATGAGGCAGATATTCGAGCAGAGCCCCACTCCACAGCAGTGAAAAGTGTTCTGGACAATCGCAGAAGCAAAAGTACTAATGGGATGTGGCAGGCTCCAGAGGCAAGTTTGTTTTTCTGAGACATCATTACCTGAGGAGCTAATTTCTCCACCAACCAGAATCATGGTGTTCTTTTGTGAGACCCTGACAGGTTTCATAAAGTCAGGTTAACAGTGGACAGCAAGTTGAATTTTTATTTTATTTATATTTTTGGGAATGACGTTCAGATGCTGAAAGGTTCTTTCTCTCAACCCCATGAAAAGCCCTTTGGTGGAGAGATCTTCATCTCTACAGAGTGATGATGCTAACCTGAGATGACAATGGGAGCGCATGATGTGGCAGTGTGATTATGTTCTGTATTATATTATGATAGCAGATGGTAGCAATGGGAAAAAAGGAAAAATGCAGCCTCACAGAGAGATGGGAAAGGCTTTGATAAAAGTTAAATGTGTTTAAATGGAATGTTTATTTTGGGTGAACTGCTGTTTTTATAGATGCCAATAGCATGTTTTCATTTCATATTTCAGCAACATTCTTTTGAGAGGGGGTTAGAATTTGGGTTAGGTTGAAATTATTAGATTGTATTTAATAAAATCTATTAGATTTGTGTTAATTCAAGTATAATGTAATTATAATATAATTTTTGATTCTCTAAAAACAAGGTGAGCATCTACAGATAAGCTGCAGTTCAAGCACAGCCTACTGTCTATTGTCTATTGTACTTTGTTTTATTGTACAGTGTCCTTGTGTGTTAGAAAGGTGCCTATAAATAAAATTTATTATTGTTATTATTATTATTATTATTATTATTATTATTATTATTATTATTATTGTACATACAGCAGGAATTTCACTTAAAGTTTTCTACAGATTTCAACTGTTTTTCAAATTTATCTGTGGCCTATCAGAGTCAGTTAACTTGAATCATGAATAATCAAAGTTTTGTAGACATTTAGCAGTAAATTAAAATTTTTAAATATTTTTTGAAATCACTAAAATCCTTTGGTTCAAACTACTGTTTCAATGTTTACTTTACAGCATCATTTCAAGAATTCATTACATTTATTTTGCCCATTACAAGCATGATCTGTTTTGGCTGAGCTATTGAACCTAGCACTAGAAATGGTTTTGTTTTATTTCAGAACAGGGAGAGTGTTCTTTCTTTCTCTAATGATAGCTTACACCCACTTTAATTCACTAAGGCTTTCATTCACTATTTGTCTTCTGTCTTTCCCCCTCAATAAGTTGAACTGTTGTCTTGATTTGTTTCAAGTCACTGACTGTTGTTTTACAAGTGCTTGTGTTGCCAGTTAAATTAGACTCATTGTTTCTTTCTTCTTTTTCCCATCATCCACTGTGACTAAAGAGCATAGCATTTGGCAGTCTTTTCTATGCTTTATTTATTCAGAGCTTTTTATTAAACCCTGTGGTTTTAGGATCTGTGCACAGCACATTTTCGCATCTTCCTGCTGTAATGAACACACAAGGATTTAGAGCTGTCTAAAAAGCTGTGTTGAACTAAGGAAAAGGACAGGGAAAATATATATTTATGAAGAATATCATGTTTTCACAACCCCTGCCATCACCCCCCACCTATCATCAAACACCAATCTTAAGCCTCATTCTTGCCTAGATGCACATGCAAAGTCAGTCTGGTTAGCCTGCAGCAGACAGCCCTCCAATACTAAATTTCTCTACTTGAAGGGTTTGTCTCTCATAATAATCACTTATCAACTATTTTGGTACATTTACACTGAAACTGTTGTTCTTGTTAACACAAGTGAGATGTTTCAAGGGTCAGCAGTATTTACACTGAAAGTTTTTCAGACAGCTGGCATGTTTCTACACACACACACACTCACACAGAGGTCACTTTGCAACTGGACTGAATACAGCGCACAAGGGTCCCCCTGGGCTGTGTGGTTAGGCTACTGCTATAAAGCAGCAGGTTTGCTGATGACACAACTCTGGTGGTGTTTATCTTTAGGAATGATTAAACAGGCAGAGGGGAGGTACAAGGACTAAAAGACTTGTTTATAACCTTTCTCTTAATGTGAACAAAACAAAAGAGATGGTTGTTGACCTTAGAAGTGCATGCTGTGATTACTGTCTGCTGAACATCAATGACTCTTCTGTAAAAGCTGTTCAGAGCACAACAATCTCATGTAGTCTTCTGCTGCTTTTATATTGCACCACGTTCCTGAAAGAATTTAACACCTAAACATCTTTCCTCTGCATACATGCACATTTTGTTCCCAACATAGCTAATGCCTTAACCAGACTAAAATACACTGAGGAATCCATGTGCTTGGTGCTAAGTCAGCCTTTAGTCTGTAAACAGGGCAGTTTCATATACATGCGCTGTGCATAGGGCACCAAGCGCCAGAGGAGGTGCCTAATGATTATCATCATAATCACAATAATCATATTGATGAATTATTTCAATTGAAGATGAAGCACAACTGACCTTTGTGTGCAAATGCGAGCCTGCAGCAGTATGTTTATGTCTGTTCTGCATCCTGTCTATGTATTTTAGTGTTTTTTAAACTTTCTTGGTTTGCTTATAATAGTAATAGTTATGATGGAGATTCCTAGGTAAGTGATCTAAGCTGAATTTTGGTGTAAGTTGATAACCTATCCTAACACGGTTGTAAAATCTAGAACATAAAAGCACAACTAAGTCACAGAAAAAGGAAAAGGACATAAATATACTGTACTTGAACAATGTACTGTAGTAACAGAAGAAATGACAAAAAAGGAGTGTCAAAAAATTTGTTCAGAAGCCATGATAAAGGCCAATAAGTTGGCAAACAAAACAACACTTGCGCTTAGATAAGTATCCTCCCTCACTCAGCCTTAGGACAGAGAAATAGTGGTCAAAGGAGAGTCCAGCCCAGTAGGACACTGATAGCCTAACAGACTGTGTCACGGAATATATCAGCTTTGGATAAAAGCATCTGCCAAATTAATGTAATGAAATGGAATGGAATGTCCAGTTCCAGTGTCAAAGAAGGCACGTCCAAGAGCCCCTTCGGAATAAAGATCAGTTGGACTCATCACCCATAGCAGAAAGGTTTTCGAGAGACTAGTCCTGGGCACCCTCCGCCTCCTGCTTAGGCCAGCACTATATCCC
This sequence comes from Bryconaethiops microstoma, assembly GCA_037577275.1. Classification (NCBI taxonomy): domain Eukaryota; kingdom Metazoa; phylum Chordata; class Actinopteri; order Characiformes; family Alestidae; genus Bryconaethiops; species Bryconaethiops microstoma. Next base: position 14,501,933 of record JBBJLS010000155.1, on the reverse strand, counting down.
CTTCAATTTATCTACAGGCCAAGACTACAGTGAATTATGCCATGTACCTTCTGCATTGTGCTTACAGCCACCCGGTCAAGCCAAGAGGCTCCCTAAGGATCATGTTCTTTAATTTCTTCTTTCTCTTGCGCATTATGGACATCTGACTGAAAGTTTACAGTACATGCTGCTACAGGGCTGTGTCTCTGAAACAGTTCTGTGTAGAACGGGAGCGTCTCAGGGAACAGCACAACACAAAGAGGATGACTCAGGATACAGTTGAAACCAAAAGTTTACATACACTGTATAAAAAGACATATAACTTTTTTTTTCTTACTGTCTGATATTAAATCATACAAAACCCTTTCAGTTTTAGGTCCGTTCGG
>JBBJLS010000155.1:14462062-14501468 GCA_037577275.1 Bryconaethiops microstoma | reverse complement strand
ATATATAATGAATGTGTGTTTGGTTTTAATGTTTGAGCTTGGGCTTTACCGCCAAGACTCCAGTACCCATTGGTAATTTAGTTTTCATCTATCGGCTTTTGAGAGGTAGGAAATTCTAGAATTCTTTTTCTGTAGTCAATGAATATAGAAAGGCTACCAGTCCTTATATTTCCCTGCCTTCAGTATCTTCAGTAGAATAAACGACTGATTATTGGGTGTATGAAGAATCTTTTCCTCCTGTGAGTGTGTGCTGCAGACAATGCTACTCTGAGTCAAGTCTGCCATAGCGGATGGTGTTTGAGGTGAGGACTGCACAGCTTTCCCCCTGATGTGCATTTCATCAAGCCTCTCCTCAAATGCATCGCTCCTGCTGTTCTCCAGCATTGCTGTTTTGTCTTCTGCCATTTGTTTTTTGTTCTATTTAGTTGTTTTACTTTTCTTTTCTTTTCTTTTCATTTGTAGTGCTTTGACCTATTACACTTGTTTACTTATTTTGATTCTTTCTTGTGTTTGGATTTTATACTATTTGTTTCTTTGAATTATGTTGCTTCTTTTTATGTTGCTGTGACTTAGTATCATTCTTTCTAATTGTTGCTTTATTTTTCTGGTTTTCTCTGGATTTAGTTGCTCTGCTTTTTGTTTTATTTTTGTGGATTATTTTGCTTATTTATTCTTTGTAGTGATTTATCATTCGCTATGTGTTGTGCTTGTGGCTAGTCACTAGCAGTTATACTAGTTATCCCTGGTTCTATTATTTTTTGTTTGTGTTTTATAAATGTGTTCCTTTATTGTGTAATGTATTTTATTTCAGTTGTCTTTCTTTGTCTTCTTTTTTTTGGACAGGACCTGTTTGGCAGCCAAGCTGGTGACGGGTTGCGTCTTGGGTGGTGGAGTCCCTTCACTGGTCTTGTAGTGTTGAACACTTGAGGTGGTGTACATGTGAATCGCAGCTTGTTCACATGTAGTGTGTAGTGTCAGGGTTTCCCCCTTCCCTACTTATCATTCCTTGTCCTTGTGGTAAACCAAACGTTTGCTCCTTGCCGTGGTTTTAAGTGGGTTTTTGGTTGTTATTTTTAATACATAATAAAAGCATAGATAAGAAACTGGAATCACGTCTCTTGCCTTTTTGTGTGAAGGAACCTGTGTGTCTTTGGGCTTGTAACGAAGAAATTCCTTAGGGTGAAATTCCCTTAAGTGGCGTAGTCACTCCAACATTTGCTCGTATTCCTGCTTGTTTCGGCCACACTTGTTATGAAAATATTAGATATAAAGTACTGTGCAAGGCACCTCTAATTTCTTCTGATTTTGCTTCCAAAGAGCCAGTACTTTAATGTAGTCTTGAGGAGTACCTGAAGGTTCTTTCAAAGGCTCTCATTTTACAGTCTAGTACCTGATCAGTTTCAGAGGAATGTTTTATGTTTGTTAAGCCACATAGTGAGCTAGGCATGAATCATTCAAGAGTAACAGCATCTAATTTAAGGCACGAATGCCTGACAAAACAGTTGCAGAAGATTCCAGATGATCAGGGTGGTGGTTAGTATACTGGTGGTGCTGAATGTTGAGTGGTGGGAACACCTTTTATCTGAGGACCTTGTGTCTTTAGGCACTTTGCACTTTGGTTGTGATTTTTTTTTGTTGTTGAAGTTTTCTTTCATAGGCCTGTTTCTATCCACTCCACCCATAGAAAAAACTCTAAAATGCCCTATTTGAGGCATATTGCACTCATTTCCTAACAAAAGTAAAGCATTAGTTTTGCTGTAATGATGGTGGTTCTCTCACAACCTAGCAGACTGTATAACTAGAAAAGTACATCATGCTGGCATGAAAACCCAGCAAGACAGTCTCTCTGTCATCCTGTTATTGAAGTCTTTGCTGTGTGCTATGAAAGAGGCAAACTCTCTGTCACTGTTTGCAGAATGACTTGCTTGACTTTGTAGTTTAGCAATGTTGTTTATTTATAAAGATGTTGTTTATTGGTTCGTTTCCCCTTGATTTGTGGAGCTGGACTGCTTTCACTTTCTCAGCATGTCAATCAACAAGCACAGGGAGCCGCTGTGGTAATTTTTTTTTTACCACTGAGGCAATGCAGTCTTTACCCTCGTCTTCTCCTGACTACAGCTGAGATGCTTTGTGTATATCATTTCTTGCAGCCACTACTTTAAACAATATCTTTCCTATTTGTTCATCCTTTTAGTTTATTCCCCTGACTGTTGGTGCTTGAGAAAAGAGACAGTTTCTATTGTCTTTATATATTCTACATATTTTTTAACTTGCAGTGTTTTTAGAGCCCAATAATCCTTGAGGTAAATTGAATGTAACTGTTGTTTCTTGCTGATGGTAGGTCTCATTAAAACCTTTGGCTATATTGCATAGCCAAAGTTTTGAAAAGTAGATGGAAAAACTGAATTTGAATCTTTAGCAGACTATAAAGACCCAAAGAACACATATTGTATGATACTCAAACATCCTGTAACACAGGGTACAGGACAGCAATATGATAAAACATTGCAGCATGGTAAAAAACGTTGATCATGGATCTATCTGGGCCTGATTCCAATATTCTGATGTGCACTCATGACAACACTCCCCATCTGCTACACCATTGAAGGTAGACTTTGCTGTGTCCAAGACTTTCCAACATTCTCCAGCTTTTATATGGAGACATCATAAAGAAGGTAGACTCTTATTCACTTTACTGTTAAAGGTGCATCCAAAGAACGCTGGCATGGCAAGTTAAATGAATGAACTGATTTAGGAGATGAGCTACCTTGATAGCTTACTAGTTTTTGCAGAGAGCCCCTAGGGAACCCAATTTGGCTGAAGCTGTGTGAGAGGACACATCTCCTTGTGATTGTTTGAGAGGAATGCTGGTGCACCCAGGATTAGAACCGCCCAGTTTACATTGAAAAAAAAGTATTTGGACAAAATACACTGGCCATATAGGGGACACTTTTTAGTACAGTTTTATTATGTGCACACAATAGCAAGATTGCCCTATTTTTAAAATAAACAAGGATTTGGCATTGCTTTATCACCATACCTGCGGACCCCATTGTATTCACATTCTTGTGCTTTCTACATCTAGAACACCTGATTCAACTCTAATTAACACACACCTTATGTTGAGTTGGTGGAGAGAAATACAATCCCAGTTCAAAAGATTTCAGTTACCAAGAAAGTTGTTACTAAAACTCAAGAAACCCCTGCAAACAATGTCAGTAGGTAGATACTGGACAGGAGATGCCCCTGATAGAGTAACATACAGTTTAAATATGAAAAGGCCAGTTCAAGAAAAACTGGAGACAAAAGTTTTGAAGATGTTAGTTCAGTGTAAACTATATTACTGTTCAAATATCTGTAGATTGTATATTGTGCAAATACAAACAAATTTGCCACAAGATTACATTAATTTAAATCCCAAAGCGTCAGCATATACAGACAGCTAGCGCAACATAGAAAGCAAATGAAATTAATGTTGGTATCAGTGCCAGAAATAAATGAGGGAAAAGGGCAAAAACACCCCCATGTTCAACATTTCGCTATTAGAGGACAAAATAACTAGAATAACTCAAATAGCTAGCTATAAATGTAATAAATATTACAAACGAAATAAATCAGTGTTCAATACATTAATTTAGAATAAGCAAGAATCCAATACATTAATTTAACATGACCAGCAGTTCTATCGACATGATCACACATCTCTGAGCTCACCCTGACAGCCTCCAAACACTCACCCATGGGTCAAAGTCAAAGTATGAAATAAAATGGTACTGCATGTGTTTCCCTCACCAATTTAAAAAATATCCAGGAATTTCAGTCAGTGAGAGTAAAAGTTGCTTCTTAAAAACATCTAGCACATTGATTGTTAGTCAGCAATTGCTATATATACTTTGATCTATAATCATAACCCCAGCAGGCAGTACTTTGTTCTGTTATGTTCATTTTATTTATTTTTACTTCCCTTTCCCTCTACTTCAGCCAAATAAATCTGAGAGTAAAGTCTGAGAATTTCACTTTGTCACATGTCATCCGCAAGGTCCTTGTGTGAGACCTCTTCTGAGAGAAGGTGTGAATTGGCTGACGATGTTGGTGCTTGGGGAGTTGGTGAGAACATGTTCTCCAGAGACAGGTTATGGGGAGTCCAAAGTTCACAATAAGTGCAAAATTCATATTTCACTTTTTATATCTCAAGGTTATTTAATGGTTCTTGACTAGAACATGCATCTGTAGGAAAAACCTTCAGCTGTTATAGAATCTTTACACTAAACAGAAGCTTCTTAAATGTTAAGGTTCTTCACACTTGTACACTTCAGTACGAACCATCTGTTGAAAGAGTGGTCCATCTTTGGCATTGCTTCACATAATGTTTTTTGACCCCTTTCTTTTCAAGAGTATATTAAAGTGCTCTGATCCACAAGCCAACCAATATAATTAAAAGTCACTCATCTAAGCCCTGGTGAAATATTTAATCTCATCCATTTGTTATTCAAACGTCAGCACAAAATATTTCTTTTGTATATTCCAGTGTCGCACTCTGCATGCAGGGAGTTTGCGAGCAAACAAGAATAAATGTGGCTTTGCCATCTGCCAGTCAGAGATAAAGTATCAGTCATGAGGGCTTTTTCTTGCATCCGCCACATAAACATTATCTGTTTATTGTGCATTTGATTCGTGTCTGAGCTCAGTCAAAAGAAAACACTGTGTTATATGCACCCTACTGTACACACCACCTTTAAAATATGAGTCCAACATTTATATAAAGCTGCCTGAATTCTGAATGCAACAGGACAGCAGAACCTGTTTCACATGTTGTGTTTATAAAGCATTATAATAGCTTTTGTTATACAGTATTATACATATGCAATGTAGATTTTATTCAATTTTTATTAAGCATGTATTTTGACATGAAACATATTTTAAACTGATATTCAGTAGCTACACAAATAAAACAAAAATAACAATAAAAATAAAGTAACATTTGCACAATGTAATAAGCATCTGTAACACTTAACAATATTTTGCACCAATATATACATACATAAATCTCATTAAAGTTTTCTTGCTAGAAACACAAAATTTTATGGGAGTGTTGGCATTTCAATATATTTCACTGGAGAAGAACAAAAAGAAATGAGACCAGCCTGCACATTAACATCATAAACATAGTTGAAGCTCCACATTGACCGACATTGTCAATAATAAAAGTAAACTGAGTGAAAACAGATGGCTTGGTCAACTGTTTTAGCAGAGGAATATGAAAAAAGTAATTTCATGCAACCTAACATGGTATGACGCAACATTTTCATATGGCCTATAGTTTCGGAACTAAGCTACATAAAGAAATAGAGGAAAACTGCACTTTGTTTATATTTCTGTGCTCCAAAAGCCAAACTGCAATCCAGGAAGTCTCCATTTTTAAACTGCTACACTATTAAAATGAAGGGTGCTTTGCATGATTCTGTAGAATAAGCATTTTTGTTTCCCCAAAATACCTTTAAATAGATGCTTCTTTGAAGATCTACGTTTGTTAATGTGGTGTATGAGTGTGAAGAGCCTTTCAAAGTTTAAATTACATTTCACTGAACATAAAACTTCTGATAATACATTAACAGAATATTCATTTCTCATTTTATTGTTTACAATAATTTATTACTTAGCATTTAACTAATTTACAATTTTAGCTGGCAACTATGATTACTTACTCTTTTGAGTTTTAAGGTGTATTTTCTTTTACAATTAACTGTAAGTTGGTAAAGAATGATTAGATAATTTGAAAATACTTGAAAATAACTAGGTTCTTGATGCTCACATATCTTTGTACAAACATGGTTGAAGAGGTATCCTGGTGGATAAAACCAAATAAAATGAAACGTCAGCTCGACTTAAAATTATAAGGAAATGTTACTTGAGTTAACTTGACTTGAGGACACTAGAGTTCATCCAACTCCTTAAACATCTTAGTTTAAAAGTTCAAAAGTTCACCTAACTCATATTTTTAGCATCTCAGTTACACAAAATAAAGAACTTTTTTTTTTTTTCAGTTTTACCACCAGCTTGGACTCTTTTATCACACAGGTCACACAGTCCCACCAGATATCTTCTCCCCCTGGGCTCCAACTAATGGATAACTGTAACATTTTCCTGATATTGGTATGACTGTTAAGACCATTGATGGTGAACTGATGGTGCAAGGTCATGGTCAAACACAGTTTGGTTATTTTCTTGCTTTTAACATAATAACCACCTAGTAATGAATTGCTGGAATAGATCAGAAATGTTTGAGCAGGACAATCACCAAACTGTGCTGGACTACAGCCCTCCAGGACTTTACCACCCAAGGCTTAAATGACCACACAACTCAATAAATTTCTATGTCCATAAATATTTAGTATAATCTTAAAAATATCTGTTGCTTTACGCCAAGAGAAGATTGTGAGTTTAAACCCCCATAGCCATCCATAAATTGAAACCCAGAAGGAAAAACATTTGTGATGGAAATAGTTTCAGCAGGCAGTGAAATTGGAGAAAATTAAGAAAAAACAAGTCATTAGTTACCTTATAAGTAAGTTTAGCTTACTTTTGTAGAATATGACATACAGTCCATGGTTCTTTAGTTGTATTAGAGTTGTATTTAGCTGTATTAAAGGGTACAAACTGCTTAGCTTGCAGGTTTTTTTTGCAAGCTTACAATTACTAATATCAAACATCACGGCAGCTCCTACCCATGGATGAAACAAAGTGGTTTTGGCAGTGCTATTCTGATTTGCATTGTACACTACAAACCAGAACCTTTCATAGGACAGTGCTACTGAGGTCTTGCTTTTCTTGACTGCAAGCTAGTTTTTGGATTGTTGCCTACAAGTGCTCTTTAGAGTGATATAATAGAAGAACTGCTTTTGGTTCCCTAAAGAACATTTTAATGGATGATTCCTCAAGAAACAATTGGTAATGGTTTATTTGCCACATAACAATGACATAACCAGGCCATAGACATGTCATATGCTCTTATGATATTTCATCTCACTGTGTACTATATGTATATGGCTGGGATGACATTAAAGCTCTACTTGACTTGACTTGACTTATGAGCTGTCATGACAGATTTTTTCCATAAAGTAACAGTGTCAGTGTTACCATTACCAGTAGTTGTCATGATAGCTACTACAAAAATTAATTCCAAGACAGTTTATGTAACATAACAACAAACATTATAGCAGTTGCCATGAGAATTATTGTTATTGGTAACAACATTGTTATATTAATGAATACAACCTATCATGACAGCATATGAAATCTGCAAAGACATTTTTATATCAGTGTTTTGAAGCATGATTCAAGGAAAATGTTATCGAAACCACTTTATTAAATGATATTGGAAATTGTGCAGAACTTTTGTGAAAGTTTTGTGGCAGTTAGCCTTTTCTTAGAACCCTACATACAAGTAAAGAACCATTTAGTAACCCTTAAATTTAATACTGTTCAGGTCAGCAACGCAGTACACCATCTTCAAAGTAATTAATGCATAAATTAGGATTATTCTCTATAGTCTAGATATTTGAAGAAACATGAAATATATACCCTTAAAGGGCTACTCAAACAAAGGAACTCTTACTTGATAAAAATGTTTTGGGTGAGCAGAGAAGGTGAAAAACATCTGTATGCAGTGTCTGCTTTGAGGGTTGTAGCACTTTACAGCTGGTTTGTCAAGAAATGACAAAAAATAATTCTTGTAAAAATTAACAAATGTTGTTCATTCTTAATAGTAAGTATTACAGAGAGCAGATCTCTTTTATTGCCTCAATGCAATGTCAGAGAGGTTCTTTGGGGTGAATCATCTTAAAGAATCATCTATCATAGGATCTTAAAGGGATCAAAGGTGGTTTTTCAGTGGTATCCTAGAACTCTTTTGGAACCTTTATTTTTAAGATTGTAAAACCTCAGTAGAAAACTGCTTTTAACTATGTATGTTAATGTAGTTAGATTTTACTTTAAGTAATTGTAGATAATGTCTGCTATGTTCAGTTGTCATGACATATTGACTGTTCTTTTGATGGGACAATAACATCTAATACATTTTAGAAGTATGGGGTTTTGATACGACAGTGACAATACATTATTCAATTATTACAGTTATTTTCTTATAATATAAAGCATGACAAATAAAAGTGGTAATAAAAATTCCATTTGAATAGCTTCGATTTCTTTAACGTGACATACAGTGTGGTCCAAAAGTCAGAGACCACTATTTTTGCATATTTTGTCAATTTAATACAATATTTTTTATTACAAATATTATCAGCATAGCAATTTGAAATCTTAAATTAGACATATTATTACATTTTCTATGCCATAACATTGTTAGCATTCTAAAACCTTCAGTTGTCAATGGCAGGTTTAAATAAAAAAAGCCAAGATCATTTTAGGTCTCAGACTTTTGGACCCCTCAGTATGTAACCCATCCTCATGCACATCAGTTAGCCACAGCTTTGTTGACATCACACTTGATCACACACTGAATCATAACTGGGTAACTACAGTATGTTTCAACATAACAGTTACAACCTAATGAATATCTCAAGTACATAACCAAAAGCATAGCAATGATTGTGTTATTTACAACAGATAGGCCTACTGTAAAAAATCACTTTTACATAATTTCCAAAGCAGCATAAACTTATATGCAGAGGATCCAACCTAGAGCAATGGGAACCTATAAAGTATTAGACCGTGAAACAATACATTGTCTAAGAGCATTCATGAAAAGACTCTATTATCTGGGTTAGCGCCATATCTAATGTCAAACAATGTCTTTTTTGTTCCTGGGATGTCAAGTGTGAGCTCAGGAAGATTCTTGACCTGTAGATTTTGACATATTATTTAGTGTGAACATCTAAAATTATACTTGCTATTCCACTCAAGTTTCTGTACAATTTATTGTATACCTCACTAGACATTATTACTGCTGCTTTTAAAAAAATTATTTACGCTGTCAGTGAGAGGGGATAGCAAAAGCTCAGTTTCATTAAAGGAATATTCGAGCATTTCTCAAACCCAGTTTCTATCTGCCACATCTTTAGATAAAGTCGGCTGGTACAATCAGCAATTGTCCTTTATTGAGAAAAGAACCAAAAATGACAAATTAAGTTAAGTCAGATGATAACATAGCTGCCCACTGGCTTATGTTAAGGTGTTCTTTGAGTCAATAAATTTTTTATACAGGAAAATGCTTAGTTTTGGCTGTGCTAATCAACCGTATGCTAAGGATGCAGCATACAAGGACTCTCTCAGCCTCACAGCCTGCTCATAAAGCAATTAGGTGGATGTGACATAATAGGCACCCCCTTGTGATACTGTCACACCAACTGTGTGTGTCTAGGTTGCCATGGGATATTAGAGTGAGTCATTCGTTAGTTTGATACTTAAGAATTAATGGTTAATTTAATTACAGCCAGTAAAGGCACAGGTCAGCTTTCATAGGGTGAAGGCCATTGATGGTGTATCAGCATGTGACTGTTAACACCATCATTTTAAATTAGACAACAGTGGAGTGACTTTGACTCAGGCTTATGAGGACAGCAAGACATTGGGACATCACCGAGCTCTGTCTTCTTTCAATTATGCTGCATTTTTTATGTGCCCTATCTCTTATATAAGCACATACACGCCAATGGAATATCAGTTCGGCATATTAACTGACTTTGTCTTCCTATGCAAATGTTTGCTGATATTGATTCACTCTGATATGAAGAAGAGGATAAATATATAGTATTTTGGTATTGTTTTGCAGTTCAAGGGTGTGGATTTTTAGTAAGCATTTCCTAAAATGTCATTTGCTCCCGCTCATTTCACCCTGTTCACCCCATGTAATTAATAGAAAGAGATTTTGGAGAGCTTTATCCGACAAATTTCTGATCTCTGTACAAATTACCCTCCACTCACTTGATGCACCTTGAACATTTCAATCATTGTTCTAAGTACACTTGACATGGAAACAGAGGCTTCTAGACACTTCTGGGGGGGTGAAATGTTTTGTTCTAGAGAAACTTACTAAGCAAGTGGTGGTGACAGGAACCAGACCTCTGATAAAGTCCAGACCTCCAAAAACTTCCTTACAGAAAGTTGTTGCATAAAATGGTTATGAATATACTGCCTAATGCTCCAGACCTTGTTTTCCAATAGTTTTGAGATGTTTTGGGATAAAAATGGAGAGGTGCCTGCAAAACATTATAGGTAAAACTTTTTTCAAATTCATCCCTTTTTTACTATTAGCATTATAAATGAACATTCATAGGATACATATAGCTTCAGTGTTTGTTCCAAGTATAAAAATAAAATGTTGATATTTGTGTTGTAGACCTTGAACCCTGGTTCTTCTCACCACCACAGTAAAGAAATCTGCAAACATCTCTATAATGAAATACTTTGCATCAGCATACTTTTTCAAAATACTACAATAACTTCATTTAGAAGTATTGACTTATGCAGATATTTTAAAGATTCCCCTGTGAAATCAGTTTTCTAATATTTTAGCTAAATATTCAAGGATGTTTAATTACTGAAGAAGGAACAACAATGTAATGTTTACAACAAAAATACTCCTCCTTTCCTTTTTTAAATGTCTGTTAAATCCAGAAAAATGAAGCCTTGGCAGCCCTTGACTGATGTCCAGCATTCATAAAGCTGCATGACATAAACTTGTTATGCCAAGTGACATAAACTACATGAACATTTATACAGGATTGCGCCAACAAGCATCTATTGTTGCAAAGGCTGCTTTAATCAAGGCTGATGACATTTCACCCCATTTCAGTTGACATAAATTGCTTATGTAGGCTTGTGAATACTGGCCTTCAGTGTTCCTACTGGATGACATAAAACACGGTATAACGTATACTTCATGTGTAGATATTTACAATTCTTCTGGAGTACAGGGCAGTGCATAAGCTAGCAAAATCATTTGCAAATGTCTCTGCACCATGAATGTTGTGTTATGAATGTCGAACAGTCCTTATGTACTGACATTCTTATGCAAGTATTGACTTCTGTAAGCTTAATCTATAATAACAGGCAAAACTTGAACTGAGTCATTCTGCATTAAATGTCCCTGTGCACCTCTACCATTACCCAGGTGCCTCACTCTTAAAGTAATAGTTCAGTGGAAATCTTGTTTACAGAGCTTTCTCCTCACCCCAAATATAGCCAGTCAAGACATGTTTGGTGTCTTTAGTTATGCACAAGAGTTACAGTGTTATGTAGCTAACAAGCATGGAAGCTTATGCATGCCTGGCATCATGCATGCCTAAAGTCACACAAACTCTCAAAAATGAGTAACTACATCCTAAAGCTTATAGAACTATATTGCTTTGTAACGAGACAGGATATTAATAATGCAGGACATTTTGAGCACTACTTTTAAACCAATAAAAATAACATCATTAGTTCCACCTCTGCAACATCTCACTTCTGCTACAGGCTTGAATGACATAGATCTGCATCCCAAATGTGCAAATCAGTTGACCAATTTTCCTGCCCTCTGATGACTCATCTGTTTCTGCACTGAACAAACGTGAGTTTCAATACTGAGGCTTGGTTATGGGGTTTGTGACACCATATGACCCTTATGTAACCTAAAAATTTCAGGCCTTGCTTTAAGTAAGGAAATATATTTTGGTTCATTTTTATAGATACCATTTTGCCGTGTAGTGTCATCACACAATGAGGTAAATCTAAAAACTCTTACTCTCATACATGAAAACAAGTACATTATGAATATTTATAATTAACATATTCATAATATATTATTAAACACTCCTAATGGATAACATATATGCCTATAAACATTTATAACAACGCATTACACTTTACAAATTGTTAATAAAATGCATTAAAAGTAGTGTATATCATATTGTCAGTGACATAGTAAATCAGTCTCAGCATCCACAGTAGCCTACATTATGATTTATAAATCTGTCTATCTATTTAAACACATGCTTGCTAGGCTGTGATTTATTTTGACAATAATTTTATAGTTATATGTAGTATGAATAGTAATATAGTACTGTGTAATGAAATTATAGCTTACTGACATATAAATGTAATGTAACAAATGTCTTTACAAACTCATCAGAATGTTCACAAACTGTGTAGAGTGACTACCGTTTTATGAATGCATTATAACATATTATTGTTCACAGATTTTTATGGTCATGGCATTAATAACCAGGCACCTACAAGCTTTTGTTAGTTGTTAGTTACATATGCTTTGTAGCTGCAGTGCAACTGCATAAATAAGCAGACAAGCAAACCTTGGGCACCAAATATGTCTTGACTGCAAATTGGATTTCTGAAGGTTGACAGGTTTGGGGAGTAGGATTTAGTTTATATTAGTTCTCTACAGTTTCCACAAGTACACAGATCAAAAAGGATATTCAGTTACTAGCCTCTAAGAGCTAGATGTAGACCCCGGGTTTGTGGCTTTGGCCATTGACCAAAGCTGTGTTGCTCTTCTTGATAGATGTCATGCGGATTGCTGAGGTGCTCTGGAGGTAGCTGGAGGTGCGCTCCTGGTGCTGGCGCTGCCGGCAGGTCAGGTGGCTATTGAAGTGTCTGCGAAAGCTCTCACTCAGCAGATATAGGGCGAAGGGGTTGACACAGGAGCTGGAGAAGCTGAGCACGCGCACCAGCATTGTGAGGATGAGGTGTGAAAGCGAGGAGTCAATCTTGTTGTAGTTGAAAGAGCGGTACATGTACAGCACATGGCTCGGGAACCAGCATAGTGCGAACAGGCCCACAAACACCAGCACGATCTTGGCCAGACGCTTTCTTGTCTCCATCTCACAAAGACAAGGGAAAAAAACATGTCAGACAAGGAGAGTGCTTAGTGAGTCTGTAAGATTAACACTTAATTGCTTCTTGATCCTGCAGCCAGAAATTGACTATAATGCACCACAACCGAAATTAGTTCAGTGCAATAAGGAGGAAAGTGCAATAAGGAGGAAACCTCCAACATTTCAGACTCTGGATAGCAGGAAGGGCCTATGCTCTATATTTTACTGTTTTTCTCCTTCTTCCACACTCAAGTGTTGCCCTAAAATAACCAGATCTACTTCCTTAAAGACCCATTCAGTGGACTCTCCTTTAGAGACCCAGTTTTTAAATGAAATGTGTCAGTTGAAGAAGCTTTTTGAAGTTTGCATTATGTCAAGGTGCTTCATGATGAGACACCGCTTTTAAATTATGGAAGCAAAAGTGGTCCTTCTATGTCTTCACTTAGAAACATTGTGGCACCTTTATTTTTATAATTTTAGTAAACACCATCCATAACTATACAGATAAATGTCAGTTTTAAGAACTTAATTGAATACCACTGGAACTTACAACACAATTCAAATGGACCATTAGCCTTATTAATAAAATGTTGCTTAGCCCTTGGTAGGTTTTTTTGCTTAATGCAATCATGTATATCTCATTCTATTGTATTTTTCCTAGTTTTTGTGAGTGCGGTTTTATGTAATAAAAAAATCATAATCAATTTCTTTTACAACCGCTAAAGAGACTTTTAAAGGAGAAGTGTCTTTAAAGGAGAACACAGATTTGTAAGATTTTCTGCATTATTCAATTATTAAGATGTCTGTTAAGACAGTAAAAAGTCTAACAGAGTAATATGGTTCATTGTAGAGAAATCAGAATCAGAATCAGAAACCTTATTGATCCCAGATGAAATTGCTTAAAACCCATTTTTCAGTGGTGGTGAAAGGGACCAGGGGTTGGGAGGTCTACAATGCAAATGTAGACATTTTATTTATTTACCTGTTAGTGAAGCAGTGAAGACTAGAGAGCATGGCATGTGTCTTCTGACACAGAGGCTGTCCTTGTTTAGGTTGGTGTTTTTGTTTTGTTTTGGACTTTTATTATGAAGGGTGATGTGTTTTCGTTATTTGTTACAGCTGTGTTTAGTTAAATGTGCCATCCCGTGCCAGGACCCGGGCAAGCAGCCAAAGCCCTGAGACTAACCCCAGTAGCAGCCCCTAGGCTAACCCCGGTAGCAGAGGCCCCGGAGGGAGCAGCTAGCAGCTAATTTCACTTTGGAGCCCTTTTTACATATATTCTAATAATTCTAATAATGACAACTTGTTAATAATTATGTTAATAATTATACATTAAAAATAAACGAAATGTTGAAATTTTAAAACTCCTTCACAATAACATAATTTTGGGTTAGGTCAGTGTATATAGTGGGTCTTGTCTGCTGTCTGCTACAGGTGCACATAATGTGCTCAGTGCTGAAACTACATCTTATTATGCAAATCAGTTAACCAATGTTCCCGCCCCTCAACGCTTGCCCCTCAATGAAAGTGCAATATGAGAAGCAGATGCGAAAACACGGTCATAAGACTCTTCTACTTAAAATTAGTCATGGCTAACTGTATGAGAAAGGGCCACAGCCAATCACATGGATCACTTGGAAAAAGCCATGCAATGTAATCAGGGATTTTTTCTGTGTAGACCAGAAACAATTACATCTGTAGTAATTTCTGCTAGCCTGTCCATGTTAAGTTCTGATATTTGCGCGCTTAGATAATTTAAAGACATAGACAAAGTAGTTATAACCATATCAGTGAGCGACACTATAAGGACAAAAGTATTGGGACACACCTGTTTTTCAGGGTTTGGGCTAGGCTTCTTACTTCCAGTGAAGAACAATTTTTAAGCTTCAGCATACCAAGACGTTTTGGACAAGGCCATGCTTCCAACTTTGTGGACACAGTTTAGGGAAGGCCCTTTTCTATTCCAGACTGTGCACCAGTGCACAAATCAAGTTCCATAAAGACATGGTTGGATGAACTTGACTGGCTGCACAGAGTCCTGACCTCAACTCCATCCAACACCTTTGGGATTAACTGGAACGGAGATTGCGAGCCAGGCCTTTTCGTCCAACATCAGTGTCTGACCTCTTAAATGCTCTACAAAATGAATAGGCACAAATTCCCACAGAAACTCCAAAATCTTGTGGAAAGACTTTCAAGAAGAGTGGAAGCTGTTATAGCCGCATAGGGGGGATCAACTCCATATTAAAGTCTATGTATTTGAATGCAGTGTCACTAAAGTCCCTGGGGTGTAATGGTTAGGCACCCCAATACCTTTGTCCATATATTGTCTTACATGTCTTAAAGGCAAAGACACTATAATGTTTTATATATAATGTTTAATTTTTTGTGTAGTAGCGCTTCCCTCTCAAACTTTTTGAAATGTTCCATTGGTATCCATGAACATGAAGTCAACAGTTTTACCAAATATCTTAGAGTTCTGGTGATTTCCTGCAAACACTGGACCACTGCAGTTTCATACCTATGCTGCCATATTTGTTAAGTGGGGCAGTTGTATTTGAGTTCCATGCTTAGGCAAGATTAGCAATCACACTAGATGTGTACCTGATCTACACTAGATCTATGTCCCAATGAACCGTTAATGTTCGCAGCAATCACACTTGTTGAACAAACTAGATTCTGAGGGTCAAATATGCTTGGGCTTAGCACAGATTGCTAATGTGAGTACATCTTAAGATAACTGTTGCTCATTTGAGGGTCTATTTTGTACCTTTTAAGAGCAAAATTGTCCCTGTGTAGTGCCATTTCTCCTGGCAGAGTGTGCTATAGATGCCGCAGACTGAAAGGTTGATCAGAGCTGAGGTATTCCATTTTGTTAGATGTTCTTTCATTTAGATGTTCTTTAGAGAAATAAATGGTGTCCTTCATGGCGTTGCTCCAGTGAACGCTTCTGGGTAATTTTTATGAGCAATAAGTTATTTTGCCCTGCTCAGCATTTCTCTAGTTACCTATTGGCATAGCTCTGAACATTTTTTGACAAATGCCCCTATGAATTATGTACAATGGCTATCTACTGTAGCTTCTTCTTTCAGTGGCTTTGTGCTAAATATGAGATAATATGAAGTGACTTTCCCATTTGAGGAAAAAAATTTTCCACAATTCTACAATTCTAAAACCTTAAAAAAAATAAAGATTCCAAAAATTGTTTTTTGAGAATGTAGCCATTTTTTAAAGAATGTAGCCAGTAATCCTGCATTACACTGAAACAGGTCGTGGGTATTAAGCTGGCATCAGGCATGAAAACAATGTTATTTGAAGTTTACATGCCCCTTGATCATTTGAAATATTTGTCTAATCCTCTACACACAGTTAAAAGCACAGTAAAATTTCAATGTATTTGCTGAATTTTAACATATCGAGTGAAAAAGGTCATCAAACTTAAAATGTGGCCTGTGCAAAAATTAATGTATATTCTAAACAAACTGTGATTTGATATGAGGTGTTCAAACAAACACATACGAGTGCACATAATCATTTTAACAATAACAGTTTTGACGCTTAAAGTATATTACCCAAGCTTTACCCATGTTAATCTAATAAAGAGCTTCTCTCTGAAACATGACCAGTGGAGTGTGTAAAACAGATAATGACCCTTATCAGTTAGAGTAATACTGAATCAATGACTTTCCTTTTCTCTCCTCTGTCTCTCTCACTCTCTCTTTTTCTCTCTGTCTGTCTCTCCTTCTCTCTCTTTCTCTGTCTCTCTCTCCCTCTCTCCATATCTCATCTCTCACTCCTGCTAGCTCTCTCTCTCTCTCCTTCTGTCTTCATCTCTCTCCATGTCTCTCTCCTTTTCTCTCCTCTGTCTCTCTTTGTCTCTCTGTCTGTCTCTCTCTCTCCTTCTCTCTCTCTCTCTCTGTTTGTATGTGTGTGTCTCTTTTTCTCTCTGTCTGTCTCTCTCCCTTACCACATCCCTTACCACATTCCCGCTCTCTCTCTTTCTCTCTCTCGCTCTCTCTCTGTCTCTCTCTCTTTCTGAGCATTATCATTTGTCCTTTTCTGAAGATGTCGGTATTTGGTGCTACCACTGCCTACCTATTTCAGTTATCAAATCTTTTTATATTTTTTGTCATTACATTTAAAGTTGCACTGAATGAGAGGAATTCACATCAGCATAGAAAAAAAACAGGAGTGTGAAGTGAATAAGTACACAGGTATGCAAATTGCAGGTGCTGCCTTGTGTGTTCAGTAATTAATCAGTAGTTGATTTCCAAATCCAAAAGGATTTTTACATTCAGTGGTCAAAAATCTCAATGATAAGATTTGAATGTTAATTGAACTGAATAAGGGTTTTGCTATTCTAAAATTAAGAAAAATTAAGGGAAAAAATGTAATGAAAAAGATTAATTCATATAATTCATTCCACCTTTCAGAAGTGAGGCACTGTTTGACTTCATCTCCTTAGTCTCTAGAAACATGGTCAGCATGTTTTCAGAGTGTTTGCAGAAATGTGGGCAGACTGTTTCTCTAACACATAACTCATGGGACCACTATGTTCTAGCAGCATCTTAATAGCGTACATGCAGAGATGTTTTTAACGTCATGATCATTATTTGTACTCTCCTAAACTATATGCAGTCCCACCAGTTTTCTCTCCCACTTCCCCAATTCAGCTACAAGACAAATCAATGCACCCATTTGGCTGAAAAGCACAGTACACTATTAGCAAATTGACTTTCAGCATGCATTTTCTGTTTAAAGACACACCGAAAAGACAAATTATCTTGAGGCTTTTAAAAGAATCTTCAAAGCTGCAGCTTTAGCAAACAAATTATATGATAATTAATCCGTTTTATGTAATGTTTTTCCAAATCATTGTGATGCAATGTCCTAGTGGTAGTGGTAGGACTCTGAATATATATATACACTTAAACTATATATATTACACTTAAACAGCTTTGTCTTCTGTCAAATCTGCCACCCAAGCACATGCTGGAAGCAGATTATTCTAAGATGGTATTTTGGCAAGACATTTTTCACAATAATAAAGAAAGAGGAAACAACACCTTATGATATTAGCCACTCTTAACTCTAAGATTTCAATAAGAGCATATTATAGTATGTAAAGGTGTGAAAAATGGGCCAGAATGCATTCGGATGACATTCCAGGAGTAAAATGTCCATTTCAGCTCTGATTTTGCAATCTAGATATGAAAAAAGTATACAGATGTTTCACACGGTTTTTAAAGTATGTACATGAGTTGACATGGTGTTGAACCAGCCCAGAGTCTAGCCTACAGCCAGATCAGCCAATGGAAAGTCATGGTGTAACAGGGTCTGTCTGCTCAAGTTAATTCAAGGTAATGAATTTTACAGCAGTCTGTCCATGTGTTCGAAAGTGCAGTAAACGCAGCTAAGAAACCCCACAATCTATAGTAAAAGCGGTTGTTCGCTCTCAGGTCTCTCAAGCCTTTGGGGTATTATTTGAATCACTAGTGTACTTTGTGTAAGTAGCATTTTTTGGTAGCATTTTGTGTAAGTAGTCATTTGTGTGTTGAACATATCAGAAAATTCTGAGATTGTTCTTATATTATCTATACCTTTTGAGTGCAGACAATTAATTAGATTTATACAGTTACTGGGTCATTTGAATATTTCTTAGGAATTTTTAATGATAAAAATAAAGAAAAATGTTGGGTTATCCCCATAAACCTGGCCATTTCCACACCTAGTAGTGTATCATTAGCAGAGAAAATGTGGGATCTATAAATAAGTACCTTCAAAAGGATTTTAGTGTGGAAAAAGAAGCTCACGCATTAGAGAAGATCTAAACTGCAGAGAAGATCTAAACTCTTACCTGTCGTTTGGAGTGCTCACTGACCTCACCAGGCATGTCGTGAGCACTTTTTATTAGTGTTCTGGCAATGTGATAGTAGTAGACAGAGATGATGCCCATGGGGATGAGAAAATAGACCAGGAAGATCATGACAGAGTGAATTTTGGGATGCATCTCATTGGACAGTGGGTAGGGCATGCAGGCCGTGAAGCTGTTGTTCCTGACGGATATGTGGACCACCTGGGAGAAGATGGCTTCAGGCACCGCCAGCAGCACTGAGATGATCCAGATAGAGATGGCCTTCAGGCAGGTCCAAAACACTGCACTGGAGGTTTGGATGTCCATGGGATTCACGATGGCTTTGTGCCTACGAGGAGAACAGAAAGACCTGCTTGGTACACTGATTGCTATGGCTGCCTAGCCTGATAAGGGGTGGATGAAACAGCCAGTTGGTTTGGTTTATCATCTCTTTATCTCCTGAGGAGAAGCACCCTTGGCTTCTTATCTGCTTGTAGGAATTGATTCCACACTGACCTAAATCCCTGTGAGTTCCTGAAAAAATTCTCCTCGTAACAAGGCCTCAGGATCTCTTTTTACACAAGCCAGGTCAGACTAATATCCTGCATGCTTGAGGCAATTCACTTGGAATTTTGGCAACTCATAACATTTTAAGCCCGTGAATGAATCCTTAAATTTAATGAGGACTTAGTAAAATTTCTTCTGCAATTACTTTTGTTTCTTCCGATCCCACCCCTCTGTTAAATTAATCAACTTAAATATCCAGCTGTCATCAAGCAGCTGTAACTCTGCCTAATGAATAAACCCATTATCCAATCATCTTTCCATAATTTGCTTTCTCCTGCAACAACGTCCAGCTCTCCCAGATTTGTTGACTGGCTATTAGCCCACTCTCAGGGCAAATTTGTATTATGTTTCAAATGCCTGATTCACCCATACAAGGTTATATTGTCCTTGAATGTCCTGCTATAAGTCTTACCATAATGGCTTTCTAATGACTATTTGATTACAAGGCTATTGACATGCTGTCTTAGCTTCAATCTAACTATGAAATGTACATTTCTATGCTCTGTACCTAACATTTCAAACATGGTTACTATGGGCTCTTTCAGAACAGACATAATGCACATTAAAGCTTTCAAACTGAAAGACAGAACAAGTTTAAAATTGGAAGTTAAAAGAGAATACCACCAATTTTTCTACATTTCTACATAATTAAACTGGCCATTTTTAATAAGGTCATTCAGAGTTTTCTTTTGGTCTGAAGTGGTTATGAATATGCTTATAGTGTGCCTTGTTTTACAATAGATTCGTGATAAGTTTTTGACCTAAAATGTAGTTTATAAAATTAATGGGAGTGGTACATACTTACAAAGCAAAATAGCATCAAATGCATTATTTTACCATTACCCACATGACACATACAGTACTTTATACAGTACATATATATTACTTATACATGATGTAAACATCATGCCCCTTGGATCCTCTTTGTAAAGAAATCACAGTCTGTAAGTTTCTCCACCAGAACCATGTCACATCAAATTACTCTGAATAACTCCTGACTACTAATTTATTCAAAAATATGTAGACAGGACTTAAGAAAAAGAAAATCAATGGATTGCTCATTCACCCTTTCAATACATATAAAACACAATCTGATAGTATTACGAGATAAAACTTGAATCAGACTTCATGAATTTTAAAGTGTGGCCTTGTTTGGGTTTGCTGTTTCACATACATAGACAGCCCATTAATTGTATTACCACTTCTTCAGACACTGAACAATGAAAAGATGTACAGAATGCCACTGAAACCATTAAGAAATGCTACACTCAACCTTTCTTTCGCTAAAAAGAACAATCAAAGAGAAGCAGATTTTACTGTCATTTCTCTTATCATGAGACTAAATACATTCAAATTCAATAAAATAATTAAAATATTTTTCTAATCTGTTTCATCTGTGTACTTGGTGTGATTAAAAGCCAAAGCAGTGTAAATTGTGCATGATTATCAGAAAAATGTTTGTGTATGTGTAGACAGTTAACAGTTTTATTAGAGGGAGTTTAAATAGTTTATTTACTTGTTTCTCTTTCAGTTATTTTTTTCTTCTGAAGGAATAAAAATAAATCACAGAGGAAAGCAAGATGAGAGAGAGTACAACATGACAAGAGTGCAAAGGAAAAGCGTAACATCTGCAAGCCTACATCACCAAAATGTATAAATGATTTATCTCAATCCTGTTTTTTTTTCACCTCAGTGTAAAAAAATAGATGGATCTTCTCTGCAGTGACATTGTTTAGAAATTCCTCTCAGGTTGTAAAACAAATTTACTGCATGAAATCCAAGCCTGCAAAAATCCATGCAGAAAATTGCATCGGTTCTTTTTTTAAAAAGAAAAATGTTAACCCTTAATAACCCACTTAATCAATCAGTCAATCAATCTCTCGGTCCATCTGTCCATCTGTCCATCCATTCATCCAGGTATAAGAGGTGTGGTTGTGATTGTCTTCTTTTTATTTCATGTGTGGTAATGTTTACCATCTGTCTGTCTGTCTGTCTGTCAATCTGTCTGACTATCTATATGTCTATATATCAGGTCCTGACAGTTCACATAAATTGATCCACATTTGATGTCTACCATTTTAATAAGGAACACCTTGAGAATCAGATCTAATGCAAAATATAATTTTCACTCATAATCTGCACTCTTTTAAATGGTTCCTGGTTCAAATGAGCTTACAAAAATGGTTCTTTAAAGAACAATACAGTGAAAGGTTATTTTGGGGGTCTTAAATGGTCTTTCGATAGTATTACTGCAAATAACTCTTCGTCATCTTTACTTTTCTGTGAGTGTACACTGAAAAAACTGATGCACTGCATTTCTTTGATTCAAATGCGTGCCATCACTTTTACATGAACAAAATTACAAAATTAAATGTAGCTTTTGGACTCAAGAAAATTCAATACCATTCTATAACGGCAAATCCTATTCATTTCTCTCTGTGACATTTCCTTTTTATTTCAGCTATTCTGCTGCCATCTCTTTGAAGGGAATGTTGCTCAACTGCAGCCTTGTGCTAGGCAGCAGGTTCCACTGCCCCCTGCTGACTCCTTGCCCTCTCAACGGTCATGAACCAGGCTGCCTGAGGCATACAAAGACACAGACTAGCTGCAACCGGCACTTAATATTTCATTGGGGTAAACCACGCAGAGCTGGACATGCGAATTCAGTGTCATGATGCAAATTGGGTAGATTGTGTTTTATGCGTGGATGTCAGGACTAGAGTAAAGTGGCAATAAGATTCTTTCAGAAGTTTTAAAGAAATCACTTGGGCCAGCATACAAATAGCTCATTTTCTATCACATTTCAGCCCATGGACTCGTATTCAAGATAGCTACATACATGAGTGAGCAGCTGTAGCCCTTTATAAACCCATATGTTTGAGCCTTGGAGAAAACCTTTGGAGAAAACCCTTCTGGTGGTACTTCTGTGGCATTGTTGCCTGGGGTGAAAAGAATCATTGCACAGTTTGATGTATTTCCTTGAGACTGAGAAATATTCTATCTATAGAAACAGTACATTGCATTAGTTTGTTTTGGTTAAGCTTATTTGTCTTTAAATGCAAGAATAGCCGTTTTAAAGTCTTGTTTCCAGACTTATCTGAAAACAGACTGACTTCCATTGTGGTTCTTTATATTTACTATATATTTACTATATATCTAAATATCTTGATTTCAGGCCACTGTTCATCCAACGTGGCCTGAAATCAAGAGGCAGTCACAGCCTTTATTCTTTGGGGAAGGCACATTGCTGTGGGGATTGCATCCAGCCACAAGTGCATTAAGGAGGTCAGATACTGATTACACAGGTTAACAGGTCAAAATCATCAGAGATAGGTTTATGTGGCTTTTGTAGTGTTTTTCATGCTGATTTCAAATCTGTGTTTAGTTTTTCCTTAACACGTACAGTTTTTTTGATGAAGCTAGTTATATATTGCATCATAGTTGGTATAATTAGCATATAATAATCATATGCTAAGCGTTTTTGAAGAAACAGTGGTAGCCGACTGACCCTGATCATTATATCTATGCCACAGTGTGCGCCTATCTGACTTCACACTGAAAATATTGAAACAGTTACTTGATTGGTGCCTGTGGTTTAATAAAAACTGCATGCAAGTCTATTGCAAATCTAATATTACTCATAATTCAAAAAGTTGATGTGACTGAAAAAAACTGAAATCTGAAATCAGCATGAAAAACTTGTTGTTGTTTTTTACAGTGGTTGGCTTTCACAAACATATTTTTACATCACAGCAAACAGAGTGTAAATTGTATGCATTTATATCTGTTGTGTTGAGACAAATATGTGTAAATGACAGAAAGCACCATGGGCTATGTGAAGACAACAAAACATCTGAATTCGGACTTCTGAGGCGACAGTTTTAAAGGGAAGTGGTGAGTAATGTTTGTTTAGTTGAGCTCAGGCTTTCTGTGGCTAGCTGGGAAATGCTAAGTATGGACAGATATGTAGACAGGAAGTAAGCAAACAATGCTTATTCTCATCACAAAGACTTTTTGCAGGCTTATAACGTTTCAGAACTATGCAATCAAATGATCAGCTTCAGTTCAGGAGGTGACAAAGGGGTTGTCTGTCACTCCATTTGATCTGAAACACACCAGGGAACATTCATCATTTGTGAATGATAGAAGAGATTTTCAGTCCATGACACAGGCCTTTCGATAAACACGACCAGACCTTCAAAACAGACGCAGGGTGTCTGTTCTGTTCAGGACACATTTGCCCAATTAGAAATCCAAATCACGTTTTAATCATATTATTTATCACAGACTGGGTAACCAAAAATCCAAATAATGAGCAGAATGCGAAAACCTCTTCACAAATGGCTTGAGAAAGCTTACAAAAGTCTGCGTAACACGCAATGACCCGTTCCATTTATTAGCACTAATGAACGTGCACTGAATTCATCTGACTGTGGCTCAATACATAAGAATGGCCATGTGTGTTTTGAGGCAAGCAAGTATATTTGTTGTTGTGGCTCGAGCTGTAGTCAAATGCAAGCCTGCAGTGTTTTTTGTGCAGAAAAGTATTTTTACATGATCATTTCCCATCCTCTCGTTGGATCTTAGAATCAAACAGGCTGTTTGTTACTCTGAATTCAAGACTGAACTATGTAATTGACCTCTATTCCATTTGGCTGCAATGTATTGTACCCTGTTCAGAAAGTAGTCTAGACTAAAGAACTCCATACCACTTCAGCATGAATGAATTACTAAATTGGCAGATATCTGTAAATGTGTTTATTTTTGTGATGTTACAAAAAAGTGATTTCAAATTGAGCTGTTTTTTGTAGTTTGGTTTCCATTTATGGATTGAGAAGTGAACAGCATGTTTCAAACCTTTACATACTACATTAAGTTGTTCTTTCATGGTATTTTCCCTTTTCCCTACCCATCTATCTATCTATCTATCTATCTATCTATCTATCTATTTGTCTATCTATCTATCTATCTATCTATTTGTCTATCTATCTATCTATCTATCTATCTATCTATCTATCTATCTATCATAATGTCTTGCCGTTCATATTTAATGGTACAGATTTTAAGTCTATCCTCTTAACGAGGAGCACTTTAAAAAGCAGCTCATCAAATTCTAATTAAGAGCTTCCTGCAATTAGTTCTTCTGCAGATCCTTAAAAAATGTCATTTAATTTCAAATTAATCATTTGACTAATTATTTTATTAAGTGGAATTCTATTCCACTAATTCAGAATCAGCTGCGCAAAAACGGCCAATTGTGGTCTTGTGGTCAACTGACGAACTGAAGAATGATAATTATGACACTGAAATATCAGAGCGGTTCCTGTAGCTACATCTGTAACTAGAGCAGTAACTACTCTTAAATACGGTTCTAGGCTTATTCGTGTACCTGTTATTCTCTGTGTGCAAAGCTGCTGTGTGTAGTTCTATAAATAAGCATATGTTTGATACCTTCAGAAAGATTTTTGTCATTTTTCAAAACCAAAAAACCTTCTTGAACCTTTTCTCGTGCTGAGAGTTTGCAGCATGGATTTGAGATGTAGCCTAAACACGTGTTTGAATTTCAGCCAGCTGTTTAGTGGAGCTGATTTCTCCAGTGTTGGGGCTTTTAAGTGTTTTTTTATTCTAAAAAGCGCCCAAAAAGATTTTAAAGCGTTTCAGACAAGAGCAAAGAAGCAAAATTAGCAAACTTTTATTCTAGCTCTCCTTACCTGTCCGCGCTGAGAGCCGTGAGGGTGAAGACCGAGACCCCGACCGAGGTGAGCTGGATGACCGGGATCAACTTGCAGGCGACGGTGCCGAAGATCCACTCCTCGAAGAAGTACCTGAAGGCGTCCATGGGCACACAAGTGACCAGGAGCAGCAGGTCTCCAACGGCCAGGCTGGAAATGAAGATGTTGGGCACGCTGCGCATGGCGCTGGTTGTGATGAAGATTTTCACGAGGGTGATGTTGCCCAGCAGGCCAACTGTGATGATGAGGATGTAGACGGACGGGATCACGCAGCGGATGATGAAACCGACCGTTTCCTCCCCATCGACCCCCCGTTCCTCGGTGAAGTTGGAGAAGTCGTGGGTGCCGTTAAGAGCATCGTCCATTCTTCCTGGGGCGGGGGGGCGGGGGGGGGCGGTAAGAAGGATGGGCTGGAAACTTCTGGAGCTCCTCTGGGAAGAGACTGGAGACGTGTGGCGCTGCCCTCTCAGTCCTGGTGCTGAAATGAGCGCTCGCAACTTGCAGGGACTGAGTGAAGGAAAGGTGGTCGGGAGGAGGGGAGGGGGGAGAGGAGGGGGAGGGAAAGATGTGAGGTGAGGTGTTGGTTGGGGAGTAATCACTTCTACATGCGCCGAGAACGACTGAAAAACTGCATCACCCAAAAAGACTGCTTTGCAGCAACGCTATAGGAGAACCACTTTTGGTTCTCCCAAGCAGCATCGAATGTTTCGAATGTTTCTCAAATATCTCAGCTAACAGTAGCACATAATGGTGAAGTTTGTCAGAGATTTGAGATACCACGTTTCACTCACTTTTTTTTCACAAGATGTTATCATAACTTTTCAACCTGAAGTAACCTCGAATAACTAAATATGTCTTTCAAACTCTTTTTTCATTCACCAACTGGTGATAGTAAGTGAGTAAAACACTTGCCTGTGAGCCAGAAAACTCTAAAGTTGCAGGTTTAAACCCCACTTTCTACCTTTGGGACCTTGAGCAAGACTTTTAACCCTCAGTTGCTCCAGGGAGACTGTAACTAATGATTGTAAGTTGCTCTGGATAAGGGCATCTGCCAAATGCCATAGCTGTAAATGTGGTCTGGTGGTTAGAAAGTTTCTCCTGCGATCAGAAGGTGGTGAGTTTGAATCCCAGGACTGCCTGTGGCACCACTGAGGTACCCTTGAGCAAGATACCCTCCCTGGCCACTGTGTTGCTGGTCGCCTGCTGCTTCACTTTATGAATGGTTTAAATGTAGAGAAAGAATTTCACACTGTTCACAGTGTGCTGACGTGTTCGTGTATGACAAATGGACACTTTACACACTTTACAAATGAACATAACGTTTGGTCCAAAGGGAAAAAACACTCACTGCTGTCATTTTCCCCATTTATCAACATATTCTCATCATAAAGGGCCAAACAAGTATATTTTAAAGGTTTGGAAACTGTGTTGAGTGTACTGGCTGCTGTTGTGTGTTGCTCTACTCTGACGTGATGCAGCTGAATTGTACTCTGTTGCACGTTTGCCCTGATCTATCGTGTGTTACAAGTCTTTTAGTTCTTTCAAGAAACTTCTTCAAAGAGCTGTTTTTGCAAGTGAGAGAACCTTTTTTTCCCAGTAATATAAAGGTTCTACATAAATTACCGTTTTTTTCCAAGCCAGGAAATATCTGGAAACCTTTATTGTAGGCTCCAGAAAACAGCCCCTCTGCCTCTGCTTCAGTAACATTTCATACAAGTTTGCAATCATTTGTCAAGTGATACGCTTTCAGAACCAAATATCAGGATGAACCATAAAAAAGAACCTCAGGTTACTGTGTGTTGAATGTGAGAGACACCTGTTTTTCAGTCTCAGGTACACAAGCTGGATGCCTCCTGTGGTTCTCATCAGAGAGTTTGTTCCTTTCATGCCATTCTCTGGATCACAAAGGGAAGTGAGTGAAAGGAAGAATCCAATAAATACGTAATCAGAGAAATACCCATGACTGAGGAGTCGGAGGACAGTCGGCTTATATAACTAAAAGAAAAACCCTCACTTCCACCTCAACCTGAAGGATAAACTGGCATAAGGAGATTTTTATGTGCTTTGAAATATCTATAGGGCCTTAGGAGCTGAAATTCTTATTTTCATGTTTTACCTTTATTTTATTTTATATATTCATTCGAATTTGTTTGGATCACTGCTTTACTGGGTTTTACAGACGACCTAGGAACCAGTCCTTTACTGTATAAAGGTACCTTATGCTGCAGTCCCAAATGATTTTGAATTGAGAAGAATATAATGAAAAAAATCTGATCTGTGTTCATTGACATCTGCTGTTTTAGTGACACCTGGTGGCGAATAATGGGCATGACTCCAGATGATGGAACACTTTCACTGACTTTACCTCTCTCCATAATGACGATCATGGTATGACACGTATTAGAAAAGTTTTCTTTCGTCGAAGGGAGGAGTCTCATAATTTAATAGTGAGATACACTATATGGACAAAAGAACTGTTCTTCGCCTGATCATTATACCAAAAAGGTACTTTAATGACATTCCATTCAAATACATCGACTTTAAAAGAGTTGGTCCCATCTTTGCTGCTATAACAGCTTCCACTCTTCTTGGAAGGCTTTCCACAAGATTTTGCGTGTATCTGTGGGAATTTGTGCCCACTCATTCTGTGGAGCATTCATGTGGTCAGACACTGATGAAAGGGCCTGGCTTGCAATCTCTGGACCAATTCATATCAAAAGGTTTTGGATGGTGTTGAAGTCAGGGCCAGTCAAGTTCCTCCACACCTAACTCATCCAACCATGTCTTTATGGACCGTGCTTTGTGATTGCACGCTAGAATAGAATAGAAGGGCCTTCCCCAAACACTGTGTCCACAAAATTTGAAGCATGGTGTTGTCAAAGATGCCTTGGTATGTTAAAGCACTCTTCACTGAAATTAAGGGGCCACCTTAATTGAATAATTAAGAGGTTTATCCCAATACTTTTGTCCAGGCTGACATGTGCATATACACTTTAACTGCAGTCAGGCGTTTTTATAATGCTTTAGTAAAAAAATTATACTTCATTTTTACATAAGCATGTAAAAAAAGAAAAAGCCCATTTTGCTAAACCTAGAGTTAGTCTGTACAAAAAAAAATGTCGGCAATAAACAACTGAAAAAGTAAATAAATGTACAAATGTGTTTTCTACACTTGCCCAGGCAAACCCCGCCCCTCGAGCTGTGATTGGCTAGAAGTTCATACGCACCTTTCCTGCACTCACAGCAAGGTGTGCGTAATTTAACACCGTGCATCCATTTAAAATAAGTTTCAATTATATATTTGCTATATACTATGTACTTCAAATAATGTATGGAATGAAAAGTACAAATATATCCAGCTTTGAGCCGAGTCGAGTGTGAATTTCAGCTCACGTCCCTCCTGTCCAATCCAAGCGCAGGACGCAAGAAAATAAAGGCGCGTGTCCCACGTGCCCTGTGGTCGCAAGCTCTCGTTAGTGTTACCTTGTGTAATTGGCCGCGCGCGGCTGGACAGTGCTGCAGCCACGCGAACCCACGCGCTCTCTCCGCTGTGTGAGACCACCCTGTGGACGAGGCGCCCCCAACATGCCGCTTTCGCAGCCCCTCTCACCCTCACAGCTCGGTGCCAGGAGAGCAGGACCCCAGCTCTGACTGAGAGGCGGGAATGAACAGCACTCCGCCTGGACTACGGTTGGTGTGTGAAACTTTTAATACCCAATTTCCTTTCCATTTGTTTTTTTTTCTTCTTTTTCTCTCACATGATTTCACTAACCGTAGTACGTACATGATGGTGAAGTTTACTGGAAGGCAGAGTCTTCCAGAGCTGTTTTTCACAGACCACCTTTCACTCACCTTTTTTCACAAGGTGCTATCATGATAACTTTTCAACCTGAAGTAATGTCGGATAACCAAAAGAGAGGTTCAAACTCTTGTTTATTTTTGGTTCAAATGGCCATAATGTTTGGCCCAAGGGGAAAAAACACTCACTGAAGTCATTTTTCCAATTTCTCAATTTATTCTGGTCATAAAAAGGCCAAACGAATTTATTTTGGAAACTCACTGTTAAGTGTATTGTCTGCTGTTGTGTGCAGCTCCACTCTGAAGTGATGCAGCTGAATTGTACTCTGTTGCATGTTCGCCCTGCTCTATTGTGTGTTACAAGAGTTGGGTTTTCGCTGACTTGGTGGGATAGGGATTAGTCTATGGGTCAACCACATGCCCCACGCCTTTGTTTTTTCCTTTTTGTTGCCTTTTTGCACTGAGCGACTAAATTGATGAAGGCACTGTGGATAAAAGAGAAATATGCATTGACGAGGGCTTTCCACAGCAAAAGGTCATTAGGTGGAGGTGCAGGCTTGCCGTCGGCCCCTGCCTGAAGCGAAGGCGATGAGGGCCACACGCAGCTACGCAGTTGAACGGAATTTGCTGGCTGAGTCATGTCTCTGAACTACATTAAAAACTTTTACGAGGGATGTGTAAGTATATGCGAACCAAAGGCCTGCTCTGGATACTAACTGGTATCTTTCTCATCAATGTATTTTAACTTTTTGAAAAAGACTTTTGGTCAGCGTTTCTGGTTATGCTTGACTCCTTCTTTTGATAGACAGGCATTGTGGTAAATTATCTTAACATGATGTTTTTCATGTTGCATAGTTTTGTGGTTATTGCATTGTTGTTAATCTGCTCGACCATAGAGGAGACCGAAAATGCCAGACTGCTGCCAAACAGTCCAGCAGGCTGCTCAGACACCCCTTCCTTTACGGTGTTTTGCGGTGTAGATGTGTCTACGTTTGCAGCTTGCTGACCTGTTCTACGTGATTAACACTGCCACAGCAGTGCATTGTTAATCTCTCTCCCTTTTCTTTTCAGCTTAGGCCTCCGACGGTGATAGGCCAGTTCCACACACTGTTCTTTGGCTCTGTGCGCATGTTTTTTCTTGGGGTCCTTGGATTTGCTGTCTATGGTAATGAGGCCCTCCACTTCAGCTGTGATCCGGACAAAAGAGAGTTAAACCTCTATTGTTACAACCAGTTCAGGCCTATAACACCTCAGGTAAAACTATACAAGTGTATGTTTACACTAGTGAGGATATCATTGGCTTCATAGACAAGTTAAAAAATTGATGAGGACATACATGGAATATGATAAAAGATTAACTCATTATTTATTAATTCGTAATGATTCCGTATGCAATAATCTTATGAAAATGCGTGCATGTGCTATAAACATCTTATTTTGCTTGTTTATTTGAAACAGAGAAAGGAACATACAGAAAAATCAGTGAGCATAAATGCACAATAGAGCTGTAAGCCTTATTTCTGCTGTGGTCACCTTGTAGACAAGTGGAAATCTTCAGCTTAGTGAAGACTAGCAAATTTTTCTAATGGCAAGGAAACCCATTTTAACTGTGCTTGGACTAAATCAAGAACAGTTTGGTTGCTTTTGGCTACTGTGATCTGAAAAAGAATCATCAGATTCAGTGCCCCTCTGCAAAAAACTTTTTTCAGACTTGACCAAATTGGTACACACACAGTACACACATTTATGGCCTTTTGCAACCTTAAACAAATATTTTCCCCTTGACATGGCTAAATATCTGGTGCATACATTATATTAGTATAACATTTGTGTCAGTATAACATATATACTTGCAAAAAAGTTTGTTTTTTATGTTAGTTTATAATGTCATCTTAATATAAAACTTGTCTCCACCGATTCCAGCTAAATGCCCTGTTCATTTAAAAAAAAAACAAAAAAAATCAGATTCTTTTCTTTTCTTACAGGTATTCTGGGCATTGCAGCTAGTCACTGTGTTGGTGCCTGGGGCTGTGTTCCACCTCTATGCTGCCTGTAAAAATATTGATCAGGAGGAAATCCTTCAGCGGCCCATTTACACAGTCTTTTACATCATATCTGTTCTGTTGCGAATCGTTCTGGAGGTTGTAGCGTTTTGGCTCCAAAGCCACCTCTTCGGTTTCCAAGTTCATCCTCTTTTCATGTGTGATGCCAGTGCCCTTGAGAAGAAGTTCAACGTCACCAAGTGTATGGTCCCCGAACATTTTGAAAAGACCATCTTTCTCAGTGCAATGTACACCTTCACCATCATCACCATACTGCTGTGCGTTGCTGAGATTTTTGAGATCCTCTGTCGACGGCTGGGTTTTTTAAGCCAACCAATAACTTGAGATTTTGGCCAATTTGCTTTGAGAAGTTCTTCTATCACGTTTATCTTCAGTGGTTGTCTGATTGACAGGAAGGATATAAACTACATACCTCTCCTACGTCTGTTGGTAGACATAATGAGGACATATTACTCAAATCATGTCATCCACTCCTCTCAGAGAGTGTACAGCTATAGCAAGTTCAAGTTTGAGTGCTCTAATTGGATCTGGCTAAATTATGTGAAGGTCTCAATCTCAAGGGCAGAAACGGACTGATTTACAAAGGACATACACACAATAACAGTCCACCAGACTGATATTGTAAAACCTGATGGGATTTTTTTAGATCTGTGTAAAATATGAAAGATTTACATCATAGTAGTAGAACTTTTGAAACATGTTCTTTGACATGTTGAATTTCCAGTCGAAACATATTGAATATGCATAAATTGTCTACTGATGTAATCCCTGTTACAGAAGTACAGTACATGCCAAGCCACAGGCCTGACAAAGATGCCCAGAAATAGTAACGTTGGCAATATTCAGCCTTGAGACTGCTATTGTAGTGGACCATATTTTAAACTGAGAGGAATGTGACCTTTTAGCACTGGTTTGGTTTGTGTGTAGCAGTATTGTAAGTAATTAAACTGCTGCACACTATTAGGAAATAGGAAACTAGTAGCTCAATTATTAAACAACCCAGCACTGCTCAAGAGCGACCTACCAAAACACGGCCTGGCTGTTTCTGCCTATTTCAACAGTCCTATTTAATTAATATTAACAATTTTGATTTCATTTTGTCTATTTGAGAATGATTACCTCTTTTGTTTTGGTTTTATTTGTATCTGTAAGGTATTATCAGACATCCATCCAACTTTTATTATTCTCAGCTAAATGTATCATCTCAGGTACAACAAAGGCACACTGTGAACAGGTATTCGTACCCTCTCAGATGTCTTCTCAACTTTTTACGTCTACAGAATCTCAATGAAGAGTTTTTTCCCCCCGAACCATTCTGTCCACCTGTTTCATAAGGGCTACAAACAGCATATGTTTGTTATAACACTTTTTTTCAAGTAATTTTTACCATGCTAGTTCCCATCTACAAGCTGTGTGTTCAGTGCATTAATTATGAAATGTAAAACACTTCTGCAAGGTAAAACAGTTGAAGTACATTTTCGCATTTTCTGACCACTGTGTATGTTTAGGTATATGCTTCATGTGAAGCAGTTTGCAGTCAGAATTTTTATTCATTTTTTTTTTTCAGAGCTGCTTGTGTATTCATGGAACTCTTTCACTTGAAAAGGTTTTCTTACGTCTATGAAGTGTCTGCTCAATCAATTAAAATATTTATACTAACTGTCTTTTTTTTCTTTGACTGCCTAAAACATGCAAAACATTAAATTAGCACCATTATATCATTATTATTTTAATAAGTATTATTAACTGCCGCAATGGCACCCTTCACGTGTGACTCTCCAGACCTGCTGGGGTCGCTAAAGGTCTGATAGGTCCCGGAACGGGCTCGTCCCAGAGCTTAGCATCTTTGTTATTGTCTGACTGGACGTTTAAATTAGCGTCCTGAAATGGCTGTCCCAGCGCAGTTAAAAGCTATTCAGCATCATTTAAGAACGGCCCAGGAGCATGAGAAGAGGGACCCTGTTGTATCTTATTACTGTGAGTGATCATTGATTCCTAAATGAGCAAACCTCTGATCCAACTTGAAGCTGTACAGAAGTCGTTAGCATGTCAGCTAACTCACGACACGGAAATGGCTAACTTTTATTTGTGAAAACTTTATCCAGAAATTGATTATATATTTGACACCTCTATTGTTACTGTTCTCTCCTCATATTGCTTTCTTTTCACTGCTTTCGCAGCGCCTAAATAGGGTAGTTTATGACTGGTGGAATAGTTTAGCCTATATATTCTAGTAGCCAACGTCAAGCCAATATTCTCCAACATAAATAAAACGTTGCTGTGAACTGTTGGTGAGGTTGAGGGGTTGGACTCATGACGAACGTTTGATAATTTTGGTACTTTCATATTAAACCCCCTTCCTAAGGCCAATAAGCCATGAGGCGTATAGAGGAGGCTCCAGTGATCCTGACTCATATTGAACAGTCTTGTAGTCCGGGCGCTGAGTAAGTTAGTTTGCTATGGCCATCATGGAACAAAACAAACAGGGCAGTCTGTCCGGGGAGGAGCGGGGTGGAAATGCATGAGGAAACTGGAGAGTTTCGAGCTCATAGCTGAGCTGTTAGATCATTTCGTTCACCTGACGTAAGTCATACTTTTATATCTAGGTAAAAAGGCACTTCTAAAGACTGGGGCTTTTCAAAACTATTTTATGTGTCACAGCTATGTCGCGAACATCGAGGACAAATTGTCTTGTGTTTGAAAGCCGCCGGCATGAGACTCACTTTGGCGTTTTATATTTAATATTATATATAATATTTATCGGCCATATTGCCCAGACCCTCCTTCTCAAAAATTCACATGAGAATTGCGTTATTGGTGCCTCCAGTGCCAGTAGTACCTTGAACACCATCCTTACCATAAAAGCACTACAGTTTCCACTATGATGTGTGTCCTGTCACTTTCCTGCTGGAAAGAAAACTACAGCCAGCAATCAGATTTTCATCTAAAATCTAGTTTCTGGCAAGGTCCTTCGAAGAAGAGGTCTAATGCTTTTGAAAGCAAATCTACCAAGTAATGTACGGGCGTAGAAGTGGTGTGCGATTGTTAGATTTATCCACTCTGAGGGTGCAGCCAACTGTCCAACTGTCATCTTTGGAGAAAGCATTGGTGGCAAAATAAACGCCACATGGTGGCAAAATAAACTGATGTCCTTTTTCATCAGCTCTAGCTGCTTTGAGAGATATGAAAATTGGTATTTCCACATTTGACACTATTTTTATAGTCTTTTTTTGACCTGTGGAGTTTAACACCACATTTCACCTGTGTATTATTACTGGGCCTGTGTGTTATATGGTATTCACATCTTAGTGATGCAGGAAGTCAGAATTCTCCAACCTAATAATTAGGTTAATAATTAATGTTGATATTTTGTTATAATTAATATTAGGGCTGCACAGTCATTAAAATCTGGATCTTGATTTGTTGCTCAGTTTGATTCAATTTGAGAACAGCGTTGATTTTGTAGATCAGTAGTAGGGTTACAATATTCACCTCAGCACCACAGTGGTTGAATCTCAACCACCTTGGGGAAATAACAGTCCTGACTTTTTATTTACCTGAAAGCACAGCTAAATGAAGCACTCTGTCACTTGCTTTACTGCTCTGCTGCATGGCTTTTGTGTAAAATAAGCTGGTGTTAGCCTTCTTTGTTGATGTTTTGTTTTCAGTAACACAATGCATGAGGCTAACTGAAGTTTAACAATGTTAGCCATATGCTTATATAGATAAACTATATGGACAGAAGTATTGGGATGCCATTACACCAACAGGGACTTTAATGACACTGCATTCAAATACATAGACTTCGATATGGAGTTGGTCCTCCCTTTGCAGCTATAACTTTTCTTAGAAAGCTTTTAACAAGATTTTAAATTGTTTCTGTGGGAATTAATGCCCATTTATTCTGTAGAGCATTTATGAGGTCAGGCACTGATGTTGGACAGAAAGGCCTGGTTCGCAATCTCCGTTCCAGTTCATCCCAAAAGTGTTGGATGGGTTTGAGGCCAACACTCTGTGCGGGCCTGTTCTTCCACACCGAACTCATCCAACCATGTCTTTATAGACCTTGCTTTGTGCCATAGGGCACTGTCATGTGTCCACAAAGTTGGAAGCATGACGTTATCCAAAATGTCTTGGTATTCTGAAGCATTAAGATTGCCCTTCACTGGAGGCAAGAGGCCCAGCCCAAACCCTGAAAAACTGGTTTGTCTCAATACTTGTGTCCATGTAGTGTACCTGTTCCTTAGTAAAGTCAATTAACTATTGAACAAGCATCAAAGCTTTACCCACATGCCAACATGCCACCCTAACACAATTTGAATGTTTAACATTCAGTAATTTAGTAATTTGAACACAGTAATTTAGTAATTTGGACACTGTAGGACTGTGTATAGACTGTGGTGTAGCTCTTTGCTGTTTTACAAATTTTCATCATTTGCATTTATTTATTTAAGAAGGAATTTGTTTATATGTTTGTAATACCTGTTTACATTTGTCCCTGAACTGCTGTTATACAAGTTTTACTGTGTAATAATTTAGTAAATAATACACATATTCATCACAAAACTGATATTTTGAAGAATTGTAAGAATTACAGAGAGAAGATCTCAATTTTTAAAAAGAAAAACTGTAAGATCAAGTGTCATGCAGCCCTAATAAATATTATATCAAACATTGTTGAAAGGGATAATAGAAGTATACAGAAATAATAAGTATTATATCAAACATTGTTGAAAGGGATAATAGAAGTATACAGAAATACTAAGAGTTTAGCAAAGGCAGTCTCTAAAGACTTTATTAAAAGCATCATTTTTTAGCTTTGTCGTCTGGTGATAAGAATGGAAAAGTTGTTTGTGTAAAATATGGTTAAAATATACATATCATGCTAAATTTTAGCTCAATATTTTCCAGCCCTTACTGTTTAGCCAAATTACTATTGGTCATTTTTTGAACATTTAGTTCATTGTTTAAACAAATTAGATGCGTTAAGCGAGGTAGTGCTTAGCAATAATGTGAAATTATCATAATACAAAAGTAATTGCTTTAAATGTTCTGTTCAAGGCCTGTTAAGTGGAAGTTTACTTTTGTTTTTATTGTTAAGTTCTACTCTTGGTTGAGCTGTTCTCTATAGAGTCCGACTTTATTTTGGAAAGGTGGCTAAAGCTGCGTGCCACTGGAGGTCAGCATTTTTCTCTAAGTGATTCAAGCCTTGTGGAAATGTTTGCTGCTGATGTCGTGGTTTCTTTTACTTTGGTAATTCTGATAACCTAAAAGAGTTGCTCTTCCCTATTTAGTTGCTAAAGTAAAAAAGAGTTAAGGTATCAGTTTTTTTTTTTTCATTTTTACATTTCTTTTATTAAGACCAGGTCTTTTGGAACAGGACATGCCGTTTGCCTCACTACCAAAAGAAACACTTTACACTGCACTCCTCCCCAAGGCTCAGAAATAGGAAGTTGCTCAAATGTTTGACAATAAATAAGTGACACATTGCGTTATAAAAGTACCATGACTGCTTGCTAGCAGTAGACCCATTAGGGTCAGGCTAACAAATGTGGGTTTTCAGTTTTCAGTTAGTCTTTTGAAGGCTGTTTTTCTTTTTTCTCGATGCTGCTTCTTTCTTAGACTCCAGACTGCCTCTGTGCTGTGAATGTATGGAAAAGGCGCCTCTTTGACATTGTTTTCCTTCCTGCTCCCTGGACTTGTTCCAATCTTCGAACTGAAGCTGCAGCGAAATAATAAGATCCTTTTAGAGAGGCGAGCTGAGTGCGCAGGCTGGCATTCCTGAATACACAATTCTGTCCTTACTGCAGATGTCAGTAAAAGTACTTATGCTTGTCCCCACAAGACGTCTGTCAAACGTCAGGCTTACGCTGAATCTCATTGCCTAGGCTACTGGTAGGCGGGGTTTTGTGCCAAGAGTACATGTTAGAGCTGATGGCTGACTGATAACTGTTAATTAGCCACTTTCTAATGTTTCATTGTTATCAAGGTTGCACAATATGGGATTTGTTAATCATCAAAACACTATTTTCTTCACAATATTGATGTCCAAGAAGGCTACAGTATGCAAATGACCCCCTAACCACCCTCAAATGTTTTACTGTGGATGCCAGTAGTGCTGAACAGTACTTCACTGTAAGGAGCATGTTACATGTATGCTATATAAAATATTTACGTTAATGTTTAAAATTAACGTAGACCTATCTAGTTCTCTGTTTATCTATCTAGTTCTCTCTCTTTCCCAACATGCCTTTAAAAGCATTTTTAAAGCATTGTCAATAGGTTTCTTGTCAGTCATGTTTGATATCAGGGCAACTGGTGGTTAGGGAGTTGCCCCTGCGATCGGAAAGCTGTGGGTTTGAATCCCTGGACTGCCAGTGGCACCACTGAGATACTCTTGAGTAAGGTCCCGTCCCCACACACTCCTCCCCGTTGGTGGCCACCCATGGCTTTACTTGGCGAATGAGAGCAAGAGTTGCACATTGTTTGCACTGTGTGCTGTGCTGTGGTATGTTCACGTGTGACTGTAATGGACCACTTTACTGATTACATTGCCTTAAAACACAGACTTGTGCTCTAAGCTCTAAGCATCTTCACTAAACCTTCTGGGAAAATTCACCACTACTCAAAATGTTCTCCTTTTGCAGATGATTAGTCTCGCTGTGATTCACTGGAATCTTAGAACCTGAGAAATGGATATTTAACAATTTCCAGATCGATTTCCTGACCGATGTATTTCAGTAACTCTCACATCTCTTTAAGACTTTCTTTTTATTGTGGCATAGCATGTTGCTTGTTGAGACATTTTGAGCTACTTCATGTTGCTGGAAGGCTCAATTTTAGTGATCTTTAGTGTCGGCAGGGCTGGGAGTGGTCAAACCTGGTTGTGGCTAGTCTGACATATAACTATATACTAAATTTAAGACAATGAAGTCTCAAATTTAAAGACAAATTTGAGACAAATATGCATAAATGGAAGAAATCAGGAGAGTAGACACATTTGACTCGATCTATTTGTTTTGCTGTCAACAAATCATGGTAAAAACAAAGTACACACAGAAACTTTTCACTGAATCTAAATTATAATACATTATCTCCTTTTACTAACGGTTGTTTTAAAGTTGGAAGAGGATTTCTCTACTACTCTTCAGTTAGTCACTAGTGAGAAATAACAGCTTTTGTTGTTGCTTTTTGAGTTAATATGATGTAAGTTATATGATAATATCCTGCAGTGTAATTATAATATGGAATTTGGAAATGTTATGTAAGTTGAAAGATAGGTAGGTGAAGCAAAATTACAATATAGAATGTGTCCTCAGTGGATTTGAGAAGCTGTCTGCTTTCTTCCAGCTGTCACCTACTTTCCCAACATCTGGACAGAGAAGTTGCCACTGGAACTTGTCTTTGTTTGGTTCCAGATTGTTTCATGGATGGTGATGGGTGTCAGATATAGAGAGAAGCGGGATATAGCCTACTTCTATCACCCTTTCTTAAGATTCTCACGCTCAGTTCTTTCATAAACAGATGAAGGGGAAAAAGTCTGCCCATGGTAAAGCCTGAAGATTATGATTTTTTTTATGGCCATGCATTCTGAATGGTCTCAGTGTTGCATTGTTTTAAATGAGGAAAGTTGGGTGTTAAGCAGTATTGGAAGGACAAAGAAGGACTTTGTTACTATATGCTGGGATCTACACTGTTGGACACCACATCTCTGCAAGTCAGTACTCATGGCAGAGGAAGGGGGTTATTCTTGAAGAAAGCAAAACGGACACAGGAGATTTGGCAAAACATGAGTTTTTCTTCCATTTTGGCATCTTTTTGTTCCAAATGCACCCTTCTGCAGCAGTTTCGCTTAACCATTATCCATACTGAAATCTGTATCTCAGACATGTTCCCATGGCACAATACATTATTCATTTCTTTCAGTTGAAGCTTTTCAGTGTGTCTTCTTTTCTCCTTTTTGTTTACATGCCTTGAATCACTGTTAACAGGAACTGAGCTGAATTGATTTTGTTGCACCAGTGAGATTATCTGTAGCCTTTGAATTCAGGTTTTGTACAGCTAAGTTACTCTGGCTAAATGAGGATTGTTTCATTGCTACCAAAAAAAGTAGATTTTTATCATCCTTTTCAAAACTAGATCGGTCAGTGTTATGTAATTTTAATTGACTCCTAATTTCCAATAATTATTACCAATAAACAGTTTAAATCCTTTTTGTTCATTGTTTACAAATACTATAGGACAAGTCTAAAGTGCCCTAATTGGCTATTAGCTATGTTGCTTACAAGCTGTCTTTACTTTGAAGCTGTGTTGTATTAAGAGGTAATGAGATGAACATTTTTCCGAGAACCTTTAGAGTAAGCAGCATTAGCAGTAAAAAATAACTTTATTAATACAGTGGGGCAAAAAAGTATTTAGTCAGCCACCAATTATGCAAGTTCTCCCACTTAAAAAGATGAGAGAGGCCTGTAATTTTCATCATGGGTAAACCTCAACTATGACAGACAAAATGAGAAAAAAAAATCCAGAAAATCACATTGTCTGATTTTTAAAGAATTTATT
>JBBJLS010000155.1:14451893-14461962 GCA_037577275.1 Bryconaethiops microstoma | reverse complement strand
TCAAGTCATTCAGTTTAAAGGCAATTCTACCAAATACTAAGCAAATGTATGTAAACTTTTGACTTTGAAGAAAGTAAAAAAAATATCTAAAAAATTCTCACACATTATTTTAACATTTAGCAAACGGGAATGATTTTGGGAATCCGAATGGACCTAAAACTGAAAGGGTTTTGTATGATTTAATATCCGACAGTAAGAAAAAAAAGTTATGTCTTTTTATACAGTATATGTAAACTTTTGGTTTCAACTGTACCATTCCAGTTTTCCATTGAAATACTTAGCTACATTGAAAATGAGGTTCTCCCGCATTGTTTAAATATAGAACATGGTTTGACTGTGACATATATTTTCAAGGAATGCCAAATGGGAATCAAATGAGGTGTGAGTATGATTAATCCGTCCCTGCATGCCAACAGAAAGAGTGTGTCTGAAAGCAGGAGTGTGTCTAATTCCATGGGTCACTGCACTGCGAGTGCCCGAAGGAAATTAAAAACACACAGCAAATGTGTGTCTGATAATTGATATTTAAACAAGAAAACAAGTCCAGGGTCTTTAGTGGTACCATATGTAGAAGAAAAAAATAAAAATCAAACCACGTTTGGAAAGTACTTGTATCAACACAAAAAACAACTGCACATTTGTCAGGATTATGAGAAATAGGCTGGATTAATATTCCGTTCCCGTTCAAAGAAACATGCCGGATTTATGAGAAACTGGACCTTTTGTAAACAAGGAATAAATGTTATGTTATGCTGCTTTGAGGTGCCAAGTTGAATGTTTATAAGAGCTGCCTTTGAATAAGAAACTTCCTTAGCCTCTCTATGTTGATCTTACTTTCCGCCTTACAGAACTTCTAACAAAGCTTCAATTGACATGAATCCCATGTGGATCAGAGGCCCCAGGAAAACCTGTGTTATAAAGTTCTGTAAGTTACAGGAAGGGCTCCTGTGACTTGACTCGCTTTTTTACAACGCATGCCATGTCTCAGAACACCAGAGGTTTCTTTTGCCCCTTTCTGCAGGCTCCATTTGAACATCAAGGAGCCTAGATTTCATGTCGGAAGTCCAGCGTTGAGTTTGTTTTGGTGCAATACTGTTAAGCAGTGACATTGTATTATAAAGATAACATTCATCCAAATTCAGCTGGCTTAAGTAATGATTTTATCGCTGTTTTCGGCACATATAGTGTTTTTTTTTTGTTTTGTTTTTTCTTTCTTGAGGCCAGCAACTTATTTAGACACCACTACACAACTTTCACAAGACTGCTCCAGGTATGTGTAAGATTGAAGTCTCTTTCTCAAGCAAATTAGCAAACAGCAGTGTGAGCGATTATAGTGAAATTCACTGTGACACAACGATAGCATATATTTTGCTGAGAGGACTGATTCTAAAGGTACTCTTTAAAGTCCTCTGGGGGTGCTGGTAAAAATGTTAGCTTGTTTTTTAGGAGATCTGTGTTGAAATGTGACATTTTATTCCTGCACATGTTTTTTTCTGGGTTTGATGCGAAAGAGTGTACAGTGTGTTATACAGTGGGCAATATGATAACAATGCTGTCATAGGGGTATAATTCTAGAGCATTCCCAACCTGCATGTTTCATGAAAAATATTTAAAATATAAAGAAAATTGCATGAGTAGTTGCATGGATTTTTGCCCTTTATCTATTTATTTTTGCTCATTGTTTTATCTCTCTTTTTTTTTTTCATAGAAACATGATCAAGTCTTTCTACACTTCAAGCCTTCTGCTAGACGTGCTGTCCGTGTTTGGCGAGTTGTCAGACGAGGTAAGCCTTATGCGACTTGATTATACTTAAAACTCACAAACTCTGACCTCACAAACTAATAAGATTTGATTAACGTTCTTTTGGAAATGAATCAGGGTGTTTTGAAATCCCATATTTCTTATGGATTCAGTTACATATACATGATTTATTACATGCATATGTTTTTATTTATTTATTTTTTGTTTTTATTCACAGAGTAAATTAAATAGCTATTTACAGTATGAATAGACATAATAGAGATAATATGCCAAGGTTCATTCTTGTTTTCAGAATTTTATCTAGTCATATTATTGGTTAAAAACATTTGCACATTCTTTATTAATACGTTTAAATCTATCCCAACATTCCAGCATTGTTGCAGATAAATTGTCGCTCTCAGCCGGATTCACTTTTGTCTTATATTCATAATAGAATGTTCAAAGGTTTTAACCCTTTAAATTGTAGGCTTATTATTCAGTTATTAATCTTAGTCATATTCAGGAACCACTATAGCTTATTCAGGAGCTACACTGAAACTAGCATGTATGTTAAATAGCTGTGAGGAATTCAGCAGTGGAACCACATTCAGTTCACTGAGCTTACTGGAAATAGCAGCACCACCTGACACACACAGCAACAAAAACCAGCAAATGATGGAAAAAAACTGAGCAAAGTGTAAAGCGGTACCCAAGACTGTGCCTCACCACTTACAATGTACACAGTGGAGCTTTCGACAGTGCTGATTCTTGGGAAACTCGTGCCTGGAAAGTGTGGGTAATCCGGGCCCACCAGCAGAGCTGGTCTCTGATATTCTCTTTCCAGCTTGCCTGTTAGACCATCATTGCTTGGTCTCCATGGATGCAAATGTCTTTTATTCTTTTTATATATATATATATATATATATATAAATAAAAAAGGAAGTGACCTGTGTCTGAGGATGGACAATGTTTCATTGAGTGCTGTTCGCTCCCTAAGGGCCAGACATTTTCCTACTGTAGAGTGCCGATTGGCTCGACTGTTTTAACAGTGTGCCTTGTTCAAGTAATGCTGGCCCAGACAATGCCTCTACAGAATCGGTCCTCCATTATGGTGCTGCTTCTTTCTGAGCAGGCCACAATGAAGCTCTGCCATATTGGATTACTTATAAGTAGGTCCTGAGTGCTAAAAAGAGCTCTAAGAGTTCACAAAATCTTTTTAGCTACATTAGATTAGAACTGCTTTTGTGACTTTCTGCACACAGCTGTTTTGCATCATTCATCATTATTGCATTCCATTCAAAATCATT
Source organism: Bryconaethiops microstoma (assembly GCA_037577275.1). Taxonomy (NCBI): domain Eukaryota; kingdom Metazoa; phylum Chordata; class Actinopteri; order Characiformes; family Alestidae; genus Bryconaethiops; species Bryconaethiops microstoma. The sequence continues at coordinate 14,458,914 of JBBJLS010000155.1, read as the reverse complement.
ATAAAGAATCATTATTACCTTGACAAAGTATTGTTGCTTCATCAAGCATAGAAGTATTCAATATGCAAATGTGTTTTTATTTATTGTTTTTAAATAAATAATTTTAGTCCAAAAATAATTCAGACCATTTCTTAACCACATCATATCAACGGTTCTGTGATGTGTTTTCAATATATTTAAAGAGATATCAGCAATTACAGCAATTTGTGGACTTTTTGTGTTTTTTTTTTTTTCTCACTGCCCTATAAACTAGAATTCTGAACTAATACTATTTCTAAATGAAATTGCTAGAGATAGTTAGCTCCATTTGAGACTAGTTTGTGTGAGTAAATCCCCAACCCAAATATCACAGTAACCTTACATATTACTATGAGTCTTTTTCTGAGATCTGTGTTATTTTATGGTTTGTTTACTTTTGTAATTTCCTTAGGTCTGGATGAAAGCACAAAATAATTTGATTTTTTAGTCCTGGTTTGCTTAGTGTTCACATGGACTTACTTAATATCAACCCCAATTACTGTAATAGTGTCTTTTCATGCTGTTCTGTTTTATCTGGGCTTGTGCATTTCATGTATGTCTCATTTTTGCAATAATACAAAATATGATTGATGGTTGCAGTCGAATATTTGTAGAAGTGGGATATGATAAACACACGCGCATGTCAGAACAACATCGGAAATTTACCCAACCGAGGAGACCCTGGTTCTTTTTGTCTATGGTCTGTTTTGGCGTCATTGGTTCATATTGCATTCAGCAGAACGTGTGAGAGTTTGTTTAAATGCAGACTGAGACAGGCCTGCATAGCATATCTATTTCAAAGCACCTCTGGTGTTATTTGATAAAGGAACAATTGTGAGTGACTCCTCAGTCAATCATCTGCACTTAAATGTTGACCTAGACTTTAAAGCCACAGTGGAGGTTCTCGTATTCTTCTGCCAAATTAAGTCCCAAAAGCTAAACAAACAGTCTTAGCTTAATCTCCTCCTGCAGCCTCCTATTGTGTTGCTGTGAGAAAGCAGTAATTGGCATGGCTTATCTTCATCATTCTCACTATTGACCACCTCCCACCTCTCCCACCTCTTTCCAGAACATCCAGCACAGGAAGTATGCGAGGTGGAAGGCAACCTACATCCACAACTGTCTGAAGAACGGCGAGACACCTCAGGCCGGCCCTATTGGAATAGAAGGGGAAGCATATGGTAAGTTGTGATATATCAGTGAACCCCCCCTCCCACCCCTTTTCCCAGACCCCAAAACCAAACCTATGACTCCTGCCAACAGAATGTGCTGCAGTTTGAGTCCTTCCTCCGGCAGTATAGTGCTTGGCTTCCTCAGTGCAAGCCAGCTAGGCCTGAGGCAGTAAAGGTTAACACATTGTGCACCTTATCAGATTCAGAGAGGCCTGCAAGAGAGCACTTCCCAACTCCATCATGGTGCTGGCAGCTATTTATGTGCTGATTCTTTTTCTTTTTGCTATCACACAACAGCATCAGGGCAGCCTCCCTCTGTAATAGCGTGAAAATGATCTACTAATGCGTGACCTATCCACTTTGAAGGTTAGGTCTGCCATTAAGCAAACGAAAGAATTCTTTTATTAGAGCCCTGCTTGATGCTTGATGCTGATTATATTACGTAGGCATCAGTAAGATGTACATATAATTCTTCATATTTGTGTACATTAAAAGAATTGTTTTGGGGTGATTCTGATTAATCTGAAAAAATACCACCAGTTAAATATTAATTTTAATTGTGATTATACACATATTATTCTACTGGTCTCTCTTATGATAAGAAGTAGAAGCCACATATTACAAACATCAAAAAAACATATTTATATGCCAGTCAGTATGTTTATATCTTTTAAAACAGATTGTTGGTAACACTGTACTTTGATTGTCCTTTGTAGATGCACACCATGTTCATAAAATACAACTGACCTTTAAATCGAGCTTAACAGATTGTATTTAATATAAATCTAACCCTAAACCTAGCGTTAACCCAAAAGTTACATTTAATTCTAACCCTAAACCTAAGCCGAATGCTGCTGATAATTCACAAATATAAACAAATATAGAGAGAAAACATGTGATAAAGGAGTCCAGGGGATGGTGTAAACAGCATGATGCATTTGTCCAATGGAAGAGGAAGGGAATGTAAGCTACTAATTATACAGGTGCACACAAGCAAACATTGTAGTTCATGCAGAAGTGATTTATTTATTTATTTATTTATTTTTTTTTTAACTCACATATACAGTTCAGTCAGAAGAGGTGGTCCGAATAAGGCCTTGGCATACCTTTCCATCCATGTCAGAACCAAAACATGTGAAGTGGCTGTGCACCGTGTTCTTTGAGAGCTTAGATAAATAGACATTTTTCTGCATTACAGAAATCTGAGATTAGCATCAGAGATTAAATTTTTGAGAGCAAGCACTCATATTTCATGAAAACCTCGATTGTGTTTTGATAAAAAAGCAATTTTACAGAGTTATCTGTGTTCTAGGATTTAGCCTAAGTCTGGAATAAAAAGATGACGGAAAGATTTAGATGCTTTCACAAGAGTTTAGCGGCAGGTTTCCTTCCGAAGAGGCCCAGAGGGTGGATGGTTCATTGTTGTGGTTAGCTCATTCTGCTCCCCTTGTAACAGCTGCTGGGCGGGCTGCTTTTGACCTGACCCTGCTCATGTCAGGGTTGAAGTCATCTGTAGATTCATCCTCAGGGACACACACGTGTGGACTCGCACAAGGCACAAGGCACAAGCCTCAAGCAAGATACACACTTATTACACAACATTACCTTGTTTGTTTATTATTCATTGTGTTAGGGGCAAGATATGGATGTGATGTTTGGTTTTTTTTAATGCTCATAAATTCAGTATATGTTAATTAAATTATTTTTGTTCCCTTTTGGACCAGTTCTTTTAGATTTATTGTTGATATATTTACTTTAAAACCGGTAAAAGAAATAACATTCTTTTGTGTGTCTCCTCCTTTTTACATCGCAGGCATATTTTTTCACAGGTACGAAAAAATGAAAAGCATAAAAAGAATAGACGCAGGGCTTGATGACGGCGATGTCTCACTATGTGACGACCCCAATGCTTTAGAGCTGTAATAGTTGTAGCTACATTTTTTCTTGCTGAGGCTGTCAGTGAGCAGCTGGGCCTCTCTGCTGAAAGACTGACCTCATACCAGGTCATTCCCATTCCCAACAGAAAGCTGATATCATTCTCTTGGCCTTATTGAGTCTCGGTGCCTTATCGCAGGATCTCTGTGTTTCCACATGTCTGTCAGATGAATTGCTCAGAGGAGGTCCTTTTGGAGTGAAAGCCAACATCACAGGATTTTTTTAATTCACATTCATAACCGGTCCCCTGAACAAGAAGAGCATTACTAATGTGTTAAGCGGGCTATTGAGGCTTAACCCTCACAGAACTGTAGTGCTGAAATTAAAAGTACAATTTGTTCTGATGCTAGAATTGCAAGCTAAAACATATATTGTAAATACACAGTGGGCTTGGCTCTAGTCGGTGTGTAACGTCAGAACAAACCAAGTATATCCACTATGGTAACTTCACAATTTTTTTTGTTTGTAATTAAATGTAATAGACAAGATTTTATCAGTTTGGACTATTTTTATTTGTCCACTTGCCATGAAATTTTCACACACACTGTAAATACACCTAACCTTTACAAATTTTGTCAAAAAAATGAAAACGCTAAGTTTTGTTCTGACTGCGATGATATATAGGTCCTGAGTGGTGAAAAGACCATAATAAAACTGCTGATTGTTAATGAATAAGGTGCTACATTTACAACTTTAGGCTATTTTAATATTGCTGTAGCTATGTTTTCTGTTGCTTTTCATATTGCCTTGCAGTTGCATGTAAGGTATGACTTCACAATTTATTATTCCTGAATTGTTACTAAGATATTTACTTTTGCAATAATGATTTTGTGGAATGCAGCAATATGAAAATGAGGCCTATCACAATTCACTTTATTATATGCTGAGAGAGTCTTGACCAATCAGAAATTCAGATTAATGTTTCTATAGTCAGAATATTCCAGGCTATTCTCTAACTTCTTCACATCATTGTTTTACCTCTGTTTTATTTAAGCAACAGAACACAAGATTACAAGTACGTTCACGGCTGGAATAGGTTCAGAATTTGATGTAAGCTTGCTATCAGACTCTTCTTTAGAATCTGACCAAACAAGCTGATATCACAAATGACATACCACCCAATCAGACTGTTCCACTGGATCTAACTAAGATATAATAGAAAGCAAGGTATAATATGTAGCGTACTGTAGGTTCGTATCATGCGGCCCTAGTTTGTGCCATCTACAGTAAGAGGGAATGTTCTGCTTCTTGAAGTAGTTCCGCTTCAAGCTTATGGTTTGAAATGGATTACACTGTCCCGGTATTTGAATATTATGTGATCAAGGCAGCCTGTGAACGTTTCTGAACTGTAAATGTTCTTTTAAAGTGTGCAGTAATCTTAAAGGAATATAAGTTGTCTACAGGAAACATTTGGAGCCTGTGATTTCAGCTAAACAGGCTCTTATTGTGGTTGTGATTGAATGGTACCCTACCATTTGTTCAAGATTCTAAATTCAGCAAATAAATAATTGTACATTACAGTTTGCCGGAGTTAAATACAGAGGTGATGTTAGGGGTGATCTTTTTTTGCTTATTGACAAAATGCGTAATTAAGCAAGGTGCACATACAACTGTATCTCTTTTTCAAAAGATTCAAATTTGACTTTGCCTCATGGCAGATGTATTTACTTTTGAAGGTACTGCTGTACATAAGCAGACAGCTTTCCTACTGTTACTGTAATTAATATCTTAATGTCCTATCCATCATCCATGTCTGACACATCTTTTCATATTGGCTTAATGCACACTAAAAGGCCCAGCTGTCAGCAGCACTGATTAGTATCTGGGGTTTTCATCACTATATAATTAGAAAATTAATGCATTGAACCAGAACACTGTTTAAATCCATTAACACCAGCTACATTTCCACTGTACTGTCTCAGGTTCAGTTAGGGGTATTGTGCAGAAAAAAATCTATTCTGAACATGTTTCAAATTAAACAACATTTTAGTAGAGTGTTAGTGGACAATGTGACTGTGATGCCAGTATCATGAAGAAAGCTTTTCTGAGCATACAGTGGTGATTGAAAGTTTGTGAACCCTTTAGAATTGTCTACATTTCTGCATAAATATGACCAGAAACATTATCAGATTATCAGAAGTCCTCAAAGTAGATAAAGAGAACCCAGTTAAATAAATTATACAAAAATATTTCACTTGGTCATTTATTTATTGAGGAAAATGATCCAATGTTACATATCTGTCGGTGGTAAAAGATGTGAACCTTTCATTTCAGTATCTGGTGTGAAACCCTTTTGCCGCAGTAACTGCAACTAAACATTTCTGTTAACTGTTGATCAGTCTTGCGTCATCTTGGGCGAATTTTAGACCATTCCACCTTTCAGAACAGCTTCAGCTCTGGGATGTTGGTGGGTTTTCTCCATAAACTGCTCGCTTCAGGTCCTTTGGATGAAGGTCAGGACTTTGACTAGGCCATTCCCGAACGTTAACTTTATTCTTCCTTAACCATTCTTTGGAAGAACGACTTGTGTGCTTAGGATTGTTGTCTTGCTGCATGACCCACTTTCTCTTGAGACTCAGTTCGTGGACAGATGTCCTGACATTTTCCTTTTCTTGGTATAATTCAGAATTCATTGTTCCATCAAAGATGGCTAGCTGTCCTGGCCCAGATGCAGCCATGATACTACCATGATACTACCACCACCATGTTTCACAGATGCGGGAATTCAGCTTTTCCATTGTCGTTCAGTGTTCTCGTGATGGTGGTCCTTTGTGACCTGGCCGACTATTACACGCCTTGCTCTTGGAGTGATCTTAGCTGGTCGAACTGGGGAGGGTAACAGTGGTCTTAAATTTCCTCCGTTTATACACAATCTGTCTTACTGTGGATTGGGGGAGTCCAAATTCTTTAGAGATTGTGCTATGATACACTTCCACAACCGTGTTAACACTTAGATAGATCTGTGTTCTTTAAATAACACAGGGTTCCCACTCACACCTGATTGTAATCCCACTGATCGAATACACCTGACTCTAATTTCACCTTCAAATTACCTGGTAATCCTAGAGGTTCACATGCTTTTGCCAATGACAGATAAGTAATATTGGGTCATTTTCCTCAATAAATAAATGACTGAGTGAAATATTTCTGTATAATTTATTTAACTGGGTTCGCTTTATCTACTTTGAGGACTTGTGTGAAAATCTGATGATGTTTCATGTCAAATTTATACAGAAATGTAGATCATTCTAAAAGGTTCACAAACATTTAAGCACCACTGTATATGTGGGTGGAAGGTGTGGGGTGTGTGTGTGTGTGTGTGTGTGTGTGTGTGTGCGTGTGTGTATGAAGGTGGAAGGGATGTGTGGATTGTTACAGTTAAAAAGATTCTAACAGAGTTTCTGATTTTGGGTTTTTTTGGGTTTTTTTGGGGTCATTTGGTTAAATTATAAACACATTCCACGTTGGCTGATTGTGATGAAAAAGGATTTGAGACTGTTCACATTGTTTAAGGCATTAAGAAGTAATGAAAGTAAGGAAAAAAAGGGGGAAATCCTTCAGGGTTGTAAGGGTTCGTAAATCTCGTGCATGCTGATTTCTCTCAGGTATGTAAAGGATATTTTCTGTCCCGTAATGTCGGCCTTGGTGGGTAAAGACATGTCTTGTGTCACGAGATGATTTGAGTGAGGTCATCAGTGAGGTCATCAGTGAGGTCATCAGTGTGACGTAGTGCGTGTTTATTATTTCAGAAGTTGTCCCCGCCTTCACAAAGTGCTTTTTTTTTTTTTTTGCTTTTTCACTCCCGTCTATCCTTCTCTGTCTCTCTCTCTCTCTCTTTCTCTCTCTTCTCTCTCTCTCTCTCTCTCTCTTCTCTCTCTCTCTCTTTCTCTTCTCTC
>JBBJLS010000155.1:14424327-14449327 GCA_037577275.1 Bryconaethiops microstoma | reverse complement strand
TCAGTGGGATGTCCAAATATTATTTTGTAGCCTTTTCCTGCCTTGTGCATGTCTTTACCATTACCTATAATAACTTTAGCATGCTCTTTGTCGTCATTCAAATTCATTAAGGGCATTTGTTGTAAAAAGTTGATTTTTTTTCTAGTCATTCACAGGTCATTCACCTATTGTAAACCCACTATGTCCTCATTAGGACAATATCTTTCATCTGTGTGAACTTGGAGATTCTACAATACAGAGGTTGAATACTTATGCAAAAGCAATTCATCATGTCTGCATGTAGGACAGGTGCAGGAAACACTGACATACAGATGCAGGAATTCAGTGGGCAGATAGATACTTTTTAATCAACATAAATACAAAGACTCACAGTGTGAAGCACATGCATAAACTCAAGTACAACTTGGTCGACTGGGTCACTGAAGACCTGGTAGTTGGTGGGACCGACCAGGAGGATGACTTTTTGGCCAGAGAGTTTTTGGGCCTTTGGGCATATTTGGGCATAGTCCACAGCAATGTGGGACTACAGTCTGTTTGGTTTTGGTAATGGCAGTAGTTTACTGGCAGGCAAAGCGCAAGGGCTTTTAGTAGCTGTGCAGCCAAAGCAGGAACAAACAGCTTCAGTGACATCGGTGGATATAAAAGACCACCAGTACTTATGACTAATTACTTCTAGGTATGAGTGACACTGGGATGTCCAGTACCAGGTGTGATATGAGCCCATTCCACCACACGACCATGGAGGGGGATGGTCCTTTGTACTCCAGGCTATCTCCCCATCCAGGTACCATGTCACCAGAGCCACCAACATGAAGGGAGGTGGAATGGGTTCTGGATTTAAGTCAATCTCCACTTTGGGATGGCGACAATATAGAGCGTCAGCTTTACCATTTTTACTACCTGGAAGATGTCATGTAAAAATCGAATCGGGAAAAGAATAATGGCCACCGTGCTTGATGTGAAATTAGTCATTTTGCCTGCTGGATATACTCAAGTTTTACCTAGTCGGTAATAATGATGAAAGGGTGCCTTGCTCCTTCAAGTTGATGGTGCCACTCAGTTTCCAATGGGGTAACTATGCTCTGCCTCAGACAGCACAGGAATGTACTTTCCAAGGAGTTCCGTGTCACTGTGACAGCACCACTATAAGGCTTTATGAGACAGACCTACTTCAGAGGCATCCACCTCCACAACGTTTAGTAGGATCAGGCATTTTAAGAATGGGGGCGCTATTAAACAATGCCTTCTGTGAGCGGTGCTGTGACAGAATTGAAACCCTGGTAAACCTATGATAGAAGTTGGCGAACCCCAGAAACCTCTGTAACTCCTGTACCAAGCCTGGCTCCGGCCAATATGTCATAACTATGACATATTGGTTTAGCATGTCTCTAAAGACATCAGTCATGCATGCTTGAAATAAAGAAGGAGCATTTACAAGTCCATAAACATTACATGGTACTTGTAATGACCAGACATGGTTCTAAAAGCCATCTTCCTTTCAGCGTCTGCTCAGATACAAACTAAGGCAATACAAAACATAAACTAAATAACCAATGAAGACAGGCTAAACTGAAGACATAACTCAAAGGAAACAACACACAGGTGAAGATAATAATCAACGCTAAACTAAGACTAATAACAGAGAAAGGGTAAAAGACAAACTCAGGCTCGGGCAGCTGGTGGCCTAGTAAGAAGGTCATGGGTTCGTATCCCAGGACTGCATGTGGCACCTCTGAGGTACCCTTGAGTAAGGTACGGTCCCCACACTCTGCTCCCGGGCTCTGTGTTCCTGGCTGACCGCTGCTTCACTTGGTGAATGGGTTAAATGAAGAATTTTGTGCTGTTTACACTGTGCTGTGGTGTGTTCAAGTATGACAAACGGTCACTTAATCCGGTGACTGGGACCGTGGAAGTGACATGGCTGTAACACTAATAAATAATTTTAATAAATAATTTTTATCATAGAATATTTTTCTTACAGGGTCTTAAAATAAAACATGGTATTTCAAAGAGTCATTTGTAATCCTTACAAATCTGGCAATTTTTAAGGTGGTTAGATACTTTCGCAAAGCATTGTCTGTCACACACAGCAGGGCATTTGGTATATTTTTAAAACATCTAACTTCAACAAAAACACTATTCTGTAAAGAAGATTGTCACTCTTAATTTTTTTTTAATGTGCCTCATTAATTTGGCAATTACTTAACTGATGTGACAGTTATTTAGTCCATAATACTATTTTACAGCGCTCAGGGGTTTGCATGCTGTAGTTTGACTTGAGAAGTAAAGACCTGAGGATGACTCGCGAATATGGCTGATGGAAATCATTTACTGAACATAAGTCTGTTAAAGACTGCATATGAAAGCATCATCTAACTAGTTCTGTAGTGATTGAATGTCACAACGATTCGCCCTCTCCTGCACAGGCCTAAGAGGAAAATCCCCAGGCTCAATCTCAGCACAGGGAGAAGCACTTATCAACGACACAGTTCTCTCCAAGCAGACAAGGACAACCAGAGCTAATGTCTTATCTTGTGGTTCCTGAAACCCACTGTTCAGGGCCTTAGATAGAAGACTATCAGTGTGTAATGAACCAAGACAGCCCATGGGATCAGCCTGAGAGATGTGTTTGCCCAGAAGAAAATGGCTGAGACACAGCGGAGAGCAGGAGAGAGAATACTACAGTAGGAATCTGAGGAGGAGGAGGCCTACACAGAGTCATGTAATCTTATAGTCACAGTGTAAACATTAAGGGCTTAACTATTTCAGTTCAGCACAAAAAACTGAAAACTGAAAAGTATATTAGAATTTCAAACTTCATCACAGAAATACCTCACACTCTTTAAATACATTTTCTCTATTTTTTTCCTTTGTTTATCTGAAGGTTGTTTATCTCACAGTTGTCGACCTCTGCTTAAAAAAATACACCCTCAACTGAGAATTCCTACGGTGAAACTGTGGATAGTGTTCTCAAATCAACATCAAATCAACAAGGTCAGTTTGATTAAAATAACACTTTTTTTATTTTAGATGAGAATTGCTTTAGATCAAACAACGTACAGACATAGTAGTTGATTAAAACTATAGCTCTGACAATTAAGCTCTTTTGAATGTTAAAGTTGTCTCGTCATTATTTTTTCATTTTCACTGAGACATTCATGTTTGTTTTCCTGTTTTGTAACTCAGACAAACACTGGAAAGTTGAATTCCAATAACTGACTTCTCACTTCCAAGTTAATTTGAACACCACATTTTGTAAATAGACAAATATACAGTGGTGCTTGAAAATCTGTGAACCCTTTAGAATTGTCTACAATTCTGCATAAATATGACCGGAAATATGACCAGATTTTCTCAAAGCAGATAAAGAGAACCCAGTAAAATAAAAGAGACAAAAATATTTCACTTGGTCATTTATTTATTGAGGAAAATGATCCAATATTACATATCTGTCAGTGGCAAAAGTATGTATACCTTTCATTTCAGTATCTGGTGTGACCCCCTTTTTTGCAGCAATAACTACAACTGAACGTTTCCGGTAACTGTTGATCAGTCCTGCTCATCCATTCCTCCTTACAGAACAGCTTCAGCTCTGGGATGTTGGTGGATTTCCTCATAGAAACTGCTCGCTTCAGGTCTTTCCACAACATCTCAATTGGATTAAGGTCAGGACTTTGAGCAGCAATGTTCTTTTGGGAGAGCAGTGGCTTTCTCCTTGCAACCCTGCCATGAACACTATTGTTGTTCAGTGTTCTCGTGATGGTGGACTTATGAACATTAATGTTAGCCAGTGCAAGAGAGGCCTTCAGTTGCTTAGCAGTTATTCTGGGGTCCTTTGTGACCTGGCTGACTAATACACGCCTTGCTCTTGGAGTGCTCTTAGTTGGTTAACCAACTAAGGGAGGATAACAGTGGTCTTAAATTTCCTCCATTTGTATACAATCTGTCACACTGTGGATTGGTGGAGTCTGAACCCTTTAGAGATGGTTTTGTAACCTTTTCCAGCCTGATGAGCATTAACAACCCTTTTTCTGAGGTCCTCAGTAATCTCTTTTGTTTGTGCCATGACACACATCCACAAACGTGTAATAAACTTTGATAAAACCATGTTCTTTTAATAACACAGGGTGCCCACTCACACTATTGATTGAAAACTCCTTACTCTAATTTCACCTGCTAATCCTAGAGGTTCACATACTTGTGCCACTGACAGGTACGTAATATTGGATCATTTTCCTCAATAAATAAATGACCAAGTGAAATATTTTTGTCTCATTTATTTAACTGGGTTCTTTGAGGACTTGTGTGAACATCTGATGATGTTTCTGGTCATTTTTATGCAAAAATGTAGATCATTCTAAAGGGTTCACAAACTTTCAAGCACCACTGTAACTTGGACATCATCAGCTCTTAAAGAATAAACAAAATAATAATTATGAATATTGTTTTTTGAATAGAGAATGCAAACACGAATGCAAACACTTATTTTTAAAAAACAGTTTTCTCTCATTTTTAACATGCAATTTAAGGCAGCACAGTGGTGCAATGGGAAGCTCTGTGACCTTGCAGCAAGAAGGTCCTGGGTTTCATTTTTGGCCCGGTACTCCAGTTTTCCAGTTCAAATACATGCAAGTCAGGTGAACTGGAGATGCTAAATTGCCTCTTGGTGTGCGTGAGTGTTTGTCTATGTGTCTACCCGATGATGGCCTGACAACCCATCCAGACCTGTTTTTCTGTCTCTTGCCCTGTGACACTTTTCCCCCAATACGTTAAATTCAGCAAACAAGCCTTAACTGTGTAATAGTTGTCTTTGTAGATGGTGTGTCCTTATTTTCACTCAAATTTAAAAAAAAAAAGCACGAGGGCCACAAGTCTACAGGAGCAGTATTTGTCCTGATCAAGTGGAAGTGATGAATAGTAAAAAATTAGTTAATAGAAAATTAGTTGCAATCATTGTTTGACTGCTTTTTTCTGTAATGTTTTGCTGGTGCATTGTGTGGGTTCCAACAAAACAGACCCATGACCATTTGTGTACGGAATTGTGCTCTGACAAGCCAACAACTCCTGTATTCGATTTAAGACAGTTTGTGCACTCCAAGCATGGCTGTTCATTTCACTCATGGATTTTAGCTCATTACATCCAAGTAACATTACAGTGCTCTGTCTAGTATCAGATGAAATTTCCATCTGTTTGTAATTTACTCTCCTCTGTCACTAATTGTCAGAGCAGTAATTATTCTGTTGTGAACTTGGCAGGCAGCGCAATCTGGGTCAGAATGATGTGCTTTTAGACCGAGCAAGGTCTTTTACACTGAGTATAATTCTCGCTAGTGATTGTCATGGATTTGTGATGATTTTAAAGCTTTATAGATGTTTTACTTTCCCTCATCCTGCAGTGCTGGAGCGAATATATAGTTTTTCTTCTAAAACACCAAGTTGTGTGTGTTTTTTTTTTTTAAATTCTTATTATTATAATTTTATTTTTATTTTTTTCATCAGGAGAATTTCCTAGCCTGATGATTCTGTTAGTGGTTTTAGGGTTGAAATTTTAGACACAGTAGAGCACACCCATTAAAAAGTTTGGCTTCAGCAAAGCAGTGGAAATTATCGCTTTAAATTCTGATGGTAAATCTCCTTTTGACTGTGCTTTTATCATTCGTCTGTAAAACCTGAATGATCACATTTACATTTAACTTTACTGACATCACCAGTGATAAAAGAATAATGTGCTTTGACGGTAATAATTCCTCACCCATCTTTTATCAAAACAAGTATAGAAATTCTGTTGAAAGTGTGGATTCCAAACTTGATTTTTGCATTTACAAGGAGAAAATATCTTTTTTTTTCTTTTTACACATTTTGCCATGTATTTATTTCTTGAAATTTAAACAAGCCTAACAGTTCAGTGTCAAATCCAGTCAGTCCAGAATGTCGTTTGAAACTGTAATTGTATGTAGTCTACTCCAAAACTTGCAGTGTGTGTTAATTACGTAATTATGCTCAAGCATTAAAGTATAATGACCGTAATAGTGTCGGAACTCTAATGGTTAAGTGCACTTCAAGAGTGTATTCAGTTCCCTTTTGAGGATCATTATCACAGAGCACAATAGAAATGGCCATTATGTGACCATATCTCAGGGCTATCTCAAACCTCCCTAAATGCCCGAGTGACACAAAGCTGTCCAGTGTGTGGCCACATCCTGCCATGGGCTTGCAAGTGGCACAGCGACTGAAGGAATGGAGCTATGGTGTCGTAGAGAAACACTCCGACATCCACTTCAGGACTGGCGAAACATTTTCCTCCGATCTGCCAGTGCTTGAGCATCTGCAGTTGAACCATACTTGTTTTTACTTGACCCACCCTTATTATTTTACTGTGAATTATGAGAATAACCCTACAGAACAGTTGACAGAAAGATACTGAACAAAATGTTTAAATCATACCATGTTCCAGGCTAATTTCTGTTCCTAGCAAAAAAGATTTAATGTTGACAGTTTACCTTGTTATTAAATGCAGCTGATGCAGGTGGATTGTAAATGATTGTAGCCTCTAGAAAGTGTTTTGATGTAATCTAAGATTCTGACTAAATTAAATCTGTCTAGGGGTTTTAGAAATATATTATCAGCATTGTGGGCCTGCACAGTGGGATTTTAATATGTTGTAAATGTGGTGGTCCTGGCTACGGTTTGTTGGAATTTCCTCAATATTTGTTTGATGGTTTGCTTTTTTCTTCTAACTGTAGTAAGGACATTTGAAATGAGATTTCACAATGCTTGGTGCTGTTTCATCATTCGCTAGTGCTTTACTGTAAAGCTTGGTGGCTCATGTTGATATGTCCCAGCTGTTCAGTGCATTTATCACATACTCTAATCAAATTAACATTATATCACCTCCCTTAGATTTGTGCATGAACATATTAAATTTACAGTTCTGAGTATGGAACCATAATTCCCACACTCAGAACTCCCAGCATTTAAGAAGAATGGTTAGAAACGGACATCTGTTTTTTGTAATTGCGGTCGTGTGAGGGGGGCTCTCTATTGAGCATGTGTTTCTTTTGCTAGTTCCCTCCTCAACTGCTCTTTGACTTCAGCAGGGCAGGGGGAGTTGGTCACTAGGGTGGGGGGCTTTGGGCAGTGACTCATTTCTTCTGAGACAAAGTGGGGATTCAGTTGGAACATGTTGGCTTCACCGACTTTTTCACTGCCGCGGTTTCTTTTTCTACTTCACACAAAATCAGAATTTCGCGTTCCACGTTATTACAGGCTAAATCCTGATCTGTCGATAAATTGATAAATAGGCCGAAATATGAAAAATAACCAAACAAAAATAAACTATGCATACTCTCTCAAGGATTCCAAAATCCTTTTTTTGTTTTTCTTAGGAAACTTGGATTAGAAAAAGCTGTTCGTTACTGAGACGAGTAAGAGAACTTAAAATATGCATTATCATCTTACAAACTGAGTTTAATGAAGTGATAATCAGCAGAATACAGACTGCCCAACAGTATTAGTAATATTTATCTTGTCATTTATGTATTTAATAATTAATTCATAAAACATTCTTTGTTTTGTTAGACAGAGTGCACAACCACACTGTATGTCATTTATATCGGTCCTTTGCCCCCTGTTTTGTTAGTGTTTTTATGGGATATAAAATTAATAGACTGATATAGTACCCATTAAAAATGTAGCATGGCGGCAGGCTGTTTGTCGTTTACGCATCAGTTACTTTGTAGCACTCTTTAACTGCCTAATAATAGCTGCCAAATAACTGCCTTACATGATGGGGCTGAGGTGCTCTGTATTTTCTGATCCTTATTAACCAATCTAAACTTAGATCTTTTTTCCACTGCATGGGGGAAGATCTGATGCATGCTAGTTGTGGCCAACAGCTTGTTTTGGTGTGGAAAGGTTCACAAGGTTAGACAGGTTCAGCTACTTACACGCTTAGTGCTTACATGTGTATCTGTATTTTCGAAGGATGCACTTTGTTGTTTACACCAATTAGGTAAACTCCATTAGGTATAACTTGTATCTACCATCGTACATTTTATCAGCTCCACTGTAGATGCACTTTGTAGTTATAATTGCATACTATAGTCAGTCAGTTTATCTGCATGTGTCAGACCCCTTTGGACCCCCCCCCCCCCCCATTAATGGTCAGGAACCCTGTGGTACCACCGTGAGTGGGTGGTATTTGGGTGGAGGTTCTCATCACTCACATTGAGGTGGCCCATCTGTGTATATCATTTAATCAGACTGATTTTTAATTAAAGTAATATGTTAGATGCATTGTATATGTACTATACATGCATGTATAGTTGCTGGAATATTTCACCAAACTATATGGAGTAGCTTTGTGGAAAATAAGATGATAATGATAATGATGATAAATTAGTTTAAAAATGTTTAGGTGAAGTTTTCTCTTAAAGAGCTAATGGTAATGTTTTCTTATTTCTTGCATAGATGATGAATTTGGCGCTGAAGGTGGTGGTCCTTCACTTGCTCCTCAGGGTCCACTGCAGCCTCAGCCTTCTTTCCGTGGAGGCCCAGCAGAACCAGGTCCAGCAACTATGCCTGGGCCCAACTACAACAACATCCAGGTTCCTCCTGGCTCCCACGCACCTGCCAACACACCTGCAGAGCTCCCCCGTCCTGCAGGTAAAAACAATTGACTTTCCCACTTCTCTTTCATGCAGCACTCCCAGTAGCAACTGAAAATGTGTTGACCACCATAATGCTGTATCTGATATTACAAATATGTAGTTTTTTTAGTATGGAACTAATATTTACATGATTCTGAATGTGTTTAGTTTAAGCATAGGCAACATTTATCTTTTTAAGCTGTTACACATTGCACCCGCAAAGGAAGTTGAAACAAATGCTTACCAAATCAGCTCCGCCATTCTGCAGTCTGTTTGTTCTGGCATCTCTCTCATGTTCTAATCATTCTTACTTTGCGGCTCATTGTTTTTGGGAGACTGGGGTTTCATATTGATTGCTTTTATTGAGGTTATCATGGCTGTTTCATCAACTTGTGTAAACAATGAACCACCAAAAGATTACAGAAGCACCTGAACAAATTATTGTGAACCAAATTCTTAATTGTGACATACATTTGTCATTTACTCCGCTCAAAACACAAGAGATAGCATAGGGTCATCAGTTCCTTTCAGCCAACAAGAACCAGCAAAAACCAAAAAAAAAAATGTTCCTAAGTGGTTTTTGACTTGGTTGTACAGTTGTAGGACCTTTAACCGGTCCTAGGAATCAACTTTCAAATTATGTGGAAGTTCTTTAAAGTTGGAAATGGTTATTTATGCTAAAAAGACCTTTCCAAGGACCACCCATTGAAAGGTTATTTCTAAACAACCATTTGTGCACATTTGAGAGTGGTCCTGGGGCACCCATTGTCTTTAATCCAACTAATCAACCAATTAATAAGCCCTTCTTGAGGCAAATTTGTGTGAAGCAGAAAAACGGACATGGTGGGTAAGGGGTAGTCTGATTGTTCTGATCCTTAGGCTTCCTGTTTTGCCTGCTCCACCTTAAAAAAAAAAAAAAAAAAAAAAAAAAAAAAGTGGTAAGGTCTTTTGTTGGCAGTTCTCTGTTATTTGTGACTCTGCAGCCAGACGTGGTGGAAAAAACTAATCTCGACCAAGGCACTTCTGAGGTGTAGAGGCTCTAAATTAAATTCCCGTGCTTGAGATAGGGCCATAGCAGGGTCATGAAGGCTATATTTTAGCTTTTTTTTTTTTTTTTTTTTTTTTTAAGTTAATTTGTTTCCAGCAAGCTAATTCTCATCATGCCTGGATTTGTTTCGGCCAGTGAAAACTGAAATTCCGTTTGAAATTCGTGTTATCACAGTCCAGTGTAACCAAGTTATCGGTTGTCTGATGATAAAAAGTGTTTCCCCACTACCAGACCTAAAAATAATTTGTCACATCAGTATGAAACATGCACATAATAATTTGCTCATGTTTGAACCAAGACATTTGAACACAAAATGCCTTCATGGTTTAAAAAAGTATCCAAAAATGCACAACGTAACACACAAATAAACACTTCCTATGAAGAGAACACATATACAAATAAAAGCTAATATACAAAAATGATCTGCACTGAAATATTTATATTATTTAAGAATGAGTTTCTCCTGTTTATTTGGGGTTAAGAAATGGGCTGCATGCTCCTGCACCATTTACCTTCTGTACATTGCCAAAGAACTGCAGGTTATGTAACGTGAGAATTAGCATGTTTGGTAAAAAAAAAAAGATATCTATTCTGCGGAAAAAGACTCGACACATACTGTGGAAAAAGAGAAAAAAATATGATGTAAAAATAAAAATGTTGACTGTTGGCTATAAATTCCAATGCTAATAGCAATGCTACTGAAACTGCAATCACTTACAATACCAAAATGGATATTTAGAATAAATGAAATATCCGTTTTGAAATTATTTCTAGTTTTTTGTTTTTGAGAAAAGGCCAGTGCCACTCCTACCTCTGTTATTTATACAGAGATTTCAAATCCCTTATGAGCTAGTCATAAACATTACAGACATCCTGTGGTAAAATTACAATACCCCACCTTCCCATGGAAGACGTCAGAATGCTACTGTAGTCAGTATAGCACCGGTGCTTCTGGTTAATGGAACTTTCATCTCATTTACATTGGAAGTGATGTAATGTTCATTTTGGTTGGGTGCTTGGATCTTTAACTGTTGCCTTTTTTCTCTGCAGGAGAGCCAGTCAAACCAGTGCCTGTTCCTCGGACCATGCCAGCGGTGGACCCATCCCTCAACAACACCAACCAAGAAGGTACTGAAAACCTTAAAAACAGTGACCTCTACTCAAATCCCAGTCTCACCCAAACCGCAGCCAAAAACACAACACCACTTGTCCCATACTTCCAGCATGACTCGTACATGCCTTGTGGCTAGAAGGCACACTGAGAAAGAGTAGCACAAATTGGGTCTGCTTCAAAAGTTTTTATGGAAATATTTGTGTGGCAGGAGGTGGGAGTTGACACCACAGACAAACCCCAAAATGCTCACCGTCTTTGCCTGATGAAAGGAAAATTACTGAACTACCAGCCATGGTGTCACAGCAGTGCATGTTTAATAAGAGAAAATCCACAGCTAGGGCTAGCTTTCAAGCTTCTAATTAAACAATTTAGCTCTCAGGCTGGGAAAAATTATATTTAATAGCTATACATTAATGCTGTGATGGCTTTGCATTCTTGTTTCACAGTCGTATATTAGCTCGATAGTATGTAGCAAAAGTTGGAGAAGCTAGTTTGATGATTTTAGACTGATGTCCAGGTTCAGTTTGCACATAATAATGGGTCATTATATGCACATGCTACTTATACATGCTCAGGCTTTAATAGATAATATTAAGACTGAGAGAAACAAAAAACCCTTAAGCCTGACTTTCTCCAAAAAACCTCAAAGAATGCTTCGAAAACTCTGGAGTGGTGCTCCTTCTTCAAGTTATTATCCTGCCTTCAGAATCTGGCTTCAGCACAAAACTCTCAGACATGGGTTGAGTCTGAAAGCCAGTGTAGTTTGTAAAGTGACATGCACAGCAGCTATAAGGTTTCTCTCATGCCCACCATCATCTGCCTCTGCTCCTGGTAAGTGTTGGAAAACTAGCTCGACCTCAACGCAGCCTATAATTTTACAGCGCTAGTGGTGAAGAGACGTTTTGTGCGGTGAGCCTCAAGTAAATCCCCATGCCATGTGGGCAAAGCACATGGATTCAAGTTTGTAATATGGTTCGTCTCAGGCCACTGGAAAGACATAGTATGTCTGCACCCATATTGTAAATGCATATTTAGGGTTTGATAAGACATGATAAACAACTATGGGTCATCGTTTAGAAATCCATTTACAAGCCAGAAATCACATTTTACAATAAAAAATCCACATTTTTTTTCTAGTAGATCATGTCACTGTTTTATGTTTGTTGCATCTTTTATGAGAGATTATTTAACATAAAATATTAAAAGGACTTATTTGAAATATTTGGCATGGTCAAATATACAGTGGACGTTTGCATACACTGTGGCGGGGATTAGGCATAGTTTTCCAATGTTTGCCAGCAATATCGACAGACTGGCTGCTTATTAGCCTCTTTTCTCTCAAGCTAAGGTGACATGCTGGATAAGAAGGACAATGTGCACACTACAGATTGATAAAATTTGAGGGCATTCGTTATCAGGTTCTGCCGTGGCCCTACCAGATTCACTATGTGAAGGGCCTTTGAAATATGCACATATAATCACTAATCCACGACTGCACAACCACACACTCTACCAACCACATAATCACGGTCACTGATGATACAGTTGTGCTGGGATTGCTAAGCGGAAACGTTGTATCGGCATGCAGAGAAGAGGTGGAACAGCTGTCCATCTGGTAAAGAGACAACAATCCATCTCTTAATGTCGACAAACTAAAGAAAATCCTGAAAGTTATATCCTGCCCACACCCCACTCAGCATCAAGGGTTCTGGTGTGGGGCTTGTAAAGAGTACCTCAGTTTGCACAAAACCAAAGAACTTACATGGACAGCACCACTTCCTTAACCAAGAAAGCCCAGCCCATACACTTCCTGAAGCAACTAAAACAAGCCATCCTCCCACCTCACCATGCTTTACAGAGGTACCATCAAGAGAGTTCTGACCAGCTGCATCACTGTCTCGTATGGCAACTGCAACATCACTGACTGCAAGTGCCTGCAGAGGCTAGTGAAGACAGACATGCTGCAAACGCACAGCAATGCACAGGACTTCTTCCATCCCTCGCATGGACTTTCACACTCCTGCCATCCAAGAACAAATACTTCAGCATTAGAGCCAGATCAGCAAGATTGCAAGACCGCTTTTAGCCACAGGCTGTCAGGCCCCTCAATACCATGCTGCCTCTTGGGGTCCTGCATGCTGCCTCAACCCACAAAAAAGTTGACAAAGTTCTCTTTTAATTTGTCTTTGAATTCATTCTTCACCATGTAGATTGGACTAGCTCCATCTTTACCAGTATACAATAGCTGTTCTTGCTGTGATAAATAGTTTGAACTCAGAATAACTTGGCATATGGCACTTTTGGATTGCTATCATGTTAGCCAAGCTAATGTTTACCCACACCTGTTTCTTAGTTAACAGCACAGCTTAACATTTAGTAATTATAAGATTTTAAACCACATGTACAAATCACCAACAGTTGCACCTCCAAGACAATACTGTGTATTGCAGTAGTATGCGTAGACCATTTAAATGGGGAAAAAATACAAAACAAAAAGTGCATACTGATCAGCCTTTTTATTTTGTATTTTTACCTATTTACATTAAAGTGTGGGTTTGTAAAAATTAAATGTTCATTGCTGGAATCCTGTTTAGTGTTTAAAAGTGATTAGTGTCATTTTATATTAATGAAGGTATCAGGAAGGTGTTAAAAAAGGGAATTATTAAATAAGCCTAAGATATAGGCCAGGTTTTTGGCCAAAAAATGAGTGCATACTTCATTGAGTATCTTGTCATTGGTCCCAAAAATCAGTGCAGTTACATACTTTCCTCCAAGTGCATTTTTCTGCTTCCTGTCATCAACAGATCACTCGCATCCCATTAACCATGACTTTGTCTCTTGCTGTTGCAGACGACGTGCGGCTTACGCCAGAAGATTTCACTCGGGCTCAGAAATACTGTAAATATGCCGGTAGCGCGCTGCAGTATGAAGACGTCTCTACCGCTGTTCTAAACCTCCAGAAGGCCCTCAAGCTCCTAACTACTGGCAAAGAATGAAAGCATTGTCCTGACACTTTATCACGGATCTGGCCCATATGAACTGCGCTGACGCCGTCTCCACAGCCTGAATCCAAAAGAGCAGCTCTATTGGACTCCCCCCGTATCACTGTTAACCACATTTTGGATTTCATTAGCTGCTCACTAACAGATAATGATAAGGATTCTAAGCTGTGCATGTGAAATCAACCTTTAATTGAATGCAAATCCAATCCATATCCACAATTAATAGGTTAATAGAATTGTCATTGTTTTTGACCCCTGAATTTGAGTGGACAGTAATGGGCCAAAATGCCCTCGACAGTGAACATTAGTGTCTTTGCCTTGGTTTTGCTGAGTATTTTGGGATATACTAACCAATATACCAAGCCTACCTTATTTTTTTCCCAACTATTTCATGCACAATTCTGTCTCTTATCTGGTGGAAGGTTTTTTTGCAGTTAGCTTGTGTTAATGGTGAGTGGTTTTCTACCATTAGTTTATTTACATTTAAATGCAATCAATAATAAATTGTTTAGCTCTTATAACTTTTGAATGGTATATTTGTCTGTTGACAGTCATTCCCATGACAAATGACATTAATACAAGTGCAGTCACTGGAACATTAGGTTGAGTGTTTATTAAATTTGCTTAATAAAGTGTTAAAATATATATTTCATTGAAAAGCTGCAGTGGGGAAAAAAGAGGGCATTCTTACATGAAGTAAAGTGCCATGGACTGAATGTGTTTTTACGAATGGTTGACCACATTTGAATAGCTTTGTCAAGCTTCTTTCCACTCTCACAGATTTACGCATACTTAACTAATGTGCTGAGTTTATTTAGCTTAACTAAATTAGAGTGACCTTCAGTTATGCTTCATTCACCTGCCAGCAGGTCTCGAAGTCGTTCGACTACAATAGCTGTACATTATTGGAAGTGGCATTTGTTAATGTGCTGGAGCTCCAGAAATGGCAATTGAAGCAGCGATAATGTGTAATCTTTTTCTTGCAGGCCAAATTTTGTGAAACGAGTACTGAATGTGTTTGAGTGATAGTGGGAGTAAAGGAATGAAGCATATGTAAAAGATTCACTGCTTAACCGTTTCTCAGGCTGACAAGCTGGTGGTGTATATTATGCTGGCGCATTGCACATGGCACAATGTGCTCACTAGACTCCTTTTAGCCATAGTTTGAGTGAAATCACCAGACTGATTACACAGGTAAACAAAAATATATTTTTTGTAATCATCAGAAACCACAACACACTTTTCTAAACCAGTTTTTCATGCTGATTTCAGATCTGCTTTCAGTTTTTTCTGTCACATCAACTTTGAATTATGAGTAAATTTTAGTTTGCGATAGACTTGAATGCGGTTTTTATTAAACCACAGGCACCAATCAAGTAACTGTTTCAATAGTTTCTGTGTGAAGTCAGATAGGCGCTCACTGTGGCATAGATATTATGATCAGTGTCAGTCAGCTACCACTCTTTCTTCAAAAACGCTTATATGATTATTATGCGCTAATTATACCACTATCATGCGGTATATAACAAGCTTCATCGCAAAAACTGTACGTGCTAAGGAAAAACTAAACACAGATCAGCATGAAAACCTCTACAAAACCCAAATAAACTTATTTCTGATGATTTTGACCTGTTGACCTGTGTTATTACTGCAGGTGGCCAGGAAGCAATCAATTGCTGTAGATAGTTCCGATTTTTTTCTGCTCACTTTTGCGTTGTTTTTGAAGCCATGCTTCTGCGGCCATTGTTTTTCCTCCATCGCCTGCTTGTAGCCTGAAGTATAATAGAAAAGGGCACAGTGCTTATCTGGGCACTGAACGAGCTATCACTTCAAGCATCTGCATTTCCTTGATTCCTTTCCTTCCTCATTGTTGATGGCTGTGGAGGGGATGCAAATGAAAATCACATGGGATTTTCCACACATTCTGGCCTGGTCACCAGCACACCATGGACTCCGGTGGGATCAAGGTAATATGTCTCTTATGTGGCACCCCCCCCTCTCCAGATGGCATGGATATCTGGTGATTACTTCCCCTGTAAGAAGGCCAGTTTTCCACGTATTTCTGTACTCCACATTTGCTGGCGGCATTGTCAGACTCATGGCTTTTTAGTTTGTTTTTAATGCTGGGGGTGGGGCGTACTATTTGTAATGGGAGGAGGGTGGTTATGCATGAAAGCCAAGTGTGCATTGAGAAATGAATTGTCAAAGGAGATTTAAGTTTTTGTAGCTTTTTACATTTTATTAGGATTGCCTCCCACTGAGCTGACTTTATCACAAGCACATCCTTGTGATCCAATTACCTGTAACTACAGTTTTTCTTCACAAGCACAAGTTACAGTACAGTTTATTCCGTATATATCTGTAACTTGTTATAAATGTTGAGTTGGAAATTAAAGTCCAATAAACAAAATAAATAAATAAATAAAAAGTACAGTGGACATTATGTTCTGTCCTGAAACAAAAGGTTCCTCAATAGTTCTCACCATTGGTGTGTGGTTCTTGTATAGAATTTATGATAAGTTAATTTACATGGTTCTACAAAGAACCATCCATTGAAAGATCTAAATGGAATCAAAATGGTTCTGGCATGACTTTAAGGAACATTTTTGGCACCTTTTTTTCAATGTGGGTGTTGGAGAACAAGATGTTTGATTGATTTACATGAAAATGAGGATTTAGAATAGACTATAATTTATATGCTCCACTGGATCTGCATAAGATCCAACTATGAGTAAGCAACTGGGTGTTATCAACAAATTCTTGGCAAAGAGATTAAGAAGTCACCCTTCAGATGGCTCTCCAGATTGTGTCTGTGTGATTATCAGAGAACCAGAAAAAGAACAGCACTGGGTCTGTTTGTGACTATGCACAAATTTTTTTTCCCAGTTTTTTTCCATTACATCATGGGTTAAAAAACTATTTTTAGCAGCCTATATTTTCACAGATGAGACTAATCTTTTTAACATCCAAGCATTTTATAGATATGCAATGATTTAGCCATTTTTAACACGTTATTTGATTATGATGCACAATATAATCGTGTTGCAAAAAAAGTGTTTATGGACATTCATTATGAAAATGGACAGGCTCTTGGTGGGTTGGTGTAAATTGATCCAGTATGTTTTCACCAAACCATTCGACTATAAAATTCCGCAAATGGCTGTTTACACAGCTCACTGCATTATTTGGCAAAGGTTTCATGACGAAATAATAGCATTAAAGCAACAATGTTAAGTGTTACATCAGCTAGTAGATAACAGGCGTTTCCCTCCTGAAAACAGAACAAAGAAGCACAAAAAGGGCTGCATGACTGCACCAGAATCTAAAGCATGTCTGAGCTGTATGCTAGTCCACATGATCTGAATGTGAATCGGATGAGAAACATGTTGAGTTACCGATCCTAGACCCTGTTTATACCTGGTCACTTCCTGCATTTGTGTATCAGGATTATTTCAGGATAAGGACGAGTCACATTAAACTTCTGTTCAAAAACATGTCCACAATGCAGATGAAATTAACAACACTGCAAAACTGCTTTTCTTTTGAATGGAAAAATGAGAAGCTTCGTAGTTGGTTGTTAATTTCAATCTGGTATTTTACCATGATACAATCCAAATACTGGATACATGAAGTGTTATTTATTTAATTCAGGTGACCCCTTGCTTCCAGGGAAGGGCAATCTTAATGTTTCAGCATACCAAGACATTCTGGACAACACCATCCTTCCAATTTTATGGACACAGTTTTTTGGAAGATGTTCTGTGCGGGAAGAACTTGACTGGCCCACATAGGGCCCTGACCTCAACCCCATCCAACACCTTTGGATGAGCTGGAATGGAGATTGCGAGCCAGGCCTTCTCGTCCAACATCAGTGTCTAGCCTCATACATGCTCTACAGAATGAATGGCTTCCAATTCCCCCAAGAGAAACCCTCTAAAACCTGGTGGAAAGCCTTTCAAGAAGAGTGGAAGCTGTTATAGCTGCAAAGGGGGGACCGACTCCATTTTAAAGTCTATGTATTTGAATGCAATGTCATTAAAATCCCCGTTGGTGTAACGGTCATGTCCCAATACTTTTGTCCACATAGTGTGTCTGGGTAGCAGATCTTTCCAGAAACAGTTGACTAAGTCTTCACTGAATGTGCCTATTCTCCTGATCCGTTCCCAGTGTTACATGAAACTGGCACAAAGAGCACAAAGAGATGCTCATACAGTACAGGCGTGGGCTGACAGGAGACATATTGGAAGGAAAATCATACTATAACTGATCGACAGTGGTTAGAAGTGTCGTAAATGGTTTTTAGGAATATCTCTGGAGTCTTTTCTGAGTGTCTCGAAGGGTGGGGCGCTGTGGAGAACGGCCTCCTGCTGCGCTGCTGGACTCTGCGGGTCTGAGGTCCGAGGTAAACTCCCCTCTCTGGTGTCGTAGCATCTCCAGCACACGGGGGACAGGTCTTCCACACTGAAGTTGGACTTCTGCTTTGACCTGAAGAACTACTTTTTCTTGCTTGTGTGTGGTGACATGTTTATTTTTTCTGACTTTCAACGGCGTGGTGCGTAAAAATTGACCCAGAAAAGTTTTCAGAAGTTGAAAAACTGCGAAGGGAGAGGAAGAAATAATGAGACTCCGAAGAGTCGAGCCTCAATGAAATAATGTAAGTCGGCACTTTTACATAAAAAATGCTTTCAGAATGAACTAGGTTTTACATGTAACGTGCATAGTTTTTGTTTGCTACCAGAATGTTTGTAAGCCGTTGGAGCGTAACGGCGATGCTTTTGTGCTAGATTTTGTTGTTCGGTCAACCAGTATCTCCTGTTGTTTTCAAATTTAACTAAGACGTTTATTTGAAAGGCATATTTTTTGGCACTCTCTTGACCGTTTTGGAGAGAAAATAAGTTCTGAGCATGAAATAGGAGAAGAAGAGGTTCTAAAGAAGCATGGTAAATAGAGAGAGTGCGTAAAGGTGTTCTTTTACATAACCATGGTGGTGCGACATGGTGAGAGTGTGTCAGAAGACACAGGCTGATGAATGTCCTAAGTGCATCTACTGCTGACAGCCGTTTATTTAAGATGTGATAATTTGATTATATATGTCTAAAATGTCCTTTGATATGAAAAGAGCTAACTGCCTTCTTAGGAAAATTCAGTCAGACAAAGATATGGGTTCAACAAAGTCCCATTCAGGGAGATCCTTTTCTTGTCAGCAGTTTGTTGTGGGTTCTTCGCTCTGAAGAATGCAATGCTGCCTTGCAATCTGGACAAACCTTGTTTAAAGTTTGGTGAGCCTGGAAAGCATTGGTGTTTTGCAGGCATTGGTTTCTAACATCTTGAACTTGTGAATGTCAGGATTCAGGGTTTCCAATTCTTTCTTAGGATCAGATGAATCAAGTTCTTTATACAGCTCTGTCCGGAGTGGCGAGAATTGGCCCCATTCATGTACTATTTGCATATTCCTAGGGGGACACTGTGGACAATGTCCATGTTTTGTGTGTTTCGTGTAATGCTACAAATCGCATGAATCTTTAAAAAGGGGAAAACAAATGGTTGCATTCTAATTTGTTGACATCCAGCTGCTTTTGTAATTACTTACTGATTTTGGGGAAGTGAATATGTATGACCTGCTCACCCTGAATGAATATTCTAACATTTTGGTTTTTGTTGTTTTTTGACCCCTTCTATAGAGCTTTCTCTGAGAACATGTGTTTCTTTTGTTTGATGGAAGCAGCGATAACTTTCTTATCTTTTGTGCCCTTTTGGACATGGATTACTTGAACAGATTTGATTAAACTTTATTGTAACTTAAATAAAATATGATCCCAAGGCATAGCTATTGTACCGCTGGCTTATTATTACCCACCTCTCGTACAGAACGGTGTGGGATTGGAATATACGTCTCTTTTATCTCATCTGATTGTTCATCAGTCTGACCCGTCATGCTGAAACAGGATCTTGTGACTTCTCGCACTTCGAGTGGTTCTGCAACAAAAGGTTTTGGACCTACACAGTGCATGTGCTGTTGCTGTAAACAAGTTTTCACCAGCTTGGGTTCCTCCATGAACAGAAACTTTCCTTTCATTTATTACGAAGACTTTAGTTGTGTAAATTAAAGGTCAGTGGAACAGTACCCATTTAAGTTCATACAGTGGTGGCTTGAATGGAGTAATCTAAGGTATGATGGGATGGGTCTCTGTTACATTTTAGAGACTAGACTTTACCTTCCGGAAAACATTTCTCAAACTTATGTTTTGGATGTTTTTATTTGCTGATAAATTAGTGTCTCTGGTTTATCTTGTGCTACACTGGTCCATTTATTTAGCTGCAACAATTTATGGCAGTCTGATACCCAGTAACAGGCCAGTAGTTGCAGAAGATGCTGAATTGGACATTGGAGGAAAATGGAACAAATGTAATCCAATGCTGTAACAAATCTGGTGTGATATTTCACCAAATTTCTATGTATGCCGACATAACATAAAGCGAAGTGAAGTAGATTACTTGATACAGCCGTAGACACACATGGCTGAACAATAACATAAAATGAGGAGCTAACTTTATGTATTCGAATTTTATAATTATAATTGTATTACTTTAAAAAGTCTAATCCCCCTAAAGGGAAATTCCACCATGCATTTCTATATCATTCAATAAGTGAGATGAAAATAATAATTCACATCAACCCATTCTAAAGCCGGCTTACAGACTCAGATTGCTTTGTAATGGTGTTGATTTATACAATAAAAGGTATCCACTATCCAAAACCATCAATGCGAAACAACACATGTCTTGAGTTTCTGTGTATTTTTGAATGGTGAAATAATGGTATATCTGATGAAAATGCATCTTTTGGGTACCATTTTGCCTCATGACATACTGCATGCAGCACTTTGCCATGCATGTGTTTTAAAAATATGTTTAAGGCCAAACCCTTATCTCCAAATTACTGTAAGATGCTCTGGGCATCAGGTAATATGTTCAGAATCTTTTACAAGAAAAAAAAGACTTTCTGTGAGGAGGCCTTTAGAGGCTTGAAACTCTTCAGATGTCTGATTCCTATGATCACTATTGGGAACAATTCTGACTGAGTAAGCGTCTCTACAACAGAACATATCACATCAAAACATCCTGAAAGATTTTTTGTTTATTTAAATGAATCTGTATACATTTTTTCACTGCTGTTAAATCAGCAAGAACAGTGTGTTGTAGTTGTTGTTGTTGTTGTTGTTATTATTTTTATTTTTTTTATGGTCCTCCGGTGTACTTGTATGGACTCTACCAATGCATGTATTTCACTCTTCACAAATCAGTAGCAAATGTTTTAAGACAGCAGATCTTTTTCAGTCACTGTTTGAAAAAAAAAGGTGCACCAAAAAGTGGTGATGTAGCAAGCTTGGCTCTTATGGAACAGAGGCCTCCTTCATGTGCTGAGGGAGAGCAGAGCCTGTTGGCAGATGCACATCACAATCCATTACACTGCGGCACGGCTGCACGACCATATGATTAACTAATGGTAACCCAGCTCTACACAGAAGACTGAGCTTTCATTGCCCCTAAAGCATATGGTTTGGAAAGGAGACCTTTGTGTATAAGGATAGTTATTCTCTCCATTTGCAGAAAACTAAAGGTCTGCGCCATTTACCATGTGTGAATGGAAACACATTTGACAGTTTGTTTGCAGCATGAGAAACTTTTTCCCCATCTTCCTTGCTTTTTGATTTAGAACTCTATGTGGAAGGATTGAAAAAAGTATGTATTAGCAGGCAAAGCAAGTTAAATGCATGCACATGTTTTTGTGTGTTTGATTTTTTTGGGCCAAGAAGCTATATGTAGCACTTCTTGGCTTCAGTAAGTAGAATGTATTACTTTACTTTTCCATGTGTGTTCTATGTAACACTCTAAATGTTCCATTGTTTTGCAATGAAACAAGCTAAGCTGATGAAGGCGAAGCAGCTAGAAACATCTGTCAATAGTAGAGCTAGACTCAATAGCTTCAGGGATTCATCAGTGTTTCTGAACAAACACTTGAATTCTGAAAATCACCTTTTTATAAATATTATAACCATAATCCGTACATTTATTTTCTCATGACCAGTCATACTATGTTGCACTGATGCCCTGTATGCATCATATGTATGTAACCTTCTATCTTTTATTATAAATGTTGACCACAAAAAAGTGCCATAATCATAATTTTAACCCCACGTTGCACACCGTATGATAATAAGATGCTTACATGCCACATGTTATTGAAGCTGTGATTTTAGCCCACTGTTCAAATGCAGCTTTCATGGGTCACATAGGTGGTAAAAGTCTAACACTGACAAATGACCATTATCATTTAATTTGTAACCATTAGGATTTTAGATAACAGCCAAACTCTACTCCAATGCAATCCTGTGTCGTACATTTTGATTATTATTTCTTATCTGATTGTTACTAGGAAAGAATCCGAGACAGTTTAATTGGAGATAAATAAATAAATGACTGTGTAAATTGGTTGAAGTTAAAAAAATATTAAAAAGACCACTCAGCTTGACCTGTACCCTGACCAACAAATCAAATGCAGTGTATAGAGAGCCTTACAGCCTTACAAGATGCACACTGGCAAAGTCTGTGTGTTTGTGTTTAAAATACTCGACAGCAGGGCCTTCGCAGTGGCAAATTTTCAGCATCCAGATGGTGTTAAGGGTGGCATGTGTGCCATACTATAAATAAATACGTCATTGAAGTTAATAAAACATAGGCCTATATATCTGCATGAAGCTAACCTAGTTCAACTTTAGTTTCCTGCACACTTTAAGTGGTGCTTTGCTGATCTTGAAACAAACACTGTTGTTAAATCAAATCCAATTACAAATTGAGATCCTAGTTTTAATATGACTTATGTGCAGCCTTGCATGCCTTACAAATTCAAATGATGAAAATTTAAATTTTTTATTATTATTTATTTATTTATTTGTTTGATTGTTTTATTTGTCTGATTGTTTATTTATTATTGTACTATTGCCTCAAGCTATGCTCTATAAAATAGAGCATTCCTTCTTTACACGTTACAATTAAATTGCTTTATTCTGAAAATCATTATGTCTGACATGAGAGAGAGATTTTATTATTATGTAACAAGACTGCTCTTGCATGGCTACGGTCTTTTTTGTGCAGAAAAAGTTGTTTCCATGCCACTAATACATAATTTAAACCTTCAAAACACTCCCAACTTGTAGACAGGAGCATGAATGAAGATATTGTACTCCTGTGCGTGCGCGCGCGTGTGCGTGTGCGTGTGTGTGTGTGTGTGTGTGTGTGTGTGTGTGTGTGTGTGTGTGTGTGAGAGAGGAAGTTCCATACCATGGATGAACAGTTTTTATTCAATGTTCTGCACGGCTTGGGAAAGTCATTTTATACTTATTTTGCTAATTGTTTTGATCACTTATTTACTGTCAACCACAAACCAAGCTTACCACAGTCTGTTTCATGGATCTGTGGATTAATGGGAAATGAACAGTTATAGAAAGGAACAAAGAGAGAGATTTTGTATTAATAGACATTTTATTTTTGAATGCTTGTATTGCAGGGTTTCATACATCAGCGGTCAATGGTGGAGATGGAAGTTCCGGAACATTATCCCAGTCGTCCTACTTTTAATATGCATCCCAAAATCAGGTAAAGGAGCACGGAAGAGTCTGTTCACTCTCGGATAAGTACTACTAAAATGAAGATTTGAAATTATGTACTTTTTTGTGTTTGTTTTGCTTATTGCTATTGCCCTCATTTAATTATTTTCTTTCAACCTTCTGTTTCATCTCCAGTGCTTCCATGTTTCATTTGTTTTTTACTATGTTACTTATTTATGTGTGCAACTGTGTGTGTCCAGCATCTCTTTTGTTGTCTCAGTAGTTTAAACTAGAGATGGCACCAAACCGATTCTAGGAACCTGTATTAGACTCAAATCAGCAGAATATGCTGGTCCAGATATTGGTGGATATAAAGTTATTGATATAATACAATCCGATCTAGCTGCAGACATACCAAAGTTTTGTTTATTATCAAAATCAATAGAAGTTTTATCATTTTTTTTATAGAATGCATTTTCTACAGTTAAATATCTTAAAACACGTTTTTTTTTTTTGTTTGGTTTTTTTTTGTACAAAGAAACAAATATGACCATTTTAATGCACATGTTGTAAATGTTTGCTGAATATAACATAATAGGGAAAAAAATTAAAATGTGCTATTATTTTTGCACCAGGCACATTTAATGTTTTTCTAATGTTAAAGGGGACATGTTATGCAAAACTCACTTTTTGCATCATTTTGTAATTCCATTTGGGTCTCTACTGCTCCTATAAACAATCCAAGTACAAAAAAAAAAAAAAACATCCATTTTCTGTGAATCAATTGAAAGATTTTGGTGTCAGGAATCATATGCTCCTACGAGCCGTTTGGACGACCCCATTGTGATGTAATAATGAAGAAATTTGCATAGTACCACACCTCATCTGTCGAGCCCCACCCAGTAGATTAGTTGAAGATCCGCCTTTTTTGTCTGCTGGTTTTACGAGCGTGGATAAGACGCCGAGTGCTGGGGCTACAGGCAAAGGCAAGTCACTCATGAAGTGTTGTGTTCATCTTGCTCTGGGTCCGACTTGGGGTCGAACATATAGGGCTGGATAGCGCCTCTGCTTTCATGCGCAGCATTAGCATGGGATGGGTGGGACGTGGCCAGCAACATTAATTCGCATAAAAGTGACAGAGCCCTTAAATGACTCATTTTGAAAGGGACTGAAACTCCATCCATTTTCTACCCCTTTTTATCCCACACTTGGGGTCAGAGCCTATCCCAGCTGCTTCAGACAGGCGGGGTACACCTTGGACAGTCGCCAGCATGTCGCAGAGCCACACAACCATTCACACCTAGGGGCAATTTAGTGTGCTCAATGCACACATGTTTTTGGTGGTGGGAGGAAACCAGCACTCCCGGAGGAAAGTCACGGGGAGAACATGCAAACTCCCAACCCAGGATTTGAACCCAGGACCTTCTGCCTGTGAGGCAACAGCGCTAACCCCTGTGCCACCGTGCCACCAGGCCTGAACCTGTCAAGAATAAAGTTGGTGAGATCTCTTTATGTGAGAGTGATTTTGTGCAAAGAACTTCATGAACATGTTTTGTAGCCCATAGACCTATTATAACTAA
>JBBJLS010000155.1:14398826-14420648 GCA_037577275.1 Bryconaethiops microstoma | reverse complement strand
CACTATTGTTGGGTACAGTGTAATTTTGGTTTCTTGTCAAGTGTGCACGCACATACATTCATAGTGCAGTTCAGATCACTAAGGGCTTATTTTCATTTGTTTTACCAGAGTAGAAGGCTATTGAAGTGTGGAGTATATTCCTGTTCATGTTTCTGTGTTAAAAATAGCAGTTTGTGGCACAAAAAGTCAAAGATTTTTTGGCATGGATGGATCACATTCTTTCCACTAAATAAAAGACATGTTTTAACAGAGAAAAATACTGACAGAGAAGAGTAGGTATTCATGGAGATCAGTAGAAGCACTTTTTTTACTTCGCATTAAAGAGTTGTGTTTCAAAAGCTGTGGCATCTACGGCATATTCAGAAGTCACGTCATTGGGTGAAAAACTCCAGAAAGAAACTGCAAACACAAGCTGTTGTTGTTCTAACAAGTCCAGCGTTAACAGCGCCTCCCAGACCTAGTAAATATCAGTAATGAGGCTGGAAGAGCACACTGCTTCATTTCACAAACAGTGCATTAGGAGTGATTACAGAAAAGGGAGATGGAAAGGCGTTCCCAGGTGGACGCCTTGGTGAGGAGATGAGCCGTGTTCTTGGACAGGAACAGGTTTCGGAACTCTGAACATGTCTTTGCCAGTCTCCCAGAGGGGGCTAGCCACTGGGATGCCTGTATTTTGTTTGTTGCTGCAGCCGCTTTCTCTCAGCTGCCAGCCCAAAGCAGTGTGCGCGGGTGTAAAACAGCGGGGGTATTCCAGTAGCGCCGTCTCAGCCAGAAGTGATTTCACTCCCTTTCGGCACTTTGGACCTGACATGGAGGAGCTTGTCCAGCAGCTTGTTTGTTTAAAGCCCAGACATGACAAGGGGAGGGAGGGAGGCAGATTTTTTTTCTTGCTTGTTTCATTCTACGTGTCCTTGTCAAGGTGCACAGCCGTCTGTCCTGAAACAGTCGGTGTTATAGAACAAGGTTTAATAGATGTCACTGGTTGTTTGTCCTTTAAGTTGCTCGGGGCCTGCACTGATGGCATTTCGATATTGTTAAATTTTCTGTCCAAATTGTTGGAAGACCGTTAGAAAAGTAAATTAAAGATTAAATCAAGAAATTAAATAATGTGTTCATTTAAAAGTTTAAAATAGTACAGAGACAAATGTAACATGTGCTTGCTGTAGATGCCATTGTTTTATACTGAAAGCACAAGCTGATCTGTTTTTCATAACACAGCTGATTTCTAGCACTAGCCTGGACATGTTAGCAGTAGGTGTCCGGTAGCTCTTTCCAAAAAAGGCTGGTCTGCTTGTCTGTTTTAGTCGTCATGGAGCACTGGTTTAATCATAAAAGTGCTGGGAGAGAAACTCTAGAAATTTAATAAGTGTCTTATTAAATTGCTCCCAAGATCCTTTCGCTTGTTCCCATTTGAGCATGATGCGATCCTGTTCCGAAATGACTAAACAATGTTTGGGTTAATGGCATGAAGCATGGGGGAAAAATTTATTTACTTAAGTTATTGTTGTTTTCTTATTACTGTCAGATGTATATCTTAAATGTTTGTAGAGTTTGTGTGATCTGTGTAGTCCAAATATTATGAAGCAGTTGAATTATCATCACTCTGAGTCCTCCTTAATCTGTAGGATCTGCAGTCTGTGCCAAGGGCAGGGCATTTTATGTGTAATCACTGTGTTATTCCTTGTAGACAAGAATAAATCTGAGCAGATGTATATAGAGTCATAAACCACTGACTGTATATTTGTGTGTATATTGATTCCTGTAGAGGTAGACAGAGCACAGTGTGCCTCTTGTGGACCTTTATCGTTAAACTATTTGCATCAGTCATTTCCTGGCCTGGTACAAATGAACTCATGTTTTAATTTAGGCTCTGCTGGTGTTAATCCATTTTCTTCAGTGTAGTCTCAGTACACAGAACTAGAAATGACACTTACCTGATGCCTGTAGAAAGCCTGGTCACTTTTTCAGATTGGGATTGACATATGCTGAATGTTTAAATATCAGAAAAGATTTTTGTCTTTAAAATGTAGAACAGTGACAACTCTCTGAACTCAAGAATGATTTGAATGCTCAAGTAAATAAATTCTTTGCATTTAAGAATATGATACTTTTCATGTGAGCCACTCTAGTGTACTCCACAAGGTGATTATTAAGATCAGTTATTATATTGTCTGTTGCAACAGACCTATGTTCTTTTACATCTATTCTTCTTCTTCTTCTTCTTCTTCTTCTTCTTCTTCTTATTATTATTATTATTATTATTATTATTATTATTATTATTATTAATATGAATCTCCACTAATCTGTTGTATACAGGTTTTTTATCAAAGGACCTAAAAGGAAAATTGTTACAACCCTTCTTTCAATATATAGAACTTTTAATTTGGTAAGTGTAGAAGTGTTAAAAGTATCCATACACAGTGTGTCAGTGTCCTAGACATAGAATAAGCTTAGTCCTGGGCTAAAGTACACTTCCAATAGTGAATTCCCATTGGAAATTCCATGTAGTCTAGGATTAGACCACATCCTGCCCTGCATATCTCTAATCCTCAAATCTTTGCCTTAACTTTGAAAAAGAAACTCTTTGATTTCTTAAATGCGCTGAAATGAAGATATAACTGTTAGGACATTATGTGTCATGTCAGTATGACATGAGTTTTTTCTCCTTTGCATTAATAGAGAATGCTGATTCTATTTTGGTGCTCTGCAGATTTAAATTGCATTTTATTTTCTCTGCTTCATCTGCCATATCAAAAGCTTTTTAATTGGAGCATAGAGCGAATCCGTTTGATTTTCATGCAGTTAATGTCAGAACCTTGAACAGCATCAAAGCTGATCTGTGCCTAAAGCTGTTTACTAATGAGTCTTTTCAGTGTGCATTAGAGAGCAGCATAAGAGAGGATACCTCTGTACTTTTTGTTTCGTTTTCAATTTGTTTGTTTGCCTGATTGCAGGCATTTTCTAGGATTTTTTTCTTTTGTTTTGTTCTGGTTTTCCAGAAAGACCCTTTGAGCACTTTCTTTAAGAAAAGAGACCTGTGAATGGTTTTGGTGTCATTTTTCAGGCTTTTTCTTTCTTTGACTCTGAGCACCAATTTGAGCTGAATTGCAAGAAACGCAGCTCAAAGTCTAAACTCTTGTGTCAGCTTTCCTGTGTGGTGAGCATTAGGCCGTGAGCATGAGGCTAGAATCATCCTGGCCTGAACTCAAAAGATAAAGAAAACTTTTTTTGGTTTGGCTTTGTCACCAATAATGAAAGGGTGTGCCCCTCCTTTGATTTGGAATCCCCCCTCCCTTACTGGAATCAAGTTCCTGGGATTTTGGCTTCTCGGCTCTTCCATTTGCTGATTGGAGCATTTACAGAGGCATTAAGTCTCAAAAGTCTTACTAGTTCTTTAAGCAAACTATCAGGTGTGACCACACAAAGTGGATTTAAAACCAGTTTCCATAAATATTCCCCTTCCTTTTTCCTCTCTTAATGTTCATCACTTCATTTGTGAGGCCTGTCTGGTGTTTCATCCAAGTTTTGATATTTTGTCCAAGAAACCAGAGTTCTCCTTTATTTGGGGAAAGAGTAGATTGTTTCTGAAGTTTTCTGAAAGTTCATGAAATGTTGCCTGAATACAATAACTACAAAAACTAAATGATGAACACAGTTATCTTTTCAATGTACAGTAGGTTAGCCCTACCCATTTACACTGATGGTATCACCTAGTTAGAAGAAAATCATACAAGACAAAAACATATTGAATTATTAATTATTTGAAATATTTGTTTGAATTGTTTATTTATTTGTTTGTTTGTTTTTGTTTTTTTAGCTTATTCAAAAGCTAATTCCATGTACAAGGTATGATTGCACTGCTGATATTCTGCCCTTGGGCTGGTTTGATCTCCAAGTGTTTATTGTAGTTTTGGCCTGCAGCAGACTACATGAACAGAAGCCATTGTTCTCTGCATTTTTTCCAGGTGTAGTTTTCCTCATTTATCTAGTATCCTTCAGGAAAATGCCATGAGATAGACTTAAAAGGCTTGCTGTAAACCTCACAAGTTTTACTATGTTTACTGTGCAACATTCTACAAAAACTCGACTGTACCACATCTAAAAGCCAAATTAAAAATATTGGGTAAAGGTACATGAGAATAGTCTTGTCAAGAGTGCTTTGTTGCAAAGATTCAATACCAGGTATCACTATTGGGCCAATAGTAGAAAATGCCAGATCACATATTTGATGCACTCTTCTAGATCATTTTAAATGCTCATCCCAATTGAAGTTCTTTAGCTGAAAACAGCAAATTTGAAAGTTTAGTAGTATTAAAAAGTTTAGAAGATAAAATATTGGATTGATATCCACTCATGCTCAAAATTACAATTGTGGTATTGGTGTCAAAAAAATAAAAACAGTCTTGTGTCATCTCTAATTTGTGTTAATCAGTTTTGTAATGGACTAATCAATTACAGTGGGCATAGAAAAGTAGCACCTCCATCAAAATATTCACATTTTGTAGCTTTGCAGCCTGAAATGTAGATGCACACAAAAAATAGTTTTTGAAAGATAGGATAGCAACAGTTCAGAAAAAGAATGGATAAAGGATTATCCACAGTGTCAGTACTTCATGGAACCCCCTTTTGGTTTAATTATTGCCTTGAGTCTGTTGGGATACTTCTCTACCAACTTACAAAACTATTCAATTTTCAGTCTGGACTGACTAGGCCACACAAGGACAGTCACCTTTTTCTTCTTCAGCCACTGTATGGTGAGTTTTGCTGTGTGCTTTGGGTCACTGTCATGTTGGAAGGAGAACCGTCTTTCTGGCAGAGATTAGCTGGTTTATATTTTGCCCCATCCATAACTTCTTAAAAGTTGTCAAAAGCTTCTTGGTAGCCGCTCTGACCAGTTTTCTCCTCATTCTTACATTCAGTTTGTAGGGACGGCCTGATCTGGGGAGGGTACCAAATACTTTCCCATTCTTAGTTTCAGACTTTACTGTGCTGCTAGAGATTGATAAAGCCCTTATATTCATCTCCTGTCTGTCCACAACTTTATCCCTGAGATCTTTAAACAGTGACTTGCCATCCATAGTTGATAGTTTGCTTTCAGTTGCACTATCAAGCACTAGAATGCTCCAGGAATAGCTGTTTTTTGCTGAACTAATGAAAACGATTACTGTTGATCACAGGTGGAAGCCTGTTAGCTTGGTGTGCAATGGAGAAGGTGATAAGTTACACCTGATTGAATTTACAAGTATGTTTTAGGAAAGGGTGTTCCTCGATTTTTTTATGATTATTCATTTTTTCTAAACTTGTATATTTTATTTTGGAAGATGTATTTTTTGTGTGTGTCCTCATTTCAGCAACAAAATGAGAATTATTTTCTATACCCACTGTATAATTGATTATAACAACATTTTGGGGGAAAAAATGTGCTGATTTCTTGGCCAATATATATATTTTTTCAATCACATCAAATCACAGTGGAAATTGAGGTTTCACAATGTATTGATTATGTTAGCAGTATAGGTTTTTATTTAATGCTGCTGAAGTGCACTCACTGAAGAATAAGATGATCGATGTGGCAAAAAGACAATATCACGATATCATGGCATTTTGTAAGTTGGAACAAACCAAAAAGAACTTGTTAAAAAAAAAATAGCCAAACTATTAATACAAACTGATTTTAATTCGGTGTTTCACACAACAGATTGTTTTATAGTACTATAGTTTTGGTAAATGCTCAAAAAAGGCATATTGAGACTTATTTTGATTAAATCTATTATGACAAATATCACTATATTACAGAGCACTAAATGTCATTAAATGAAATATTTGTATATTTACTTATCAGACCGTGGTGAACTGTGAATAAATCGAATTATTATGGGGTCAACAGATTTCCTCCTCTGCAAGCATGACAAGGCCAGAACGCTATCTTTAAATCTCCTGTCTTCTGGACATTGGCACTTGCCCCTTGCCTGCTGATTGTTTTTAACAGCACGCCTCCCGAATTTTACCTGCTCCCTTGCTGTCTCCTGTCCTGTCCTTGTCCTCTGCTGTCTTCTCTGTCCACCACTCCCCTTTACCTTAAATGACACACCCCCCTATTTTGGTCCAGCAGTGCTGAGCTGCCCGGGCAACTGCAATGAGGTGCTCAACGCCTCTGAAGGGATTTTTACCTCCCCGTGCTACCCAAACAACTACCCGCCGAGCCAGTCCTGTGCATGGACCCTGCAGGCTCCGGCTGGTTTCATCATGCAGATCACTTTCCTTGACTTTGAGGTTGAAGAGGCACATGGCTGCATCTACGACAGTGTCACCATCAACACCGGCTCAGCCAGCGTTAAGTTTTGTGGCCTTACGGCCAATGGACTAACACTCAACTCTACTGGAAATGTGATGATGGTGTCCTTTAGTTCAGATTTTAGTGTCCAGAAGAAAGGCTTCAGTATCAGTTACAGGCAAGGTATGTTAAAAGGTTAGGTTTTTACATGATAATATTATGGGGCCAAACCCTTCATGCTGGAACCCTATTTATTTATTTATTTGTTTGTTTGTTTGTTTATTTTTATTACAATTATTTACCCTATTTAGCTTGAGCAAGCTCTTAGTTCAAGAAACAATGAAACTGCCCCCTCAACAGTTCTACATCTGGCTTAACAGTTGGACTTCTTGTTTCACTTAGTTTAAACAACCATTATACAGCAAACTATGGATAATGACATGCAATACATTGTCAAACACCACTGTCTTCTTTCTTATCACATTGTCATTTAGCTCATTACATTGACATATTTCTGTCAAATCACTTTTCCCATCAACTTGCTTTTCACAAAGTGCAGTAACATGCTAACATGTTTTGTTTGGTACTCTCAGTGAAAAGCACTGTCTATCATTCTCAGGGATTTTAACTCAGAGATGTTAACTCCAGAATATAAACCCATAAAGTGCTGTTAATACACCAAGACATGGACTGAAGACCTCTCCTGCTTTAGTAATTACAACAGCTAGACATAGATGCTTGTCACGTTTTCAGTTCTTCTACAAGAGGAAGCCATGACTAAACCTTGAAAATGATTGGCATGTTTTTCTCAATGTATTTAGAGAGGTTCAGAAGTCAGCTTGGAGTATGTTGGAAGGTGGAAAATAACATGAATGAAACTAGTCGTAAAAAGCTTTTCAGGACAATGTATGCCCACTCACTCATCACCACCTTAGTGAGGCCAGTATAGGGTGGTAGTAGGTAAAACACTTGCCTGTGAAACCAATGACCACAAATTTGCAGGTTCACTTTCTACCATTGTGTCCTTGAGCAAGACACTTAACCCTCAGTTGCTCCAGAGGAACTGTCCCTATAACTAATAATTGTAAGTTGCTCTGGATAAGAGTGTCAGCCAAATGCCTCCTATACACAAGGGGTGGTCCAGCACATTTTGGTGATTTCCCTGCTCAGAAACACCTGGTTCCCTTTGCCAGTTAATTGCCAGGTTTAGTGAATGTGTTTGAGTAGTAGAACCATCAAACTGTGCTGGACACCAGCCCTCCAGGACCGGAGTTTGACGCCCCTACTATACGCTATTCAGACAGGATTTGCTTTACATAGAGTAGTGGAATAATGTAATTTGTCTGTTAATTTTACAGATTGCGCACTCCCATTTCATGAAATATTACAGCCACTTTTACCTGCAACAAAATAACCCCAGGTTACATTATTATAGAAAAAGTTGAATGTAATGTTGAATGTTGACGGTAAACTACCAAGCCAATAATAATTCTGCATTCACTTAAAGCAGCAAAATGGATACTATCCATAAGACAATGGCTAAATTAAACATTTCGACATGTTTTCTAGTTAATTAAAGTATGCACTACCATGCCTGGCAGCTATACTGAGATATCTCATGCAATTGATAATTAACATTAGAGATGTCCAATAGTGAAATTTAGGAAAATATTCAATAAATTCAGTAGCTAATTTGAATACCCAATATGTTTAAAACTTAGATAAAACTATGCATTTCCTTGTGACTCACTGGATATTGAGACACAACACATTTTGCAAGACTGTTGCTTATTTAGGCGATGGTATTAGTTCAACTGCAGGTGCAGTTCAAATGAGCTTCCTGCTGCTCCAAATTGATAGCAAGCGTATTCTCAGCTGCATTTATTAACAGGAATAAATAGCTGTGTTCTGGGCTACTAACTGAAGCTTAGGAAAGATATTCAGAATACAGAGAGTGATAAAACCGACATGGCTGAGTTTGGTGCCATGCAGTTTTGATTGCCAAAATTCACTGAACAGAGTTGATTACATATTACATATTATTTTTAGGATGATTAAGTAGATGCTGTTTTCTATGCACCTGCTGCACTGACGCTCAGAGCTGTTCAAGCAGCGTCAGCAACCTGTTCAGGGTTGCCAGATTGGCAAAATTATGAAATTAATTATTTTTATTATTATTATCATTATTTCACTATTATACACTTTACAATATTTTTTTTAGAATTAACAATAATATATATAATATTCAAATAGAACATTTAGCAATGAATATATTAGTTGCAGCCATAGTAAAATTGCATTTCCCTCATCCAAACAGAACCACAATTGTACTATGATGAAAGGATACAGTATATGTTCTAATTCTAAAATCGAAACTGTGAGCAGGGTTCGTTGAAAGGCAGCATAGTGGATACACTAAAAGTAATAGTTTGGAGAGGTGTTGCGTTTTTTTCCATTGCAAATTGTCTCACATGGGGACAGCCAGAAGAAACAAACTCAAGGACCAATTTGGAACGGCATTAAAACTAAATGTGTCAGCACATGTGGTATTAAAGAGAAAATGAAATATCGTGGTCACCTTTTCTTCATTGAAGGAAAGCTACATTTCTGTCCCAGTCAGACTGTTTTCAATATATTTTAATAAGACTTGTCACAGGGTACTTTTAAAGGTGTTCTTGTAAGAGAGAAAAGTGGAATATTTTAGTCAAACCTTTAGCGTCATTTTCAGAAGTCATACTAAAATCAGTATGACTTCAGAAAATGGTCTGTAAGTACTGCGTTTTCCTTATTAGTTGAGCTAAAACCTGAATAACTGTGTTTCTTTTTTCTACTTCTCCAGTTGCAGTGGCACTTAGAAACCAGAAGGTTACCTTGCCACAGAATTCCAAAGATGTAATTAAAATATCAAGCACGGTGTCCATCCCAGTGCTGAGCGAGTTTACAGTATGCTTTGAAATTGCTCGCTTGACCCTGAAAGGCACAGAATACATCTTCTCCTACTTGGATGTGAGCAAAAACACTAAACTGTCCTTCAGCAGCAATGGGAACATCATGGAGCTGGGTATAAGCAGCAATAAGTGTGCCATCAGCGACCTGGTCACCCCCACAGACTTCACCTCTGAGCTGCAGCCCTTCTGCCTTACTTGGTCTAAAACCAATGGCCGTGTGGCTGTTAACTTCAAAGGCAACTACCGGTTTAAGATCTGCTCCAGTTTAGTGGGCCTGACTGTGGATACTGGAGGTTCTTTTGAGCTTGGTGGTGGTGGAGGACCGGGGCAGAACTATAATGGCATCATCTACAATTTCCGTCTCTGGGATTCCGCCTTGACCTTCTCAGACCTGAACGCACTCACCTGTGATGTCGTGGGCAACATTGTGGACTGGGACAACAGTTTTTGGGACATCCCGGCCTCGTATGCACAAACAGACCCCAGCCTCAGCTGCAGTGAGTAAACTCCTCCTACCTCCCTCCTCTAGTGCTCTTGCACACAAATTTATGGGGGAGAGTCTAACCTAATGGCGTTTTTTGTGGGGTGTTTTCCATATGCAGTGGTTAGTACCTCTTTGCATTTATGTGTATGTTACTTTGACTTGTAGCACCTACCTAAACAGTGTTGGAGACCACATACATGCCTTTATGACAACAGTATTCCATAATTCCCCCTTTTTAGCTGTATAATGTGCCGTGGCACAGTACCAAAACTGTTCAGGAGTGGTTTGAGACTTAAAA
Source organism: Bryconaethiops microstoma (assembly GCA_037577275.1). Classification (NCBI taxonomy): domain Eukaryota; kingdom Metazoa; phylum Chordata; class Actinopteri; order Characiformes; family Alestidae; genus Bryconaethiops; species Bryconaethiops microstoma. The sequence continues at coordinate 14,410,644 of JBBJLS010000155.1, read as the reverse complement.
AGGATTCAAGATGCTAACTTGGCTGTGTGTGGGGCCAGACATGGGGGATCTACACAATATTAGGCATGTTGTTTTAGTGGATCGGACTAGTTTGTCCAACACATCAGACTTGCCTTTACATACACATCAGTGACCTTTAGCACCCATTACAACTTTTGGCAGGTACAAACCACTGCATACCATGAACACTATACATGACATGCCGTTTTCTGACCCAGTCGTCTAGCCATGGGCGCCGGAACCATTATAGCAGGGGGGGAAATATCCCCCCCACTGGTCATAAGCTGAGATGGGCACGATAGTGATTAACCCTACTGGAGAGCTATCACTCCTGAAAATTAAAGAGGTTCAGAGGTTCAGATATCCCCTCCCAAAAAAGTTATGTGGTTCACCAAACTAAAGAACATCCATCTCCGTCCAATATGTGTTTCAAAGTTTCTCTTTCTGTTCACTATGTCCCGTAGATATGATTCACTACACGTTGTCTCTAGAAAATAATGAAGCTGCAGTAGATAATGAACAAAAACCTAGGACCATTAAGAAACTCAGTGGAGGGTTGCGCTCCTTTGAGCTTGGTCTTGGAAACCCAATATGCCCAGCACAGCTTGGGTTAAAAGACTTTTAGGAGAAATGTGTCGTTTGAAACCGGGAGGGGGGGGCTGAAATGAAATGCAGAGACACAGCTCCTTTTCACTGAGGCCGATTGGTCTGCCTGTCCTGTCCGAACATTTGGTCTTTGTTAGTTTTGGACATGCCGCTGGGTGAGGAAGGATTAGCTCTATTTCTCTTCGGCTAAACTGATAAATGTTTTTGCGTTTCAACACTTCGCCAGAAGGGTTTTGAGGCAAGAGTGCAGGGATGTCTTTCGTCTTCCCCGCTATGAGGAAACAAAACCACCAAATGGTCTGATTCCCCATCTCCAGTACATTTGATGGCACAACACATGCAAATCATTAGCAGTATCCATGCTACATTTTTTATAGTTGCATTTAAATATGCGTCTATTCCACTCGTGCTACAAAGCCTGCGTTTTATTGCCTGACACTTTTAAAGTGATGTAAAAGATATGGTACTTATTTACATGTCACTGTTGTCCTGAACGTTGAGTGAGTTGCTTGTGCTGATTGCTATATAACTGACAATACTAATTTCTCATCTTCTTTTTACAGTCTGTTACCCACATTGCATACATTTAACAACAACTGCTTCATCTAGTGGTGAGTGTGCTGCTAACATGCTGATTGCCTTGTCGAGCTGCTTGCTGTCCATGCTTTCACATATGTGTATGTTATCTCATTTATGCGGTGTTCTTCACAACAGTGAAATGCAATATTTTATTCAGAGTTGAACATATTAACAGTTTGTGTCTTTGTACTAAACATCTAATTCTGGAATTCACTCATGCATGATATGATATGGAAGGTGGGCAGACATGAGGAAAATACACTTATTTGCCACTTTATTATACACCTGCCTTTTGATGCACCATGTATGTTTACTTTTAGAGACTATTGCTAAACTTTTCCCATGTGTTAGCCACACTCTAGCCCTTCATCAGTGGTCAGTTTCTGACCACAAGAAGATTATATTTTTGGCTGGTTGAATATTCTCAACCCGGTAGTAACATTTAGATGTTTTGAAACACTGCTGAACCTAATACACATAAATGTAGACAACACACACCACCATGCTGTCAGTGCTTGTCTGAGAATGAACCAATACAGTGATCCTCTCTCCATTGGGGTGGTGGTGGCCTAGTGGGTTGTATACTTGCCTACCTTCAGCACTACCACTTGGTCCCAGAGCAAGACCCTTAACCCCAAGTTGCTCCAGGGAGACTGTAGATAGAGAATGGAAGTTGCTTTGAATAAAAGCGTCTGCTAAATGCCGTAAATGTAAATGATAAGGAAGAAGAGAGGTGATAAATGGTACCACAGCTGTTGAGCTGCAGTCAGTAATTGTAAACCTACAAAGAGCAACTATATGGTGTTTCTAAAAAAGTGGTCAATGAACTATAGATTTAATTCCTGCATATACGAGTAGAAAACTTTCCACTCTTAGTATTTCCCTGAAGTAGATGTGTCCTCATGTTGTTTATATATATATTTATAGAGGCATCAGATAGGCCCTTTTGGGTGATGTTTATCCTTTTCTTTATGTCAACTCAAAAACATCAAAAAAGTTTATTTTTATCAAAATGCAGAAAATATCTTCCCCTGAGTCATCCTCGAGCTGTGCAGGTCTTTGTTCTTCTGCAGTCCCAGCATGTCACTGGACCGCCAGTGTCACTGGGCCTACCGGCGTGTCATTTGAAATTTCACATAACATCGGAGCTTGATCCAAGTCAGTAGTGCTTTTTTCTGGTCTTACTATTGGAGAAGTCGTCTGAGCCCTCTTGAAGCCTGAGGCAGACAGTTAGTCACAGGAACCAGCACATAACTTCCGTCACTCGGATGTGGCCAGCCATGCCTGTGATGTTGCCTTGTCGTCAAGAAGCTCATAAACTTGTGCCTAGAGCCAAAAAAAAAAGAAATATTGTCACTAATAAGCAGACTTTCCAAACCCATAGCCCCCAGCCCCTCTCCTCTCATCGGGCACTCTTGTAAGTTTGCTTTCCGTCGTTTGGTAAAGTGGGTGAATGTAGTGCTCCCACCTCTTGTGGAAAACTTTTCAGGAGGGATAGAAGTTTTTGGTGTTTTAGAGGTTGTATCCAGAGTCCAAAAACCTCTTCAAGATTTTATACAACGGTGGCAGAAAAAAATGCACTGTATTTGTTACAACCTAATAAAAAAGTCAACATTCTGCCTTTAGACTGTTTTCTTATTTGATTTTGTTTGTTGGCATAAATTAAAGAAGGAAAAGGCTGTCTGGGCTCTCAACTTAGATATACTACAGTTGGACTCATGGATTGGAATCCTGTGCACTTATTTTGAAGTTGATGCTGTTGGAGAGATCTGACTCTATCCTCATGTCCCTATGAGTGAGAATATTATTGTTTCCTGTTTATAGAATGCTAATAATTAAGAATACATAGCAGGGATTAACTAGCTTTTCTCTATTTCAGCATTAGTATATTTTAGGTGGAGTAATCCTTTAAAGTAGGGCTTTGAAGTGAGCAGAGACCCTGTAACAGTAGACAGCTGGCTCAGCGGGTCATCTCCATTCAAGTATTATAAGGCCCTTAAAAAATGTGCCGTGCTACTTCACTTTTACGACATGGTGCAGCTTAGTTCTGAGTAGTTACATGTCCAGAGATTGCCTCAACTCAGTCTTTTTAGGAGCCATTGACAGAAGCTCATTCCCTCAGCTTTTTTTCGCTGTGTGTCAAAAAGGCTCAGATATTATAGAAGCAGAATAAAGCAACAAGCTATGAGATGCTATGCATTATGGCAATTTTACCATGGTTAATGAGTAATTAAAATCGAAAGCTTTTTTCATTCAAAGGTGAAATTAATAGTCAAAGTTTCATAATTCCATGAACAGCGCTGCGTCTTAGTGATTATAATCATTTGTACTGTGGTGTAATAATACTGTATTGTACTGATGTGTACATGTGCCAAATAACGGGTTTGCAGCTTACTCACCCAATCAAAGTACAGAACTTATACTGTCTATTTTATAATACAGAATGTGGAACATATTAAAGTTAAAACGAGCAGGATTCAAATGGCAATAGGACAGTATCCTATACTTTTACTTGCACTCTAGAGAGTCCCAATAAAAATGTCCTGCTATGAAACGCCCTGGAAAAATGACCTAGCTCACACTGTGCTGTTGAAAACATTGATGATGAAGTTGTGAAGATAGAAGCAGGATTGACTCTTATATTACAGAATAGATATCTGTCGTTGAGAGGAGGTAACATTCCTGGGCATGTCTTCAAACTAGGCTTTGAATCAAGTAGTTCTACAACAGAGTGATTAAATTCCACCTCTGACAAACTGATACCGGTGCTTCTGAGCTGACATTTTGGAGCCACATTCCATTTTCCAGACCCAGAGGAGTGTGAATAAATATCGGACCTCTTTACAATGCTACACTTTTCATTGCTTAGATCAGTGCGTGTGTGTCATTATTTTTAAACAAAATTTATGTCATTGTCTTAGACTCGCAAGGCAAAAACATTTGGGTGTAATTAATTGAGTAATTTTATCCACATGACATGACAGCAATCCTAGGGTTTATATATTTTGAGCTCAGTTTAATTCTTTGGTCATTGGATTATGAATCTATATTAAGTTAGAGAAGGACTTATTTGGAGTGTTGGAAAAATCTAAATGTGTGCTGTCCCAGTTTACATCTTCAAACCAAATGTTAAACTAATGCACAGATTTACTTGAACTTTACTGAAAATTGGCACTGTTCTTAGGAGAGACTTCTTTATTTGCATGAACGGCACTATGTCATGTCCATTGACATCTACAATCACCTCCCATCAAGTCTACTTTGTAAAATGTATTCATTTTCTTTTAGAGATTAGAAATGTCATTTTCCTGATCAAAACTGTTGAAGTATTATTTTTTCTTCTGTTATTGCACACTAAAGAATATTGTGAGGGAGAATAGTGCAAGTAGGAAACTTAGGGCCCTCAGGTGTTCTGTAAGACTGAGTAGTGACTCTGAGTAGTGAATCTTAATAAACCTATGTCAGTCTTTGAATAAGGACAAATGAGAATATTTATGCTATATATGAAAGCAACATACTATTAGATATGTGTTATTATCTGTCTATTTATCTATTTTTCGGTGTGAAATGTGTAACAGTTAAATGTTGTTCAATCTACGTAAAGGTACTGCTACACCAGAAACTACCCCACAAACCACTAGCTGTGCCTCCTCTGGAATGGGCTGTCCAGGTATGGGAAAACCACTTTTTTATCCTTCCGAGATAAAGCAATGTTTGCATAATTTTTCGAATATACAGTTGTGTTGATATTCATAAATCTCATGTATCATTATGACATTTATCTACAGCAATGCTTTTACCCCTTCTAGCAAGTCCAGATCCTCATTTTTAATTCATGTTCTTTTGAAAAAATAAGCATATTGCTTAATTGTGAAGTCTAGGTTTTACATCAACGTGCTTGGTTTCATGTACAAACACCCTGAGTGTACTGTTTCTTCATGCTAAAGAAACCCTTATCTTTGTTAATAAAAAGCAGACTTCCCTCCTCAAGCAGGCAGCCATGAGAAAGCAGCCTTGTAAAGGTCACAAAAGGTCCCTGTCCAGTTTTAAAATTTCCCCTTGTTCCCACTCCCTCTGCTATATTGCACTATAACCACAGTTTCCCACCGCAGGTTCTGGAGTTGCCTGCTCCCACCAAACATGACCTACTTCAGCTAGTAAAGCCATATGCATTTGTTTGCTGAAGTTTGAACAACCTTTAGTTTTGTGGCATGTTATGTTCATTTTGTAAGTGGCCATGTGTATAAATCTTCTACAGTGAATAAACGTGTCATATTAAATGTAACATTGTCCTTCAAATTGTAATTTCGATATTTTTGCTGAGATTAACATATTGAAAAAAAGATTACTTTTGCAGGGGCCACATTGTGTCTTTATTGTTAAATTCATATGTTAAATTCAGCAAATAAACAGTAACTATTAAAATGTGCAGTGTACTTACTCTCACTTTGAAAATCAACAAAACATGTCATTTGACCATTTGCATCAACATTGCTCATAGTTCATTGAAACAAACAGAAAAAATCTGATGTGTCTACGCTTTATAACTAATGTAACAAAAGCTCATTAAGTCTTAAGGATTATTATGCATTTATGAGGTTGATGTAAATGCTTCAATAGCAAGGAAATGAACTGAGCAATTACGTCAAGCACTGCAAAACACTGCCATATAGTAAAATCCGCAGTGCAAATGCAAGACAAGCCTACCTTGGTAGCAGTGTTACATGGCATCTGCTGTCTGTTATGACAATGATTATTTAACCAGATAACACAGGTCAACAGGTCAAAATCATCAGAGATAAGTTTTTCTCAGATGATTTTGTTTTTGGGTTTTGTGGTGTTTTTCATGCTGATTTCAAATCTGTGTTTAGTTTTTCCTGCACGTACAGTTTTTGTGATGAAGCTTGTTATATATTGTATGATAGTGGTATAATTAGCATATAATAATCATATACTAAGCATTTTTAAAGAACCAGTGGTAGTTGACTGACACTGATCATTATATCTATGCCACAGCGTGCGCCTATGTGACTTTGCACTGAAAATATTGAAACAGTTACTTGATTGGTGCCTGCGGTTTAATAAAAACCGCATGTGTCTATTGCAAATCTAATATTACTCATAATTCAAAAAGTTGATGTGACTGAAAAAAACTGAAATCAGCATGACAAATTGGTTCAGAAAAGTGTGTTGTGGTTTCTGATGGTTACAATTTTTTTTGTTGTTGAGCTGTGTAATTTAAATGTAGATTTGATGGATTTTGTTCAACTTGAAACTGCGTCCAAGTTTTAGCAGTAGCAAATTGAGAGAAATGCAGTGAACATTGACTATTATATTCCATTTCTACAACATGTATGACCTGAACAGTTTTTTTTTTGTATAGCCTAGCATAAGTGTGTTTTATCAGTTCACACAGGCCTAGCAGAGTTAGTGAGGTGTCGTGTTGTTTTGGGTACTGTCAGACAGGCTTCTGATTTTCATTAAAATCACCCCTTTGCCATGCTCATTACACACAAGACTGTTCAGTTGCTCGATGGATTGTTCTTGTGTTTTTGGTGCCACCCTAACCTTCATTTAATGCCAGTGTAACCTTTCTCCATTCCTGCCACCAGCACCATTAACTACTACTGCCCGATCCATTGTCACCACTAACATGATTTCTACTAATGCAACAACCAACGGTAAGCATTCACCCGTGCCTTCCTCTGTTTTGAAGCTAGTTATTGTTAGCCTTTTGGCCAAGGAAAGGTAATTACATTTGCATAATTCCCCTGAGCGGGCAATTGGTGTAATTTAACTGATTAAGAGACTGTTCATATTGCAGGATTAATAAGCTAGTATGATATGACAAAGATGAAATATCACTTTTTAAATGAATGGGACCACACTCAAAATTTAGGTTTTACTATTGTCTTTTTAATTACATTCTATTGTTTAGGTGAATATTTTTAATAGCACCAGTGCCCCTGATCCAAAATAGAAGACTATAGTTAGTTCTCTCCGTTGCATAATTCAACACCTTTTTCCAAAAATGTATTAAGGTGTAAGAGAAATGCTTGAATTAGAGTTTGGTGAAAAATCAAATTTTGACAATTTTCTATTTATCCCAGATGTAGTTGATCAGCCAGAACATTTGATGTCTAAATTTTGCTCCTTAAATTACAAGGCTAATGTAGCTAACTAATGGTAGAGGTAAGGCATCGTCTGCATCCCCAAAATTCCTCTCAACCTGTTTAAATCACATCCAGCTTTATGACCTACTGTGAGCTATAAAACTGAGCAAAGATTCACCACACAACCCAATGCTGGTAGTCATAGAAAACAAGAGGGTCTGTTTTTAAAACCCACCTCAGTAGGTGTGATAGGTTTTTGTAGTAGTGATATAAATACAGAGGATTATGATCCAGGATCAGTCATTCTTACAACTGATTCATGAATGTAAGCACTGGTGGTGAAATTACTCCTTTTTTGCTCAGGTATATAGCTCACTGTGAGTCATACTGTGTTCTAAACCACACGGCTGTGCAACCTTAATGAAGAGCTGGATGCATTTTGAACAGTTTCAAAGAAATGTTAGTGTTGCTTTTTTGCAGAAACAATTTGGGTGACTATTGATATCTAAGCCTAGGACACAAAAAAATGTCTTGGTTGATTGACTACTGGAGTACATGGAAAACTATGTAAGTTAGATTTTTGAACATATCTTGAATTAGTTAAATCTCAGTGATAAGCCAACTGGAAAGTGCTGACGTCTAGTACTAACCTTTTTTTGCAGATAATCCCACGGATTATTTATCCATTTTCAATTTGATTTCAATAATGTATTAATTTCACTAATATACCTAATTCATAATTATTTTACACCAGAATTGCATTTGTATTCTTGAAAGTACCCCAGATTAATGATGTCCACTGTTTACTATAAAAGGTTTTAAGTATTATTTATGACGTATATAGCCAGTCAGTAGCCGATTCAGTGATACCCCTGAAAAACAACCATTCTGTTATCATATCTACATAAAAGATATTACTGTATGTGGAGCATTCAAGATACTCCAACTACATGTCACAAGGTATGATGCGGATGCATGTGCTCAATCCTCGTTCATTTCCTATTCTCCTCATCAGCTCTTTCTACTACCACTTTATACACAGCCGCTCCTATCATTTATTTAACCACTACCACTGGTAAGCAGAGGATTTTAGGTCCTTCTCTTTATACCCTTTCTAACAGTATATAATTACTCTAACATGTGTGATCCACTGAAATGCTGACCCTTATTCTATCACTAGTTAAAACTACATCATCCTCTACCACTACAACTAGTACACCAACCACCACCAGCACAACTACTGGTAAGCTTTCTTTACCAGCAGATTTCACCTGTTTCACTCAGCAGCTGAAGTTTTTGTATTACATCAGGGGTGCAGTTGGATATAGCTTGGTGATTTCCATGTTCACATTATTCAGTTTAGGTTAATTTCGAGGTTTAGCAGGTGTGTTTGAATATGTGAGCAATCAAACTATGCTAGACCCTTGTGCACCCCTGTATTGCATTTTCTCCTTTTTAATTATGAAGACATTTAGAACTGGACAGGGATTAAGCCTAGTCCTGGAATACGTTGCACTGTGAATTTTGCATTGAAAAGGAAAGGGTAGTCCAAGACTAGGCTTAATCCCTGTTTGGGAAACTGACCCTTAGCGTTCTTGTGTAGCTCACTTCCATTCTCCTTTGTTAAAACCAGAACTGACTACTACCACTACTACAGCTAGCATGCCGCTAACTGGTGAGCAGCTTTATTTAACAATATATTGCATTCTACTGGTAAATACATATTCACATTTGTTCTGACTTTGTGGTCATATTTTTGTGTTCATGTATGTGCTCACAAGTACATGTCAGTCATCATCTGTACAAAATTAAATTATTTTAGCTTGCTAGACAAATTATATTAATATTAACAGTATTTTGTAGATGCATTGTATTCTAAAAGAAAATCTATCAAATCTTTAAAGAATCGTCTTTACCAAATCTTTAAACATAGATGCATGAGAGTGATCCTCTGACACATATAAGCACTGGATACTCATGTTACAATTTTATTATTTTACTTTTTATCTTATAATTATGAACATGCTGCTTAGTATATGAACAAGCACTAGTCAATAACAATGTTTGTTTGCAACAAGAAATATTGTGATAATTATTTGTAGATATCTCCCAGACCTAATGCATTTGCTGTAACACCACGGTGTTACATATTTGCTGTCATTGTTGTCACTCAGTCGATTTTTTTTAGTATTACACTGTGTTAAGTTTCAGCATTTATTTTAAATACATTTGGGCCATTGCACAAATTCTTAAAATGGCTACAAATTAGTGTTCATTCTCTACTATAACTAGGCCCCACACCCAGCACCAAAACTGTCAGTTTTTTCTGTGCTGACTTTGCTGTAAGTCTGAACACGTGCAGGTTCTAGTGCAGGTGTGTCAAACTCTAGTCCTGGAGGGCCATGGTCCAGCACATTTTGGTGATTTCCCTGCTCAGAAACACCTGTTTCACCTCACCAGTTAATTGCCAGGTTTAGTGAATGTGTTTGAGTGGGAGAACCATCAAACTGTGCTGGACACCGGCCCTCCAGGACCGGAACAGATGCCATGAACAGATGCTATTTTTCCCATTTGCTTCTACTACCACTTTTAAACTCATAATATAGTCATAATATAACAGTATCTGATTACCTAACATGTGTGCTCTAACCACTCAAACGCTGTCCGTTCCATCACTAGTTCAAACTACATCATCCTCTACCACTACAACTAGCACACCAACCACCACCAGCACAACTACTGGTAAGCTTTCTGTACCAGCAGATTTTACCTGTGTCACCTACATCAAGAGAGCCAGTGCCAGAGTTTGGTGATTTCTGCGCTCAAAAACACCTGATTCAATTTAGTGGGTGTTTGAATAGGGGTACTACTAAACTGTGCCCCTTAACTTGTAATTTTAAAACATGTAGTATACTTAATAATAGTCAACATATACTGTATGAATGATAAATAAAAGAATATATGTTATGAAGATGCCTGAGTATGCAAATTAAAAACATCTGCTTGCCTGCCTCCCCGTTTGCCTGCCTTGCCTGTTATCCTGCACGCTATACTTTTTTGCTGTGGCGAATAGGTAATACACCTCTCTGTGTTTGAACAGATGGAGCACAGCAGAAATAAAAAGAAGCTCCCTTGGTAACATCAATAATCAGAAGACAAACTAGTGTGATATTCACATCATCACCCAACAAAATCTCCAGTTTAAACATCTGGAGATGTTTAGACTGGTTGCTGAGCAACGTTGAGCTGATTATGCTAATGCTAGCTTAGCAGGCCCATAATTTAAACCACCAGAGAGCGGGTATTATTTGCGTAGGGGATCCAGTATGAACAGCAACATGTTAGTTGCATAAAATAGACAATAAGTATAGGTTCACCTTATAAAGTAGCCAATGAGTGGTTTGTTTTGTAGCAGTCGCTTGTTTCAAGTGAGGGTGTCTTGGACCTGTCAATTGCAGTTTGTTCTCAAATAGAGAAAAGGTGATTTTTGGTAAGCCGCTGTAATTAGCAGGAGGGAACACATGATAACATGTTAATCTCACCTGTCTTACGTTTACAAGGATCTTTTAGGTCGCATTTCACTGCCATTATTGCTAGCTATTCAGTCTTTTTTTTTAGCACATCAGTCTTTGATTTGAAAACAACTATACCTTTTACCCCTTGTGACTACAAACGCTTCTGAGGCCCACAAGAAGATTCAGTCGATCTGCTTGTTTTTTTTGTGACCTTATGAGATTGTTGACTGGGCGGCTAGCAAGTGCAGGATGTCAGGCTGAACAGGGGACAGCTACAAACAATGATGTTTCTCAGTTTGTTAGGGGTAGAAGCAAACTCGGAATGCTGATTTGCTAAGTGATGGCATAAATTGTTTTGTTCAGAGCTGACCAGACAACACTAAGCTGTAGTTGCTCGTTTTCATTTCTGTAAAGATGATGCTGGGTTCTCACTGCTGTATTTGTTTTGTTTCAGTGTATGCTTGGTTTTCTCACTCTAACATGCACATGTAGATTGCCCAGTCTTAGGGTCTTTCCTTTGGTAACCACTGCTCTATGATGGATAAATTGCATACTTGTAATGATGCCAGAAAAGGATCGAAGTGCAGAAAGACGTTTTTTTTTATTTAAAGAAAAAAGCAAAGTCCGTTAGAGCAAAAAAGGGGAAAAACCAAAGTCCATAGCAGAAGTCAAAACCGGGCAAAAAACCAAAGAGTAGAGCCGACGTCCAAAAAACCAGGGGCGAAAACCAATGTCCAAATCCAGAGTCAAAAAAAACGATAATCCAATAGTCCAAGATGAAGGGGCAAGGCAAAAAAACGGGTAGTCCAAAAAAAAAAACAGCGCGGGGTCAAACCACGATCACGGCAAAACACAGTAACAAGGCTTGGCAACTAGATAGAGCTAGAATACTTCACACTAGTCTGGGGGAAAGCTGGGTCTATTTGTATCCACAAGGAGTTAGAACTCAGGTGATGGAGATCTCTGCCTGATTGGTCTGGTGGAACTCCTGGACCTGGATCGCTC
>JBBJLS010000155.1:14378978-14395522 GCA_037577275.1 Bryconaethiops microstoma | reverse complement strand
AGCATATATATAAGCATAGAAAACAATAATTTCAATAAGAAATGTTAATGCCATATGTTTAGAGAACAAAAACGTAGTTAAGATTTGATTTACTATACATCAACATTGTTCATACAAATGTTTCTATGTCAGATTTTTTTAAGTCAAGTTTTAAAAAACCCAAAATACCTCTAATGTGTTTTTCAGACTGTTTTCAGTTGTGAACAGTTCCTTTCACTCTAATGTGCTACGATCTCTGTTTGAATCCAATGGTCAGCAGTGGGCTGTGTAATAAAACTAACTTTAGCTCTGGTTTGTCACATTTGGTATCCATTTACTCCAGACACGACTCCTCTGAGGACTTTGAAGTCTTAGGGCCCCTCCTGTGACACAAAGGGGATCAAAATGCCACAAATGCAATCAGAAAGACTGGCTTGGTATTTGTTTTATTTTTACGCTTCAGTGACTTAACTTCGGCTGGATTTTTGCTGGCGGCTACACCCGGGGCATCTCGGAAAAATTGCTGCAATGAATTATTTGGAGCGGTTCAAAGCACTTGCCATCACTGAAGAAGGAAAAAGGCTGCATGCTGCTCGCAAGGAAAATCGTCACACTAAAGCCATTTAGGCCAGGCCAAAGTGGTGAATGTGCCAACGGTGCATTTTGTGAGCATGGATGACCTGGAGTTTATTAGTTAATATCAACATCAACCAAAACTGTGGCTTGGGCCTTTGATACTCAGGCCAGGCATTTATTGCCGTAAGCCTTAAATAGCTGCAGTAGACTCTTGGGTCTTTGATCCTTACCTTCCCATGGGATTAAACCACATTTGTCATAAATGTATGTGTTTTCAGTATACCAAGCTAAGACACTGTGTTGGACTTTTTGGCATATGGCACTCATGGGTTTCCAAGCTAGCTTTGATTTTCCATTCACTAGCAGCCTAAATCCACTAGTTACACTGTGGCTCACAAATTCCAGAATGCTGGGAAAGAAAAGACCTTTGTGGGCATTTTTCCCCATTTCTTGTGTGCTTTTAAGCCTATCTTACATAATGCTGTGTTTGTGAAACATTGAATGTAGATACCTATTAATTCAGTGATTTGAGCTGATTCCTACTTAAGTGTAAAGTGTTCATTTGTCATACGTGAACACACCACAGCTCTCAGTGTGAACGACATGCAGAGAAAGTTGTTCTCTGCATTTAATACATTCACCCAAGTGAAGCAGTGGGCAGCCAGGAACACAGCACCCGGGGAGCAGTGTGTGACAACGGTACCTTGCTCAATGTACCTCAATGGTGCCACTAGCAGTCCTACTGCTGCACTGGGGCTCCTTATAGGATTTTCCTTATTACATTAGCATCAAGCGAGTAGGATGTTAGCCCTCTGCCTATGGTGTTAAAGCTGTAGCCTCTTGTTTACATCAGCCGTGCATGTCAGCTAGCAGATTAATTACAGTTACAGAAAATATAAAGTGTAAACTAAGTTTTAAAAAAGAGTCAGCGAACGGTGATGTTCACCTGACAATTCTTCCTCTTATTGCGTGAATAACAGTATAACAGCTGGGCTTGACAGATGAGACTACGTACAAACAACTGATCAGTAAGTTAAAGAATACGCACATTTCACTTATTATTGATAAGTTGAATCAAAGCAAGGGTAAAAAAAGGACAGTGACATTATGCTCATTATAAATTTAGTGACATCACAGTTAAAAGTATCTATAGTTAAACAAACTACAGTTTAACAACTTACTTTGAGTATATAAGAAAAAACGTCAATGAATGACACATTAGAAGCTTTGTTTGGTGATATGTGATGTGGTGGGTTGTGCAGTGCTTGATCTTCAGTGCTAATTCTTCAATGAATAATGATTCTGCATAGTTGTGGGCAATTTTTCACTGATATTGTAAAATTTGGTTGGATGTTTCAAATTCAAATTGGAACTCGACTGACTGAAAAATGAGATTTGTGTATTCTGTATTTGTGTATTAAATAGTCTCAAGATCTAAACAAAATGTTTTTTAAAAAGCTTTTTTATTGGAAATGAAAAATGTATAGTTATTCTATAATACGCAAGAAAAGATTTCAGAATCTTCTGAACTAATATATGTTGTGCGGTATACTGTCAGGTCTCTTTTAGTTTTAGGACTTTTATTTTGAAAACTATAGTTCTGTTTGTGGTCATGGTCACAGTCTCAGGTGTTTTGTGTTTCAGTTCAATGATTTGAGTATTATGATTGGTTAAAGTCTCTGTATGTCTTGTATTTAAGTTCCTTGAGTTTTAGTCCCGGTTGCTGGTCAACCGCCTCACTCCGGGCTTCATGTTCCCCTCATTCTTGTCTTCACGGTCCCGATTCCTTTTGTATCTTAAGTTCAGTGTTTCCTAGTGCCTTTTTGTTTTCTGTAGTGTAGAGTCTGTGTTTTTGTAATAAAATCCCATCAAAGGGAATCTGCACATGTGCATCATCTCACTTCCCCGTGCACCCGGCCACGACAGTTTTCTTGTTTCCTTTTTATATTACATTTGCATTTTACTGTATATCTTACAGGGCCTCACTGTAAATTAGACCCTGTATAAATAAATAACTCTAATGTTTCAACTAATAAATCGGAAATTTAAACTACTTGTCAATCTTGCTTTAATGGCTGACATAATTGTCATTCTTAAATAAGCTAAATATTGTAGAATCATGGACTGTCTTCATTTTCTGTTACTTCTAAAAGATTTGATTTCATAGCAAAAGGACTACTAAAAGTTAAGTTTGGATGAACTTTTAGCTACGCATTGTTATTTACCTGGTCAACCTGTATTGCTGTGATGCAGTTAAAGATTATTTGCTATACATTTATTTGGTTGTTTGATCCCAGGTGTTCCTTGAGGTAGTTTCCTGGGGTGGTTTCAAACTCCAATGATGTCATTACCGAAAATGATATCAATATTCATAGTTTCTAGCACATCAGTGAATGTTTAGTTGTTTGCTTAATTGTTGTCATGTATTTGGCATATAATGTTTTATTCTGTTCGCTTTGATGGTAATAGTGGCATTTGACCCTAGATCTGTTTCATAACTAGAACTTCCAACTACTACAACTAGAACATTGCTCACTGGTAAACGGCTTTTGAAAACTATATACCAGTCTACTCTCATACACATAATACAAGTCCACATTAATTCTACCTTTAAGTATTAAAAACTAAAATTAAAAAGCACCATTTTGCCAGTTCTGAATTAAATTCACAAAGATTTAGGAATTATAACTATCATCTGGTTCTCCCACTGTCCTGAAGCTTGAATGTTTCCTCAAATTGTAAATCTCTTTGAATTAAGGCATCTGCCAAATGAAAATTATGTAATGTAATGTAAAACAGAAGACGTGAATTTAACATCAGTCTCATATTATAATATATCTCATATATGTCACCTATGTGTTGCTCTGTCTGGCATATGTGTCTATTTACCATTATCTCGAGATCTTTTCACATTTGCTGTTATTGTCTCCAGTTACTCCGCCCATTCTTTTATCTGCAGCTGCTGCTACTAACCCACTATCCAACAGAGCAACTGATGGTAAGCCAAATATATTTTCTCATGTCACTCCTGACATGCTTGTGCATACTTGGGGAGACTTTCAGAGAGAATGGGTGGCTATTCTAAGCTGAGCTAACAGGTGCTATGCCTGGTTAAATTGGAGCCTTTCAACTAAATAAAACAAAATCTCTTATAATTTTATTTCTCTTTTGTTTTTAGAAGTACATTTTGAAATAGATTGAAATATTATTTAGTATCAGTTGTTGGGTACTACAGTTCATTTCACAAAAGCCTTCAAGAGCAACAAAACCCTAGTAGTCCTTGTTATTTATGTTCCACCAGCTAACAGAATACAACACCTTCACTTTTTCTTCCAACAGCACTACTCACTCTCAGCAAAATGACAGACTTCAAAAGCTCCACCACAGTGGCATGATGGTCACCATTCTGTAACCATTCATTATATAGCATATTGAAACTTTTCTTTATTTTTAATCTTTTTTGTTAACCTTAGTTTATAAAGACAGTCCATAAAAAACCTGGAAACAAGAAAACAAATTTGAAAAATAGCAATACTGAACAAAAAAGTATAAATTATGTCTTATTTGTCTTCCACTTTAACATTTTATTTTTGATTTGCATTTATTTTAATTTTTTTTTTATTTTTATTATGTTTCTGTTTTTGGTTCTGCATTACTATCAAGCTTCACTGAGGACATAATCCAGATTTTTATTAAGTGTTCTATCATTTAGAAACACCCTGTCTGTTTGGAACAGTAGTGACATTAGTAATTATTAGGCCTGGCCTAAATAATATTTTATTAGTACAGATGTTCATTAGTACTTTTGAACCAGTACTTAATACTCATTTGCAAAATCACCCTTAAAAATAATATTTATGGTCTATAACTGATCATAGATGTTACATTTTTTCGTTACTCTAAATAGCCCTGGTAAGCGATAGCAGTGTCAGCTGAAGTGCAGTCAGGTGAAATTTATTTGCATAGTGCTTCTCACAACAGATGTCATAATGCAGATTTACAGGCATCTGAATCAAAACACACAGTGAACTGAACAGAAGCAAAAATGCCTTGGAAAACTTCCTCAGAGCAAGAAAATAACATTAGACATTAAAAGAAGCAATTAGTATTATGAGCTATGTAGTGACTTGAGGCCCACTCAGTAATTAGGAATGAATTGAAGAGAATTTCCAAAACTTACTCAGTCCGTTTTTTGTCATTTTTAGGTAACACTACTATTGGCATATTTTTACATTACTTCTTTATGTGCAAAAGTATAACCGACCAAGTCGCGAGTGGTACATACTTACTGGTAGACAGAAGTATGTTTACAATTTTTATACAGTTAGCTATCATTGACTCTATGCTGTGTCATGTAGTAGGATATAAATATTAAACTTGTACATAATTTTGTGACATTGAATATCGATTTACTTAAAAATTGTTTGTTATATTTTTTTAACAAATTTGCTCATACTAAAATGTGCAGGAGTTGCACTTTAGAAACAGGCATTGAAAAAAAACTAAAATTTCAATTAAAAAAATTATTTCCTGTAAGAATTGCTTTCCAATAGGTAAAAGAAGTAAAACACGATTTTCCGAAAACAAATGCTTTTGGACTAAGGGAGTTTTGGAAATTTGCTCTTCAGTTGTGAGAGATGAATGGTTATTATAATTAAATACAAATATTCAGGTTAACTAGAGGAAACCAGCTACTAATGTCAGAGCTTCATAATCGTCAAGCAGATAATGATCATCAGGGGTTAGTAGTCATCTTAGTCTGCTCAGCAGTGTAAGTGTGTGAGTATGTGGTCTCAGTTTCACACATAGCATTCGGGGCAGAAGCACATGAGAAGACTCCATGGAGGTATAACTGGTCCAGACCTGGGCCATTGATACCATGAATACCAACTGAATACTGAGCAAATACACTAGTACTAGCCAGCACTTATTAGTTATCGACTGCAGATGACTCTGAGAGAGATTAGAATCTAAATCTAGATCTAAATATGCTGAATTTTATTTTATAATTAATTTTAATTATGCTTTCCATTTCCACATACCTGTAGCACAGTTTGTAAGTCTTGGTCAGTAGCACAGTTTATCTAACACACTGGGTCTAACTAATTCTAAAGTTCTGTTATCCTGTGCCAGGAAATGCAAATTATGCATATACTACAATTTCAGGAAAGCAAAGTTCATAGAATAAATAAAAACGACTGCCCAAAGTGTTTCAGACTTTTATGTCCTTTGTTATACCATGTCATATCAAATTTGAGCAGTTTTTAGTTTTATATTTGATATCCAGGATTCATCCTGATGCCATCGAATTCAACCGTCACTTATAGAATCAACAGCAGGCAACTGTCTGGTCTCATAAAATGTGAAGTCTACATCTAAAATAACTAAATGACCTATACAGTTCTTCCTACATCAGCATATATACACTTAGTTTATGTCTGGCAGACAACACTCCAAAACAAAAAAATACTAACAAATGTTTTACAGATTACACTTTCATTTTTTAATATCTATCACTATTTCACATGTGCAGCTCATCTCATTACATTTGTAAATAGATCTTAGTGTCAGTTCTATTCTGTATAATTATTTTTGGTCATTTCTCTGTTACCGTGACAACTATGCTTGACTTATCCATTAACCTGTCTTCTACTAACAAAGATTGCTATATATATTCACCCTTCACTTTGTACTGTTATTTATACCTTTTTTTTTAAGAAATTGATGATCCCATCACCCTTGGTACATTTACTGTATGTGTCTTTAATGTTCAAAGAAAAAAATCAAACCTTAACATTGTAAAAAAAAAAAAAAAAGCATATGTGAAGTTTAAATGTTGAAACCTGACCTTCAATGCCATAGTATGTTTATTGGTCATGTTTATGTTGTCATACATTAATTCTGTCACCCAAGAATTATCAGTAACAGCTTGTTTTGACCTCTCCATTGCAACTGACCTGTCTGCTGACTGGCACAGAGAAAGAAAGAGCTGTGTTTTTGTGGTCTTTGCTGCGGCTGCCTCCGCGCTCAACAGCCTTGTCCACTACTCCTCCCCCTTCTCGGCCTCCAGTCGTTCCTGCTGGCCGGAGCTCCAAAACGTCTCTTGGATTCATCTCTACCCCTCTTATTTGGCCAATAAGAAAGAAACCAGAGACTGCAGTCACATGGGCCCAAAAACGTCCCACCATACATCTGACTAAACCACCTCCCTTGCCAATGAAAAGTCTGACAAACATGTCCCCTGTGCCCGAATTGCCTGATGCAGAGAAGCCAGGTTTGACAACCAGGAGACCAACCTATTCCCAAATACTGTGGCCACACAACCAGACTGACAACCTTGAGACTTTCCAGCTGGCATCCCTTGGGAATCGAAAAAATATGCAGTTGAATAAGCCACCATGGCTCCTAAATGACAACAACAAGAACAGCTCTGAAGCACTTGATTACTCATCTGGATTTGGCCCGGAAGGATTTTTTTATGATATCGATTTAGATGATGATGTTTTCGGGCTATTTGACTTTGATTCTACATACTCTTTAGATGAAGATCTGGCCACTGTTGTTCCCCTTAACATGTCCCTGTTAGAAATGGGAAATGAGGGTACAGCCAGTACCGGTTCCCCTGATGATGTGAGCAGAGCTGTAAGCAGGCAGGACAGTTTACACAATCGATCTGATTCTAGCTCACAAGTTATAAACTTGCTTGGGCTGAGCAGGCTGAATGGACAAACAACGGAGCCACCATCATTTGTAGTACCAATACCATCATCTACCTATCTTGTGAACTCAGGATTGTTCACTTCTCACCAGGGTACTCAGGCCACATCTACTGAGCACACCAAAAAGCCCACCGAGGTGATATCTCATCTGATAATGCCCACTGTGGTTGTCCCCTGGCAGACCAGAACATTAGTGGAAGGATATGGCAGTACAATGGCCACAGAAGCTGTGCGTAATTTTACAGAGATCACTTCTCTATCCACCCTAGCTTCCTCCTCTCTTGGGTACCACTCCATCTATCTCCCTTTTCAGACAGTACTGTTCACAGAACCACAGGCAGTAAGTCATTCTCCATCACAAAGCAGCTATTCCTTCATAGCAGAAGCACATCCTACTCCTTCTCTCCCTGCCTCTGTCACCACGAAAGCAGGGCTGCTTATGGATTCATCTCAGAGCAGTGGCACTCTTACTGAATTGTTGAGTTCATATACCAGCACAATGCTTGCTGCAGAGGCTCAAAGTGACTACTTAATGACAGAGACCATCAGGCCCAGTCCATTGTCCCTGTTGACAGCCACTGATGTTTCCATGGCACTGACACCTGGCTCTGCTGAAAGCCTCCTCACCTCAGGTGCTAAAGACAATAGTGATCTGGTTTTACCCCTATCAAAGAATCAATCTATTTCCACCCCAAGCCCACCCACTAATGACTTAAGCTATTTGATTACTCCTAGCCTTGTTATTTCAAACCTTGGCTCTGGGGGTACAACTGTTACATCATTAGAGGCCAGTCAGTCCAAATTAGATTCACCTCAGGTGCTGAAGCCATCACATGTAAACGGATTGCTAGAGACTCTGTTCAGGGGTTCAAACAGGCAAAAGGACAATAATTCTTCAGAGGCAGATATAAGGGGCCTATCACATGTGTCTCATATTTCTGTCAACAGCAGTTCTGAGTCACCACACACCACGACGGCTGTCCTGACAGACAAATGGGGCAGCTTTCCATCCTCACCCCTTAATTCAAGCTCTCAAATGAGAGCTGAGAAGAGAGATGGATTGCCCCTGTTCAGCTCACCCGCTCCCAGCTCTGTGCCAATATTGGCAGCTTTGCTGGATGTCTCAAAGGCCAAAAAATGGGGAAGTGCCACTGAGTTGGAGAGATTTCCAGGAGAGGTGGTAGGATTGTTAGCCACATTACCACCACCATCTCTCTCCTACTCAGACTTTCTAGACTCTGAGAGGGAATCATCTGTGTCTCAGCATGTAATGAAGAGTATAATGTATATATTTGAGACTAGCAATCAAGCAGAGACACATCAGCATTCAAGCATAATGAAAAAAGAATCTGTGTTCCCCCTTGAGTCTCAAGAAACATTGGAGGGATCCACCAGCCTAAACACTCTCCCTAGCGTATTAGACAACACTTATAATTATACAAGGACCCATGAACCCATTAGCACTAGCACATCGCGCATGCTGATTAATGAAATGCCAAACACACCTTCTCGCAAGTTCACCAGTTACTGCACGCATACACCAACAAACACTTCCCATCACAGTTACAGCATCACAAAAATGATGATTCATACATACGAAACTTCCCCTGACAGAGCAAAGACCCTCCATCCTAATGTGGGAGAGAACGCTATTCCCACCCCTTTTTTGTCAGCAACCTTGTCAGCATCTGTAGGTGTGGCACATTTACCAGATACAGGATATAAGCCTATGTCACATCTCACTCGGTCAGCTACAGGATTTCATCATCAATTTACCCTCCCTAACACACAGTGGTGGCCTTCAGGGTTAGAAGCAAGTGCACAAACCACAGCTCCACCCATTCACCCGGTGGATACTAACATTCCAGCCAACCTTCAGGATACTAAATATGCCCAGTCCCCAACAACAGAGCAGCCATTTCGATCCAAGAATGAATCAGCAAAGCCCTCCAGCCACAGCCACAATGTACTTGTTGTTCGCCCCGCCACCACAGATAGAGAAACGCATCCGTCTCCCCCGGCCATTGACGACCAGTCCTTTGTCCCCTCAAATGGCATGCTCCCTCTCATCACCCCTCCTAAGGGAGCCATTGCAGGCTTTGACACTGTGCCCACTGGCGCCACCCGTGGGACCACCCCAGACTCCCTTGAACTCACTCCATGCCCATGTAAAGCTCGCTTTCATATTACATGTCTGTGTGGACTTTCAACCGGGAACAGTATGTTTTCCAGTAACAAAGTAGACATTAGAGAAAGATATACCTCTTACCTAGTGAAATCTTTGCTTGATGCGCTAGCAGGCCTACAATGATGGTTTAAACGGGAGAAATAATCATTCTGCTTTCTCATTGCCTAGATTTAAGAGGGTGTCAACTTAATTCTACGTGATTTGGTGGGGGCAAGAAGGATATTAACATTAGTATTCACACAATCAACCAATGATGTCTAGTGCTGATCAGACATAGTCTCACACAAGTAGAGTGCAGAGTCTCTGTAAATTTTTCAAATTTTTTTTCAATTCCTCTTTCTTAAGAGACTACTCTGGTGCTAATATCAAAGCAAAAACAAAGTTTGGACACCAATGTGAAATTACAGTTTGGCAACACCAAATGAATGCACTTTCTTTGCTATAGTCTCCTAAGAAGGTTTTGGCATGGAGTAGAGATGCCTTGTGCTGTAGTCCTGCACTAACAATGTAAGACACAAGAGAGCCATCTTGTGATGGCTGTGGTGCATAGCAGTAGACTTCTTAAATATGAGTGTATCCCAAGAAAAACTGGGATTTTTAAGTTATAGGGCCTTAATAGATTCAATCTAAATTGAATAATTTGGTTATATAACTTCCAACAACAAAAACAGTGCATCTTTTGTAGTATGCACATTAATGATGTGTCTTAACTGCCAATTTTATCCCATATTTGTATCAAAATTGATCTACTGCTTTGCCGCACAGAAGAAAAGTGTTATACTGCACATTGCCCTCATTACAGATTAACAACTAAGCATGTCTTTATTCCTATTAAATTGCAGAGGCTACTTTCTACAGGATTTCTCTAACAGTAACTGACCAACAGATCACAGAGAAGATTATGGAGAACTGGGTATGAGTGTATATGTACACAGTGATTACATTCAATACATAACACACTCAAAAATGAATGCATGTTGCTTATTACTCTCTCAAGTACACTATATGTCCAAAAGTCTTTAGACACCCACCTATTTAAAGTTTCTGAAAAAGGGTTTTATTAAGGAGTTTGTCCCCCTCCATTGCTCTAGTAACTGCCTCAACATTTCTGGGAAGGCTCTATACCTAGATGTTAGAACTTTGCTGAAAGGATTTGGTTTCATTCAGAAGCATAAGTGTTAGTGAGGTCTGGAATTATGATTAGTTGGGCGATTAGTTACTGATCATAAACTCCACTCCAGCACATTTCAAAGGCGTTGGATGGAGCTACATCACTACAGAGGACAGCCTAGTGCTGGGTAACTTTATACTAAGCTCAAGTGCAGTTGCTCGAAAGTGTCTCATTTCTTTGGCAAAGCTTTTATATGGAGGTAATACCAGTTATGTGTGCACCTGTATCATCTATGGTGGCAGCTAAATTGATTAGAAATAGTGTTTGAATACTTTTGGATATATAGTGTATGTATGTACTCTACAGACGCAGACCTTGGATTTAGATTCTATGCATTCATTTCTTAAAACATAGCAAAACAATTTACACTACATCATAAGCTCTTGTGTACTTACTTCAGTATGATTATTGAAAGCTTATAGCCACAATTAGCACAAATTGTTAAACAAGCTTGTAACAATTGCTGGGTACTCCTTCTTGTTAGTAATTTTTTAATGTAACTTTTATTAATATCTGTATGTATTTCGTTATTTTCTCCTACAGTTCAACAAAACATTTCAGGACTGGGACTACACTGTTTATGTATATAATGTCAGGTAATAAACATGCACTATCCTGTAATTTTCGTTCTGTATGATACAATGAGTAGTGTCAGCTGAATACATTATTTACTTGTAAGGCTTGTGTCTTCTTTGTAGTGTTCAACCTGGCACTGATGCCTCCAGGGCTACTAGCTATAGGTAAATCATTATAATTGTCTAGCTTGTATAACCTCTTTCTCTCATTTTGTTGAAATCTCAACAGTGAGCATCTTGTACACTATAAATGTATTATAATATCATGTGATAAAAGAATCTGAAATTTCCTGTGTTTTGTCCCCCTAGATACACTTGTAAGGCCTTGCTGATGTACAGAAACACTACAGGGAAAGATCTGACAAGTGCTGAGATTGAGACAAGGTTGAAGAACTCCTCTTCAGAAAATATGATGTTGGACAATGTCGTTGTTGATGCCATTGGTATGAAAAATCAGATTCTAAACAAATGTACTTTATTTTTCTGTTAACAGCATCTCTAACTAAACTAGTGAAAATCAGATTCTCTTGCTGAAGTTTTATGTGCTGTAATAGTGTAGCCACTGCTGAGGTTATTCCAGAATTTGAGTTTGCCACAATTCAAATCAATCTTCTGGATGAAACACCTCGTATGGATGTGTTATCCATAAACCTAATGTGCCTGATTCTACAGAAAACTGTCAGCCGGAGGAGTCACTCCATTATAAATGGCCAGAGACCATACCATCAGTCACACAATATATCCCCTGCTTCCCTTACAAAGATCAGAATGCATCAAGGACATGGTAAGTATAAAGTGGGCCCACCTATATGATTTGTTTCAGAAGGAGACAAAGCACTGACAAAGGTTGTGATACCAGATTACTGTAGACGCTGCCTGTGGAAATCTTGTTACCCTTTCTCACTCAATGCTCATCTATACATTCAGTGAATGTCCAGAAATCAAAGTGTTTTTTCTTCTTTTAGCATCATCAGCCCAGAAAATTATACATCACTGTGGGACCTACCAGACATCACTAATTGCAAAGATATAGAACAGATAGAAGTTTCGCAAGGTATGCTTTTGTTAGTTCTTTAATAAAAATTACCAATGTCTATAATGTCCCAACTACAGTGTATTTTGCTTAAAACCTATTCTATTGAACAGATCTATTGAAAAGATCTGTTCAGTATGCTTTTGAGAGTGACCGCAACTTGACTGGCATGTTTGAAAACAGAGAATGCTGCAGAGGTGGCTGTGCAACTTGCTGACATCACAAACAATGAGTTGTCCACCGTGGAGGTTTCCAAAGTCGTTACCATGGTGAAGAAGCTGGTGAATGTGGCTCGAATTAATGCCACCTTGGCTACCACTGTTGTTGCCATCATCTCCAACGTGATGATCACCTCAGATTCCGCGCAGATGGCTGCCTCTGGAACGTAGGTGCATTCTTGGTTGTAGTAAAGTCGGTTTGTGTGTTCTAGCTTTGATCAGTAACAAACCTCATAAACCACAGAGAGTAAAGAAGCTATAAAGCAAAGGTTCTCAGAGGTCATTTTTAATGATCGTCCCAGAAAAGCCTTTACAGGGGGCTTCCGAGCAGCATAACTGTCTAAGCTTTTGCTCTTCTATTAGAAGAGCATGAGATCAATCTTGGGTGATACCGCAGCCATCCATTGCCAGAATAATTGGTCTCTGCAGTGGCAGAGCTAGGCTCTTACACAAGAGGGGGCAAACCTCAGTAGTGGGCATACTTTTTGGAACCAAAAAAAACCTCTGAATATTAATAAGACACTCAATGCCACTGAATAACGGCTTAATAAATGATACTAAGAATATTAAATTTAAAAATATATAAATTGTTTCAGAGAAAAACTTTTGCCCTTGGCAGCATAAACTGTGAGGCCTAAACCACAAACATTACTCTCCCACTGAAAACAAAACTGAGTATATTTCTGCTGGACATTTGTGATATTTTTAATAACAGATACTGAATTTTAATTTATCACCTCCCTCATTACTGCCTACCATTCTGCTGCCTCTCCTTTTGTTTTTAGTATTGAATTTGTTTCTGCAGTTCCTGCGAGCTTTCCTCATTCTCTCTCCAATGTATTTCACTTTAATCATCATCGTTTTCTTATCTGTCAGATTCTCTCTCCCCCTGGTCTTCATGGTAATTTTGGGCACTAGGTTTAGAAGCCAAAGTTATTTGGTACCTTGAAGTCAGTGAGAAACAGAGAGTTAATGTGAGCTTTTTTTCATGCTGTGTCGTTTTAGCTTCGCTCATTTTTGTCTGTTCCTTATTGGTGTCCTCATTGTGTAGCCACATGCTCTGTGCTGGACCTCAGATTTCCTCTGAAAGTGCTATGAAAATGTAATATGTTTATTCTTTTGGGATTTTTTTCATAATATATTTCATAAAATGTCTAATCTTTCTACTAAATTTCTCTGCCAGTGATCTTGTAGTGGTACCTTCCCCTGCTGGGGCAGGAGTACTTTTTAGCTGAAGTACTTCTTCCTTCATTCTTTGCAATCACAAGTTTATTTTAAATTAAAGCAGAAAATGAGAGTTAATGCAAGTGAAAGTGTAAGCATACTGAGCAAAATGAATAGATGAAATAGATACTTTTTTGCCTTTCTATTGCATGGGTAATGTGTCTAAAATTGTGTCTAAATTTGTGCCTCCTCTTCCAGTGCTCTGAAAACCATGGATGAGCTGTTGCAGAAGATTGAGTTTGATGGTCCATCCCTGGCCATCACATCCAAGAACCTGGCAGTGGGCATCTCAGCACTCAATGCCAGCACTTTCAATGGAACTAGCTTCAGCGCTTTTATTCCACCAAACACCACAGACCCACAGGTACTTCTCTTACAGGCAAAAGAATCATGTACTTTGAGTGAGTCATAAATGCTTACTACAAATTATGCATTTAATAAAAACTTTTCTGTGTGTGTTTCTGCCAAGGGTATAAATTTTTTTTTAATTATGAAAACAGCAGTACCACATTTTAAAAGACCATGAAGCACATTATATTATCTTAACTTTAATAAGCTATTTAAGGAATGAGAAGCATCAAACAAATGATAAAAATATTTTTGGTAAAATGGCATAATGGGCTCCAGTTAGCTACTTCTTATTATGCAGTATAGCTGTCACTATCAATTATATTAGTACTTTTGCCTTTATTTTGACAATCAGGTAAATTTGCAAATTTGTAATAACAAACAGAAACACGTTCATGAGATCTTGATGGCCCTTTCCGTGAAACACTTGAAAGTGATTTGAGTATGATTGCTCCCCCTTGTGATGAATGTTCAGACTGAATTTGGCTTTATAAAGATTTCCTGTTTATCATTCAAACTGCAGCCCACTAATCACTATGCCAATTCATCATGAGATACATTTTAATTGATTATTGTTTTTTTCATCATTTATAATGTAAATGTGGCAACCCTACTATACTCCGATTGTTGTTTACACTTATACTAAGATGTGTCTAAATCTTTTGATCTTTTTTAATATACATGAAGTCATTGAGTGGTTTGTACTGATACCCATGAAGTTATAATAAGAGAAAAGACATTAAACATATTGTCATATTACCTACCTCTTATGTTTATCTCTTCATGTCCTGTGCACACTGAAAAAATGATGCGTTGAATTGTCTTGATTCAAAAATGCACATAATTTCTACATTAAAAGTAAATAAACTGAGGTGAAGATTAAAAAAATATACTTTTATAATTCTGACTTTACTTAAATACTGTAGTTTTTCTGTCATTCAATACCACTCATTACCTAAGTAGGCTGTATTATGTGTTTGTAGTCTATGTGACCCAACAAACATGTTTGTTCCAAAATCTAGATGGTTAACTGTCTAAATTTCATTTTGCATGCTTCCACAGTAAACTGCAGTCTATTATATTCAGTAAATGTACACACATCTACAATTTCACACTCATTTCTCTGTAAGGCCATGCCTACTTTCAGTTTTTATTTTTAACAAAAGTATCAGAATAAAGTCACTACCAAAGTCAAAGTACTAGTATATGTACAATTTGAATAACAGTGTTAACTTGTAGTACATTTTATTCATGGTGGACATTGTTAAATCCAGGAAATTCAGTGCAACATACTGCCTTGCCTTTTTACATGGGCTTCCCAAATAATTTCTTGTGTCTAACCACAAAAATATAAAAAAGCATAAACGTTTACAGTGGATCTTTAACAGTTCACAGTTAGGAAAGATGCCTTGTTCTACCCTGCCCACTGGCCAGATCTGTAGGTCAGTAGGTGTAGAGCTAAGGAGAGTTTGTGCATGGTAATACATTTATTTTCTCAAATTGTCTCTAAAAGTGTGGTTCACTTAACAAAAATAAAAGAAGAGAACACGTTGGATATTCAATCTAAAACTATACTTGCAAACAAATTGATATGTTACTCTTTGAAATTACTAAACTCACATTTACTTCTCATAGTTAATCCAAGTTATCTTGTGCATTATCTTAAAACACATTACTAACCTACAATTTTCTTTTCAAATTCTTCCATTTTTCTCCATTGCCTTACATGGTATCTAACCACTTTATTAAAACGCATACACACATGCATCTCAGTGTATAAAGAAATATTCCTGAACATAGAGCAGGGATATTTTTTAATTCAAACCATCTGGTACTACAGCTGGCTTAAGCTATAAGAGCGGTTGGCATGGTGATCTGCTGGAGTGAACTTACTGTCCTGGTTAGAACTATTTTTTGTAATGCTTGTCTCTCTGTTTTCTCTTTTTCTTTAGATTAATTTTGAGTCAGAGATCAGTAACCCCCTAGCTGCTGTCACACTGCCTGCCACACTGTTGCATAGCCTGAGCGCTGCAGATATGGAGACCATCTCCAGAATAAATTTCATGTTCTTCAGCAAGACAGGGCTGTTTCAGGTGAGCACTAACTAAGCACTAAAGAGTCTTTCTTCTTATTCCTCCTCTTGTATATTTCCACCTGTTTTAGAAAGCAAATTTTGAGTTATCATAAACTACATTGTTGGATGCTCTACACAAGCAGTTTAATGTGTGCAATTTCTGATGCATGTTTTTATCTGCAGCATTTTGGATCATTAATGGTAAGATTCCTGGGTGAACTTCCCCCACGACGGTGCTCACTAACCCCCCCTCCTTTAATATGCAGTTCGATATTAAAGAGTTTTCACTCGCTAAAAGATACAAGTTTAATTTACATTTTTGCGATGTTTTGGTCTTCTGTTGAAGCAAATGGAAAAATAAGAAATGAAACTAAAAGTAAATATTCTAGAGGTGGGCATACATTATTTTTTTGAGATTAATCTAGATTAAAATTCGCCC
>JBBJLS010000155.1:14337606-14378968 GCA_037577275.1 Bryconaethiops microstoma | reverse complement strand
GATTGTGCACACTAACCCCCCCCCCCCCCACTTTAACATGCAGTACAATATTAATTAAAGAGTTTTCACTCGCCGAAATAAGCAGAGAAGTTTTGTCAGGAGTATAAATTATGTCAGACAATATCAGTTGAAACTACAGTTAAACAATATTTGATGATAAACTTTTAATTTACATTTTTGCAATTTATTGGTCATTTATTGAAGCAAATGGAAACTGAAAGTAAATTAATTTGTGTACATTAAATATCGCTGTCCAAGAACATGAAAAAGCAAAAACTACAGTTACATCTTATGTAAAATGACATCTAATGTAAGTTCATGTAAAACCATTTATTCTTAAGTCATTTAGAGCATTTCTTTCTTTTCCATTCATCAGGGCTTTATTCAAATCAGTGATGTTATGGAGTGGGAAATGTTGTTTATTAATGATCAGTTCTTACAGTCTTCTGAGTGCACCAAAATTCTGTTTAATATGTATTAATTCCTAACAAAAGTGTGGTGTCTTCCTCACATTTCTTGAAAAATATCACGCACAATATTTGTGTGTTTTATGTGTCCTTATTTCATAATCAGGCATCTCAAGCAGTTTTTGGATTGTGGTTTTTAATTCTAAAATTCATGAAATAGATGTCAGAATGTACTCTTACTGAGCTTTCTGACCTGTTTTTTGAACACTCTTTCAAAAACCAATACAGAACCACTGAAGCTATTACTGCTGTTTGTATGTTTTTATTTGAAATGTATAGCTGCAGAGACCACTGCAAAAATGTTCAGTTTCTCAGGATTAAGTATTTCTCAGGTGCAAGTATTGAACTGAACAGCTTTGCCTTAGTTTTTAAGAAATGCTGACAATATTTCTCTTAATTTCCAAATAAAAATATTGTTCTTTAAAGCATCATTTTAAGGAAATAACAGTGCATCAAAATAAGAGAAATTATGGTGTTTACAAATGTCTAGTAGTGTTTTACCATCCAAGTGTTCACACTGCAAGAGGAGAGTGTTGATTACAGCAGTGTTTTTTATACTTTTCCACTTTAAATAAGATTTGATTCAGGTAATCACTGATCAGTACCTCATAAAGCAGAATGAGGTGCTTTTGTAGGAATGTAACAGACAATGGTGTGGAATGGTTGTCATACTCATACAGATGCTGATTTAAAAATAAATTGCTGCGGTACATTTATTATAAAAGTGCTTGCAAATAAAATGGAAATCTTGACAAATCCCTGATTGTGGTTTTTAACAGATTTATCGATTTATAGTCACACAATGCTAATGGATATTAACACAAGAAAACCAAGAAGTATGAAAATATGTGTTGTTTAATTGCCTCCTGTAGGATCAACAGAACAATGGCTTGTCTTTGAATAGCTATGTGGTGGCCAGCAGTGTGGGCAACTTCACCATCAGTGATCTGAAAGATCCTGTCCAAATAGAGATCACCCATCTGCAATATCAGGTGTTGATCTAGCCAAAGCACCCTCACTCCTCTTGATTTGGAAAGTTTTTGATATTACTACACCTTGATTGAGTCATCGCTTTCTAATGTATAACTGGCTGTTTTCTTTATGAGATAAATCATTTCTTCCTTCTCTCTGAATTGTGTGAGTCATTTTATTAAAATGACCAGTAATGAATATGAACATTTCTACTTTTCTTTTAGTGGAATCCAAAGCCGCTGTGTGTGTTTTGGGATTTCACCATTCAAAGTGAGTCTGCCAATTTACACTGTGATTTAGGCCTGTGGAAAATTTATTTTGAACATTTTCTATACATTAACAATAGCTGTTTAAGAAAAGAGCTTTGTTGATGCAAGTTTTGCAACTTAAAACACAAACACCGAATTCCTATAGATAATTGAAAAGTAATTGTATTGCATTTGTTGCATTCAATGTATTGAATTTAGGTATGACCAGACAAAATTT
Organism: Bryconaethiops microstoma; assembly: GCA_037577275.1. Lineage (NCBI taxonomy): Eukaryota > Metazoa > Chordata > Actinopteri > Characiformes > Alestidae > Bryconaethiops > Bryconaethiops microstoma. Next base: position 14,377,043 of record JBBJLS010000155.1, on the reverse strand, counting down.
TTGGTTGTAAGGACTGATCAATGTATAATTTTAGAGTGTAAAACTATGCACAAATTTTATATTTTTAATTTCATATTATTAAACTAAGATAAATCTTTAGTTACAAATTAATCAAACTGGATCATTAGTAAATGTGAAATTCAAAAGAAAGCCAAAATTACACTTTTCTGTCCAGAATGTCATATTATCTTATTATCTCTATGTTATCAATGAAAACAATGATTAGATAAGACTCAGTAACTGCTGATACTCCACAGCAATCCTGTAGTCAGAAACCTAGAAAATGTAAAACAAACTGAAAAGACGTGTCATACCATGTTTTAAAGACTCTTTATTACATTCCATATTTGCATTTATGTGTACTGTTGAGCAGTGGATGGAAATACTTAACAAATTAATCAGATCGTTCAGGCCAGTTCTGTTGTGACCTTTTTCCCTAAGTAGATTTTCTTAAATTTGTAGATAGTAAAGCAGATTTCTGGACTGGTACACATACCACTAACTAAGCTTACTTCTACCGTGTTTCCAACAGATGGCAGTGGAGGCTGGAACAGTGAAGGTTGTGAGGTCAGCCCCGAATCCAACAGCAACAGAACAGTCTGTCTGTGTACCCACCTTACACACTTTGGCATTCTGATGGTGAGATATTTGGTATTCTTAATGTGTCTGTTCATTCTGCGCTATTAATTTTGTACACCTGTCCAACAGTTTGTTTTCCAATCCTGACATTCACATTAAGGCAGATTTCATTTGAAAACAAACAAAAAATGTGTAAGAACCTCTACATTAGAAAGTTCTGCACTGGTAGTACATAAAGACGGTCTGTGTTTTGTTCCGTAGGACATTTCTGGAGCTGCAGCTCAGATTGATGAGAAAAACAACAAGATTCTCACTTTCATCACGTACATTGGCTGTGGCATCTCTGCCATCTTCTCTGCAGTGACAATACTGACTTACATTGCATTTGAGTACGTTTTCTACACATTTACACACACACCATAAACATGGTCTTCTACTATATGAGTAGTGCAGAATTGTATGTAGGAGTGAAACAGTACAAATTATTGATTTTTACTATAGATATCAAGGTCTTTATTTCACATACAAAGCTTAGAAGGGTTCTGCATGCACGGGGGAAAAAGGGATATTCTAAGTTAAAGTTTTATTTTGAGTTTACTTAATTTCTTATAGTACCTTAACAGAATATAAATCAGTGTTTTACCTTCAATTTTATCTTCATTTTTTTTACATTATTTAAAGATAACTCAAAAAACGCCTTTTTTTAATTGTGGCCTATAGACTCTGAAAATGTATTATCTCTTATTCATGGCCTTCCAAAGACTTTATTCTAAGATTTCGGTGTACTGAACTAGTAATTTGATGGACATTTAAATGTTTCTACAAAATGCACAGATCCACAGATTCTGAATCCTCTCATGCCAGTTTGATATTACCGCTCTCCCTTCATAGATCACAGAATTTGTTTATGGCTAATATTTGAACTGCACAAAGCATTTTAAATGAGAAGATATATTTTTGGCCCAGGGCTACAGTGTTCTGTAACTGAGTAATATGTGAAAACATTAACATACTGTTTCTCACAAAAACGCACACAGGGGTTCCTGAGTGCTACAACTATCTAAGTGTGGGCCCTATCATTGGGAGATCACAATCTCTGGTGGTGCTGCACCGGAGCAGCTCACTCAGCATGATGCTAGCCAGAGCTGTCCAGTGAAGAAGCATTAGCAACAGTTTGAAAAGATGCTATGACTAGGTGGAACGTGACTTGGAGGATTTGGTGTCATGTTGGTGGTATCATGTGGTGGGGGAGTCCTAGCTAGTGGGTGGAATTGGATATGACTAAATTGGGCATAAATGTGGGGGATAAAACACATACCCACACACATACACATATTGCATACATCAGTCTTAACCAAACCGATGTTCAACTCATAGGAAATTGCGGCGGGACTATCCCTCGAAGATCCTGATGAACCTGAGCACCTCACTGCTCTTCCTCAACATGGTCTTCCTGTTGGATGGCTGGCTGGCCTCCTATGACATGGAGGGTCTATGTGTGACTGTGGCTGTTTTCCTGCACTTTTTCCTGCTCACCTCTTTTACCTGGATGGGCCTTGAGTCTATCCATATGTACATTGCCCTGGTCAAGGTCTTCAACACTTACATCCGGAGATATATCCTCAAGTTCTGCCTTGTTGGATGGGGTAAGTCACAATGTGGTAGTGGTGCTGGTGGCAGTGTTAAATCTCTTGACGTGTAGTACCTAGCCTGATTGTTGTGTTTTAACAATTATCAGACCTGTTTCCAGTGCCAAAAACATTTTAAGTTAGTGTCCATAAACAGTTATAGATCAGTGCGTAGCATACATTCAGTTCAAATCAGGAAAGGCTTGTAATTAGTTAATTAGTCTGATTAGGTGTGAGGATGGAACACTAAGAGCATGCAAAACAGGAGGGCTAACCATTTTGGACTATTTGCATAGGCCTCCCTGCTGCGATTGTCGGCATTGTGGTGGCTGTGAACAAAGATTCCTATGGGAAGGAGTATTATGGAAAAGGGGAAAATGGCCAAGGCTCATCTGAATTGTAAGCTACAGTTACCATTTTTTGTCAGCTTCAATACTTCACACAAAAATATTAGGACTGCTGTGAAGAAACACTACTAGAATCTTATTACCACAATTTAAACTTAATTATCATCACTTATCCTTACAAGATAGTTTATTGTTTATCATTTATTGCTACATTAGCTCAGACATCCTCTGAGTCAGCATATAGATAAACAGATTAGCTTTTGTTTTTCCTAAGTCTTGGTATGTTCTCATATCTCTCTTTTCTTTTAAGCTGTTGGATACGCAGCAAGGTGGTGTTCTATGTGACGTGCGTGGCCTACTTCTCCATTGTATTCCTCATGAATGTGGCCATGTTCATTGTGGTGATGATGCAGATCTGTGGTAGGAACGGCAAGCGCACCAATCGCACACTTCGGGAGGAGGTTCTACGCAACCTCCGCAGTGTTGTCAGCCTCACCTTCCTACTGGGCATGACTTGGGGCTTTGCTTTCTTTGCCTGGGGCCCTGTTAACCTGATTTTCATGTACCTCTTCTCCATTTTCAACTCATTACAAGGTACATCAGCAGAACCTCCCTCCATCATATGGTTCTTAAGTGATGTTTCAGACATGCTAACATTGTTAAAGTGGTTGAGCTCTAGGAGTCCGTTAGCATTATGCAGTTGGCGTTGTGCAAGCTAATTCTTGCATTTGTTGGTAACAACATTATGGATTTTTGTGAGTGTTGCTTTTAACAACCCGGCGTCTGACACTGCTGTTGAAAATGCTTCTATTTTGCTATTTTAAAAATTAAATACAACCCCCATCAGTGAAAATCATATAATCGTGATTTGTTATTAAAAGTAAAATCTGGGGAAAATTTGCATTAAGTTCAGAATGTAATACTATTTGGCACTACTGAAAAGAATGTTTGTAAAATCTACACATCAAAAGTTTGTTTGAGTTAATACATTTGCAACTGTCATTCATTGCAAATAAGGCCAAGCTTCAGGTTATCAGGAGAACATATATTAAACAGCATTGTGATGGTGGGAAATACAGCATCAGAATGTGCCAGAATCTAAAGATGCAGTACATGGCATTCTAAAATTCTCAGGCAAAACTGTATCGTTTGCATAAAAAACCATGATCAGGCAGGCCAAAAGTGAATATACTATAGGATGACCAATACATAAAGCTTTGTTCACTTAAAAACAGATCAGCAAATTCTGCACATATACCGGATGTGCTAAATAAAAAGAGAGCAACTGCAATCAGCAAAGCAACGGTCAAAAAAGGACAATGTGGTCTTAGTGGACATGAAAATGTCTCTAAAGTTCTCAGGAAAGTAATTATGATAAAATGCTTGACATGGGCTAAGACATACAAACATTTTATAGTAGTGTAAAATGTGTCTGGAAGAAGTCCTATTTACAGATGAATACAAATTTGAGATTTATGGCAGCAACAAAAGTGTTCATGTAGAAGAACAAGAGAGAGATTGATACCTCAAACCAACAGTAAAGTATGGTGGTGGGGGTATTCAAGTTTGGGGGAGTTTTGAGTACTTTGCACAAAAGGAGTACATACAAAAGGAATGAAAACCAAATACTAATAAATTCTGAAGTGTATTGTTTTTCAAAGATTCAACTTTTCACTCAAATTGTAATGCTGTCAAAAGATCTGTAATTAAGAACATTGTATTAAATTAGAAACATTTCATTAGTGGTCTTAGACTTTTGGCCCCAGCTATTATGCACTTCACTGTTTTGTGACCTTTGAAACATTTTTTCATATTACCATTGGTATTGAATAGTAGGTAATACAGTTTTCCTCAAGACTGGGATTTGATTCCCTGACTTGGCAAACCAACTAGTAAGACACTCCTCATGCTGTGTTTTACAATGGCAAATTTGCCACCATGCTAGTACACTGGCCTGATTACACAAGAAAGAAAACTATATACAGTCCTTCCTAACATTGTGACCTTTCACATGCATATGAATAAACATTAGTTGTGAATAACACACTGTAAGTTTAGATATTTTGTCAGAAAGTTCTTTGTCAGACAGTATCTCAGTAAACTTAATTATATGTCCTTTAAACACTGCCCAGTCCAACAGCAGTAAACAAAAGTACACATTTGTTCCATTTAACTGTACCAAGGTCAATTTGACTGTGACCACAATGTTAATTAGCTTGATGTGGCAAGATTAATGTAGTATGAGTGCCTTAGTCTCTCTAAAACCAAAAGTATACTGTGTTCTGCAATCAGGGCTGTTTTTCAGGCAAATATAACTGAAATGTAAGAAAAGGGACTCTTCCCTGCACTGCAGAATGTCATTTTTTGCATGATCTAACCCCAGGTTGTTGTGATTATTAGCTCAAGATATAAGAGAGGTGTGATAGAATACTGAATACCTAAGCCTATGTTCAGCAGGGAGGCCACGATAACTGTGATGAATTGAATATTCTACTAGGTTTATTTCATTCCAAATGTGGCCCGCAGTGGTGTCACTGCCACTGACTAATGAAACCTTTTTTGTCTATACTGTCATTCTTGCTTATAAACACATAATAATTCAATTTTACTTCATATCTTTTTTATCCAATAGGTTTATTCATATTTGTATTCCATTGTGCCCTGAAAGAAAATGTACAGAAGCAATGGAGAAGATATTTATGCTGCGGGAAGTTCCGTTTGGCAGACAATTCAGGTAAAAATTTATACAGTTTAAAAAGCTGATTTATATGGACTAACACAGCAGTTTATTTTTGTTTTCTTCTTAATTCATGCTTGAATGTAAGTTTCAGTCAGGCCTGGATATCTGCATAATGCTTGGTATGAATTGGATGCAGTTAATCATTTATAGGAGAGATCAGAGGCCATTTCTACCTATCATTCCATCAATGTACATGGTACAAATTGTTCTAGATACTGATATTCATTTTAGACGTTTGATATTCATTTTAGACATCTAAACTGTATGTTAATAAAGCTACCGTATGTGATGGAACACGCCGTCACGTTTATTCTTTTCTGTCAAACCCTGCCTTTGTTTTATATCCGCCACATGGTTACTGTTACATCCCTAGCTCTGCTCTTGTCCTGCATTCCTAGTTAGTGTCTATTTGTAACCCCGCCCTGTCCCTCCCTTTTTGTCTATTGTTATAAATGTCTCTGTCTTTGTGGCAGTGTTTGTTGTTCCACAGTGACCTTACCCTGACTTCTCCCTGGTACTACCCTGGCTATTCCCCTTTGAGATCCTGTTGTGTATACCCTGGTTGTTTTGTTTATTGTCCAGCTTATTCTTCAGTGTTTTGATTTGCTTCACATTAATCATGTTGGTTTTGTTTAATAAAGTTCCTCAGCTGCATGTGTGTCTGCCTCAAGTCCTCCCAACAAAGGAATCATCTCACCTTATAGGTTCATTCTCGTGTCCTTATGTAACACAGAGCAACAGTTATTACAAGGCCTAAAAGATTTGTGCTGGGCTTTACCACTAATAAAGGGTCATACAACCCAAAATCTCAGTGGTGCCTGAAAATGTATATGTGTGAAGCAATAGTGAGCAAACACTGTTTTATGTATTCATGATAATGACAGTTTATTGTAACACATCATATGATATTTGAGTTTTTCATCCATTTGAACCCTTGAACGTCAAACAAACGCACAAACAGCCAGTGTCTGCCCTTTAAACTACCATTTACCTTAACATGATTTCTGAGCTGTTGCAAAAATGTGTATGATTTTATTTTCTCACAAAGTATCATTTTTAGCAAACAGGATATACTTCACACTTCTGCTCCTTTTTCATTTTAGTTTAGCAAACATTTGTAAATATTAATGAAGTATCTGTTTCAGAGGTTAACATTGTTCCTCAGTTACTAATGTTTGGTTAAATATTGCAGACTGGAGCAAGACTGCCACTAACAACACCAAAAAGGTGAGCTCAGACAATCTAGGGAAGTCACTGTCCTCCAGTTCCTTTGGATCTACCACAGCCAGCTGGACCTCCAAGGCCAAAACCACACTGAATCCATTCACAAAACGACACAGCAGTTCAGGTGAACTCCACTATTATATTTGTTTGTAGTAATGTTGAAACTTAATTAGATGCACCTACCTTGGTGTATCTAATACCCACATTAAATAGGAAATGTTTAAGCCATGTTCTGCATGAAAGTATTTTCAGTGCAGAACACTGTCATTCTTGCAGTTGTATTCGAAACTAAGCTTAGTTTGTGTTCTTATTTGCTGTCTTCATACATCACATTATAATAACGATAGACTTAATGGCACAGTACCATACTGGAACGAATCTTATGTTTTTGGGCACTTTCTATTAATGCTGTTACATAACTTCATTATAAGCTCCCAGCAGTAATATGTAAATATGAATTAAGTACTTCACTGTTAGCACATTTTATAATACCATGTAGAAATGTAGAGGTTTTGTCAACTTTTGCTTGAGACCTTCATTTTGTAATTTGCCACTGTAATCTGGATGAGCCCTGGATGTAAGCCATTTTAAAACCCCTCGGGTCTCTATCATGCTGCGGGGTAACTGTTGAGTTTCAAAGCCTATTTTTTTTGTCTTATGTACATTTTCCCAAATTTTACAGGATCATTTAAATTACGAGGCTGTACAGTAGTTGGATTAGGAAATGTTACCATGTTATGCTTCTTTAATCAGAAAATAAAACTGCATTGAACTGTGAACTGTAGTACTGGGCAAAGGATTAGACACAGCAACTCGAATGATAGAATTACTTTCCTTATTTTAAATAGTTACGGGGAGTCAAATCGTATGTAAATAATACAATTTATAACACAATTTGTAGAAATACATTTTTACAATTGTGTTTGGCTACGAATATACACATATGTAACACTATTTCACTGTGACTGTCCAAAACAGATATCTGTTTATCATATATCATTTGAACAGAGAATATTGTGCGAAACTTTCATGATGAAAGTAATATAACCTATGCATGGCAAACACTGCCATGGAAATCAAAGTATCTTAAAACAGACTTGACAGCTGATAACAAATAACACAATAGTGTTAACTGATATCTGATAACAGTTAAAACAAAAGTTGAATGAATATCAGTAGATCGAAGCATTTGGGGCAGCTGGTGGCTTAGTGGTTAGGGAGCTGACCTTCCTGCAGAGAAAGTATTTCACATTGTTCACACTGTGTGCTGCGCTGTGGTGTGTTCATGCGTGACTATAAGGTGCCACTTCACTTCATTAACTAATAACGTTAGAAACCTGTCAAAGTGGAGGATCAATAAGGTGTTCTTGTAAGAATCATATGACTACACCTGGCCTTGTGTTCTCCATTGAAATATAACTTGTGTTATATTACATGTGTTATATAACATAGCATCACAATTTCGCAATAATTCACAATCACAATTTCAATATAATTTATTCAGTGATTTCCTGAGACTATTGAGGCAGGTTAGCTTGTTGTGTATGTAACAATTAATATTTCAGCTACTTGATGACCCCTTAATTCAGAGGACCCTGTGATATTTGTGGTAAAAATCCACACAAGACAAAACATATTGGCTTTGATGGGGTCAGTCTTCATTATCACAAAAATGTTGCCTCAGGGGTCTTTTTATTTGTTGCATTTTCCAGACATGATACTTTCCCCTTTCTGTTTTACTGTATATCAATTGGTGCCATGTGTTTGTATTTATGTTTGTGGTATAGATAATATCCACCGCTAGTGCAATGAAGAATCTCCATGAGGTAAAAGAACACAAGCTAGTCTGAGTTCATGCTTCTTTATTTTGTGTGACAGGCCATTAAGACTGGATTCAATCTACAGCCTAGCTGTAGTCAGTAATTTCCTTCCCCAGTACTAAATAAAAAAACGACTTTTGAGTTTTGAAATTAACTTTTTAACTTGTTTTAACTGAATGCTGCAACCATTTGTTGGATTGAATCCAGATTATGAAGTGACATTCAGGGGAAAGCTAAATCACAATGCTGCTCTCTGCCAGTGTCCACATCTTAGCACAGTCATTTTCTTAATTACAACCACTGATCTGGAACCGTTCATTATCATTTAACATTGGAGTTTATTACTTGGCACCTCTCTGATCCAGCTGATCTGTAGTCAGTAGTAACTATACTTAGACACCAAATTGGGTAGAAGAAAGAAATAGAGGGTTGTAGGTAATGCTACAATGCTGAAACTCATTTATAGAGTTACCAGACTGTATCACTTCACTGAAGGTGAGTGGTCATAAAGCTACATGACACATAAATAAACCTTTCATGATAACTGACATAACCCTACATAAACATTTACAAAGGCTTATCACAGCAAGCTTCACCAGTCAACTGACTCTCATTGGAATAAGCTTTTATAAATGTTTTGAAGGTTTTTCTCAGTTGTCATAGAAGACTTATGTAGGCATCCCATACTGGCTTTGAGTGAAGTGTTACTATAAAACCCATTTAGCTTTTTGTACTTTCATTTTTGTTAAACATTGAAAAAATTGTACTAAGTGGATTTTATGATGCTGGAAGTTTGAAGATATTTTTAAGATATTAAAAAATGCATGTAATACAAAGTATATTAAGAATTTTCTGAAAAATAAAAGACACTGGCAAGAAATGCTTAATTTATTCTTTATCACTCTGAATGTCACCTGCACTCTGTTTGACACTAATTTTAATCACATCGTTGGTTTGGTTGAAGCTGTAATGTCACAACAAGCACATAAGATAAGAAAAGAAAAAACTGGCCAGTACTGGAGAATTTCAGTACAGTACAAATGATGTGGGCATATAGATGATGTTTAGTTATACAAGAAGGCAAAACTTTATAAATGTACAGTAAAGTGAGTGGTTAATTCACTCAGTGTTGACTTATAGAAAGACAAGTTTTCATCAGTGAAAGATCAGAAAATGAATACAACATCTTAAGAGAACATATCACTATTATTGTCTTGCTTAAAGATTGCTTAATATCTCGCTTTGCTTCTAATGGAACATGGATCTACAGAAGCATATACACATGAGCTAAACTGTAGTTTCTGCAAATAGGAATAGTGATGCTGCAATTCAGGTGCTTGTCTATCAGTCATTCCCAGGGATCTTGGAGGTAGATGTGTGTGTGTAGTCCCACTGGCATTTTTACTTATTATTGGAATTTTGAGTAATGCCTGATCTGATCTTCATGAGCTACTCTGTTAGTATGCCAAAGACTCACCACTTACGTTCCAAGAGCAGTTTTCACTGATGATTCCTGTCCATAACAGGATTAATCTTGTTCCCAATTTAACCCTATTTAAGCATCTTATAATCCACTAGCTAGCCAAGTAGCAGCAATCATCAACAACAAATCTAAAATGTAGCTGTGATCTGGGCTGTTTAATTGTTCTAACACTATAGTGGATGGTTCAGAATGGATGCGTGCATTGGAATGTTTGGACAGAGGCATGTGACAATTGTTTTTAAATGCATCTGTATAGTGCTGAACGATACAGTGGAGTTCAACATCACAATATTTTTCATAGTATCAGATGATATGTAGGAGTACATTAATAAAGTGAGTTAATAAACACATCCTTCCTTCTGAACTTGAATGTCTACTTGTAAAGTCAAGCATGGCTTAATCATCAAAGCTACTTATTGCTCTAGTTTACATTCTGGTGCACAGGAACAATGATAGCAAGAAGAAAGCAATTAATTAATTGAGAGATGCAATTAGAAAGGATCAGCAGACATTGTTTAAGAACCATAGTAGATGCTGGACCATAGCAGGTAGAGGAGCTTAGAGAAGAGTCCGGGCTCAGAGAATGAATGTAAAGGGGGATTAAGAGGAGGATCAAGTGAGGGTGGGGAAGTAGAAGAAAAATGATTATATAGTCCATTTTTGCCTGAAAAATGTGAAGGGCTGATTGATATTTTATCATATGATTAAGAGTATAATGTTACTCCCAGGTTATTCAATCCATGATGCTGGCTTCACAATTCCATATTCTCTTGATATTTTGAACAAAATTTGAATAAAGAAAAATTATACTTGGTTATCACCATCTTGTTGTTTATAATGGCACCAGTCCTGTGAGGCAGGATGGCCTATGGGTTTTTGCATTGCAGTATAACAGTGTCATAATTAGGGATGAACAATTTAATCAGTTTTTATGTAAATCAATTTAAAAGTGTTACTTTTTTTAAAAATGTTCAGGCCTAGTTAAAATGCACTATTAACGTTTTAAGTATTTTAGTATTTTGAAATGTTCTTTCAAATCAATCGGAAGAGCCCAGCAGATGATAAATATTTACTTAATGTGTAAAGCGTACAAACCAGAAGTATTAAACCTCAAATTATGTACCAACAGGGAAGCTGCTGTTTTACGGGATACAATGACATTACAGATATAATGCTCATAATTATTATGAACACCACTAAAACTGCAATGTCACCAAGTTGGCTGCCATCATTGCAGGTTGAAGTAATATCGACCAGCGCTCTCCGTGTATAGAACATTTGTCTGCATTCACTAGTTGATTGTTTTATATTACTATCAAACATAATGAAAAAAACTGTTTCACACACGACCTCTTTTGTTTTTACATTTATTTTCTCCCTCTACTCACTTCATTTGTCTTGCTTTGCAGGCACAGGTTACTCTAACCAGACAGGCCCCAAGTGCAGCCCCTCTGACGCTGATGCCTCCACCTCCTCTTCTATCCTGCCTGTCCACCAGGTTTTGGACAAAGTGAAAGGCTACTGCTCTGTGCGCTCTGACAACTTCTACAAGAATATCATGATGTCAGACAGTTTAAGTCACAGCACCAAGTTTTAGAGAGAAGGAGAGCAGGTGAGAGTGGAGACTGGACTAAGTCTTCTATGTTGGACAGGCTTTTTCTTAGACCAGCAGAACACTAGCAACATGTCTATACTGTACCATATTGAGCTAACCAACCAGAAATGGCTTAGAAAGACTCACAACCCTATAGAGAGGGAAAGCTACAGAATGAGTGGATTTTACATACTGTGATGTTCAAACTGACTTTCTGTGTTCTGTAAATATTCATAGTATATTTTGCTGTTTGTCTGTCTGTGCCCTTTTTTTTTTCCTAAATTCTCCTTTGTGTACCTCCTTTTTTGCACATGACTGATGCGCTGGAGCTGGTTTTTTTTTTTTTTTTTGTACATACATAGCCACTTACATTATGTTTATACTTCTGCTTCATACGAAATTAAAATAGAAAAAAATAAAGACCCCAAAAATTCAAAAACAAAAAGGCCAACATACAAGAAGCCATGTAAACATTTTCATTGTACATTACTGAAACCTAGATATTGTTTTAATTATTTTTTTGTCACTATTTATGTTTTAATTCTCACATGCTCTACTACTGATTAACACTTTACAGAGGGTTGTTCAGACACTACAAACATACATTCTTAAAAATAAAGGTGTCAGAAAGAAGGGTTTGACATGGGTTGAGTGCTTTCAAAGAACCAGCTTTAGAGAACCACACATTAAAAAGTTCTTTCTTGAATAAGACATGGTTTTCCTATAGCGTCGCTCCAAAGAGCCTTTTTTTTTTTTGATATTCTTGGTTTAGCCTGTCACTAGTACTTCATAACACCCGATCACAATTGTTTAAGCTGGCCATAATATTTTCCACTGTAGCCATATGTTCATGTCACAACAAATAGGGTGTTTTGATTTGTGGGTTAAAAAAAAAAAGAAAAATTCTAAAGACGTGTCATGGGTTAAACTAAAACAATTGTAACTTCTTACGTAGTGTTAGAAAACCTTTAGTTTGTTTAGCTAGTTCAGGCTGTTTCTGTTAACTGGGAGATACTATATAACTAGACATGAAGATCAGCTAGTTTGCCCACTTTAGGCTTGTATTTCGAAAGTAGCATACAATGAACAAAAATTAATTGTTAACTGCAATTATTTATATGGCAAACAATCATCAACTACAAATTAATGACTGTGACAGGCATGTTTTTTAAGAGTGTTACACTTTCTATGAAGGGTCAAGCGTGGCACCAAGCTCGGTCAGGTTAAATATGGTATGCAACTTTTTATTTTTCATGAGTCTGTTATGTAATGTAAGACAATAAGCTACAAACTAAATATAAACAGATTGGGTTGTAGGTTTTTTAAAGAAATGGTATTTATTCTCTAAAGTCTGGAGATGTCAACTGATGACATGCTTTACCAAAGGCATTGATAAATACTTTTACTTGCGAAGTTTGACCTGGTCTGACGTGTAAGTTTTATTATTCCACTGCTTACATTGATGCTTTTGTGAACATGTGACATAGTCTTACTGTATATTAAAAAGAATTTAAACCAGATATGTCTGCTGTTTCTTGTACCTTTGAAACATCCAGCATTCATGTTCACGTTTCTGTTACTGGTTTTCATGTTTAGAAAGCACCTTATTCTGAGTCAATAAGTCCCTGTAGGTGTAATGGTTAGGCATCCCAATACTTTTGTCCGTATAGTATGTCATGGTCGTCAGAACCCTTATAGTAGTTTTCAAAATCATTTGTCTCGTCCCCCCACTTCTCTCCCAGACAACAGCCGAGACGTAGAGCGCTACGTTCCCCCCACATTAAAAATGCTTCCGGTGCTCATGGGGTGCACAATATTTTTTAGGGTCTAACTGGTATATCAGTTGGCCAGTAAGATCTGCCAATATTGATGTTCTAAGGAGCAATTGATATCATAATTATTGATTTTATAATGTATTTTGTAGAAACATCGAGAATGAGAAACAAACCATGAGAAGACAAACATATTTTCTTCTTCTCTAAATACAGAAGTCACCGCAGAAGGCAAATTTTGCTCTTAAGGTCCTGAACATGGGATATAGCGCATTTCCAAACCTATATGATATTAGGTGCTTATAGACACTGATGTCACAGTTACAAAATGTATTAACTTTGCATCATGTTAAGATTACGTTTTATGGATATTGTTTGAATTGCTTAGATGGTGATGTTTACTAAGTAGTAGATGTAAATATGTGAAATATTTCGAAAGTAGTACAAATTCTTCCATGTTGCTTTTCAAGTTAACAAGCACTTAACAAGCAAGGTTCCTCAGCAAAATATTTCCCAATATATCACTGGTTTGTCGCTGGTTTACCAGTGGGCCTTTCTTGGACCACTTTTGGTAGGTACATTACCAGCTGTTCTGGAGATGCTCCGACCCAGTTGTCTAGCCATGACAATTACTCCCAAGTCATAGTCTCTCAGATCAGATTAACTCAGATTACTCAGATTAATTTAGCCCATTTTCCCAGTTCCAACAGATAATTTTAAACAACTGACTGGCCACTTGCTGCCTTATGTATTATACCTCTTGACAGGTGTCATTGTAAGACAATCAATGTTGTTCACTTCCCCTGTCAGTGATTTTAATGTTTTGGCTGATTAGTGTATGACATTATGAAAATAACTATTATATTAAAAAGTGCATTCTCTTATAGATCAAGAGTGAATGATAAAAATGTATAAAAAATGGAGAAAATGAAATCATACAATGTAAATCTGATTTGTTTCACTGGGACGTGGCTATTGGTGTTACTCTTATGAATTTGTTTTACAAATTCAATGATGTGTTCATTCTTACACTGCTCATATGAATCATCTATGTATTAAGTTATTTATATCAGACTCTAGAGCACAATGGCAGGAAAAAGAACAAAAACTAAAAATGTTATCCATTTTCAAGTCTTCTCAAAAAGATGATGGGAGATTTGTGAAAGACTTTCCAGTTGTGTCCTTCTTGTTCCAGTAGATCCTGACCTTGACTGGATACGTCCGCCTCCTTCAACTGTTCCAATCATGAAAGAATACTCCCAAAACCACCCACTCTGGTACTTGCTGACAAGTGAGGACAAGTGACACCAAACAGCATTTATCTCTGATTGGTTCTGTTTTGTGTATCTTCCCCTGACTCAATTCTCAAAGACGATGGAACCCAAGCTTAACAAATATCTGCTCAGACTCTCAGTGATTTACGCTTCAAATGCGTAAATCACGCAACAATGAGATAAAAACTACTCTGGGATAGTCATTATGAAGATACCTTCTCCTTTAGGAAGCTCCCATAAATGCCCAAGCCTAACTCTGCCTGAACTCTGCCTGTTCTGCTGATATTCTGCTGAACATTTGGGGAGAGTTTTTACAGCAAACCACCGCAGTTCTGACATGATCAATGCCAGGCAGTGACAGAGGAGGTAGAATGTTGAAATGTGTTAAGGTTGATTATTTACATACATCTGGCTTGGTAATCTTAATCGTTTTACATTTTTTATATTAATTTATTTTACAGCAAATGCCTGAGATAAGCATGTAGTTTCTCTTTATCAGTCACTCAGCTCTAGAACAAGGCAAAACAATGTTAATACTGCGTTAATGCACGCTGGTTCGAGCTGGGTTTATACATTTAGTCGGGTCAATTGGGTTTCACAGTTGGATCAGGGAGAGACTGGGATCAGTTTCCTGTGCAGACTTCAAG
The DNA here is from genome assembly GCA_037577275.1 of Bryconaethiops microstoma. Taxonomy (NCBI): domain Eukaryota; kingdom Metazoa; phylum Chordata; class Actinopteri; order Characiformes; family Alestidae; genus Bryconaethiops; species Bryconaethiops microstoma. The sequence continues at coordinate 14,361,935 of JBBJLS010000155.1, read as the reverse complement.
TAAACGGTCACTCAAAATCCTTTTCAAAATCCATTACGGTGGGTTGTCAGATAGTAACATGGAGACAGGAGAAGGGAGTGTCTGTTCTTTTTTCTCACTTAGTAAATGTGAGCTCCACAAATTCCTTCCAGAAGTCTCTTGTGAATGCTTTCCTGTGAGGTAAACCAGCATTCCTGGTTATCCTGAAAAAGAAACAGCCTGCTGTGCATTAGCGTTGGTGTTTGAATAAATCAAGCTCTCTTCATACCTGAGATGTAATATTCAGTATAAAACCATTTATCAGCAGTTAGATCAGCATTCATTATTTAAAAAGAAAGACTTTAGTGTAGAACTCTTTACTAAAAGAATGACAACAACATTAAAAGAATAACTGACTGCAGGTATTCAGAAAATGAGTGCTCTCTAGTGTTGTGGAAACATTTAGGATGACCATAAACCTGTCCCTTAATGAAGCTGTTGTTTGATCTCTGCACACAGGGACTGCTTTAGAAACAGCTCTTTACCATCCACAGTGCACTTTTTTAACGTCACTTTCCTTTGTCTTTAAACAGATATGAAATCTGTCACATTTTACTCTACAGCATTAGTGGCTGAGGATATTTTTGTAGTGGGACATGCTAATAGAATATTATCGCTGTTGTAACAAGCTTTGTATCGCCAGAATGTTCTCCTTTAATGAGCAATGTATTTACAAAATATGTTATCACAGGTATTAATGAAGAATTTGCTGCAGGAACAACCTCTACTACCTTTATTGTATTCTGGGAAGGGTTTACAATAGATGTTGGAACATTGCTGTGGAACATTGCTGCCACAAGGGCACTAGTGAGGTCAGCTAGTGATGTTGGATGATTAATTCTATAACACAAACTCCACTCCAACTCATCCCAAAGGTATTGGTTGGAGCTCCATCACTCCAGAGAACCCAGTTCCACTTCCCCAAAGTCCAATGATGGGAAGCCTTTATACCCTCTAGCCAGTATTTGGTTTTGGGCATGGTGACCTTAGGTGCATGTGTAGCTGCTCCAGAGCATCCCATTCTACTCCCAGTGTTTTTCTGTGATTAATCTTTTAATCTTAATTTTCCCATGGAGATGTTGTACAACTGAATACCTGTGTCAGTAGTTGGTGCACATTAAGGTAACTGTTTGAAGAACATATTTTGGACATACAGTAAGACGTTGGTTTTCCAGACAAGTATAAAAGCCTCGTGCTGGAATACACAGCGTTCTGAATGGATATTCTCCATTTAAATGAAAATATAGTCTAGGACTGGACTTATCCTTGCGCTGAAAACTGACCCATGGTGTACAGTAATGAGGTTTTTTTTGTTCCTTTCATCAAGAAATAGCAGCTGAAACTGTCAAATTATAATTTTTTAATTATAGAACAGAAAAATGAGGAGCAGTGCAGGGGACTGGTTGTTGTACGTGAACTGATCTTCATATTACATATTACATAGTAATTAGATTTTATTCTGGCTGAACAGAGACACATTTCATGGCCAAGTGTGCATGTGCATGTGACTCAAATCTTATCAGTATCCACAAAAAGTGACCAGGTGTAAACAGGATCTATAATCATTTATCACACATCATTGGTGTGTAACATTTATGTACTTAGTTCATGAATGGGATTGTCTGTAATCATTGAGAAAATACTTCTTTTCAAAATGCAAAACACCTGCAATTAGTAACACCCACACAGACACATAAACACACTTATACAGTGATTGAACACCAGTCAGTCTGAGCTTTAGCACAACAAATAGGGGTCAGATGAGCCCATTGTGAGAACTTTGCAAACATAGAGGCAGTGAGCCCGAGAGGCAAAGGAAGAGAGTGAGAGGAGAGAGGAGAGAAGAAAAGAAAGGGACTTGACAGTAGATACAGACATATTTTTTGGTGATCACATATAATTATATGTATATATATGTTTTATAAAGCCTATTTTTGTGGTTCATTGAAATGTCAGTGGATGTACTGGATCTTTCAGAGAAGCATGCGTGAGAAAATTCAAATGGTACGAAAGACAGCAATGCTTTGTATAAAGTACACATGTGTTTTTGCTGAGTAATTCAAATGATATTGTGTACACAAAATAAAAGATTGCAGTTTCATTTTGACATTGAAGTGAGATCTCCAAGTGCTGCATTTTATTCGGCTTGTTTGTACAGTTAGAGCGTATCACAGTGAAAAAACTTTACTTAGCAAGAAACAAGCCATGCCATCTAGTGCTTCACATATCCCATGCAAGTCTCTCAGGACTGTATTACTGTACCTTTACACTCAATATGAGTATAAAATGTAACATTTTGGGAAATTCTTATTTCTTTTAAGATTTAGAGATGAGAAGAATTGACAATGCGCTAAACGCACAAAAGGTAGGACACAGGCTCTGGTTTATTGATTTATTTGCTATAAAATTCCTTCACAAACAGAATAAATATTCCAGTCATCAGAGCGCGTGACTCCAGCAACATCTCCTTCAAAACTCATTCAATCCTTCATATTTATACAACTCCCTTCTGAACATTCGGCTGTAACACCTTTGGGAACAACATAGTGGTACTGAAACAAGCAGTGAAGGACATCAGTCACTGGAGAATCTGCAGTAATGTTTGGATTTAAAGGCCAATGTGCAGTTAAGCACCAGTTTCAGTGAGTATTGCCTTAATTCACTTGCTTGGTGGTCTGCTCACTAACACTTTAATAAGCAACAAATTTGTACAGTATTATGCTTTTATTCTTTTTAAAGCTGGAGCTTTTGTGGCCTACTGTCTCATGTAGCAAGAGTCATGTATCCTTGCTGAGCGTCAAATTGAAAAAAGTCACACATACCGTGTATTGTGACCATTCACATTACCAGTGATATTTACAGAAATGGAACTGATGTGTCTATGGTTGATTTGTGATGCTTCGCCTCATACACCTCAGGTTTTCTGGACAGGGCTGTACCACCTCTGTTTCACTGTGACCTTGTGTTGTTCTTTGGAGTTTCTGGGAAGGTATCCCAAAACTGATTCATTTTCATCCCTGTAGAATAGAGAAGGCACATATACTGTAAGACCAGCTGCTAAATATTAATATAAACTACTGTATCATATATGTTCACATACCTCAAATACCAATGGGAACAGAACTTCAGACACCCAACATCTCGGTTGTTTTTGCAAAGACATCGTGCTGCTTCTCTTCTTAGGCGCATTTGAAGAGATCCCACTCCATATGGAACAATCTGACTGAAAAGAAAGATGAAAACATAAGTAGATGCTACATAGTGTTCTATGTATTATAATAAGCAATCCAGTCAACAAAAGGCTCTTGGATTGTTTTCTTCTGTGACAATGTTAGTGGCATGTTTGTGTATGTATTTTCTGCACAAAATGGATCACATTTAAACACTGTGTCCATGTACTGTACACTTTATTAGTCATATCTAACTGGTTGGACCACATCTACAAGTAAAAAACGTGACCTCCTGTTCAGGCCATAAATATCAAAACAGGGTCACAAAAAAGTATGTTAGCACTAAGATTATGGCTTTGCACATGAACATTTTGGCCAATCCAATGGCTCCTGAAGATTGTTAAAGACATTCTATATTTTATTTAAAATTTTTATCAGACCTTATATTGTTACCATATAATTTTATTTGTATGGACCATTTGTAGCACAACCACTTCAGTAAGAGTAAGAATACTACTGCAGTACTTGCCCAGTTTAAACACATTATTTGAGTTAAAATGGCCCTGCAGTTTCTCCTTTTGATATGACATTACTGGCTGTTTTTGTTATGAAAGCACTGTTTTTATAACATGTCTCCCATTACATAGAGATCATCTTAAGGTGCACGTGATTGCTGCATTGATGATTTCCTCAGTAAAAGCACTGTAACATTGGTAAAAAAATGCTGCATTCCATTTGTTCTATAGACTAATGATGGAATAAATATAAACTGAGACATCAGGTGTTTTTATGCTGTCAAACATTTTGCTGGAGTTTCTGGTTGGGAATTCCAACTGATGTGACCCGTGTACATCAGGGCAGTGACATTTCAATGCAGCCAGTGGGATGTTAGGTAAATTGCACACATATGCTATTTCAGAATCAGCCATTCAAATCACTTAAACATTACATTACAGAGACTTGTCTGGCAAAATGAGCTTAAATGGTCAGAGCACCGATAAACTCTAATTCCTTTCTTGGAAAGCTGTCCTACAAAAGAAAATAGGTGGTTGGGCCATCACTGGATGTTTTTCCATCATCTTTATTTATTCCCCCTAAGCCATAGCATGACTTCGTGGTTGCTTGTTTGGCTTTCATTGAGACCAAAGGCAGTCTGTCTGTCCTTAGGTTTTCACGCATGGGCCAAGTTAATGAGACCACACACTTAAATGTAAGCAGACGCGTGCCTTATTCCTCCGCAGGATAACAGCATCCCTCCCTCTCTCTTACTGTGGACTCTGTTCACAGCACTTAAAACTGTAACCTTTGATATTATCCATTTTTTAAGTATATATATTGTGTATATATTGTGGGGATAGGCTCCAGCCTCCCCCCGGCCCTGAGTGCAGGACAAAGAGGTAGAAAATGGATGGATGGATGGATGGATGGATGGATGGATGGATGGATGGATGGATGGATGACAGCCCCGGAAACCATGCAAAAGCACAAACATGACTCTGATTTGCCTGCTTATATAAACAGAAGACTCAGTGATTTGCTTTCATAAAGATGTCACAAGCTGCACTGGCAGTCATCACTCAAAGTGTGCATTCCTTCAAAGCTTCTGCTACTATGATGTATTTCAGGTCTAAATTCAAAAGGACAAGCTCGTTTTGGAAAAGAACTCTAATGTTTGGAATTCTTCAGCATTTTTTTCTGAGCAACTCAGACAGCTGTGAACAAAACATATTCAGCAGCAGACTTGTCATTCAGTCAGAGATTTTAAGATGCCTTATTCAGCCGGAACTGTGTTTTTTTCTTTTACCACTTAAAACTAATATGTAAGTTATGTACATTGCATGAATTACAGTGGGGAATCGAGGCGGTCTAACATTCTAGCTAAGGTTTTAACAAAGGCAACACATTTGGCAGTAAAGACAAAAACCTTGGTGGTTCTTAAACATCACATATAGTAAGTAATGATAATAATACAACTAAAACACATTTTTCCAACAATATCAGAAAGACGTGCAATTTCAAGCACCCCTACAATGGGTTAAACCTTATTTGCTGAACCCTCGTTATATACAGTCTATTTTAAACGTTAACCCTTTACAAATTCAGTCCGCAGCTGTGTACACCCAGTAATGGTCGGGATCACCAATATATGGTTGTTGTCAAAAGTTTACATTAATGTATCACAAACATGTTTGTGATTACTTCCATTCTTTGCGGCAGAATGGTTATACAACATTCATCCATTTTCTGTCACCACTTACCCTGAGTCTGAAGTTTATCCTAGCAGTCATGAAAGGCAGATAATTACCCTGGACAGTTCACCTGTCCATCACAGAGCAAACAAACAGACAACTCACACACCCAATCATACCCAGGAGCACTTCATCATCTCCAGTTCTTCTGATACTGATTATCTTTGGACTATGGGAAGAAACCGGAGTACCTGGTAGAAACATAGAAACTCTACACAGAAGGGACATAAACATATTTAAATAATTTCTTAAGTGCCAATTTGTGATCATAATTTACTACAGCTGGTAGCTTCTCTGTCCCAACATAAAACATTAAAAAAAGCCATAAAAATGGCTTGCTTAACATCATTCATTTGACTGACCAACTCATGTTACAGTGGGAAAGTCCAAAGAACTGAGAAAGAGGACTGTAGACTTACATAAATCAAGAACAACATTCTAAACTTCAGATCCCAAAATTATCAGTTCAGACGATTGTTCTTAAGTACAAGTCATATGGATTGACGGCCTAGAAGAAGACCCAAGGGTCATGAACTGAAAGCTGCTGGAACATTCACTGCAGTCAAGCAAGTTTTACATTGTCGTGAGCTGAGAGGTTGCTGTTCAAGAAAGTAGTCCCTGCTCCAGATTCAACACCTTCAACCCAGACTCAAGTTTGTGACTGATCACATGGACAATAGTGCAGTCTTCTAAAGAAAAGTCTTATGGTCAGAAGTGACAAAAATTGAGTCGCTTGGCCAAACTTACCAGAGGTACACTTGGAGTTTAAAAGGCACAGCCTTCAGTTCCAAGAATATTGCACCAGCGGTTAAGTACAACAGAGGCATCATGCTCTGCATCTGATTTGCTAGCAGTGTACCTGGCGCTCAAACTGAATGGAATAATGTAGATGGACAACCTCAGAATTCTTCAACATAATCTCATCAACTAGAAGGCTGAACGTTGGACAAAACTGGGTGTTCCAACAGGACAATGACTCTAAACGTACATCAAAGCTTATTTTGGAATGTTTAAATCAAGTTGACATTAAGTGTTTGGAACAGCCCTCCCAAGGACTTGACCCTATCAAAAATATGTGGACTGAGCTGTAAAGTGGGGTCTGTGCCAGGCACCCAATGAACCCAATGAATGAAATTAAACTCTATTAGTTGTGAGAGGAGTGGTCAAGTAACCAAACAGAATTCTGTCAGAAGCTTGTTGGTGGCTGCTAAATGCTTCAGATTTGGGTGAAGTGTGCTATAGATGTAACATGTGATCTGCATAATTTTGAATTTAATAAATAAGGTCCACAATACACAATAAATAAATATATAAAATAAGCATTTGTGAAGAAAATTTATCACTTTTAATAAAGTTGTACATTGTATAATAATTCTGCACAGAAAGAGGTTCTGAACAGGGGTGGCCAGGGATGAAGTAATAACTATTATCAGGTGTTTTGTGTTTAGCAAACAGTATAAATAGGGTCTCTCTATGTTCATGGGTTGTCGGTTCTCCAACCCGGTATCTGAGTTGTGTCTGTTAAGTTCTCTTGCTTTCTGTTTTGGGCCCTCGAGCCAGTTTGTGTTCTCTGTTTAAAATAAGGAAGAAAAGAAAAAAGAATGTCTGTCTGTTCCTGCGCCTTCCTGCTGAACAGGCACAGCCCAGCCCTGATAGAAGAACCAATCCAACAAGGCGCAGCAGACTGGGGCAGAGAAGCATGTGAGTCTGAGTGGGAAGAATGGATCCTGGCCAGGCTCGCCACACTCTCCCGGGAGCAGATAGCCCGAGACCTGGCCGAGTACCCCATGGCTATCTGGCTGACCCCTCAACCAGTGAGGAGGAGGCAGGCATGGAAGCCCATCTGGAGCACACCGGCAAAGGAGCCGGGCCCGAGGAATGGAGTCACTGGTGCTCCTCTGGTCCTCTTGCCAGAAACGAGTACGCTTCAGTAGAGCATGAGGAACCAGCAAGCCACAACCGCAGCCACCTTGGGCCCCAAGCAGCCCATGGCTAAGCATGCTAGGCTTGGTAGCCTTGGGCTACATGAGGCCAAAGAGCCTAGCCAGGGACTACATGACGCTACAGAGCCTAGCCAGGGGCTACACAAGGCTACACAGCCTAGCCAGTTCCTGTGGCCCACCGTGGCTCCTGTCCCCGAGGCCCCAGCTCCCACCGCAGCTCCTGCTCCCGCCACGGCTCCTGCTCCCGAGGCCACGGCTCCCGCTGCGGCTCCTGCTCCTGAGGCCCAAATTTCTGCCGCGGCTCCTGTTCCTGAGGCCCCAGCCCCCACTTTGGCTCCTGTTCCTGAGGCCCCGGCCCCCACTGTGGTACCGGTACCTGCAGCCGAGGCTCCTGCCCCAGCCCCTGTTCCTGAAGCCGTGGCTACAGCCCCGGCCTTTGCTTCTGCAGCGATGGCCCCTGTCCCAATATGGGGGTCGTTTTGTCTGCCGCCTTTCCCGCCACCTCCTTGGGGGGGTCCTGACACTCCAGTGATGCGTCCTTGGGAAGGGGGTGCCGGCAGAGTCCCGTCAGAGACCCGGGAACTTCCCCCATATATTTTGGTGGGGGTGGGAGTGGGTAATAGGGGATCCACCTCGGAGGGGACCCCCGAGGGAAGGGGCCCTCAAGTGGAGCCCTTTTTCATTTCAGTTCTCTTGCTTTCTGTTTTGGGCCCTCAAGGCAGTTTGTGTTCTGTTTACAATAAAGAAGAAAAGAAAAAAGAATGTCTGTCTGCTCCTACGCCTTCCTGCTGAACAGGCATGGCCCAGCCATGACACCCTTTCTAAAATAGGCTGCTGGTTGTAACAGTATGACACAGGCTTTATTGAGATTGTTGCTGTTAAAATGACAAGTACAAAATTAAAAGTGTTCTTGACTTAAAGAAATAAACAACTGCTATCTTGATGCTAACGTAATGGCAGAACTAATAAAGACTCACTGGAACATGGATACAAAGGACAACCTTATGACAAAATATGCAAGGTTTTCATAAGGAACATTCTTACATACTACCATAAGCAGCTGCTATGTTAAATTCTTTATACGTGTATTTGAATTACAGTGTAAACAAAATGATTAAGTGTATGTGAAAAGACTGGAATATCCCTTTTCCATCAGTGTAGCAGATTTTGATTTTGTGTGCTGTCAGTCTGAGTGCCTTCACTTCTCTGTCCTTTTGATTGTAGTAAAAGCTGCAGATCATGTATAAGCTTACTTTTTTATGGAGACACAATGGGAGAGGGCAACAGAGCAAAAGACACAATAGAACTGTAGGAGAACAAGATACAGCTTAGCTGAGATTCCACTAATATTGTGAGAATTCACTAAATTATAACATACAGCATCTGGATTATCACTCTGGGCAGATTTTTTAGCAGGATAGTATTTTTAACTTGCATACACATAATATCTTGTCATTCTGTTCTTTACTAAATCAGCTGTAAGAGGAGATATCAGCACTGTGGACCATGACAAATGACAAATGGCACGTGTTGCCAAATGTTACCAAATTTCATTTACTGTTACCATCCATTCATTTACCAGGAAAAGAAAATATAAGTACCTTCTATTAATAGCTTTTTTGTGAATAAGCAATATTTAAATTTAAAGTACTTTGTGAAATGAAAAAATATTAAAATGGAATGGACTTTAGCTTAGTGTTAATTACCCAACTTCAGATGTTAGACTGTAGATTTGTCATGTCAGGCCTTTCATTTATAGCCACTTTTGTGCCCTCTGCTATTGCCTTTACCCAAAGGAAGACATATAGTAGATAATTAATATCTCCTCTCAGTCACAATTACTTCTACGTCAAGTCTTGTTTGAAATATATAGTGAGATATATTTCTAATTTTATATTTCTTATTTCTAATAGCCAGCCCTCGAAAAACAACACTAGAGTTTTCTCACAGTAACAGTAGTAGATCTAAAGACACACAACAGTCTTCCAAATGACTATTTTGTGACTCGTCTCATTCAAGTCTTAAATGAATATGATTTACAAAGTGTTTAAAGTAAAGCAACCCCTTATAGTCAAGCATGAATACATCACAGCACACAGTGTGAACAATGTGAAATTATTACTCTGCATTTAACCTTTTCAACAAGTGAAGCAGTGGGCTGCCACCAATGAGGGGCACCTGGGGAGCAGCGAATGGGGATGGTACCTTGCTCAAGGGTACATCAGTGATGACACTGACAGTCCTGGGATTTGAACCCATGACCTTCAGATTGCAGGGGCAACACCCTAGGCCACCAGCTCTCATTTATTCATATATGCTCTATTTTCTACTCAAATCTCAGTTTTTTCAGCAGTCTATCAAAATAAAAGGAGAGCTCACCTAGGCCTGTCATTATCATTATAAAAATTAATTGCCATGTAAATAATTGCAATTAATGATTTCATTATTTTTCCCTTTTGTGTGTAACTACTGAAGCATAAACCGGCCACGTCACCTGATTAGCTGAAGTGCTTTTTAACTTTCAATACATAGTAGTTTAAAACTGATGACAGACTAATTTTATAATTTCTCAAGCTCAAACAAAGGTTACTCACCACTGCCCTCACCCCCTTTTATGTTGTTTTAATGAGAATCATGACATGCCTGAATAAATATGTTGTGTTTTCTTTTATATGCATTAGCCTCAACTCAACAGAAAATGCTAAAATAATAAACTGTGCAAATAGCTGCAATTAGCTGAAAGTGTTGCAACCAGATAATTAGTTAATTTAATTTCTCTCTTGGGTAGGTATGAGAGTGAAGAATTAAAGACAAGGCCCACCATACAGACCCTTGCATCACAATTCATGTACCTGGGTGTGTTGACCCAAACAATTCCAATATGGCAGAAGTACACACATTCCTTGTCCTTCATGTTTTCACAGGAGCAGCGCTTCTCACGTCGCTGGGTCCTGTTTTCCAGCTGCACGGGCGTGCCTATCCCTGCATGGGGCACAGCGACTGGCAAAGAGCCTGTGTGAACTGAGGAGTAAGAGGATAATGTGAGTTGTGGATTCCATTTCAACAGAATAGAGCAAGAAACATTGTTAGAGTGGTGATGACATTCATCTGGCTTTGCTATAATCACACTGACATGGCCTGTTTGATCACAGGTAGGTTTGTACCACCTGAATCAAACAAATTCTACGAACATCCATCAACATATCATGAATAGGTCTCTGTGTAAATCTTTTCACTCTCTTTATTTGGTGTCTCTCATCTGCCGTTGCTGCTGTAGTGCATCACTGTGCAATTTCACATCAGTTCACCTGGAGCAGGATGCACTAACAGATAGTATTCATAATTTTAATTAAACATGTCCATCAGATCTCAAACAGCAACAATATTACTAATTTTGATTTTGAGTTCCTACATCATTTACTCTTGGTTTTCGTGATTTATTCTGAATATTCTGATGTTTTCCCTACTCCAAGGAAAAATACACTTGTTTTCAATGTTAATGTTATTATTCTTCATCTGTTTGGCTCATTTTTATTGATCCACTCATCATGAAATATTCACACAGTGTAAAGGGCAGGTGGCATTTTCAAGTGACGCAAAAAAGAGATTTAAGGTTTTGTTGCAAAAGCAACAATATACAAGTATATTCTCCAAGACCAGAGCTGGGAACCACTGAGCATTTCATTGTACATGTTGATTCTAATAGGCCCCATTCACACCTGGCATCAACATGTATCCTGGGTGAGTCATGAAATGTAGACAGTGCTCAGTACAGGTGTGAAAAGAGATGTATTTTGAATAATTGAGGAACATATACGACCACATGCAGTCACATGCAAAAGTCTAGATGCCTCAAACACTGGAGGTTACCATGGAAATACCAATGGTAAATGGCAATACCTTTTGCTGTCCACTTGCAACTACTCAAGTGTTACCGGGGCCATAGTGTATGACTGTCTATTGTGTACCGTTGCTATGACAAGACAGAGGAACAGTCCAAGAGCATACAAGCATCATAGATGATCATTTTTAAATCTGAGTTTAGAATCTATTTTTATCATTTGGCCTTTAGTAACTGCTGAATGGGTTGTGCTGATTGTGGGCTGTACGTAGTGTTTTGTATGTGTAAATAAAACTGCGGATACCTATAGGTGGAACAAACTTTTGTTTTAAATGTGTTCTGTTACTGAAGTGTGTTTTCTTACTGTTGTGTGAAATAAATAAAGGCAAAAAATTACTGAACATCCTTACTTTTACACTTCTAATGTGAATATACCGTAGAGGTGGGGCTTTTGGACTAGCATGGCATCTGATTAAGGATATCCCAAGGCGCAGATGGATCAAAAGATGTTGGAAAATTATTGTTAGTTTGGTTATGTTGAGGGTATGCACATACTTTGTCAACTGAGAAAAGTTCATAGCACAAAACATGTTGTCTGAAGCAATTGTTTATAAGGGTTTATTCCAACAAGCATCAGTTTTCATAAAGGCTGTTAAATCAAGTTTGATGTTTTCTAGAAATTACAAGATGTGCCATACTGCAGAACTTTAGCACCTTTCGTGGTATCAATATGAGTTATAATCATATAGTCACATGGTCACTGGTGATCTCTACAAACAACAGTCTAAGCTGAGTGGTTATAAGAAACATATTCAAAGGTTAATATAGTGCAAGTAATATCTGATGTAATGTTATGCTCCATGAAACCTTTCAGTATGCTCTCTGTTTATCTCATTTACCCACAAACAGACGCCTCATTAATGCAGTAAGCTTGTGACGGTGACTTACCATGCAGCTGTCATGATATGAATCTGAAAACAAACTTGTTTATATTTTTCTTTTCTAGAGACTGAGCCGAGCAAAAAGCCAAGGGAAGCATGTGGATTGTGTTTAAAGTAGACAGCAAATGCGAAATTGTGGCCAACCACATTTTATGCTTCTAGAATTCCAGCAGCGCATGTTGACGTCTGCTACAAAGCAAGCCACAACTGCAGCTTCCGATGGCTTGCAGTTTATAACATGAATGAAAACAGATTTCTCCCTCTTACCCATGGGGTTCGTGGTTTGCCATCAGGAGATTAAAAAAATCTTGAGGGAAACAGAAGGTAGAATGAGAAATGCATGGAAGAACTGTTCCTTGGTTGAGCTGGTGGATAATTTTATCCCAATTGTGCTATTTGTAGGCATATGAAGTTTCATGATGTGTGACTAGAGGAACTGCAGACATGTTAAAGGGCCCATGTCATGGGAAAACAAATGTTCCTTTTTTTGGAATTAGTTCAGTGAAGTATATATAAAAACTATTAATGGTTTAAAACATATAATTAATGCCAAAGTACATAAACTCTACATATTCACTGATGATATAAACCCATTACACATATCTGTCTTTTCAGCCCACTACAGATTCATTCATCAGGTTCATTCAGTTATATACGTTTTTCAGCAGTTTGCCACTGTAATGAGGCACAAGATAGAACAGCCAGTCACAACAGAGTTCATTTACATATATTCTTCATAGACGGCACAGCAACAAAAGCCACCTGTTTAATTAAAAGGGATAAAGGGAAGCTGGAAATTGTTACTTATTTAAATATGAATAACAACTTTTGCAAGTAGAACTCACAAAGTGAAAAAAAAATACAAAAAGGATATGGGCCTTTTAATGCCTTGTGAAGGACATGCCACACAAAAAAAAACACTTACACAGGAAAACATATGGGGAAAATGTTAGCACTCAAAAACTGTTGTCAGCATGACTTGTCTTATCACATATGCTGGAATTACTCACCAATGACTCAAAGAAATAAATACTGAAAGATCCTGATGAATGTTTAGTAGTGATAACAATAATATATTATTAATTACTCTCATGTGGTTCACATAAAAATGTTTAAAGGGATATGTCACATTTTTCAAATTTTCTGCAAATTTGAATGGTTAAGCCAAGTTATCAAAAGTGAACTGACATGAAATGTTCTAGAAAAAGCAACCAAGGCAAATATTTATAGTGGTGGTGATAGGAACCAGACATCTAATACCTCTAAAAGCTACCTCATAAAAAGGTTTTACGTAAAACATAAAGAAATATACATTGCTTAATGCCTGAGACATTACTTTCTAATACATGTGAGGTATGAGATATGTTTTTAAGGAATTCCTGAGATGCAGTCACATTCCATTTCCAGTCACAATCTGCAACACTCACTCTGGCAAATAAACTTCAGAAACTAATCTGGTTTTAGATCCACAGGTTATAAGTTTCATCAAAACAAGTTGCCTTCTGTACACACTCCAATAAGATTTCACTCCAATAAGATTTTGAGTACACATTGAGATCTTTGGTTCTCATCAGCTATGCTTTGTTTCCCCAGGCATGAAAAAATAATTTAGCAGCCTGTAGCCTGAAGTGAGGAACAACTGCCAAGGTAATTCTGAAAACGCTGGAGATTATTTTAATCCCTAACCCTCCTACACTGAGCCTTGTCTGAACAAAAGGAGACACTATGTTCTGTGCTGCCAGAACTCCAAAATGCTCAGCTAATGTGTGGCAGTCTGATTGTTATTAAAATTGCGTGCTTCTCTCCTGAAAGAAACCTGGCACGAAAAGAAACAACTGTGAAGAAGGTGTTGTTTTTCATCAAATTCCATCCACCTCAATGAAAATATTGCTCCATATATCGAGAAATCCTGGACAGCTCAAGTATTGCCGCACAACTATAACAATCCAATATTGGATCAATAAGCAATTATAAGGAGTGGCTGTAGTTCAGCTTCAACTTTATAAGCCGAGTCAGACTCTGTTTCTTGAGATTGCTTTTGACTTGTGGGTGAAACAGAACAGCTTTCTTTTTCTCTTGGGCTGGTGGCTGCATGGAGAACATCTCAATCTCACGGGCTCTTAACCCCCCCAACACTCCTACAGTGCTTGTGGGAAGCAATGTATGTTCTGTGGTCCCTGGAAGTGGGCTATGCCCTACGCATGTTGGTTAACACATGTTCAGGATGGACTGAATTAAGTAGCATTTTATGGCACATTTGACTCTAATTTAACAGTCGATGTATTACTTCACAACTTTGACTCAGCGTCATTCACATTAACTTATTCAAGCTTATTGCTTTTATAATATAGCTTTCGGAAATAAAGCTGCCACAAAGGGTTCTTTGAAGCAATGTGCAGCCCTGTCGATTCCCTTAGGAACCTTTTAGTAGATGGTTATTTAAAGAAAGATGTTTGGAAACAAGATGTGTGAGCACAGAGAATCTTTCTAAAGTTTGAAGAACCCCTGTTTAACATAGAGGTTCTACACCAAGCCAAGAACAGTTTAGCAGTCAATATTATTAAATGTGTACCATAAGCTGCTGTTCTAATAATACAATTTGTCAGAACTGAAGGTGAACATTTTTTCCAAGACAGAAAATGAAATGACCAAATCCATGCTCTCCATGATAATAGATATAGTTCTTCTAAGAGCCATATGATAACATGACAACTAAGATCAAACAGTGATCAAACATTTTCCACTACTGCATAATCACTATGGAAAATGTATGAAGGTATTTATGACCTTCTTTTTGTTAAATCTTTGTAACTTAATCTAGTATCTTATACCTTAACACCCATGGTCAAATGACAAGCGTCTGTTGAAACACAAGTGAAAACACAACCCACAGGGTGCACATTTTAATTACTGTTTATTTGCTTAATTTAACAAACGGGAAATTTTATATTTTTGGTCTCTTTGTTTCAATAGGTTAAACAAAGCAAATAAAAATTCACAGCTAAATGCTATACTTAAGCGAGCTTAAGTTCCACCTAGATAAAAGTGATATATCTAGAAATAGATATTCTAAATGAGGAGCTGTGATGAGACAGAATGTACTAAGCGAGATGGAAACATGTTCTTTTGTGATGAAAGATTCACATAGAACTCAAAAGCATTTAAAACGAATGGAGAAGTTCTTTACCTTCTTGCTCCATTATCAGAACCATGGCACTGGTCAAGAAGAAGAAGGAAAGGTCCATAATGTTTGTCTCTTAAAGCACAAAACCGGAATGGGACACCTGAAATCTCAGACATATAGAAGTGTGTCCAGAGGACGGGAGAAGTGCTTTGTAGAGAGCAAGAGAGAGTGAGAGAGAGAATGAGAGGGAGAGAGTGAGAAAGAAAGAGAGCGAGAGAGACCAGCCTGTGGATTCTCTCTCAGACTCTGTACTCCAAACACTTCCAGCCCCACCACTCCCTCCTCCCCCACCTCAACATATTCTCTACCACATGATCTCCCTGAAAAGGACCACACCAGCATACTTGGGTCTAGGTGGCTCATATGGGGGAGTATGCACAGGTAGATTGTGAGATGTTTGTGAGATGCCTGTTAGTAATACTGTATGATTAGTGAAACAATAACCAGCACTACAAAACTGAAAAACCAAAAGCTATGTTTGGAACTTAAGAATTTTCTTTGAGAACAAAGTCATGGATTAAGGTCTTCATTTTTTCAAACTGGGAAGCTGTTTTTTCCCCAAACCAAGGGAAGCCCATTGCGGTGAACCTCAATCTTAATTAAAACAATAAAAAGCCAATTGAAACATCTCAACAGACGCATGTGCATGCCAGACTCTCTTAATTGCTGAGGGCTCCTCGAACTGCTACAACTTTTGCCTCCATTAAAATAGAATGCCGACAGTGTGGGATCAGTTCCAGGATGACTTTTTTCCTGGGTTGTTCCCACTGTGTTTTGGGTGTATCCTGGATGAGAAATGCAGAAAAATCACACCCAAGCTGGTGGAGTAGGGGACAAACTAGTAGTTGTGCACCACTGGGTCTTTAGATTTGCTTCAGCCTCTGCACATTCAGGCAAAGATATGTAGTGTGGCGTGAAAGTTGTTGAGAGTGCTCCTCAATGGGGCCTGTCATATAATCACAGTGGGAGCAAACTGATGTATTCTCTGCTGCACCGCAGGGGTTATTTTTTCCCACCCTCGGATCCATTTAGCCCAATTTTTGACTTCTCATTAGTCCAGATTAGGCTTAGCTTTGCATTCAGGAGAGATAATTAAAGGCCTGGGCGCAACACAAAACAACGTATTTGGTCACAGAGCCTTTGGCTATGGCAATTAGATCTGTGAGGTGATGTGAGGTGTGGGGGGAGCGCAGGAGGGAGGAACAAGAACTTCAGAAAGACTGCAGCCCCAACCTCCCGCGTCTGTTTTCCTCTGTGGGAGAGCTTTAATGAACAGTTTGTCAGTGGCTGTTGGTAAAAATGGCCACTTGTTCAGACCCCTGAGCTGAGAGGAACAGGAAGCTAACAGCACACAAGCACGGGCTTGAAGTAAAAGCTAATTTGGCCCTTCATGCCAAAATGAGGTGGATGGATAATTAGCTGTTTTCAAATTTCTTTTAGACCTTGACAAAAACAGAGTAGAGGAAGCTAGCAATTGCTTCTATTTTTTGGCAGTGGTAACCTGAATTCTAATTTTATTCAAAATCTTACACTCTTGTAACTAAGGATGCCAAAATATCTTCTTTATAGTAATAGGAGGAGACTTCCCCGAAGAAGCTTTCAATGGGTGGAATTATTTTTTGTGGATGAGGTGCGTGAAAATGACATAGTTTAAGGAAAATCCACATATTGTAGATGGAATGTACCAATTGAAAGCTTTCTTTAGAACCAAGCCAAGAACCAGGAAACATGGTACAAAAACTGAAAAGACTACCAATTAGAATACTAACTCAAAGAGTGTTCTATAATTCTGCAACATATTCTCCATCTGCTGGGTTTTGCTCTCGTTTTGAGTACTACCTTTAAAGTAGTATAACAAGTAGTATAACAAAAGTTTTTTGAGCAATGCCAATGCCTGTTTCCTAAATTAGAAGGACTGTTTCCTGTTTTTATAAATGAGATGTCAAGTTGAAGAATCTTTTAAAGGCATAAAGAACCTGTATTGTACAGGTTCAGAATCAATTAAAAATTCCTTTCGAAGGACTGTAGGTTATGCTGTAGATGCAGCAAGCAGAGATTGTAGAGAAAAGTTAATGAATTTAAAATAAAATAAGCATTTTTAAAACTAAATAATTTAATAAAATGTATGCCATGGTATGTAGTTTTTAGTATCATATTATTAGTGGGCACAAAATTTCTAACACACTGCACTCATCTAGTAATCTAAATTAGAAGGAGGCCTTATCTCTCACCTTTTAAACAGTGATAAAAACACATCTGCTCATGGAAAGCTGTGACTCTCAATGCTGAACTCAATCAAACAAACAAGTTTTAATTTCATATGAGTTAAAAAATATTACACTATATTTTGAAAAATAGAAAAAAGTACTTCAATTTTAACAGCATACTTAAGTTTTTCTACATGAAACATGGCTTTATTCTGTCTACTGAGTGTTGATTGGTTAGTAAGCTGAGCAGTTCATTGGCATATCTTGTTTGCTAACATCATAAATGTATCCAAGTTGCTGTTAGAAAGTCCTGTAAATGGAGCTAAACAGTTTGGGCAAATACCAGAGCTGAAGAATTCTATGTTGTTTTGTCTTGAGAAATTAGTTTGTTTGTCTGTATAAAAACAAACAACACTACATAAAAGCGCCAAATAAACCCATTCATTTTACACTGCAGATTTTTTGGTCCACTGTTGATGTGAGTTGATGTGGTTAATAGGTGACTATTTCTCAGCTTTTATTTACATTTGAACAAAAAGTGGCATGTCCAATATTATTCATAAACTTCTCAATAATCAATAGAAAAGCTTTTTTTTGGCTATTACAGCAATCAAACGCTTCCTATAATTGCTGATGACAGATTGCAAAAGGTATGACTTATGTTGAACATAACACTTTTTGTTCAAATGTAAATAAAAGCTGAGAAATATTTTTTTCCACAATGTTGCCTCTTGTACATCGTCTTATTATCTTCTGGGAGACACCTGTGTCATTTCCAATCAAGAAGAAACTTGCTTGTTGAATAAAAGTCAAAATTTGCCAGGGATATGAATAATTTCGTTTATGACCGTATATTATATTTATATATGGATGTCCACGTTTTTAGATCTTCAGCTAATTTTGTAAGATTTAGGGCTGCTCTTAACTCATCTTGTGTTTAACCGTGATTCACCATCAACACCATCATCACTCAGCAAGAAAAGCACAAAAAATTTAGCACATGAAATCACTGGGAATTTCCTATTCCAGAATCAGCATGACTATACAAATACTTCACAATATAGATGCATGGTGACAGAGCATACATACAGTTCATGCATACAGTTGTGTATGAAATATCCTTTCAAAGAGAATTTAAAAATCATTTTGAATTTTCATCATAGCAACTCCCTGTGCATAAGAAAAGTGTTAGACATGTGCTTGGTGGAATTAGATACATTTCAGATCATAACCTTGCTCAGGCCAGTAATAAACAACTGGCAAATTTCAAACACCCCTGGGGTATTTATTCATGATTGTTATATTTGATTGGCTCCTGTCACACATACAGCAATGCAGCATAAAACTTTTTGTGATAATAAGCAGAAATTTGGAATTTTGGAATTTTCCTTTAAAATAACAAATTCAATTTAAATTTAGTTGGGACTGCCACATTTGACACAGAGACAAAAATACTAAATCATGTACATGGTTTTTTCATGTCTACCAAAAAATTAGAGAACATTGATAACTGGGGGCAGACAAAACAAATGAAAAAAAGTGTTTTCATTTGATTATTGCAAGAAGGTGAGACAAGTTTGTTTTCAAGCTGGGACATATTGGGTGTCAAGACAATATAACAATTACAGCTCTTCTCAAACTCTAATCCTTCTTGATGCCTACATAGACTATTTATATATTATGTAAACTTTGAAATATGGCAAAACTTTCTTTTGGCAGAGTGTTTTTCAAAAAACCTAGAGGGGTTCTTCAGTTTCAGTGACAGAAACAATATTGTTATCAGTTGTTATAGTATGTATAGCGTAGCGGCCGGCCCGGGGAGTAGCCGCCGAGCACAGACAGGGTGGCCTGAACACACACAGAAACACACAGAGACACCGGAGCTGCTGCACAGTGGAGCTTTTATTTTAACTAAAAGGCATAACAGTCAAATATAAGCACAAACAAAACCACCTAGGGCTGAAACCTTAACCACGGGCTCTCACACTCTACCTCCTGCATCGTCTTTCTTTGTCTCTACTTTAAGATGCACTTGTTGGTGATGATGTTCAGTTGCACACACACAGGTTGTATAATCACCGTAAACCACTTCCAATAGAACGAGATGCTCTTGAACAGCCACACATGAGTCTGAGTACACCATGTCCAGTTGTCTTCTGGAGGGCATGAAGCCCCTCAGCAAGGGGCTGTGGAGCATTAGAAATGATGAAGCTCTGTTCAATCTCTTTGGGATAAGACCAGTCAAGTTAAGTGCCTGAACTTAAACTTGCATGTAGCTTATGTGTAGTTAAATGATTGTTGTAAGGAAGTTAATAGGTATGCTTTCATAAATTGATTCATACAGGACATTTATTAGGCCTTTGCAAAACATTTAATTTCATTTGAGTCATACAGTGGTGAACTTGCTTTTTTGCCGTCTTACTGTACTGTCAGTGTTGGTTACTGAGACCCTTAAGCAACAAAGCATCTCAACACCATCACACTGTTGATTTTTAAAATGTAGAATGCTCTGTTAGCTTGTGGTTGACATATAGACTTAAATGACAGACAGCAGATGAGATACGGTATGATAGAGAGTTCATTTTGCATTATAATGAACAGTTAAAATTTTGATGTTGTGTTGGGTAAGGAATCTTATGGCCTGAGGATAGACTCTCCTCCTGACCCTCCCTGTTCTGTCCATAATACTGCAGCATTTGCCTGATTTCAGCAGGTCAAGCAGACAGTTACTGGGTCAGACGAGTCTCTGATTGTCCTGTTTGCTCTGGTTCAGCATCTCCTGGTATAAATGTCATGCAGAGATGGTAGAGGTGATCAGGTGCAGCGTTTTTGTCATGCTGATTGCTCTATGTAGCTCTATGTCCTGTACAGAGCTGTTTCAAAACCAGGAAGGGATGTTTTGAGTCAGGACACTTTCTACAACACCAGAGTAAAAAGTTCTTAGGACCACCGGAGAAACCCGAAACGTCTTCAGCTGTTTCAGATGGTAAAGACGGTGCCTTGCCTCTTTTGGACTGGGCTTGAATGTGTTCAGTCTATGTCAGATTCTCTGAGATGTGAACACCCAGGCATTTGAAGCTGCTCACCCTCTCTACTGCAGCCTTGTTGTTGTTGAGGAGGGTATAAGGCCGCTACTGCCTCTTACTGAAGTCCACCACCAGCTCCTTGGTCTTGCCAGCATTCACATGGAGGCAGTCCCCTGACACTATGATGTCAGTTTCTCCACTTCCTCCATGCATGCTGTCTCAATGTTGTTGGAGATGAGGGCCAGCACTACTGTGTTAGCAAATTCAGTGATGGAGCTGGTATAGGTATAGAGTGTGCAGAGCAGAAGATTGAGTACACAGCCTTTTAGAGCTCCAGTATTGAGTGTGATGATGCTCAAGACATAACCCCCAACTCCCATCACCTGCCTTCTGCCTGTGAGGAAACTGAACACCAGGCACACAGGTGGCTGTTCAGTTCCAGGCCTCTCAGAACAGTCTATAAGGAACTATTGTAATGAAAGCTGAAGTGTAGTCAATGAAAAACCTTAATGACTACCAACATTAGTGCAACAGGCTGGTATTCATTCAGGCACAAGGGCTTATTGTTCTTTGGTGTCGGCTATTGGAGACTCTTTGAAGATGGATGTGAAGACTCTAGTTAGCTGGTCCGCACAGCAGCATAAAAGACACCTAGAGATGGGGTCTGGCCCCTGTGCTTTTCTGATGTTGACCTACTGCAGTGCCCTGCCCACGTTGCACTCTGTGATGGTGATGACATCCCTGTGCTCCGTTAACAGACTATAACTGTCACTAGCTGCGTGGCCAACCTCAAAATGGGCCCCATTTGGCTAGTGTTATCGTTCCATAAAATGCCCAAGCACAATACACTGAGGTGGGCCCAGGGACAGTTCAGTTGGACACAGGCACGGTACCCATCAAGACTAATTGCTAATTGTGCCCAAGCACAGAACTCCAATGCAACTGTCCCACTTACCAAACATGGCAGGAAATTAATGATTTTGGTGTACAGCAGAAGTGCAGTGCTTGCTGTAAATTTGGACAGATATGAATATACATGAATACATGGATACCGCACACAAGATATTTAGCAAAACTCGTGACCACTGAACAATGTTGTGACAAGCTGAAAAACTGGGGTTCAGTATCTCGAAGTATGGGATGCACTCCGTAAAACTAGCAGCACATTTGAAAAAAATAAAAATAAAGCAATGAGTACTTGGATGATGTAAGTGTGCTTAGGCCTGGAGCATTATGCACAATGTGAGTGCAGGCCAGCTAGGGAGTGGGAAAGGGACACATTTATACTCAGGCATGGTACAAGGCAACCAGGCCAAGTTGGAGTACGCCCTTACTATTCCTCTTGATTAACAGTGCTTTTCGCCTTGCGAGACACCATTAGATACCAAAATAAATCCCATTAAATTGCTCATTGTAAGTGTATAACTGAGTATATGACATATAAAGTTTGATTCTTGAATCATCATCTAAATTTAGTTAATTTGTTCATCGGTGAAGTAACAGGGGGAATTATGTTTCTAAGCAGGACCAGTGGGTTCTGATAACTTTTTTTTTATCATATATTTATTTAAGAACAGTACATTGTGTTTACTTAGATTGTCTTCATCTTGTATTCAGTTTTATTTGAATACAAGATTCAACACAGTTTAGTGTGACAAAAATTTAAAACCTTGAGAAAGCAGGAAAAGAGCACTGTATATATTCAATAACTCTGCAAAGAATCATGCAAGTGGTATAACTTCAGGTCTTGGAAAACCAAAAGGACCAAGAGAGAACACTTGAAGAATACATCTTAATGCGTTGCTAGAAAAGTGGAAGGATGGAAGTCTCCATCTAGTGATAAATGCTTATAACTACAATACCTTCTGTAATACCATGTAAAGCTTGGATATACCTTGTCAACATAATCTAAATGGTCTTTGGAAAGAAATTTGTCTTGTAGTCATTCATTGTCACTTTAAGACTCAAGCTTGGACATATGGCCTAAGGTCAATATGCGTATATTAAATATACAAATTTACGCACATTTGCCAAGTGTAGAAATGCATGTCAGGCTGGTAAACAAGGTAAACATAAATGGTGCAGCTGTTCACAAGACACTGTTCACTGTTTATATATTTTTTATCTTTGCTTCATGCTAAATTTTGAATCATTCATTCAGGTGGTTAGACAGTGTCACCTCAGACTTCCATATGCTGAAAGTTAAATGTTGTAAGTTACTAAAGGAAAGTTTAGTTTAAACTGTTCCACATTTAGTAACGATACATAGTACAATACAGTGCAATTATGTATTGGGACCTATGTACTGAAGAAAAACAAATAAAAAATGAGAAAAAGAGACTTTAAAAAAAGAGACCATTTCAAATCAGAGTAATTATATCCTTAAGACGTAAACAAAGTATGTATACATAAAGATTTACTAATAGGTGTAAAAACTCGTGTAGCTTCTGTGATCTTTTTGATAGTAAAAAAAATTTATTTGTGTCGTAGATATTAAGGCCCCTGGTTCCTATCAACACCACTGTAAAGAAATCTGAGTGTGCTACTTCACACCAAACCACTCTGACAGTTTTGAATTCCTCTTTAAGAAAATTTTACTGAAATGAAAAAAAATTAATATTGAATATCAGAAATTTGTAGGTAGTGTTTGGGCGTGTGTTGTTTTGTTCTGGAAAAATACTAGTGTGTGTGTACGCGTGTGTGTGTGTGTGTGTGTATGTGTGTGTGTGTGAGTGTGAACATACAGCCAGCACAGTATTTGCTGTGAAATTTCAAATTGTGGAGAGCTTCATACATGCAACACCTGTCAAGTTACACTTCACAAAATCATTGGCATGCACAACCGTGTTCTAAATTGTAAGAACTTGTAAGAATATAGAGCCAGCACAGTATTTACTGTGAATGTTAAAATTCTCACTATGATGCACTACCGTCCTCCAAATATGTTTATCCAGTCCTACTTCATCTAAGTCTCTAAGAAGCTGTCCCAACTCCATGAGGCATTGACCACTGTCCTGTCTCCCTGCCACCCTGCCACTATGAAATGTTCAGAGACCACACCGCAGTCTCACACACAGGGACCCTCTCCCGCAAGCCCACCGCATCCTGTGTCTCATATGCAAATGTGTGGCTTGGCTGCACATGTGCAGGAGATTCAAAGCTGATGATCGTGGCTGGAGACCACAGCATGGCACTGTGGGATGAAAAGAGCTTGTGGTAATTTTTTCTGCTGTATTTTTTGAAGTGAAAACCACATGTTTTAGGTCTGATTACAGACCCAAAGCACTTATTTCCAAGGCTTTGGTTACTCATCCAGACATTACTAATGAAGCAGTCTTAACTCCAATCCAATAAACGTACTGAACAAAATATGTCTGTCTGGCTAAGAGCACGGTGCTTCTCAGCATGCTCTTAGCGTGTTTGTGTTTGTACTTCTGTTTTAGCCGCTAATTATAACTTCTAGTGAGTTAACTTAACGTTTTGGACGATTATTAATTCTTTCCATCGGTCTGCAACGTCACCAGCCCACTGACGAGACACGACTGGTCCGATAAACGGTAAGTTTCGGTATGGAGTTTGGCGAGCGCTTTCTCTGCACGGAGTGCGGCATGTTTAGTTCAGCCCCTCTCTCCGTCACTAGCTCTAGCACTAGCGTAAAGTTTACTTGTGTGAAGTGTATGTTAGTCACGCATCTGACGGAGAAGGTCTCAGAGTTAGAGGAGCGCATCCGGACTTTAATTAAGGGTAGGA